>OY755045.1:72886707-73511707 GCA_963576565.1 Aspidapion aeneum
TTGATCTTTCCGCTTGGCCTTGTAGTCACATTGGTTGCATTTAAACCAGTCGATTTCATTTGCATTTTTATGCTGCAGCGAATGTGTTTTTAGTTGATCTTTCCGCTTGGCCTTGTAGTCACACTGTTGGCATTTAAACCAATCGATATTATTTTTATGTTGCAGCAAATGTGGTTTAAGTTGACGTTTCTGCTTGGCCTTGTAGTCACATTGGTTGCATTTAAACCAATCGAAATCATTTTTATGTTGCAGCAAATGTGCTTTAAGTTGATATTTATGCTTGGCCTTGTAGTCACATTGGTTGCATTTAAACCATTCGATTTCATTTGCATTTTTATGCTGCAGCAAATGTGTTTTAAGTTGATCTTTCCGCTTGGCCTTGTAGTCACATTGGTTGCATTTAAACCAGTCGATTTCATTTGCATTTTTATGCTGCAGCGAATGTGTTTTTAGTTGATCTTTCCGCTTGGCCTTGTAGTCACACTGTTGGCATTTAAACCAATCGATATTATTTTTATGTTGCAGCAAATGTGGTTTAAGTTGACGTTTCTGCTTGGCCTTGTAGTCACATTGGTTGCATTTAAACCAATTAATTTCATTTGGACTTTTATGTCGCAGCAAATGCCTTTTCAGATCAGCTTTCCGCTTGGCCTTGTAGTCACATTGGTTGCATTTAAACCAATTGATGTCATTTTCATTTTTATGTTGTAGGAAATCTCTTTTTAGTTGATATTTCAGCTTAGCGTTGTTGTCACACTGTTGGCATTTAAACCAATCGGTTTCATTTGCATTTTTATGTTGTAGCAAATGTTTTTTCAGATCAGACTTCTGCTTGGCGTTATAGTGGCAGTGCTTGCATCCAAACTGCGCCTTACATTTGCTCTGGTAAATGCAATGAGGACATTCGAAGCAGTTGATCTCATCAACGCTTTTGTGTTGTGACAAACTGTGCTGTTTTGCTCTCCAATTGATTTGATAATCGCAATGCGACCCTTGATGTGGATTTTGCTCAGTTCTGAAATGTAAGAAAAAAAAATAGCAGCTAGAAGCAATCTTTCACAGGCAAATCTAGCGTCGTGGCAAAAATTGGGAAAGGTATCTTTGTCTAATACTCTATTCGCTTAGACGCCTTCATGCACTTTTCCTGTTAATGCAAAGTTGACTCCAAGGGTTAAAAGCCCTTATCTTTGGGAACACAATTCCACTTATTGGACATCTGTCAAACTTATGCCAAATACATGAAAAACGGGATAATGTTGGAAAATTCACAACTTTTTTATTTCTAAACCGATTTTTCTAAATTAATTTTATTTGGATTATACTGCACTTTAAGAAAAACTATTAATCACTTACATTGTTTTTAATGTTTCGGTGTCTGAAAAGATATATCGCACGCTTAAAACTAATAAGACATAACTCAAAAATTTGAAAATTTGTCCCTGCAATGAAAATACTTACAACGTGTCTTTTTAGCTCATATTTGTGCTTATAAACAAAAGTTTTCCATAATTTCCCAAAAAATTGTAAACAAAGTAAATTTTTTGTGATCATTAGTTAAAAAGCACATTTGAATGCATTTTGGTTGCATAAACTCATTTTCAAAATTTTTGAGTTGCGTCTCTTTAGATTTAAGGGTGCGATATACACTGTGTCCCATTTAAAACTTTCCACCCAGGATTTCTCGAGAACTCCTAAAAAATTTTAAAAATGCCGAGACACGTGGATTTTGTTTGCAAGAGAGAAACTTTTTGGCTATCTTGAAATTTTTGAAGCAAGCACAACCTTTGAGGGGTATACTTTACCCCTATATTTTGAATACGGAAAGTGGGTCTAGTGATACCTTGTTTTGAAGCTCTCTTGAATATCTTTACAACCGTGTAAAAATTTCGAAAATCCATCGATTAGTTTTTGAGATATTTGCTTTCAAATTTAACATGGAATGATAAAATAAAAAGTAAATCCGAAAAACATAAAATTCTAATTTAATTTTTATTTTATCAGTCCATGTTAAATTTGAAAGTTTCAAAGCAATTACTTCAAAAACTAATGGATAGATTTTTTTAATTTTTACACGGTTGTAAGGACATTCAAAAGGCCTTCAAAACAAGGTATGACTAGACCCACTTTCCCTATTCAAAATATAGGGGTAAAGTATACCCCTCGAAGGTGGTGCGTGCTACAAAAATTTCAAGATAGCTAAAAAGTCTCCCCCTCGCAAACAAAATCGACGTGTCTCGGCATTTTTAAACATTTTCAGAAGTTCTCGAGAAATCCCGAGTGGAAAGTTTTAAATGGGACACGGTGTATATTCCTTAACTTAATGTATCTTAACTTTAAAATAAATGTATTAAACTTTGTTTCGCTTTTCATTTATTTGAAAAGCCAGGGTTAAGGCTTCATCAAAAGGGGCATTATTGAGTCGGATGACGCCACGCATCGGCGTTGCCGTCCTCACAGTCGCCTGCCAAGCATACTAATAAATTTAAACCTCTCGCACCCGTCCAACGTGACGTATCCAGACGCAAGCGCCAGTCCATCGTGACATATTTCGGTGAAGGCGCCATTGGCCTATGACATATTTGGTAGAGACGCTCCTGGACTTAAATTTCAATACAATACTTAAAAATTACAAAAATTGTTAATTTGGCTTAAGCATGTTTAAAAAAATAGAGATATTTCGACAACCACTGATACCATAGTAGTAATATATGGCTTATTTGAAAGATCTTTCTAATATCTTTTTAATGGGGCATCCCATGATGTATTTTTTTAAAATATATATTTCTAAATAAAAAAACTGAAAAAAGTATTTTTTTCTAAAAAATATATATTTTCGCTTAATTTTAAAAAAATGGTAACAATAAACGTACAGTATCTGTTTTTTTTAAATTAAATTAATAAATGGAAATGGTTACGTAGCAGGACCGAAGCGCGTTGTCTATGAGTTAGTGTGAAAAGATATGTCTTAATTTTGAAAACTTTTAAGCTTTTTTTTTCAACTAGCTTTAAGAGCTGTGGAGGATGAAAAGTTTGCCTCTCTTTTGCCACTATACAAGGTGCCAAAATAAGAAACACACCTCCCTGTTTTCAAGATAGAGGATTATTTGATTAATTATGATTAAAAAATGTTGTATAAATTATTTGATAAACTCCGATACATCGCCACATATTCTCCGCCATAAACCTCACTGATCATCGCTAGATATATGGCCCGAAATATTTTAAAAATCAGTTTTTTGCGATTTTCTCGAAAACGAATAACTTTTCCAGAAAAAGTAAATAGATAAAAATACACAAAATTATTCGGTCTATACTACAAAAGTAAGAAAAACATTTAGCATTAAAAAAAATATATTATTATTATTTTTTTTTAATGTTGTTACTTTATAATATTAAGCTTGATCCCCACTTGTACAAACCGCTATTTACTAAAACTTAGTTTTTGTTTTTTTGTAGATAGACAACTTTAAGTCAAGGTTAGAAATTAATGAAATTTTGAAAATTTTAGTTTTACACAATCAGGAACTCTACGAGAAAAAAAGTGTATTATTTTTAAAACTTATTATAAGATTGTTAAAATATGCGCAACACAGCCAGAACTATGACGATGACGAACGGCAGAATTTTCTACACCATCTGAACGGTATTCGACCAACAATCAAATGCACAATGGAATAGAAAGCACAATACATTGAAACAACTGTATATAGAAAACCTACACAAACAGGACAGTACCTAAATTTTAACTCTAAATATAAATATTTCTAGTTATAATGAATATAAGAAATGTGATCATAAAAGAAAGAATGGGAATCGAGGGAAGCATAACGGATGACATCACTAAAAGGAAACTGATATGGTACGGCCATGTACAACGGATGAACGATGAAAGATTACCAAAGCAGGTCCTAGAATGGCAATCAATAGGGCGCAGAAAAAGAGGGCGTCCTAAACTGGAATGGCAACAGTCAATCCAAAGATCAATGAGTCAAAAAAACCTGACGGAAGATGACTGTCAGGATCGAAGGAGGTGGAGAATAGGCGTCGGACAACGTAGAAAAACGTTCTAAACCGACATAGTAGTAGTAATAATGAAGAATAAACCACATAAATTAACAACATTAAAAAGGATTTACAACAGAATGGTTATTTGGAGAAATTAATCAGCTCAATGATCTCTAAAATTAAAAACAAACCAAATGTAGCAAATGCTCAAAATAATAATCCGTTGGGTGTTATTTACATTCCATATGTTCAAGGGATTTCAGAAAACATAAGACGAATAGCCAAAGACTATAATATAAAAACAGTATTTTCATCGGGAAATATAATAAGGAGTTTTGTAACTAAAACAAAACTAGAAAATCCTTCAAGTAATAAGGAATGTATTTACCAAATCCCGTGTGAGTGTGGTAAATTATATGTAGGTGAAACGAAATGCCCTCTTCATGTTAGAGTAAATGAACATCTAAAAACCCAATTAGGGCATAATGAAAAAGCCAGTTTAGCGGATCATTTATGGTCAAATGATTACAGGATTCAGTGGTCAGAAACTAAAGTTTTGCATAAGGAGTCGCATTGGCGAAAACGAAAACTTATTGAAGCTGCCTTTAAAATGCAGAATAAAGAAGTTTTCAGTTAATCAAGCATGGACATACCAAACATATGAAAACCACTCCTTAAGGAAAACAAGCGTCTTAGTATTAAAAGGAGGCGGGTCGTCACACCTGACTGCACACCAAGTAGTAGCCTGTAGACTGGATTGTTTAGTTTACACTTGAAAACGGTTTTACTAATCGAAACGTCGTGTTTACAAGAAATAAACAAAATGAAAGGCCGAAATTTTATTTCTACTCAATCATTGTCTACGAGTTTCAAACTTAAAAGCAGTTTGCTATATTTTCGGGAATGCAAATTACCCTTGACTTTGCCACTGTACAAAACTAGCTTGGAAAGACGAAAAGCGCAAAACATGCTTTTGCAGAGATAAGAAAGTGCTTCGGCCTTCCTCCACAATGGTAAACATTTGGTTGCCGCCTACCAACAAAGCAGGTGGTTGATGAGTGAAAAACTACTGAAAAGTGAAGAGTGGGAGTCGTAATGGCTAAGCGTGGGGATACATCAAACAGAGAGAGGGTTTTCCCTTCAAACTGATTGGCTATGGAAAAACTGTGAGATAAGAAAAGGTTGTCTATAAAATGTAATTTTATCTCTGTTTTTGTTTAGGTTTTCTTGTTTAACTCATTAGCTAGAAAGCAAAGTAAATTTTAGGATTATCAGCAACGCCACTGACTTGCTTCCTCCAAGCTCTTCAAAGAGAGGATTACTTAAGTCCAACCTACCGTTAATAAAAATCCAAAATTTGAGGAGACAAGTGGGTAGTCACATTCTAAGTTTTGTTGAATTTAAACTAAAACCTCTAAACTAATTATCAGTAAAGAAACATTTTTGATTTTTCTATTTGAAGAATATTTTGTAGTTTGTTATTTTGGTAAGTTACAGTATTTATTTTAATATTTTGGGTCTTGTTTGTTTTATAGGTCATAAGAAAAGTCTTGTAACAATTTGTAAATTGCAACAGAGTTTTATTTTGTATTCATTAAAGTTTGTAACGTTTTTAAAACTGTTTTATATTTATTTTATACACACATGAGATGTATAGTCTAAATTATACGCATTTGTAATGATGTCACCAGATGAGAAGAAAATGTATGGCATAGATATTTTTGCCAATCAATGTTTTTTGATTGACAGTGACGGATACTTCACATAACCAATTACCTACCTACCTATTTAAATCATAGACACTACTTTTTTTAAAAGTTTATTGTCACCTCTGTTTATAATATACTAAACAAAGATAAACAAAAATTACATCATTACAAATGGCTATATTTGAACTATACTATGGTACCCTGGGTTTAGGGCTCGATTTAAAATAAAATCGTATCCGACAATATCAAGATGAAGTTTGTAACTTTAAGCTTCTGTTGAAAATTGAGTGGGGGTCAGTTTTTTTATCTCCACTAGAAATACCTGAACTCCCCCCCAAAAAAAGCATCGAATTTGAGACATCCTGTACTTACTCAGATGAGCTGTCATCTAGCATGAGCTCTTCCTGCTTGATTTCTTCAGTCTTCAATTCAAACTCCTCAACTTCTGATTTCACACTGCTATCTGACTGGCTGAAAAAAATTTTTGATAAAATACTTTAGAAAAATTTAATCTGGGATTGTATGTACAAGAAATTGTATGTTTGTATTTTTTGACTAGTTTGGGAGAGAGAGTAGTTGGGAGAATATTGTTACCAAATTTTAAATTGCATTATATTTCAATAACATGTATATTAAATTAGCAGAACAACTTTGAACACAAAAAAAATTATATGCTGATAATTTCCGTTAATAATCCATAAATTGCTAAATTTATATAAAGTCACACAGTACACCTATAGAAGTAATGGATTTACCTAAAAAAAATTTTGGGCACAATTTACCGTTATAATACCGTTATACGTAAACAAGTGGTAAAAACAAAAATTTGTCGTGCCCGTTTTTTTAAAGTGACGTTCGATTAACGCTATATGAAGTTAGCAGAACACCCAACGAAATATTGATTTTAACTAATTTTTGCTTAGTGCATACTTAGCAGTTAATTATGTAAAAAATTATAAGGTAATAATTTACCATTAATTATGTTTGCATAACCCATTATAAGTGCATTTTATAAAAAAAATTAACTTCAACCTCAATACGAATTTTATCTTGTTGATCTAAAGCATAATCCATCATCTTTTTATCCTAAACGATCTACATGTAGCTTATTAAACTCCAAATAGCAAGTTTCTAGAATAGTATGAGTTTTAAAATAATTTAGGCCAAATCATACATCTCTTTGATCCTTTTTAGATAGTGAACATCATAGACGAATGACAGAGATAGACCAGCCACTTACACGGTGGGAGTTTTATTACTCAATTGGCGCAGTATACCGGGGTGCCGTAGAAAAACCAGCGCCTCTCTAACTTCGTATTCCGTACTAAACATTTACAGGGGGATTTGAAACAATATAACGCTTGCGCAGATTGTCTCTAAGTTACAGGGTGGCTTTTCAATTTATTGTATACCGGATGCTCATAGCCATCAATGCAATCGTTCTCCAATCAAGCTACATCTTATAATATAGTGTTTTAAAAAGTTTTTATCAAATTGAATTTTAACACCAAAAAATCCATTCTACTCGTCAATTAATGTTAAATTTAAACTTTGCGCGCTGATAAGAATGAGTTATTTTGTGTCAACGCTCAATGTGCCTAAAAACACTCTATAAACACCAATTAGTAAGGATGCTCAATCAAAGAATTTTTTATTAATGGCTACTAGCAACAATAAAAAGGAAGGTTGAATTTTTTAAATTAAATCTAAGGTTTAGAAGTTTGATTTCCATTGATTCAAGTATATAAATTTCCTTGAGAGGATAATTTTCAAGTAAAAAAAGGCTCTTTGACGAATATTCTGCAGTAAATTCCTTTTTATTAGTGCATAGAATACATTAACTTAATAATTACAATGCTTTACACATAATATAATGCAAATATAGGTTATTTTTCTATCAACGGAAACTTTTTTAATTGTTTTTTAATGAAAAATATAAACTAATGGATTTAGTAAAGGATCAGGCACACTACTTATGGGATTTCCGTACTCCGTCAAACTTCACGAAATTTTGGTTTGTTGTAGACTGAACCTTTCTTATCAAAAGTTCTCGGCCCAACTCAAATTAATGACCAGTTTTTGAAATACAGGGTGTTGAAAGTGATAATGTCCAAGAAGCATAATAGCTCTTTAGACGGAGTTTCCAAACATATACGAAATGTTATTATTACATATAGAAAGAGTAGTTATTAGTTTTTTAATGGTTCTTGACTTATTAAGTATTTAATACAGGGTGTTTCGGCAAATATAATTTTTTAAATAATATTAAAAAATATTTAAGCGTTTTGTACATCTGTACCGTGCCCTGTAAAAAGCTATAATGCTTGTTTCTCAGTAAAAATTTTGACTGAAATAATATATGCGCAATGTTACTATTTCATGTATTTACGATTTATTAATTTTTTTTAATCTATACCTTTAAAACCGTATCAGGTGTTTAAGTAAATATTATTCGAAAGTGTTAATGAGAAACAAGCGTTAGTGTGTTTTAGGTTGAACCTTTTGTATCAAAAGTTCTTATGGGCCCAACCTAAATTAATGACCAGTTTTTAAAATACAGGGTGTTGAAAGTAATAATGTCTAACAAGCATTATAGCTTTTTAGAAGTGTTTTGCAAATATATACGCAATGTTACTATTACACACATTTACGATTTATTCATTATTTTTATTTGTACCTTTAAAACATTATATACAGGGTGTTTAAGTAAATATTATTCGAAGGTTTTATTGAGAAACAAGCTTTAGTATATTGTAAACTGAAACTTGATGATCAGATGTTCTTATAATGGGCCCACGTAAATTAATTTCCAGTTTTTGAAATACAGAGTGTTGAAAGTAATAATGTTCAAAAAGCATAATAGCTCTTTAGACGGAGTTTCCAAACATATACGAAATGTTATTATTACATATAGAAAGAGTAGTTATTAGTTTTTTAATGGTTCTTGACTTATTAAGTATTTAATACAGGGTGTTTCGGCAAATATAATTTTTTAAATAATATTAAAAAATATTTAAGCGTTTTGTACATCTGTACCGTGCCCTGTAAAAAGCTATAATGCTTGTTTCTCAGTAAAAATTTTGACTAATATTTATGTGGATAATGTTTTATTGGTACAGATAAAAAAAATAATAAATAAATCGTAAATATATGAAACAGTAAAATTGCATAAGTGATTCGAAAATCCGTCTAAAGATAATTCTTCTTGGACATTATTACTTTTAACACCCTGTATTTTATAAACTGGACATTAATTTAAGTTGGGCCCATAAAACCTGTGATACAAAAGGTTCAATCTAAAACACACTAACGCTTGTTTCTCATTATCACTTTCAAATAATATTTACTTAAACACCTTGTAGAGAATGTTTTAAAGGTACAGATTAAAAATAATAAATAAATCGTAAATACGTGTAATAGTCGCATTACGCATAAGTTTGGAAAGGCCGTCTAAAGAGCCATTATGCTTCTTGGACATTATCACTTTCAACACCCTGTATTTCAAAAACTGGTCATTAATTTGAGTTGGGCCATACAACTACCACAACTTCATGAAGTTTGACTGATTACAGAAATCCCATTAGAGGTGTGCCTGATCTTTTTAGCTATGTGATGTAAAAATGTATTTATATTAAACATTATTATATTATATTTGGGTGTTCAAAAAATGTTACGTAAGCTTTTTAAATTAAAGTATATCGCTTTTAAGTTACTGTATGAGTGAAACTTTCAGAAATCAGCTTTGAATGTGTATCGAAAAAAATGGCTGCAACATGAACTCTGTAAATTTCAAAATTTAATATAAATCAATGGTATAGAATAGAGTTTCAGAAAAAAAATTTTTTTGCATTTACAATGGCGTTTTTAATGTGGGAGATCATTATGCCGGACCCTGTATATAAATATAGTGAAATAAACTATGTTTTTCCAAGCGCGGATATGAGGTGGGGGTAACGTGGTAATTACTCCCATAGAATAAAAAATATGCACTTTTTTTTAATAATTAAAGGGAAAACAGGAAAATTACCATCACCCACCTTGAAAAAAATGTTAATAAATAAATATCGACGATTATAACCCTTCCCCCCCTTGATTTTGACCTAGATCCGCGCTTGTTTTCTAAATATTAAAATTTAAAACTAAAACTATTTTAAACTCTGTCCTGGTTCAAATCACGCACTATATATTTAACGTAAATTTCGTCTTTCGTCAAAGTTAGCCAGTTTTTAGGCCGAAGCTTGGGGTTTCATTAGGGAAAGCAATGGCGCTTGCTAACATAGTCTTCGCACCCACCAACACAACATTGTTTTCTTTTCAATTTCTTAAGTGATGGATCGCCCCCATCAAAACGCGCAAAATACCGATTGGTCATAATTTAGCAAAACACACCATAAAAATTAAGGTCAAAAGTCAAAAAATAACGAAAAACTGCATCCACAAACGAAAAATGTAAAATGAAATTACATATTTTTATCTATTTTGCTAAAGTCAATGTCAGTCATAATTAAAAACAAATTGTCAAAATATACCAAGAGTAGCGGTTAATATATATTGCGACAGCACAGAACTCTGTCCTTAATATTTTTATACAAGGTCTGTAATCAGCGCCTCTCGAACTTTGTATTCCGAACTAGTGTATACAGGGGGTATGTATAACAGTATTATGAAAAGACCGGGGTGCTTTCCTTACTATAAATAATTAGTTTACTGTGGTTAACATGTTCATACACTTTTCCATACATGTGCTGAAAAGTACTTTTCCCCACTGCCTCAGCCAAAATAGTATGGAACAAACATTTCATTTCTATTATTCTTTTAAAAATATGATGAACAGAACAATAAACATAGCATAACATAAGATTAATGAATAAAGTTTAAAAGTGAGGTTAAAAATAAGGGACTGCCACATAAGGTGTCAGAGTCACATTAAGGTCTAGCAGTATTTATTTAAAGTTGTTGCCTTATAACTGCTAGCCTTATTTTGGAATTTCCAATAAGCATTTATTTATTTATTAAAGAAAAACACAAAAAGGAAAATTATTTCCATAAAGGGTAAAAAACTAAATATAAGAAGGTACTTAAATTAGGTACATACTTGAATTAATATTTAAGAAAAGAACAAAATTCTATGAACAAACATTTTAGTAAGTTAATTTTGCAGTATTTTTAAATAAAATGTGGTTTTCTTTGGATTTTTTTTTAAGTCCTATATATTTATTATGTAAAGCTCTCGGTAAAGCTTATACAGAGTGTTTCAGAAATAATATTACATTTTATGCATTATTTCCCTATCAATTAGACACAACTTTTGTATAGATTTTATATGTCTATCTCTTTATTTTGATAAGGAGTAAAAAGTTTAGTACTGCACTCTCTACTTACTGATTATCAGCACGACATTTTGAAAACTCTTCTATAACTTTCATTTTGTCTGAACTAGAACTACATCTGATTCTTTCATCCCACTCACTGCATTCTGGTTCATTATCATAATGTGGCAATGTTTCTATTTTAATATCTGAACTCAAAAATAAAAGGTCAGCAGGCTGGTCATCTAGCTTATTGAAAATGTCTTTGGGGTTGTTAGTCAGCAGATGAAAATTTTTTTCTAGTAATTTTCTAAAAGAGGATTCCTCTGGAGAGGGTGTCTCTTTCGACATCTTTTGTTTTGTTTATCAAATAACACCAAATTATCTAATTTAGTTTTTTTTGGATTTTGTTCATTAAACTGGGAATAGGTTAAATAAGATTAAAATAAAATGGCGGCGTCAAAAACAATGGGAGATCGATGATGCTACTTCAAGCGAACATACCGGGTAGCGTACGAAGGTTAGAAGATGAAATCCGTTTATATTAACAAGACGCTAGCCCTACCAAGTGTACTTTGGCTGCTTGACTTCCGCATGCACAGATCTACCAATATTATTTACCTCATGTATTACAATAGATGAGCAGGGTGATTTTCACTGGATTTCTAACCACATGAAAATAGAAAGTTTCAAAAACCTAACGGAACCTAATCAAATCTAACCAAACCGAACCAAAGCAAACTGAACCAATAATTTTCTTTAAAAAAATACTTTCCTGACTTACTACCCGGGATCCTAGAGGATGTGAATCCGAACCGAAAATAACCCTAGATAGGACGCATTTAAACATAATGGTATTGAATGCCGCACCTGTGTAAAATTTTATTTGTTTATTTTAAATTTCAGACCAATAGAGTTGATGCGCTGAAGGTTAGGCCGGGATGGTAAAAACAGTGCCCCAGGAAAATAAACAGCCTTATGCCTAATCTAAGTTCAAAATGTTAAACAGGATCGATAAGGCCATAACATTTTAGTCGTGGTGGGGGCTGCAATGATTAGTAGAGTAATATTTTAAAAAATTATAATTTGAGAACCAAGGCAGCTAGCAAAATGAGGTTTTTAGAGTTAGATTAAGATTTTCAACAATACACTCGTGGCCAAACCTAAATTGTTAATCTTGTGGGCTTCTTTTTTTCCTATCACAAAAAGTTAAAGTATCTTTAATGTTAGCGATAAAATGTGGCAAAATTTCTTATCAGCAAATAACTGTATTTGTGTTTTTTTTTTTAAATTTTTATTTTATGCATCGTTTAATGTTTCTTTCATTCTATTGTTGTACCAACTTGTTGACAGCAGTAATTTAAGTCAATCAAGGTGTGTTAAAGTCGAGACTAGTTAAACAAAAAATTAATAGAGTTAGACAGTTAAGTGAACGCGAAGCTGAAAGAATAGCCGAGTTAGTTGGACAGGGACAAAGTTACTGGCAAATCTGTTTGGCGTACACCACACAACCATTTGCAGATTGATGCAAAGATTTCGAGAGGTTCACATTCTAGGAGACCTGGACAAGGACGTCCTTCAGTTTTAACTCCTCGAGATGACCGTTTTTTGCATTTAAATTCATTAAGAAATCAGTCAATGACAAGTGTCGAGCTCAACAGCCTTTTACGAGAAGTCCGAAATGTAAATATCTCTGATAGATCAATAAGACGACACCTTCAGAATGCTGGTCTATACAGCAAAAGAGCTCTCCAGGCACCTTTGCTAGACTAAGATTTGCAAGGCAACATTTAGATTGGAATTTAGAAAATTGGTGCCAAGTTTTATTTACTGATGAGACAAGAATCAGTCTAAGAGGTCCAGATAGACGTAATCAAATTCGAAGACAGCGAGGAGAAAGATTTGCACAGTCTTGTATCATTCCCAGGGAACCGTTCCAAGGAGCGTCTATCATGTTTTGTGGAGGAATTTGTTTTGATGTCCGCACAGAATTAGTGTCTTCCTAGTTCCTAGACCCGCCCGTAACGCAGCAAGATACATAAGTGACATTCTTGAAAATCATGTCGTTCCGTTGTGCCATTTATTGGTGATGATTTTCGTTTAATGCATGATAATGCTAGACCACACGTTGCGGCAGATGTTCTGAATTACCTAAACGAAGTAGGAGTTCATACCCTGGATTGGCCACCAAGAAGTTCAGATATGAATCCTATCGAGCATGTCTGAGACATTTTAAAACGCCGCATTCGTCGTCGGAATCCATCTCCTCAAAATTTAAATGAGTTTGAGCAAGCGGATTAGAGGAATGGGAGAACATACCTCAAGAAGTGATACAGCACCTAATTGAAAGCATGCCCAGGAGAATGTTAGCAACAATTATATCAAGAGGCGGCAATACACGCCACTAGCGTTTTAAAAAAAGGAACATTATTGTTTAAAATACAAGTTTTATTTTTAAGAAAATTTGGTTTTATTTTTTAGGCATTAAAAATCACTCAAAATTACTACACATTTTTTATTATTGCATCAAAATGATTGAAAAGAAGTTAAACATTATTATTTTAAATTTATTAAACAAAAAAATATTTTTAGAAATCGGGGTGGTGCGTTATTTTTGACCACGAGTATATTTGTCACAACGTGAAGGTTTCTCAAAGTCACAGTTTTTGAGATATAAAAAAAATGTTTAAGAATCATATCTTAAGAACCACAGGAGCTAACGAGACGCCGCTTTCAAATTTAGATTCTGAATTACATTTTTAACAAAATTGGTCATAGCATCAAAGTTTGTCAGTCACAATTTTTGAAAAAAGAAATCTGTATATATACATATCCACACATGTATCTCAAAAACGATAGTAACTAGAGTAGGTAACGTAGTTTTTACAAATTAATAAAAACATAATTTTATTATTTAACAAAAATAAAGCCACCTTAACACCAAAAATGACTTGGTCTTATGGATGGCTGCACATGAACCGAACCGAACCAATCAATTTCATTCACATTTTTATGTTGTAACTGGTGTTCCTTTAAACTGTTCTTCCGCTTGGCCCTGTAGTCACAGAGGTTGTATCTCAACCATTCAATATCATTTGCATTCTTATATATATATACTAACATTTTTTTTAAGTCAAATAATTTTTTATTGTTTGCAGCAGATTTGCAGCAGATTTTTTGCATGACTGAAGCATCCGAGGCTTAAACCAATAGGTGTTTCTTATAGCCAGATTAATTCTCTTTCAAACGATGTGCTTAAAAGCTACGTAGCTTATATAGGTATAGCTGTCTTTAGAATTTTCATGCGCGGTGACAACCACGCGGCACTGTCATATTCCAAGTGCCGCGTAGGTATACTTTTAAAGGCGACGCTCACGACCAATCGTAAAAGGACCTTTTGGTTGGATACTTACCGTTTAGGCGCAGGCCTTTTGGGCTCTATCAATTTGGGCGCCGATCATTTGGACGATGGTTATTTATTTAGGAGGTGAATTTTTGAGCAATAGCTGTAAACAAAAAATATATTGCATCTACATCCACTTTTTTTGGCGGCGACTATTTGGACGCCTGCTGTTTTGGCGCCGACCATTTGGACGATGAGTATTTGGGTGCTGAAGGTTTGGACAATAATTGCCGTAAACAACAAAAAATATTAACGCCTTGACACCCACTTTTTTTGCGAAGATTGTTTGGGCGCCTGTCGTTTTGATTTAGTTAAGGACACTTACCGTTTAGGCGCAGATCATTTAGGTGCCAATTATTTGGGCGCCGGCTATTTGGGCACTCAACGTTTGGGCAATAGACGTAAACCACAAAAAATAATAACTCCTAAAAAACCACTTTTTTGCGACGACCTGCTGTTTCGGTGCTGATTGGCGACCAAATGATCTGCGCCTAAACGGTAAGTATCCCTAAGTGTCCTTAACCAAACTAAAAAGTGACTGCCCAAGTAACATTTCTTTATTTATAGCAGAAGCTAAAAGGTTGCCAGCGCCTTTCCTTAAAACCATTAGTTTCAATGTTTGGTCGTTAGCACGTTCCCATTACGCTTATATACCCCTTAGACCTACTAAATGGGACTCCCCAATTGGTGGTGGCAACCTATGTATTAAACTCATTATAAAACCATAAGAAATAAACGCTAGCTTCGCCCTCTAGCGGTTCCACCAGTATAGAACCTTTTAGAGCCTAAAGCTATTATGCCAGGTTCTAAAAGCAACTCAGAGACGTCCTCTATCCTGTTATAAAACTAGATTTGGTAATTTGGTATCCTGGCAATTCTGTTGAATACCATAATACCTTTAGAGTAAAGAATTTTTCCTATAAAAGCTTTAGCGATATTTTAGATTCACAATGGCTATATAGAATAATTTAGGTCATAAAACTGCCAAAAATGTCAGAGTCCCAAAATTAATGTATCACATAAAAATATACCTATATATGAGAAGTTTGTCATTTTGTGGATCATCAAATTGCCTGCCAATCTTATTTTTCTGATAAAATCGTATCTGAAAAGCTCTCAAAACAAGCGCGCCAGCTCACAAATGCTTTTTAATAGTTTTTTTGATAACTGAATAATAAATATTAAAAAAAAAAATAATTTACACTATTCACCATTAAAAAATTCTGTTTGGTTTACAGAAATCAAAATTAAAGTAAAATTATTGTTAAAAAACACTGCTAAAACGACTAGATAAATATTTTCTCTTTACAATATTTTTAAAATAATTCTATATACGCCATTATCGTTTTATAGTGGTCACTTGGTTTTATTTGTTACTCTATCACAACAAGGATTTTTGAGTGCACTTATAAAACCAATAAAAAAGAGAAGGTAAACATAGTGAACATAACCTCACTTAAATTTTTTGTATTTGTTTTTTAAAGTGTTGTGTTAAATTTAAATGTTTTTTATCGTGCAATTTGCACACAATCAGGAGGGCCAGTGCAATGATATCCGTTGTGCTTGCAGGTTGGAGGGAAACCTCTTATATTGGCCGTTTAAACAGGCCTTATCTAGGCTTGGGTGCCCTACCCAGGAGGATAATAAATAATCAATCTTGCAATAGGTAGGTACCAATCTGTACTAGTACTAGTAAAAACTAAAATACGAAAGTATTTATTTACTTCTGTTAGAACCCTAAAGGAAACAAAGTTTTATATGACCGCCTATTTAAATATTTAATATGCAGGATATAAGGTAACCTTTTAGCTCTATTATAAAACACTTTTGTTATGACCTAAAGTAATGAAAAAAACTAAAAGACCAAAGTTCATATTTAATTCTTTTTAAAAACTTTAGGTAAAAGGGTTTTATAAGACCATCTTTATAAATCAGAAATCAATAAAACCAAAAGTATCTAAAAGGAACAGAAGAACACTTTTTGGTTGTATAGCACCTCTTTAGGTAATTGGCAATATAAATTACCTTTTTGTAGCCAAATTGATCCCAAAAGCCATAACAGCACCCTCTAAATAACCTTGGAACCAAATTAATAAAACCTTGAGTGGTAATAATGTTACTTGGGTGTCAAGGCATTATTATTTTTTGTTATTTACGGCTATTATTGCTCAAACCTTCAACGCCCAAATGGTCGACGCCAAACCAGCAGGCGTCCAGACACTTGACGCAAAAAAATGGGTGTCAAGGCATTATTATTTTTTGTTGTTTACGGCTATTTCCCAAACCTTAAGCACCCAAAAGGTCTCCGGTTCGGTTAGTGTCCAACTAGCAGGTCCTCATGAACATTTTAAAGATAGCTATACTTATATAAGCTACATAGCTTTTAAGTACATTGTTTGAAAGAGAATTGCTCTGACTATAAGACGCACTTATTCGTTTAGGCCTCGGATGCTTCGGTCATGCAAAAAAAAATCCGCTGCGAACAAAAAAATTTTCGTTTACCTAAAAAATAAATGCAAGTATAAGTGCTGCTCTTAGTCGTGTTAATATAGCTATTGAGCTGTGTCATACATGGATCGATCGGAAATTTTACGGGCTATAAAATAGTTGTTGATCCTTGGTATAATGTCGACAGCTACTATCAGGAGGTTAGGCATAGATTGCAAATTTCACAAAAAAGGGCAAGAGATTTTATGATAAAAGCGAAATAAATTCGTAAAATCAGGTATCCTCTCAAAATTTTAATCTGAAAAGACTTGGTAATGATAACAAACGAAAATCGAACTAAATGCCAATTCAACAAAAGCAAAGTAAAATATATTGAACCGATGGTAATTATGCAAACCTGGCAACAACCGTTTCATAGACAAGGTTGGCCCATTTTTAAAAACCGAACTGACGAAGTACGTCATTATAGTACCCATCCCAAACAAAGAAGCCATAACGGTGGCAAAGGCTATTGTTAAAAACTTTATCTTGATATTTGGACCCATGAGGTAGATAAGAACTGATATGGGAACCGAATATTAAAATGAAGTTTTTGACAATTTGTCCAGCATGTTCAATATCAGCCAAAAATTTTTGACAGCGTACTACCAGGAGAGCATTGGAGGGTTTACAGATTGGGATTAATGGATTAAATTTTATGCTTTTTGCTATAATACAACTCCGGGAGTTTACCATGATTAAACTCCCTTTGATCTCGTGTTTGGTAAAACATTTGAACTTCCAAATGAGCTATCAAGTAAAATTGTTGATCCTTGGTATAATGTAGGCGCCTACTATTACGAGGTTAGGCATAGGTTGCAAATTTCACAAAAAAAAGGGCAAGAGATTTTATGATAAAAGCGAAAGAAAAACGTAAAATCAGGTCTCCTCTCAAAATTCTGATTAGAAAAAATACTTGGTAAGATAGCAAACAAAAATCGAACTAAATTTTACCCTTGGTTTAAAGGTCCTTTCGAAATAAGTGCAGTAGATAATGTAAATTGTGTCATTAAAAATTTAAGCGGAAATAAAAAAGAACTTATAGTTCATAAAGACCGATTAGGAAAATACAATTGCGAAATAAGACTATATTTTTTCATACAAGTGTAATTTTCACTTTATTATTTGTTTTTATCTCCTTTGATTTGAGATCATATTCTTTATTATATTATGTTATTCATCTATTGCTACAATTTGTGAAATTTATTAACTTTATTTTTAGGATTTTATGGTACCATAAAAATATTTAAACATATATAAATTAAAATTAAAAAAAAAATGGATTGATTTGTTTAGAAAAAAACGGTTACATTACATCTTTCCAAACCCTGGCCAAGAACAAGTTAACTTAAATGAATGTAATTTATCAAGATAAATTCCATTCGTTTGAAAAAAGGGGAAGATGTGATGTGATGCAACCAAAATAATCAACGTTTAGATATTATAATTAAGCAATTTTATTCCTATTATACGAACCTACGTATTGATTATAAAATTTGGGTAATGTAAAGATAACAATATTTCTATAATACATCAGCTCTATAGTAACAGTTGACTTAATCATTTACTTAACTAGACATCTGAGCCCTGAAGGGGAGAAAAACTAGAGATATCCCAAAAAAAATAACCCCAAAATTAAATTCGCCCCGCCTGGGAAAACAGAGTCTATTAAAACTAAAAAACAAAGGAAAAAATCGGCAACACGCTAGAAGCTTACGTTCTGTAATTCTGTAGCAGTCCCAAAATTTCACTGGCGGCACCGCCCCTTCTTGCGACTGGAATTTCGGTCTTCAACCCAGAAAACACGTGTGACTTCTTTTAGTTTATTGTCGGAAGTGATTTCTTCATTCCCCTGTCACACACAGGGTGGCGCTTCAAAACTCCCAGCGTGAGCAAAAAACGCGCATGATTTTAATAAAATGATCAGGTGATCAAAAAGAAAATAACTTTCAACAAAGAGAGAAATTATCACCTGATCGGAATTTCTCCCAAACAGGACTTTCTTTTTTGAAGGTTTTTGCAGAAAGCCCAAAAATATCAAAACAAACTTTAAGGTTAGGTTTTCCAAAAATTCAAAATAAAACAATAAAGAAAAATAACTGGCAGCATTAAACATGACCCATAGGGCAAAAGTATTACAGTTTTTAATTTTTTACCCATTTTTTGAGCTAACTAACTATTTTATCAAAAAAAAATTATACCACATTTATAATTAGGCAGATATTCATTTGGCGGTGGTAGATTTTTAAATTTGCATTTTTATGTCGCGCCAAATGTTTTTCAGTTGATATTTCTGTTTGGCCTTGTAGTTACACTTTTAGCGTTTAAACAAATATATTTAATTTGCATTTTAATGTCCCAACAAATATCTTTTAATATAAAACTTCTGCTGTGCCTTGTAGTCACACTGGTTGCATCTAAACCAATTAAATTCTTATGATATAACTGGTGATTATTGAAAGCAAACTTCTACTTAGCCTTGTAGTCAGAGTTTCTTATACCACTCGATTTCATTGATTCAATTTATGTTGAAACAAATGTATTTCCAGTTGACGTTTCCGCTTGGCCTTGTAGTCACATTGGTTGCATTTAAACCAATCGATTTCATTTGCATTTTTATGCTGCAGCAAATGTGTTTTTAGTTCAGATTTCTGCTTGACCTTGTGGTCACATTGTTGGCATTTTAACCAATTAATTTCATTTGCACTTTTATGTCGCAGCAAATGTTTTTTCAGATCACCTTTCCGCTTGGCCTTGTAAGCACATTGGTTGCATTTAAACCAATCGATTTCATTTTCATTTTTATGTTGTAGCAAATGTATTTTTAGTTGACCTTTCTGCGTTGCCTTGTAGTCACACTGTTGGCATTTAAACCAATCGATATCATTTTTATGTTGCAGCAAATGTATTTTCAGGTGCTGTTTCCGCTTGGCCTTGTAGTCACATTGGTTGCATTTAAACCAATCGATTTCATTTTCAGTTTTATGTTGTAGCAAATGTCTATTTAGTTGAGCTTTCACCTTTGCCTTGTAGTCACACTGTTGGCATTTAAACCAATGGATATCATTTTTATGTAGCAGCAAATGTGCTTTGAGATAACGTTTCTGCTTGGCCTTGTAGTCACATTGGTTGCATTTAAACCAATCGATTTCATTTTCATTTTTATGATGTAGCAAATGTCTTTTTAGTTGATTTTTCAGCTTGGCCTTGTAGTCACACTGTTGGCATTTAAACCAATCGATTTCATTTTCATTTTTATGTTGTAGCAAATGTCTTTTTAGTTGCTTTTTCAGTATGGCCTTGTAGTCACACTGTTGGCATTTAAACCAATCGATTTCATTTGCATTTTTATGTTGCAGCAAATGTCTTTTCAAATCAGACCTGAGCTTGGCCTTATAGTCGCAGTGGTTGCATCCAAAGTGCTTCGTACATTTGCTCTGGTAATTGCAATGATGACACTCGAAGCAGTTGATTTCATCAACGCTGTTGTGTTGTAACAAACTGTGCTGTTTTGATCTCCAATTGATTTGATAATCGCAATGGGACCCTTGATGTGGATTTTGCTCAGTTCTGAAATGTATGAAAAAAAGCGGCTAGAATAGAATAGAATTATTTATTTTTTAACTATAGAATAGAATAGAATTATTTATTTAACTACCTGAATACTAAAAAAAACACTTTTACAAAATCATTAAAAAAACTACAATTGTAAAATTAGAAAAACCTTAAAAAGCAATATATAAGTGTAAATAAACAAAATACATTGCAAAAAAATACAAATGGCTTCTGCAAATATTCATTTGTAGTGTCATTAAGTGATTTTATTTCTGTAGGAATATGGTTATATAAATTAAGATTTAAGCTATTAGCTTACACGTATACTATACTATAAGTAGTGTGAGCTATGGTGATCCTAATTTTTTCGAGAAAAAAAAGTTCCTATTTCAAAAATTTTTATATATCTTTGCGTTTCAGATGATTTTGAAACTTTTTTGTCGCGCCGTCTGTCTGTCTGTCTGTAACGACCAACGCGCATAACTCAAAAACCGCTTGCCCGATTTTAATGAAATTTGGTACCTAGACTGGGTCTTGGGTCGAGATGGTCCCATTTAAAAATTAACAAAATCCACGAAACACAAGCCAAATAAAAGGGTGGGGGTAGATTTCAAAAATTAGAGTTTATGTAAAAATATGGCGTGTGTGATATCAAACGAAAGGTAATTGAGTGTGGAGTTAAACAAAATAAATTTTAGTTAAAAAAAAGGGTGGGGGTAGATTTCAAAAATTAGAGTTTAAGTGAAAATATGGCGTGTGTGATTTCAAACGAAAGGTAATTAAGTCTGGAGTTAAACAAAATACATTTTAATTTTTGTTTTTTTTTTAAGGGAGGGGATTTCAAAAATTTGAGTTTAAGTCAAACATGGCTTGTGTGGTATCAAACGAGAGGTAATTTAGTCTGGAGTTGAATAGCATATATTACAGTTTTTAGTTATATTAGCTCACACGTACACTATAACTATAGTACCTACTGTGAGTTTAGGGGCCCATATATTGGCAGGGTATTTTTACTAGTTTTCATCAATCTGTGTTTCTCTATCATTAAATTATTTGAATATCTTGTGGCATATGAATGAAGATCAGAATTTTTTGTAAGAATATTGTGTTTTACGTGTATTTCTTGAACACTGAAATAGATAAAAATTGTTGGTAACGGCATGATTCCAAGACTCAAAAAAAGAGAACGGCATGTGTCTCGGTATCCTGCATTGGCTAAAATTCTTATTTTTACTTTTTTCTGAACCCTAAAAACTCTGATAGCATTCACTGAGTTACCCCACAGAGTTACGCCATATATTAGGCGGCTATGGAAAATCGCAAAATAGCACATTTTTAAGATATCCGCGGCAAGAGTTTTTTTTAGCTGGCGAAAAAAGTAAACATAACTAGACAGTTGGGAGCATAGTTTTGCAACATGGTCCCTCCAATCCAAGCGACCATCCAGTAACATGCCAAGCATGTTTACTGGATCATCGCTCGCCAAACTACCAATTGTTGATATTATTAATGATTGAGTTTTATCTCTATTCATATGCAATTCATTGTCCATAAACCACTCGTGGGCACGTTGCTCTGTTTGTATCATATTGTCCTTTAAAATGTTAATGTTTTTGTTTGTAAAGTTTTATCGTCCGCAAATTGTTTACACTTATCTGGAGCTATGCAATCAGGGACGCTATTAACATAAATATCAAAGAACAAGGGGCCTAAGACAGATCCCTGAGGAACGCCACTATTAATTGACAAGAAGGTAGAATTTTTAATAAATCTATTGTTGTTTTCTACTCTAAAAAAGTGTTTTTACTTTTCATCACAAAGAATCAATTATTAAATTGTAATAATGTGCCTTTAATAATAATTCACTATTTAAGGTATTTATTTTGTATTTCTCATTTTACACCTGATTCAAAATGAGTGGCGTCCAAAAACATTTAAATATATAGGTACTTCAACTCAGTGATAAAAAACCTACGACCCAGCTCTCCTAAGAAAAAACTGAGTGTCCGTTCGCTGAAGCCTAAACAGATGTTTTTTAATTATTAACAATGTATAAAAAATAGGCTACATGTTGTACTGTTAAATTTATATCAAATTAGCAATTTTGGCACAATTTGCCGTTAATTATCCGTAAATAAGTGGTAAAAACAAAAATTTGTTGTGTAGGTTTTTTTAAAGTGACTCTATATAAAGTGAAAAATAAAATTAAAAATCAGCTAGGTACTGACAGGCCGTTAACTGCACTTTCGAGACACTCTTTTTTTACATGTCTAAAACTATTTATAACAATAAAAATATAAAAGAATTACCCCCTGAAAAAATTTATTGGATACTAAAAACCTACCTACCTAACTGTTGGAATTAGCAAATTACTCACTTGAACATGTTATTGAAAATAAAAACATATTTTTAATAAAAGTGCCTGTCAATATACCAATGTAATTTAAATTTTTAGTTTTACGAACGTTAAATTGTACAGCTTTAGGCTTTTGCAATAAATAAATTTGATTTTATTTGAGTTAGCAGAAAACCCATAGAAATATTGATTTTAACAAATGTTTGCTTATATTATATTAGTCGTTGATTATCCGTAAATGAAAGTGCCCGTTAAAAAGATATTGTGTTCTGCTAAATATGTGTCATATGTCAAAAATTCAATTGACAATGTGATTCCTTGCTTTATTTCAAGACTTTTTTGTCGCCTGACAATTTTTTGAAAAACGTTTCGTAACCAAGCTACAGAGCTTTAGAACTTTTTAGTTTTTATTTATTTATTACTCCTACAGTCATTAAAATATTTAGCGCAAATTTAATACACAGATTAGACTTTAGGGGTTAAAAAATTTCCGAGGCTAACCGCTATCAAAACTCTACTGAAAGATATTTTTTCAAGTATTATGCTTTCTTTTCTTCCTCTGAAACAAGTAAATTCTTATGTTATGTTATCCTTAATACCTTGTATAATGAAAAAAATTATAGGGTAATAATTTACCGTTGATTATGTTTGCATTATAAGTGCATTTTACAAAAAAAAATTAACTTCATAATCCGTCATCTTTTTATCAGAAGTTACTCAAGGTTTTTGACTTCAAGCTTCAAAGTGGGCATCAGTTTTTTTAACTCCACTCTAGCCCGGCCTCCCTGAAGCTAAGATTTTTTTAGTTATTTTCAACATATTTTATAAATACAAACATAAAATAGCATAAAATACGGCCCTATGGGGTCTCGGGCCACCCCAAAACTGTCTCGAGTCAACCCCAAACTTTTTTCTATATACGCCTGAACTAAACTGACTAGAAATACCTGAAACCCTCCAAAAGCATCGAATTTGAGACATCCTGTACTTACTCAGATGAGCTGTCATCTAGCATGAGCTCTTCCTGCTTGATTTCTTCAGTCTTCAATTCAAACTCCTCAACTACTGATTTTACACTAAATAATGACGATTCATTAAACTTGCTATCTGACTGCCTGAAAAAAAATTAAGATAAAATACTTTAGAAAAATTTCATCTGGGATTGTATGTACAAGAAATTGTATGTTTATAGATTTTGACTAGTTTAAATATGCATGTAGTTTTTGAAAATCCCCAAGATATGTTTTATTTTATTGGAAAATATTGTTACCAAAATTTAAATTGCATTATATCTCAATAACATGTATATAAAATTAGCAGAACAATTTTGGAAACGAAAAAGAATTATATGCTGATCATTTGCCGTTAATAGTCGTAAAGTAGTAAAAATTTGCGTTGCCCGTTTAAAAAAAAAGTTGTACTGTAAAATTTATATAAAGTTAGCTAGCAAAACACCTATAAAAGTAATAGATTTGCCTAAAAAAATATTAGGGCATAATTTGCTGTTAATTATCCGTAAATAAGTGGTAAAAAGTTTTTTTAAAGTGACGTGTTAGATTAACTCTATATAAAGTTAGCAGAATAATTCTAAGTAATTTTTGCTTAGTGCAAACTTAGCCAAATAAATGGATCCGTAACGGATCTGATACCTTCCTAGCTAGCCTATTAGCACACTTCAAGTGAAAAACAGTTTTTGTAAATATCTCAGGAACTAAAGCTGTATGAAGTTTTCGGTTAAAACACAAATTATTGAGCGAAATGTAATTAACTATATTTTGAAACCCGCATATTGATGCAAAATCAGCTTGTTAAAGTGTCAAACACTATTTTACCTGAAATTTTTTAAGAAAATCGGTTCAGCCGTTTAGGAGCTATTGTGCTACGAACATAAATAATATATACACACTCACACACAGACAGATATCACGACGATATTGCTAAGATAGGTCAAAATACACCCAAATAACATATTTTCGGCGTTATCTCAATAAATTTTTTTGTCGAAAATAATACCTTCTCTAGCCACTGATACGCGGGCTAAGAAAATAAAAACTATATTGTGCTGTCAGTCATCAATTAAACAAGTTGCATTCAATTGAAAATTATGTACCTTTAAATTGTTTTATTTATATTTCTAATAGGTTAATATGTAAATAAATGAAAGAAAAGTAAGGGGTAATACCTGACCCAAAATTTGTACATGTATTGCCAGTAACGCCATGTAAATACTGAGAAAATCCCAAAAAAATTTGTACATGTATTGCCATAATGCCATGCTAATTTATATGGGTAATGCAAGGTAATGCTACAATTTGTTTTCCCCTCATTGTAGTCCAACGAAAAAAGCAAATTATGTATAAATTATCTTAAAAACAAATGTTAAAATGTTTATAAAAAAATTTCGTAGTAGTAAAAAGATAGCTAATCTAACTTACAAGAATTACAGCACAGTATGTCTCTAAAAAAGATAAACATTATCTGCATAAAATCTACATTAAAATACAAACACTCTTAATGTTAAAAAGTTAATTGGTAAAATTTTGTTTATTTTTCTTTCAGGGCACATTTAGAAATTGTTACAAATTTAATAGCAATAATAAAGTTTGTATATTGACATCTACGCTTGCGCAGATGCGCCGTAAAATAGGGCAGACTTTAATAAGAATTGTCCTATACTGTATAAGTGCACAAATAAATTTATGCAGTATTTGTTACTTGGCCTTATTTTGACGGTTTGTTAAAATTTGTCAGCTGAGCTGTCACTTTTTTAACTAACCATTTTGCATTCTAGGGGTGTTTTCTTTTGGGAAGGTGTTTTATGTTATTATAGATTTTTTTATTTTTGGCATTGTTTTTAGCTCACACATATACTATACTATAGTAGTGTGAGCTATGGTGATCCTAATTTTTTCGAGAAAAAAAAAGTTGCTCCGATTTCAAAAATTTTTATATATCTTTGCGTTTCAGATGATTTTGAAACTTTTTTGTTGCGCCGTCTGTCTGTCTGTCTGTAACGACCAACACGCATAACTCAAAAACGGCTTGGCCGATTTCAATGAAATTTGGTACCTAGGCTGAGTCTTGGGTCGAGATGGTCCCATTTAAAAATGAACAAAATCCACCGAACACAAACCAAAAAAAGGGTGGGGATAGATTTCAAAAATTAGAGTTTATGTGAAAATATGGCGCGTGTGATATCAAACGAAAGGTAATTGAGTCTGGAGTTAAACAAAATACATTTTAATTCATTTTAAAAAAAGGGTGGGGGTATATTTCAAAAATTAGAGTTTAAGTGAAAATATGGCGTGTGTGATATCAAAGGAAAGGTAATTGAGTCCGGAGTTTAACAAAATACATTTTAGTTTTTGTTTTTCTAAGGGTAGGGGTGGATTTCAAAAATTTGAGTTTAAGTCAAAACATGGTTTGTGTGGTATCAAACAAAAGGTAATTTAGTGTGGAGTTGAATAAAATATATTTCAGTTTTTAGTTATATTAGCTCACACGTACACTATAACTATAGTACCTAGCGTGAGCTTAGGGGCCCATATATTGGCAGAGTATTTTTTATTATTATTATTTTGTACAAAAAAACATAATCTGTTCATGATTTCTGTATAAAACTCACATATTGTGCCTCCAAAAGTTTATAAGTACCCAGTATAAAGGCATCATCCCTGTCTGTCATCAAATGCTTTATTATAATAGGTACAGTGTCATCATTCAAAAATGCAACTAGAAAGCACACATTTTTACCAAAGAACAACTTTAACACTTTAACAATGTTGCACCTTCTATAATTATTAATTATGATTTTAATGCTAATCATTCAAAAATAATAATAATGATATAATAATTATTAATGGTAGTTATGTATAGTATGAGAGATAGTTATTTTGCTTATTGTGTTTTTGGTGTGTAGTGGTGTATTTTATCATTTGTAAGGAATACAATGTATTTTTATAATGGATTTTATTAAGAAATCTATGTATTTTTATAATAAGATTTATTAAGAAGTCTATTCATTACATTCTGACTTGTAAACATATTTGTGGAAATATTACCACTAAATAAAACTAAACTATCATGGCATCAGACAGGTCTTATGGCAAACCCCATGCATAACAATGAATCCTGGGTTGCTTAGGTTTAGCCCCAAAGCATCATGTGCTGTGTTTTGCTCACAACCCAGCTGCATTTTCAAATGGAGATACTTTACCTATGTTCTATGATAACATTGTCTGCCTCAGCCAAAATAGTATGCAACATACATAAATATGATGAACAGAACACTAAACATAGCATAACATAAGAAAACAACCTCATACACCAACCAAATGATAAAAATTTGAAAGTGAGGTTAAAAATAAGAGACTGCCACATAAAGAGTCACAGTCACATTAAGGCCTAGCAGTATTTAAATAAAGTTGTTGCTTTATTACTGCTAGCCTTATTTTGGAATTTCCAATAAGAATTTATTTATTTATTAAAGAAATCCCAAAAAGGAAAAATTATTTCCATATAGGGTAAAAAAATAAATATAATGTAAGGTTCAGGTACTTAAATTAGGTGTTAGCTCCCGCTAAATTTCGCGATTGTTTGTAAATTTTAAAACCACACAATTGAACGACGGGCAGAGTGCATTTTCGCGCATTTTGGACATGCGCACCAAGAATCAGTGAGATCCTTTTTCGACCGCCTCGAGAAATGGCGTGTTAATTTACTTTCTATTTCAAATTTCTACACTTGAAAGTGCTCGATTTTGGTGTACTGAAGCATAGAACTAGAAACTTCAGCCCTTCAGCTACGTGGTGACATCATTAGATCCAGATAGGGGCCCCTTGGAAGTGGAGAAATTGGCTGCAAACTGGTGAGTGCTTTGTCTCTGATTTCCGTTGTGTGGTACCCACAATTAACCTATGGACCTTTTAATTATTTCGTAATTTCATATCAATATATTTATGTTTGTTCGCGCTTTCATTAATTAAAATATATACCGTCCATTACAGTTATCGTTTTTCTTACTGCGGGCATAACATAAGTGTTCCTTTCGACCCGAATTATATAAATTTACTCCATACGACGGTATTAATAAGTCGGCCATTTTCACGCCGAGATCAAGGCCTTGAATTTTGCCAATCGTATTGAAACGAGAGAGATTTTCGCTCGACCTTCGGTAGCGGCGCAGTTCACCTGTTTTTCGGTCCGCTGCTATGGTAACGTACCGCGTGGTCATTCAGTAAACAAATCGAAGCAATCAAAACAAACAAGCACATGTTCAGTGTGTTAGGTGTGTTCCATATCATTTCGATATTTAAAACAATTTTCATCAATTGCGATAAATTAGTGCACATTTTCGACAATTCGTCATTTTTCTATTTCAGAAGCATTAATTTAGCGTTAATTGTATATTTACCGACATTTCTGTGATTAGATGTGTTCCATATCATTTCGATATTTAAAACAATTTTTATCAATTGTGATAAATTAGTGCATATTTTCGACAATTCGTCATTTTTCTATTTCAGAAGCATTAATTTAGCGTTAATTGTATATTTACCGACAATTTCGTCATTTCAAAAGTAAAATCATGTCTGTCAAAAAAGCCGTGCAAAAACGCAAGGGTTTTTTATCTGCGATCACCGAGTGTTATGTGTTTTCACAGACCGCGGCAACGGACGAAAAAGCGAGAAACGAGTTTCAAGTGAGGTATTCCGACTTGGACGAAACTTTCGATAAATGCCTGTTGGCACATTATGTTGATAGACGACTCGGACGACGAGGAGTTTAAAACGCAGGATGCGATCCTTTCAGAAGCTCGTAAATATTTTTATGCGTGTAAGGGGGTTTACTCTAAAATATTTCCGGTTGAGGCCCCATCCTTTTCGGGATCATATGTTCGACAAAACGAAACTCCAAAACTCAAAGAGTTAGGTATTCCCATATTTCGAGGTGATAAAAAATTATGGCCAAGCTTTTTCGATCTTTTTAATAACATTATAGATCAAAATCAAAGTCTAAGTAACGTTCGAAAACTTCAATATTTATTTTCATATCTCGAGGATGAGCCTTTAAAACTAATATCAGGGATTAGCTTATCTGATCAAAATTATAAAATTGCTTACGACAAATTAGTCAATAGATATCAAAACAAGCGAGACCTCGCAAATGATGCTTTAAGCACAATTATGAACTCCACATTAAAAAACGAGTCAGCTAAAGAATTGCGGAATTTAATTGACACCTTTTCTGAATCCCTAGAAATTTTAAAATCACTTAGCTTTGACGTTGACAGTTGGGACTTTATTATTTTTTTCATTTTGTTAGAAAAATTGGATATTCCGACGCTTTCAAATTTCGAAATGAGTCACGCCAATACTAATACCGAAATTCCCACTTTTCAGTAACTTTTTCAATTTCTAGAAAAAAGATGTAAAGTTTTGGAATCACTTCCTCAATCAACAGCACCCAAAAAGGTGCCTACCTATCAAACATCAAATTCTATGCAAAATCAGTTTGGGCAAAAGCCTACCTATCAAAATTCAAATTCTATGCAAAATCAGTTTGGGCAAAAGCCTACCTATAAATCATCCAATTCGCCTTTTATAGGACTGGCTGGCACCTCAACTAATTCAAGTACGGGAATAAAATGTTTCCGGTGTAATCAAGGTCACGTGCTTTCGAAATGTCAAACATTTCTTGATCTCTCACCTATCGATCGCCTATCTTTCGTCAAGCAGAAAAAATTATGTCTAGCGTGTTTTCATCCCTTGCATGGGGTAGATACGTGCAAATCAAAATATTCATGCAGGACTTGCAATAGTAAAAGGCACCACACTTTAACTCATATCTTAGAAACTAATCAAGAGTCTGGAAGCCAAGATACTAGTCCTGTCATTCACACATCACCTGTCAATAATCTTCATGTGTCATTAAATACCTCAGGACCTTCAGGTACCTTTCTTTTATGCACCGCCATAATAGATGTTATGGACGGTTGCGGAAATTTTCAACCTGTAAGGGCACTGCTTGATTCTGGATCACAGACAGGATTCATCAGTGAAAAGTGTATTCAGCGTCTTAATCTTCCTAGGCGAAGTTACACCACTGAAATATTCGGATTAAATCAGATGTCTTCTTTTACTTCCAAAGGGCTCGTTCAATGTCACATTAAGGCACAAGGACAGGTCAATCCTTTACTTAATTTCGAAGCAATTGTTGTTCCACAACTATGTTCCAATATGCCTACATTCACTTTGAACGATAATCAGTGGAAACACTTGGAAAACCTTAAACTTGCCGACCCATCTTATTTCAAATCTAGACCTGTGGACCTAGTTATTGGTTGCGAGCTATTCGCACAGATATTCAAGGAGAGCAGGGCTCTTGGACAAATAGGGCAACCTTCAGCCCTTGAAATTATCTTTGGCTGGGTCGTCATGGGAAAAGTTGACGAAGTAGGTAGTCTTACGGAACGAACCAGTTGTTTTTTAACGAGTCATTCACCTCCTTTAGAGGTCATTCTCCCTAGGTTTTGGGAAATCGAACATTTGCCTAAAAAACAAATCTTATCAAAGAAAGAAAAACAAGCAGAATCAATTTTTACTGAGAGTGTAGTACAGCAACCGAGCGGTAGATTCATGGTAGATCTTCCGTTTAAAGATAAAATAAACCCTGACCTAGGAAATACTTATCCGCAAGCTTATGGTAGATTTTTACTTCTAGAAAATAGATTAATCAAAAATCCTGATCTGTACACTGCCTATTCAAGTTTCATGCAAGACTATATCGATTCTAATCATATGAGTCTAGTTTTATCTAGTCAACCAAAAGTCGACGTATCATGTTTTTTAGCACATCATTGCGTACTAAAGCCGGAAAGCTTAAGTACAAAATTAAGGGTAGTCTGGGATTGTTCGGCAGTGACCCCAAAAAATATTAGTCTCAATGACACGTTGTTATCGGGACCGAAACTTCAAAAAGATATTGCTTCTTTACTCCTTACGTTTCGTCTTAATCCTATTGCCTACATTTCTGATATCAAACAGATGTTCCGTCAAGTCCTTATCAATCCTTATCACCGTCCTTATCAAAGGATATTGTGGAGGTTTTCTCCACAGGACCCACTTTCAGTGTGGGAACTTTCTACTGTCACTTTTGGCATGACATGCTCACCTTTTCTAGCCATGCGTACATTAAATGAGCTGGCAGAGAGAGAAAAGGAACGTTTTCCTATGGCTAGTACTGTTCTAAAAACGTCAATCTATATCGACGATATCTTGGGAACTAGCCCTTCGCTTTCTGAAGCTCTCTCCCTTCAAACAGAACTCAATGATTTGTTGAAGTCGGGAGGATTTGAACTTAAAAAATGGGCAAGCAATTGTCCTGAGTTATTGGCAACATTGACAGAGTCCGATCGTCAAATGCCTCTCTCTTTCGACAAGGAGGAACCCCACTTTATCAAAGTTTTAGGACTTCAATAGCATCCAAAAAACGACATTTTTTCTTATCAATGCCGAATGAAGGACAAACCCCCAACCAAACGTTCTATTTTATCTATCATAGGAACAATCTTCGATCCCTTAGGTTTTCTTTGTCCCTTGTTGCTACAAGCAAAATTTATTTTGCAACAGTTGTGGTTATCGAAAATAGGCTGGGACGAAGAACCAGATTCTTCTATCATCGACTCTTGGAACAAACTTCGTTCTGAATTCCCGCTTCTTTCCAATTTTCAATTACCCCGTCAAATCAAACGGTCAAAAACCAATACCTGTCAAATCATCGGCTTCTGTGACGCTTCAATTCGAGGCTACGCAGGCGTCGTATATTTTCGTGTAGAAGAGGAAAATAATATATCTGTTTCTCTCATATCTGAAAAATCTAGGGTCGCGCCTATAAAGTCACAAACTTTGGCTAGGCTAGAACTCCTAGGCGCATTTCTTTTAAGCGAATTAATTGACTTCGTTTTATCTAGCTATGAAGGAAAAATAACTTTTACAAATATCGTTACTTTCTGCGATTCGCAAGTCGTATGGCACTGGCTTTCATCCCCTCCTAAGCGCTGGCAAACCTTTGTTGGAAATCGAGTCAGTAGAATCCAAGAAATCATACCCTCAAACTCATGGCGCTACATTCCTTCTGCTTTAAATGCAGCCGATATTGCGGCACGAGGGGCCACCCCTTCACAGCTCATGTCACATGACATGTGGTGGAACGCACCGTCGTTTTTGTGGTCTCCCGAAAACGAATGGCCCGATTTTCATATATCAAAAATGCCGATTGATTTCGGAGATATTAATCTGGAGGAAAAGCCAAAGGTCTGTTGCAATGCGATAATTGACGTTAACTTCTTAGATCAGCTTCTTATCAAATATTCATCTATATCAAAAATTCAACGTATCATTTGTTGTCCTTCGAATAGTTAACTTTTTTCAAAACCATTCCTATCAAAAACCCACTAAGCCACCGGACCAAAAAATTATTTTTGAAAATATTGTTTTTCCTACCACCGGTGAGATGCAAAGTGCGTTATACCTTCTTATCAAACGCGTTCAAGGTTCTTGTTTTTCTGAGCTTTTTTCCGCGTTATCTAAGGATAAACCAATACCGAAACCTTTCCGAAAACTTTCACCTTTTCTTGATGAACATAAAATAATTAGAGTCGGTGGCAGATTACAAAAATCTGACCTTTTGTCTTATTCTGCAAAACACCCCGTCTTACTTTCGAGTAACCATCGTTTAACTACTCTTCTTATCGAGTCCACTCATCGACAATACCTTTATCCTGGGTTTAAAACATTACATAATCTGCTTTTACAGCAATTTTGGATATTATCTGCCAGACGGGCAATTCAAAGAACCATATCCAAGTGTTTGCAATGTTTTAGAATCAACCCTAAACCCTATAGACCGCCCATAATGAGTTCACTTCCCGCTCATGGAATCAATCAACTTAAACCTTTTTCGAATGTAGCTATCGACTTTTGTGGACCTTTCTTTGTGATTCCTCATCGTTACCGTGGTTGTAAAGCTTTCAAATCGTATGTCTGTGTGTTTGTCTGTACGGCCACAGATTGCGTGCATTTGGAATTAACCATGGAACTGTCCACCAAAGGGTTCGTAGGTGCATTCCATCGATTCATTTCCAGACGTGGAAACGTGACGCAATGCTGGTCAGATCAAGGCAGTAATTTTATAGGGTTTCGTAACCAATTACTTGATTACGCAAGAAGTGCGTCCACCAGACTTTCTATTCGTTGGCATCTGGGACCTCCTCTCAGTCCACATTTCAATGGCCTGGCAGAAGCTGGCGTCAAAAGTTTTACAACTCACTTTGTTCGAGTTGTCGGCGACCAGAAGTTGTCTATCATGGAAATGTCCACCGTTACATGTCGCATAGAGGCCGTACTTAATAGTCGCCCTTTATCTCCTGCCTCTTCAGACCCACACGATCTTCAACCTCTTACCCCTGGGCATTTTTTGACTCTTGAACCCCTTAATTCAGAAATTCCGGAGTCAGATTTGTCCGAGGTTCCCCTAAATCGGCTCTCGAGATGGCAACTAATCCAAGAACTACATAATGATTTTTGGAAAAGGTATTCTGTAGAGTATTTGCATACGCTACAACAGCGGCACAAGTGGGCTGATTCGTCCCCAAATATCAAATTAAATGATTTGGTTATCATAACGAGTGATCACATTCAGTCACCTTTGAAATGGCCAATCGGTCGGGTCATCGAACTGCATCCCGGCGGAGACGGTCAGCTGCGTGTTGCGACGGTACAAACGGCTACCGGTGTTTACAAGCGGCCAGTTGTAAAACTGTGCCTCTTGCCGAATTAAAGCAATTTTAATTTTTTCTACCTATTGAAGTCAATTATTACAATAGGTAATTCTTTATTATTTTTTTAAATTTTGTTTGTTTGTTTTGACTTTTTCGGATTTTCGTTATCTCTAAATAAACTTACGCTACTTATCTGTTTTTCATTCATTTATATTTATCGGTCGATCATTTTTCTTATATCTATATCTGTCTGGCTGTAATTCTAAAATTGTGTGTTTTGGAGGGCAGTTATGTTAGCTCTCGCTAAATTTCGCGATTGTTTGTTTAAAACCACACAATTGAATGACGGACAGAGTGCATTTTCGCGCATTTTGGACATGCGCACCAAGAATCAGTGAGATCCTTTTTCGACCGCCTCGAGAAATGGCGTGTTAATTTACTTTCTCCAACTATTTCAAATTTCTACACTTGAAAGTGCTCGATTTTGGTGTACTGAAGCATAGAACTAGAAACTTCAGCCCTTCAGCTACGTGGTGACATCATTAGATCCAGATAGGGGCCCCTTGGAAGTGGAGAAATTGGCTGCAAACTGGTGAGTGCTTTGTCTCTGATTTCCGTTGTGTGGTACCCACAATTAACCTATGGACCTTTTAATTATTTCGTAATTTCATATTAATATATTTATGTTTGTTCGCGCTTTCATTAATTAAAATATATACAGTCCATTGCAGTTATCGTTTTTCTTGCTGCGGGCATAACATTAGGTACTTGAATTAATATTTAGGAAAAGAACAAAATTCTATGGACAAACATTTTAATAAGTTAATTGAGCAGTATTTTTAAATAATAGGTATTTTTCTTTGGATTTTTGGAAGTTGTATATATTTATTATGTAAAGCTTATACAGAGTGTCAGAAATAAGGGACTGTCCTTAAATTATGTAGCAGTCTAGAGGGGGTTTCCTCAATCTCAATCCAGAACTCAATGGTTTTTTTTTCTTGAAAATGTGTTATGAGGGAAGGAGGGGGGGGGGGGTTTAAAAATCTTGAATTTTTGCTTTACATAATTTAAGGATGTTCCTTATATTATTTATGCCAGTTTCGGTGCACTATCCGGACACTAAAACGTGACATTTTTTGATGACGATTCTTTTTGAAAATAGTAATTTAGGGATGTTGAAACTGATTTAGGTACGGAAAATTTTAAAAAATATAGATTTTTTATTAAAAAACACACTTTTCAATTTCTATCTAAAATGCACACAAAATCACATACACAGGGATATTGGGCATAGATACTATGGACTTTGGGCCATTTGCTGGGGTTTTATTCTTATATTCTGTGACTGACTGGAAATGCGAGGTTGCCACATCACAGGCATAAAATAAAATATTTTGATTTAATTGTCCCTTCTTTCTGGCATTCATATTTTTTTACCCAATAAATTAAAAGGGAAGGCTTGGATCAGGATAAGTTTCATTATATTTGTAGAAAGGTTGGGTTTGGGTTGGTTTTGGTAGAGCTGGGATGCCTTGATTTAGGTTTGGTTTGGGTTCAGTTGGTGTACCCACTTGGTGCATCAATTACACAAAATTGAATATCAAATCAAGTCTGAAAACAACCGAAATTTTTATTGCTCACACTTACCCTTTTTCCAGGCTGCTCCAGCTCCCATATGAGACTCTGAACGGACACAAGATATCTTTTCCGTTCTTTTGCCTCGTGTTGGTCAGCTTCGGCACAAGACCCTCCAATCTAAGCACCTTCACGGTCAAAATCTGAGATGAGAGTGTGAGCGATAAGGCAAATTTTTATTAGGAACCCAATTCCCGAAATATAACGAAATGCTGTATTGGGACCGTTCCCAAACTAGATATAATAAAAAAGGCCACTTGGGACCCAATTCCCAACATTACCGCCCACTTAAAAAATATAAAAAAAAACAAACTATTTTTTACCCCCAATAAAGGATAAAACGATTTAAGAAAAGAAACAAAATATTAAAAATTCCACCTGTAGGGATCTGTCCCTAGAAAAATAAAAATAAAACTAATGACTGTTGCAGCACACATGATTGTAATAATCATACTTCAGTCAAAAAAAAAAACAAAAGATTCTAAAATTACACGCTAATTTTTTCTTCAAAAAAAAAATCAATGATTTACTGCGTCGGCAACGGACAAACCTTGACTAAAGGGCGATCTAATAAACCTTTGGTGGTCTGCAATTGTACAACCCTAGGAATGCCGTCGGGACTCTTATAAACCTTACTAATACGGGCAAGAGACCAGCGCAGTGGTGGAGTATTTTCCTCCTTGATAACAACAAGCGATCCCACTTGAGGGGGTTTATCAGGAGTATTCCATTTTTGCCGAACTTGCAACTGATGGAGATATTCCATGTGCCACCTTTGCCAAAAACTCTGATGAAGTTGTTGCACTAGTTGCCAACGACTCAGCCGTCCCACTTTAATACCTAAAACATCCTCATCTGGAGGCGCAGTTAAAGGTTCCAATGTCAAAAAATGTCCAGGCGTCAAGCACGAAAGATCACTGGGGTCTGGACTAACACTGCAAAGTGGACGTGAGTTTAAAATGGACTCTATCTGGACCAACACAGTAGACAACTCTTCAAACGTCAAAATCTGTTCACCAATCATTCGAATTAGGTGAGACTTTGTCGATTTAACACCAGCCTCATGGAGACCACCAAAATGTGGAGCCCCAGGAGGGTTAAAATTCCATTTTATTGTCAGAGTTTCAGATGCTTTCTGACAATAAGACTCCAAGACATTTTTCGCACCCTTAAAATTCGTGCCCTGATCGCAATACAGTTCTAGGACACGCCCTCTACGAGCGACAAAACGTCGTAAAGCAGCCAAAAAGGCATCCGATGTCAAGTCTGACACCAACTCTAAATGTACAGCTTTAGTTGGCAAACACACAAAGAGGCAACCATAGGCCTTTTGCGAACGCACACCACGAGCTCGACTAAGCACAATGTTAAAAGGTCCCATATAATCTACTGCACTATGGGAAAAAGGCTTTAGCTGAGATATTCTGGCCTTAGGTAAATTTCCCATATAAGGAGAAAAAGGCACAGGCTTTGTGCGATAACACTTATAGCATTTCGATAAGACCGTATGAATTGCACGTTTCACGGACAAAATCCAAAATTTTTGTACCACTAAATAATGCATCATTCTAGGTCCAGGATGACCATTTTCTCGATGAATCTGCTCAATTATTAAAATAGTCAACCTATGATCTCTTGGTAGTAACATAGGGTGTTTACTTTCATAGGATAAATCGTCAGTATGACGAAGTCGACCGCCCACTCTGACGACACCCAGACCATCAATAAAAGGAGCCAACTTTCTTAAACTCTTAGAACAAGATTCATTGTTCATAAGTTTTTGAATATCTTCCGAAAAACACAATTGTTGTACATGCCTGACCAGAATGACTAACGCATGGTGCAACTCTCTACAGTCTCTTTAGACTTCTTTACACGAAAAGGTCTTACTAAATAGGCAACAATGTTTTGAATTTTACATAATGAAGAAAATCTATTCATCAAATTATCTAACACATTTGACACTATCTCAGTGACAAATGATTTCACTCTTTGTTCAGCACTAATTTGAACATTTTCCCAATCACTTTCTGTAGAAATAGGCCATTGTTCACTCGATAAATATAACCACTCAGGTCCTTGAAACCACACGGAGTGATTCATAAAATCGTTAGGCAACAAACCACGAGATAAGCAGTCTGCTGGGTTATTTTTGCCTTCAACATGATTCCAACAGCTAGGAGGAAGGGTCTCCTGAATTTGAGTCACTCAATTAGCGACAAAAACTTTCTACCTCGAGGGATGATCCTTAATCCAAGCTAAAGTCACTGTGGAATCTGACCAAGCAAACACATTGTCAATTTTTACATCTCGCATATTCCTCACTACAAACTCAGTGAGATTACTCAATAAATGCGCAGCACACAGCTCAAGACGAGGCACTGAAATCGTCTTAAGGGGAGCGACTTTACTTTTGGCACACAAAAGATGCACTGAAATTTCACCACAATTATCAATTTGTCTTAAATACAAAACAGCTCCATATCCAAGCATAGATGCATCACAAAATCCGTGGATATCACTTTGGATCACATTATCCATGGTTGCACGCCTTGGAATGGATAAACCAGATAAAATAGGCAATTATGAAAGATACAAGGTCCATTGATCAACAATCTCTTGACCAGGACAATCATCAAAACTCAAACCCTGAAGCCATAGGTTTTGCATCAATGATTTAGCTACAAAAACCACAGGTGACAAGAATCCCAATGGATCATAGATTCTAGCAATCTGTGACAAAATACTTCTCTTGGTACATGGTTTATCTTGAGGATAAACATGATATGAAAACACATCATTTGATGGATTCCACTGTAGACCAAGCACTTTCAAAACAGATTCACTATCATCAAAGCTAATTGATTGTAAGTGACTTTCTGGCACATTTGCTAGCAATTCTGGACAGTTGCTAGCCCATTTCCTAAGCTCAAACGCTCCACACTTCATTAACTCAATCAGTTGATACTGAATTTCAAAGGCCTCAGCTAAACTATCAGCTGTTCCCAAAGCATCATCAACATAGGTCTGGCAACGCACAATATTCGCTGCCAAAGGATATTTTTCACCATAATCTTCAGCCAACTGGAGCAAAGTGCGAATAGCCAGGAAAGGACTACAACTTAACCCATATGTCACAGTTCTAAGAATATATTCTTGCACAGGTTCGCTTTGTTTAAAACGCCAAAAAATAGTCTGGTAGGACATATCTTCATGGTCCACTAAAATATTTCTATACATTTGCCTAATATCTGTTGTAAAAATCACCTTTTTCACTCGAAAATTTAACAAAATAGACACAATATCACTTTGGAGTTTCTGACCAGTCAGCAAAACATCATTAATACTCTTATTATTGGAAGTTTTCGCTGATCCATCAAAGACCACCCTAATAGATTTTTTACTATCACCTTGTTCCTTCCAAACCCCATGGTGAGGAATGTAATACTGTCCAAAGTTCCCACTAGTAACAAGACTCATATGGTTCTGGTCTAAATAGTCTTGCATGAACTCTGAATAAGCCTTATAAAAAGAAGGATTTTTAAGAAGTCGACCTTCTAGCAAATAAAATCTACGAAGAGCTTGATTTCTAGATTCACCTAATGATGCATGCTCACAAAATGGCAGTTTCACAATATATCTACCAGTTTTGTCCCGTGAATGTTGCTCTCTAAATATTTTTTCACATTTCTCATCTTCCTTCGACAAAGGAATATCACTTGGTACACCCTCAAGCTGCCAAAATCTCTGCAAAGTCTCATTAACATCCACCACTGATGTCAAATAAGTTTTAATACCCACACTATCATTGGACATGACAGGCTTTTGCACACCGCCCACTAAGACATATCCAAAGATGGTATTCATTGCACTAGGACCACCATTTTGCCCTTTTTTAAACCCTGGCATCAAAACTTGAGAAAACACGTCAGCACCCAATAATAGATCCACATCACGAGGAGTGCCATACTCAGGATCGGCCAATGTCAATGCCGACAAATATTTCCAAGTGTCACCAACATCACTAGAAGGTGTCAATCCACAAATAATGGGTACTACTACAGCATTTAATTCAATCGAAAAGGAAGTGTCAATACTTGAACTCAGATTTAGCACAATATTGCCAAAAGACACCGAAGATGTCATATTATTTAAGCCAATGAGAGGAGTGCAACCCCCTACACACGGAAGACCTAACTTTTGAGCACAAGAAAGAGTTACAAACGAAGCCTCACTAGCTGAATCAAGTAAAGCACGACATGACACAAAGTTGCCTTGTCTATCACACACTCACTCTAGCAGTAGCAAACAAAACTGTTTTTACAGTCCTAAAACTAGAAATCTTATTCTGACACACATTCACTTTCACTCCTTCCCTTTGATCTGTCCTATCAACACTAGAAGAAGAATAACCTACCAGACCACTAGCTCCTTTTGAGGACTCCACCGAGGGAACACTAATTGTCTGTTGACCACTCCTTCTTGGGAAATGAAGAAGGCTCGAATGATTTGAAGCTCTGCAGACTCCACAGCTTTGTGAAGTAGGACAATCTTTCAATACATGTAAGGAAGATAAGCAAAGAAAACACAATTTTTTACTCTTGGCATATGCATGCCGCTGATATGGATCCATTTCTAGAAACTTATCACAATTTAGAGATCTGAGCCCTGAAGGGGAGAAAAACTAGAGATATCCCAAAATAAATAACCCCAAAATTAAATTCGCCCCGCCTGGGAAAACAGAGTCTATTAAACAAAAAAACAAAGGAAAAAATCGGCAACACGCTAGAAGCTTACCTTCTGTGATTCTGCAGCATTCACTGGCGGCGCCGCCCGTTCTTGTGACTGGAATTTCGGTCTTCAACCCGAAAACACATGTGACTTCTTCTAGTTTTTTGGCGGAAGTGGTTTCTTCATTCCCCTGTCACACACAGGGTGGCGCTTCAAAAACTTCGAGTGTGAGCAAAAAAAACGCGAATGATTTCAATAAAATGATCAGGTGATCAAAAGAAAATAGCTTTCAACAAAGCGGGACATTATCACCTGATCGGAATTTTTCCCAAACAGGACTTTCCTTTTTTGAAGGATTTGCCCAAAAACATCAAAACAAACTTTAAGGTTAGGTTTTCCCAAAAATTAAAAATAAAACAATAAAGAAAAAATAATTGGCAGCATTAAACATTCCGCCCACCATAAAAATTCCCAATTTTTATAGAAAAACCCATCAACAAAAAAAAAGGTTATTCAATTACCCAAAAGGTCTAAACAATAAATTAGCATTTTTGCAACAATAATTTTATCGCAATAACTATGGACGTCATACTTAAGTTAATTCAAATAAGCATGATTCACGCTACACAAGGCTTTGAAGGTTGGTTACTGGCTGGGTAACGGACATACCTTCACCAAACTACGGTCAAGTAATCCTTTCGCGGTTTTTACTTTGTTGCGGCCCTAATTTTTTGTGTACATCACCCTTGTTTCTATTGATATATATTTTCAAAATAAATTCTAGTATATATCCAAGACCCTAACAAAATCGACAAGTTGCAATAAACAACGCCGGTCCCACCTGCCGCCAGCTTTTTTATGTTTAACAGCCGGAAGGTCATGGGTTCAAGTCCAGAAAAACCTAAATTAGGAAAAACACGTATTTGTTAAGGTGGGGGACGTCGGGTGTTAAATTTTTGTTATAGATTTTGTTCACAGAATAACAATCCCAAATACGAACTAATTACTACTCTATTTAGGAAACTGAATACTTCAATTAACTAACTATTTAATCACTGTAACAATTTTCCCTTAAAAGAACTAGAAATACTCCCACGAGAATAGGTTGGCAATTTCTTTGATTCTATTCGGCGACACTGTCAGAGGGTTATCAAAATAAGTAAACACAAGGATTGAGGTTAAGTAGATTGTATAATGGGCTTTCTTTATCTGCTGACAGTTTAAATGGAGGAAATTATTAATCATTAATATTAATTAACATTTCTAAGCAAAACAGTAAGTTAGGTTAAAAAAAAAACAAAATATGGTTTTTATTTTAAAATTGAAGTTGAATAGAAAAATGGAGTTATGCAAGTTTAGAAATCATCATCATTCTTGCAAATAAAATTGATAAATATAAAAAACAATATAGTTTCCGACGTCTGAGCTCAGGGTGTCGTTTACACTGGGGAAAAAATTATTATGAATATCAATTGTTAAGTTACCTATATAAGAAACATGGTATTATTTTAAATAAAAACAAATAGTATGAGTTATTATTTATATTATAGTCGAACCTGGTCAATAGGCTGTGGCCAATAACCGACCTTTAAATTAGCTTTGACAACGACTAAATATTTAGTTAGGCCTCCCCAGCACTAAACCAAGGTCGACTACAAATTACTAACTTGATATTGTAAAAATTTTGTCATAAGCGCCGTCACATCTCTTGATTACACCAATGTAAGAACCAACATCACCTGGCTGTTCTAATCAGTCACAGCATACAACCACACAGAGAAAGACACAACTTCTTGTACATTCAAACGCAGAACCCACCTGGAGAACCCTGGAAAAGAAAAAGGACACCTTTAGTTTTCCAGTGGTGTACTAATAATTCGTGATTTAACAACTCGAAACACACTGCATATTTCAGTGGTCGTGCCTGAACTATAAAGCCGCTTCATAAATAATTAAATAAAAAAACGTCAAGGAAACATTACTGATAAAAAAAAATTATATTTTCTTTTTTTTTCAAGACTCGGTTGGGGAAATTCACACTCACCTTCTGAAAGAAGGGTTCCCCACTCCAACGCAGTCTCATCCTACAGTCCGGTAGAGCGGACACATCACAGCCCTCGGCCTAGCACATTAGGCTAAAATGGGTCGTGCTACCATATACTGTAAATAAGAAAAACAATCTCCAGTACCCCTCACAATATCTGAGGTCAAAAACGTGTGCAAAACCTTAAAAAGCGGTAAATCTGCCGGACCCGGAAATATCCCAGCTGAACTTATTAAATATGGCACTGAAGAATTGTTTTGTAGATTACGGAATCTTTTCCAAAGATATTTAAATGGAGCTGTAGTACCAACTGAGTGGAAAACGTCATATATATCCACAATACACAAAAAAGGAAGGAAAGATATATGTGACAATTATAGAGGTATATCTGTGACTAGTACGCTAAGCAGAATATATGGCAAAATAATAAGAAATAAAGTGGAGAGCGAATATAAAGATATGGAGGCAGAAGAACAAGCTGGTTTCAGGGCGGGTAGATCGACTTCAGATCATCTCTTTTGTATAACCCAAGTTATTGAAAAGAAAATGGCATACGGACAAGAGCTCCATCTGCTTTACGTAGATTTGCAGAAGGCATATGATAGTATACCACTAAATCTACTTTGGAAAGCGTTGGAAAAGACATACATAAGCGTACAACTAATTAAGGCCATCAAAGAGTTATACCGCAATAGTAAGGCAAAAGTTAAAATAAAAGCAAAACTAACCAAAGGCTTTCAAGTAAATAAAGGTCTTAAACAAGGTTGCTGTATCTCGCCTACGCTCTTCAAGATATATTTGGAACAGGTCCTTAAAGTCTGGAAGAGAAAATGCCAAAACATGGGAATTCCGTTGAATGAAACCACCTTGTATACTTTATGTTTCGCCGATGATCAGATAGTGGTGGCTCAGGATTATGACGACCTCGAATATATGACACGAAAACTAATAGACGAGTACAATAAGTGGGGACTAGAGGTTAATATCAATAAGACAGAGTATATGTGTATTGGTGGAACGAAACAGTATCTAATCTTAAATACTGGGCAGCGAATTCAGTCCTGTGATGAGTATAAATACTTGGGTCTAAAAATTACAGCTGACGGAACACTAGACAAAGCTATAAAAGATAGAAACGTACAAGGAAGAAAAGCAATAACTTTATTAAATGGAATAATTTGGGACCAAAGTATATCAAAACATAACAAAAAGCTTATATATAACACCATTGGTCCAAAAGTATTATTACATACGGCTCAGAAGTATGGCCAATCAAAGATAGAACAGAAAAAATGCTTTCCGCTACGGAGATGGACTATTGGAGAAGAGCAGCAGGGAAATCAAAAAGAGAAAGAGTTACCAATCAAAGAATAAGAGAAATTATGACAGTGGGTGAACGTACTCTAGTGGATGATATAAGAACAAAACAACTGGTGTGGTACGGACATGTACAAAGAATGGATGATGGAAGACTACCTAAACAAATATTACAATGGAAACCAACTGGCCGAAGAAAACGAGGAAGACCAAGGAGAAGCTGGAGAGAAGGAATAGATAGTGAAATAAGAATAAGAGGCCTAGATGATGAATTATGGGCAAACAGAAACGAGTGGAGATTGGGTATCGGAAGACGTAGAACGTTGTGAAACCGATAAATATATATATAAGAAAAACAATCTCAGCTTCACGCCCAATTAAGTTACAATTGACCAAAACCCCAAAAACTAAGATTTTTTCCTAAAAGAACCACGAGTACCCCTAACCTTAAAAAAAAAATATGGCTTACCAATTCCACTGGTACTACCCATGTTTCAGCAGTAGCCGGGAGACAGATCGAACAGTTTTTAATAAAAAAAAATCGGTCTTGCCCCTTTTTAAGGGCTGGAAAACGATCCCCTTTTACACGAGGGTGCTTCCAGAAAGACAAATGTCAAAAGAACGAAAGAACAGTCGACCAGTGACAACCAACCCGGGTTCCATCTCTGCACCAACCACAACTCGGACAGAACAAACCTCCTGAACTGGTTGCACCGAACAGTATTGTCAATCAGAACCAAGTTAATCGTTCCTCAAAATTCAAGAAAAATGTACTGTGCAACCAATGTACAACAATCAGCCCTTATTTGCTTCATAAGTCCGGATAATATAAACAATGTCCCAGTGTTCCAGATTCAGCACCGAGCAGAATAAGTAATCCGTGAGCAGCCGTACAACCAGAGAAATGTACCCAACCTGCAAAATATGCTTGTGCAACCAACCAAAACACCGCGCGTGGTATTACAGCCTCACTTTTCCATAGGTAAATAAAATCGAATTAAGTACACGGTTTTCTAATTTTTCAACTAATAAAAAGGTGTTTTATAGGCCGGCAGTCAGTGATACGATTTGTAAAAATGCCCATCTTAAATCACAACAGAACCTGTCTAACAGTGCGCGAAACATGGATTGATTTACATAAACTTAAGGTAGGTTTATAGAATTTAAAGTAGATTTATAAAAAAAATGTTGATTACTAACCACAATTGTTAGTGTGAAACTACACGGTGTCTTAAGGATAATTTCACACGTAACAACTTGCACGACACGGGGGATTCTATCTGGACTCGAGTAAATTTTTTCAATTCTACCGAGTGACCACTTCAATGGGGGTAGGTTTTCGTCTTTCAACGCTACTAATGTTCCAACTTTTGGAGGGTTATCGGGGGTATTCCATCTTTCGCGTTGTTGCAACGACTGTAAATACTCCATATGCCAGCGGCGCCAAAAATGCTGCTGGATCTGCTGAACAAGCTGCCAGCGATGGAGACGGTTTAACTTAACATTGGTTAGATCTTCATCGGGAGGGGCTGTCAAGGGTTCCAAAGTGAGGAAATGTCCAGGAGTAAGACTTTGAAAGTCATGAGGATCAGGGCTCATACTACACAATGGTCGACTATTTAAAATAGCCTCAATCTGAACCAATACAGTCATCAACTCTTCAAAGGTTAGGATTTGATCCCCCACAATTCTCTTCAGATGAGTTTTTGTGGACTTTACCCCAGACTCATGGAGTCCACCAAAATGCGGACTGGCGGGTGGATTAAAACACCACTTAATCGCTAAAGTCTCAGCAGCTTGCTGACAATAGGACACAAGGAGGTTATTTGCCCCAACAAAATTAGTGCCCTGGTCACTGTAGAGGGCAGCACATCTGCCACGTCTACCAACAAATCGGCGGAGGGCATCAGAAACAGCCTCCAGGTGAATGGCCTTTGTTGGGAAACAAACAAAAATACACCCATAAGCCTTTTGACTTTTTACACCACGACGCTTGGTTAACGTGATGGAGAATGGACCCATAAAATCTACACTAACATAGGAAAAGGGCTTCACCTGGGACACTCTAAATTTAGGAAGGTCACCCATGAATGGGTGCAATGGTTTGGGATTTACCCTGGCACAACAAAAACACTTGGAAACAACACTGTGAATGGCACTTTTCACCGACAAAATCCAAAACTGTTGATTTAGGAGGTACTCCAATAAGCGAGGACCTGGATGTCCATGCTCATTATGGAATTTTTCAATAATCAAAGTGGTAAGCCTATGACTACGAGGCAACAACATGGGGTGTTTCACCTCATATGCTAAATCAGTGTGATGTAATCTACCGCCCACCCTGAGAACACCATGGGAATCAAGAAAAGGAGCTAACTTTCGAAGAGGCTTAGCACAACTCTACCCCTTACGTATCCTTTTCAAATCTTCAAAAAAAACTTCTTGTTGTACAACTCGCACAACAACTAAAGTAGCATAATAAAGATCTGCCTCATTGAGGGCTTTAGTAGGAAAAGATAAAGAAGGATCTTTTTTCACTCGAAAAGGTCTCAAACAAAAGGCAACAATGCCCAAGATTTTACGTAAAGAGGAGTACTTAGTGAGTAACAGCTGTACTTCATCAAGGGGTATTTCTGTCACAAAAACAAAACGATTTTCCTCAGGGGGTAGATCAGCATCAAACGCATCAATTTTGTGGTTCATAGGCCAGGTTTCACTAGACTGGGCCAACCAGGATGGTCCAGTAAACCAAAGAGGATGGTCTATCAATTGAACAGGAAGTAAGCTCCGGGATAAGCAATCAGCTGGGTTCTCCTTACCATTTACATGGTACCAACAGCTGGGGGGAACTTTCTCTTGAATAGTCGTTACACGATTGGCTACAAAAACCTTTCGTTTTGATGGACACGATTTTATCCAAGCCAGGGTAACGCTGGAGTCAGACCAAGCAAAAATCTTATCAATCGGGACGCAATCAAGATGATTGCCAACAAACTCCAATAGCTCTGCCAACAATACAGCCGCACACAATTCTAAGCGTGGAATAGAAATACTTTTCAAAGGGCACACTCTACTTTTCCCACACAAAAGGGAGATAGAAATATTTCCATCCAACTCAATTTGTCGAATATATACTGCACCACCATATGCACACATTGAGGCGTCACAAAAGCCATGCAATTCAGTGGTGACAGCATTTCGCTTCACAACATAACGAGGTATTGATATCGAAGATAATAATGGTAGTTGCGACACATAGAGTTGCCACTGTGCAACAATATCACTAGAGGGGGTATCATCCCATGAAAGACCCTGGACCCACAAACGTTGCATTAAACACTTAGCAACCAAAACAACTGGGGCTAGGAACCCGAGTGGATCATATATCCTTGCAATCTCAGAAAGAATGTTTCTCTTGGTACAAGGTCTTTTTATGGGCATCATATCATAACAAAACGAATCCAATTTTGGACACCACTTTAGTCCAAGGATTTTTAAACCAGCAGATTCATCATCAAAGGAAATTGGTTGCTGATGACTAGCTGGAACCGATTCTAGTAACTCAGGAGTGTTGCTAGTCCACTTACGAAGTTCAAAACAACCCAATTTTAACAACGCAATTAGCTGTTTCTGGCTTTCTAAAGCTTCAGCTACAGAATTAGCTAATCCGATGGCATCGTCCACATAAGTAGTATGCATCAACACCTTGCGCGCTAGTGGAAAGCCACTACCATGATCTTTAACGAGCTGGTGAAGAGTACGAATAGCTAGGTATGGGCTCGAATTCACACCATAAGTTACTGTTTGAAGAGAGTACTCTTGAATCTCCTCGGTTGGGTCGAACCGCCACAATATCTGTTGATAACACACATCAGCCTGATGCATATCAATCTGCCTGAACATTTGACGTATGTCACTAGAATATACAACACTATAAAGGCGAAAAGTAAGCAATATTGACACAATATCTCTTTGGAGTTTAGGTCCTACCAATAAAATAGAATTTAAGCTACGACTATTTGAGGTCTTGGCAGATGCATCAAAAACAATTCGAATTTTTGACAAGTCACCATCTGCCTTCACGACTGGCTGGTGTGGAATAAAATATGAATGGAAGTCAGGGCTAGAATTGGCCAATTTCATATGTCCCTGGTCTAGGTAATGCTGAACAAAGTCTTTGTACGCACTAGACAAAGCAGGATTTTTCAACAATCGGTTTTCCATCATATTAAATCTACGCAATGCTTGACCTTTAGAGTTACCAAGTTCTTGTCGAGGCTCTCTGAAAGGCAAGCGAACAACATATCTGCCGGACTCAGTTCTTGAATGAGTGGTAGCAAATATTTCTTCACACAAATCCTCATCAGAGGAAAGAGGGATTTTTTGAGGGGTCGATTCTAGTTCCCAAAACTTTTGTAAGGTACTATCCAATCGAGATTCTATAGGGGAAGACACTGAGGTCAACAAACTAATGGGTTTTTGAGTTTTACGAGGACCATCAATACCACCAAGGAGTATCCAACCAAAAATTGAATTAATGGCACAAGGTCCTCCATTTTCTCCCTTTTTAAAGCCAGGCACAAGCATCTGACCAAACAAATCAACACCAATTAAAAGGTCTACACTACTAGGTTGTCCAAAATTAGGATCAGCAAAATCTAAATTTTTTAGGTATGGCCACTGAATAGAATCATATTCAACAACAGTCACAGGTATGGTTCCACAAATTTTAGGAATAAGAATGGCATCACAGGAAAACAAACTATCAGGAAACTTGGACGAGCTTATCTGCAATGTTATATTGCCATCTGATGTACTAGAAATCATGCCATTTATTCCTTCAATAGGAGTTTTATTCGGAGCCACTTTAAGTCCTAACCTCTCAGCCAAAGAGACAGTTACAAAGGATGCTTCACTAGCTGAATCTAAAATTGCCCGACAAGACACAAACTTTTTGTTGGCATCTACCACTAAAACTTCGGCAGTTGCAAAAAGCACAGGTCTCCCCTTACGAGGTTCAAAATGGTTGCTACTGGGTGTAGCGGTACACAATGCCTGCTGGGCACCTTCACTATTAAGTATACGGGGGGTCTCCCCTGGACGATCAACTTGGGGGCTCTGAGAGCTTTGCACAAAGTGCAACAGGGAATGGTGAAGACCCTGGCACTGACGACACGTGGCGTTTGTATGGCATTGAGATACACCATGTTTGCCAAAGCAGTTAAAACACAATCGTTCACGCTTAACAAATTGATGGCGCTGACCTACTTCTAATTCCAGAAATCTGGTACACTTCACAAGGGGATGGTAGGGCTGTTGCTGGCAATAAACACAACCTTTATTACCAGACTGGCCTGTTCCAGTCAATAACACAGGATAGAGTGGTTTGCCACCCTTCCTAGGGGGTAGAGGAGGTGAGACCTCCTTTGGCTTATTCAAAATAGAACTATTTTCCAAAGCCCGACAATTTTTCTCTAAGAATTTAAACAAATCTTTATAGGACGGGATTTCCTTATCACTATACTCAATCTCAAACTGAGTTTTCAATGGGGTATCAACTTTTTGCAAAAGAAGAATCATTTTAGCAAAATCTAAAAGGTCTACATCATCATAGTTTGACAATGCTTCCAAATTTTCCCGGAAAGTGGACAACAATAACCTCAAATCATGTGGGTTGCTCGATTTTGGGCTTGACAAATAGACGTCCAATAATTTGTTACCAAAAGTCTTTTATTATTAAAGCGTCTAATCATCACATCGAAGGCTACTCGATAATTATCAGAGGTTAGCGGTATGTTCCTAATTACAGATGCGGCCTCTCCCACCAGAGCGGTATTTAAGGCTTGAAATTTAGCTATTTCACTCATGTCAGCTTTATCATGGACAAGTGACTTAAACATATCAAAAAAGGTGGGCCATTTTTTAAGATTACCGTCAAAATGGGGTACCTCTATTCTTTTAATTTCAAGACCCCTGTCCACATTTACCAGGGAATGGTTCAAAACTGTCTGTGAGGCATCTTGGTATTCCTCCGGATAGAGCTCACGACAAATCGATCTAATTGTGTATTTCATTTCATCAAATTCCTGCACTAGGGTTTCCTGGCTTTCTTGTATCTGATCACTACTATCCAAGCTTATAATTTCAAAATGCAATGCATCGAAGTGGCTTACGAGAGAAGGCACATCTTCCCATCTGGATTTTAACTTTTTTGCCTTCTCTGCATTGCCCTGGGCTTCGACGGCTCTATTATAAGTTGTTTTTAATTTATTAAAAACGCTATTTTGTTGTTTTTCAAAACTTTTATGTCAGACATGACAAAGCGGTTTTTATCAGATACAAAAAAGTAGGTTTTTTCGCTATCAACACCCGGGTACGGTTCGCTAAGAACGCGGCAACAATCTCGCGCCTAACGAAAGCAAAAAACGAAGGTAAATTTCGACCGATTTCACACAAACAAATTCGAAACCCGACGAATAATCAAATTTTTTCTAACCTCGGAGGTAAACAAAACAACACGTGAAGTTGTGAGGTTAAAACACACAAACGTCAATGAAATGTCAGCCAGCAAGAAAAAAAAACGGGGGGGGGGGGCCGGGCCTCTGCTAAATGTCGAACGGGGTTTTTTTTTTATCGCCGCACGAGGTAATAAACCAAACTCAGGGCAACCAACCTTTCAAAACCATGCGGACTCTAAAAAAAACCGGTACAAAAACAACAATGTCCGAATCTGGCAAAAAAACGATAAAATATGGTTGCTGCAAAAAAACTATAATTACCAATTTTTTGACAAAAAAACTGTAAAATCCAAAGGGCTTTTTCAAAACATAAGGGTCTGAAGGACCAAATAGAGATCTGAGCCCTGAAGGGGAGAAAAACTAGAGATATCCCAAAATAAATAACCCCAAAATTAAATTCGCCCCGCCTGGGAAAACAGAGTCTATTAAACAAAAAAACAAAGGAAAAAATCGGCAACACGCTAGAAGCTTACCTTCTGTGATTCTGCAGCATTCACTGGCGGCGCCGCCCGTTCTTGTGACTGGAATTTCGGTCTTCAACCCGAAAACACATGTGACTTCTTCTAGTTTTTTGGCGGAAGTGGTTTCTTCATTCCCCTGTCACACACAGGGTGGCGCTTCAAAAACTTCGAGCGTGAGCAAAAAAAACGCGAATGATTTCAATAAAATGATCAGGTGATCAAAAGAAAATAGCTTTCAACAAAGCGAGAAATTATCACCTGATCGGAATTTTTCCCAAACAGGACTTTCCTTTTTTGAAGGATTTGCCCAAAAACATCAAAACAAACTTTAAGGTTAGGTTTTCCCAAAAATTCAAAATAAAACAATAAAGAAAAAATAATTGGCAGCATTAAACACAATTTATAAGTGAATGTGTATCCTCCTTGTGACAACAAGGACACTTTACCGCCCCTGCGCTAGTCCCTGTCAATAAAACTTGTTTATTACTACCATTATAATTATAACCTTTCACAGACATGTTCGGCTTTTTAAAGCGAGAACCCCCCAATGGGCTATTCCCAGACACACACACACTACTAGAACTAGGTTTCGACAAAAGAGCACTATTTTCAAGAGCATGACAATTAGTTTCTAAAAATTCAATTAGACTTTTATAAGTTGGGATCTTTTCATTACTATGCTCGATTTCAAATCGAGTCTTTAAAAAAGGATCTATTTTTTGTAATAAAAGATTCAACTTAGTGAAATCCCACAAATCTATGTCTTGATACTCATCTAACGCCTCTAAATTTTGATTAAATGTCGAAATTAAAGTTCTCAATTCACATGCACTATTATTTTTTGCTGGGGTAGCATTAACAATAGCCAACCAATAGTCAGTCAAAAAAAGCCTATCATTTTGATACCTTTTTATTAATGCTTGGTATGCAACAGAATAATTTCTACCATGAATGGGAATATTTTTAATCACCTCAGCTGCTTCCCCAGTGAGAGATGATACTAACAATTGAAATTTTGAAATATCTGGATAATCTGGGTCTAAATCTACGAGCTGCGAAAACATGTCAAAAAAGGTATTCCAATTTCTACGATTACCATCAAAACATGGAATATCCCACCTGGGCTTTACCAATCCCTTGGTATGACCGCACTGAGATACATTTGAATCGCGATTTGAATCAACTGCATCGGCCGACACCACGGGTGGAAACACTTCTTTAAAAATTTGTTTTATGGAAAATTGTATACCATCAAACTCCTCAAGAACCGCTATTCCCCCCTCTACTTTATCGTCAGGAGATAACGCGACAATCTCCATATTTAAGCTTTCGAACTCGTTTATCCATATTCCAAGTTGTTCAAAACGAATTCCCAATTTCTTTTTCATTTGTTTGTGCCTTTTCCGCAATGCCATATAAAGTTTTCACACGCGTAAGCAGTGCTTTACGCTTTTTAATAAGGCCCGCTAAATCGCCCGACATCTTTCCACTTAAAAAACGTCGAACTTTTCGAAAAAAAATAAAAAATCGTTTTCGGAAAAACAAAAAAACACACTGACCAAAATACACCGAAGTTTGGTTAAGTTCGACAAAAACAATATCAGTTGTTTGGCTGAACCACGGATAATAAATATCTGAACGTACGCAAGTCAAGGATTGCGACGTTGCCACTACCAAAAATCACTGGCTAAAAGGCCAAGTTGCTAACTTTACCCGATAAATCGAACTACTGTCCGGTCAGTGAAATGACAATTGTCATTAAAATAGATAATTGTTTTCAAATTTTCGTCGTTTCCTCGCTGTTCAAGGCCACAAGAACAAAAAATCTGCCACAGCACAGCGCAAAACGATAAAAAATATCACAAAAAACCTGGGAAAAAAGGTTATTTTAAATTATTACAACCACGTGCTGCAAAAATCAAACAAAATCAAATAAATTGCCCGATTATAATATAATCCCCATGGCTTTTTCAGATTTGGCTCGCAAAGGACCAAATTAATGTACCCACTTGGTGCATCAATTACATAAAATTGAATATCAAATCAAGTCTGAAAACAACCGAAATTTTTATTGCTCACACTTACCCTTTTTCCAGGCTGCTCCAGCTCCCATATGAGACTCTGAACGGACACAAGATATCTTTTCCGTTCTTTTGCCTCGTGTTGGTCAGCTTCGGCACAAGACCCTCCAATCTAAGCACCTTCACGGTCAAAATCTGAGATGAGAGTGTGAGTGATAAGGCAAATTTTTATTAGGAACCCAATTCCCGAAATATAACGAAATGCTGTATTGGGACTGTTCCCAAACTAGATATAATAAAAAAGGCCACTTGGGACCCAATTCCCAACAGTTGGAATGGGTTGGTTTGTTTTGTTTTGGTTTGGTTGGGATCGGTTTGGTTCAGATTGGTTCTGTTTGGTTCCGTTCAGGTTAGTTCCGTTTCGGTTGCAGGTTCAGTGTGGTTCGGTTCGGTTCCGTTTGGGTTCGGTTGGGATCAGTTCAGTTTGGTTCGGGTTGGTTGTTTGGTTTGGTTCTGTTCGGTTTCGGTTGGTTCCGTTCGGATGTGGGTTCGGTTCGGTTCCATTCGGGTTCCGTTTTGTTGGGATCGGTTCAATTCGGTTAGGTACCGGTTGGTTCTGTTCAGGTTAGTTCCATTCGGTTCGGGTTGTTTTCGTTCGGTTCGGGTCGGTTCCGTCCGTGTCGGTTCCGTTCGGTCGGGTTGGGTTCGGTTTGGGTTGCTTTAGGTAGAGCTGGGTTGGGGTTAGTTAGGTTGTTCAGTTTGGTTTGGGTTGGTTTAGGTAGAACTGGGTTGGGGTTACTTAGAATAGAATATCACTTTATTGCCAACAAGCTTCATTGTACTAGGTTTGGTTAATTTTATCTTTTTAGGTGTGATCAAAACAGATTTAATAATATTTGTTTCCTTATTTTGATTATTTTTGAGGAAACATGGCAATATTGCAAAATATAAGCTACAGATATAGGCAAATTTTGTTTTGATGGGGTTAAAAAAAAGAAGAAGTCAAAATTTAATGAAAAGTGAGGTTAGAATGCTGTTTTGTACGTGTTTTTTAAGGTTTTATTTATTTATTTTCTCGAAAAATACTGGATAATCCGCAAATTTTTTTTTGGAAAAACATTATTTAGAAGGTCTACTTTAAGATAATTTTTATTTTTCCCAAAAAATCGTGTGTCCGGATAGTGCACCGGCCCCATTTATGCCTTATTTACCCATTAATTAGAAACAACTTTTGTGTTGGTTTTATATGTCTATTTCTTTATTTTGATAAGGAGTGAAAAAGAGACAAATACCTACACAATTAACACTAAATGCTTGATTGATGCATAAATGAGGCATTACAGAGTCAATAATTCAGTTTAGTACTGCACTCTCTATACTTACTGATTATCAGCACCACATTCTGAAAATTCTTCTTTAACTTTCATTTTGTCTGAACTAGAACTAAATCTGATTCTTTCATCTGACTCACCACATTCTGGCTCATTAACATAATGTGGGGATGTTTCCTTTTTAATATCTGAACTTAAAAATAAAAGGTCAGCAGCCTGGTCATCTAGCTTATTGAAAATGTCTCTGGGGTTGTTAGTCAGCAGATGAAAATCTTTTTCTTGTAATTTTCTAAACGAGGATTCCACTGGGGAGCTTGTTTCTTTCGACATCTTTAGCTTTATCTATGACACAAAACCAAATTATCTATTTTATTTTTTTCATTGAATTTCGTTGTGTTTGGTGGTCCTTAAACTGGGAACAAAATGGCGGCTTTAAACACAATGGGAGATTCATGATGATACTTCAAGCGAACATACAGGGTTTATTCCGGGTAGCGTACGAAGGTAGAAGATGAAATCCGTTTATAATAAAATAATAATAATAATAGTACGCGTTCAAACATAATGGTATTGAATTCCGCACCTGTGTAAAATTTGATTTGTTTATTTTAAATTTCAGACCAATAGAGTTGAAGCGCTGAAGGTTAGGCCAGGATGGTTAACCTGGGTGGTAAAAACAGTGCACTAGGAAAATAAACATTGTTATGCCTAATCTAAGTTCAAAATGTTAAACAGGATCGATTAGGCCATTACATTTTGGTAGTGGTACAGGCTGCATGGGGCTAGTAGAGGAATATTTAAAAAAATATATAACTTGAGAATCCAGGCAGCTAGCAAAATGAGGTTTTCAGAGTTGGTTCGGTTCGGTTTGTTGTTCACAAAGTGAAAGTTTGTCGAAGTCACAGTTTTTCTGTTTTCCATGTTCGAACCATTTTTTTTAGTACGAGTTTGACGAATGTCCAATAAGTAGGACTCTGAGCCTGAAATAAAGGCTTTCAACCACTACAGTCCAACTTGCAAGTAACACGAAAAGCGCATGAAGGCCTTCAAGCTAGTAGGGTATAATATGAAGGGTTGCAACATTTTACCAAATAAATAACTCACAGTCCTAAAAATGCGACCCTGTTTTCTTTTTCGTCCGAAGCCGGGGCCTAGCCACTTCGTGACGAGACTAAAGCCTAGTTTCCACCTATGCGTGCCCACCCCGATTCAAAAAACGCATCACGTGACGGGACATGGATTTGCACAGGTTTTAAATGCAGTGTCACAATATATTTCTAAACAAAAAAACTGAAAAAGTTATTATTTTCTAAAAAATATATACTTTTGCTTAATTTAAAATAAAATTTTAACAGTAAACTTACAGTATCTGTTTTTTAAATTAATTAATAAATGGAAATGACCACGTAGCAGGACCGAAACGCGTTGTGTATGAGTTAGTATGAAAAGATATGTCTTAATTTTGAAAACTTTTAAGTTTTTTATTTTCAAGTTGCTTCAAGAGCTGTGGAGGATGAAAAGTTTGTCTCCCTTTCGCCACTATACAGGGTGTAAATAGTGTGACTGACAATATTTTAATGGGGGATAGAAGAGGCCAAAATAAGAAAAACATCTCCATGATTTCAATATACAGGATTTTTAAAGTTTGAGGAGTGAGGAAAAAAAGTATTTTAACAAAAAAAGAGAATCTGCCACCGCCAAATGATTACTTGATTAATTATGAATAAAAAATGTGGTATAAATTATTTAATAAACTCCGATACATCCCCACATATTCTCCGCCAAAATCATCCCTGATCTTCACTTGATATAAGGCCCGAAATGTTCTAAAAATTAGTTTTTTGCGATTTTCTCGAAAACTTTTTCAGAAAAAGTAAAAAAATATTCAGTCTATACTATAAAATTATTAAAAAAATATATTTAAAAAATGTTGATACTTTATAATATTAAGCTTGATCCCCACTTGTACAAAACACTATTTACTAAAACTTAGTTTTCTTAAAGATAGACAACTTTAAGGCAAGGTTAGGAATCAATAGCATTTTGAAAATTTTATTGTTATATCCCCGAAAAAAAAAGCGTATTATTATTAAAACTTATTATAACAGTGTTAAAATACCCGCAACACAGCAAGAGTCAAGCCAAAACTATGACGATGACGAACTGCAGAATTTCCTATACCATCTGAACGGTATTCGACCAATATTAAAACGCATGCAAAAAAAAGATTCGGCCTTACCTTTTTCGGATGTTCTTGTCAAATGAATAATCAGAAACATTCAAACCACTGTATATAGGAAACCGTATGTGTACACGGGACAGTATCTAAATTTGAACTCTTATCATTCTGTTGCTACAAAACAAGGAGTTATAAGACGCTTGTATTCAAGAGCCGTAAATCTTTGTAGGAATAATGAAGAATTAACCACATAAATTAACAACATTAAAAATGATTTTCAACAGAATGGTTATTCCGATAAATTAACCAGCTCAACGATCCCTACAATTAAAAACAAACCAAATGTAGCAAATTCTCAAAATAATAATCCGTTGGGTGGTATTCACATTCCATATGTTCAAGGGATTTTAGAAAACATAAGACGAATAGGCAAATACTATAATATAAAAACAGTATTATCATCGCGAAATACGATAAGCAGTTTTGTAACCAAAAAATCCGTCAAATAATAAGGAATGTATTTACCAAAACGAAACGCCCTCTTCAGGTTAGAGTAAAGAACATCTAAAAACCCAATTAGGGCATAATGAAAAATCCGGATTAGCGGATCATTCATGGTGAAATGATCACAGGAGTATGGACCATGGGGTCAGAAGCTAAAGTTTTGCATAAGGAGTCACATTAACGAAAACAAAAATTTATTGAAGCTGCCTTTATAATGCAGAAGTTTTCAACCAAGCATGGACATACCAAACATATGGAAACCACTTCTTAAGGAAAACAAGCACCTTATTATTAAAAAGGGGCGAATGTTTAGTTTACACTTGAAAACGGCTAGAAATACTTACTAACCAAAACGCCGGGTTTAAAAGAAATAAAGACAATGGAAGTCCGAAATTTTATTTCTACTCTACTACAATTTTGGATTTATAGTGGTTAAAGGAGGCCTTCAGCCTATACTTTAAGTACAATAAGGTACCAAAATAGCTACCTTTACCTCCATAAACCTAGCAAGCCCACCTCAATAAAAATTTAAAAAATGTATTCCAGAATTATGTGCTTTTTATGTGCTAATTTCGTCCACTTTTTAAAATTTTTGTGCTCCTTTGGTTTCCACGGAAATTTAAAAACATGATTGGCGTGCTAGCTTTATATAAAGCTAGCAAGCCCATACAGAAATAATAAATATTTTTATAATATTTATATGCGAAAATTAAGTGCTTTTTATGTGCTTCAGTTTGCTAAAAACAAAATTCCATTTATCAAGTTTTTCAGCTTTTTAAAAAAAAATGTGTGGGCTGGCTAGGTTTATATAAACCTAGCAAGCCCACCTCAATAAAAATAAATAAAATACATTCCAGAATTATGTACTCTTTATGTGCTAATTTCGTCCACTTTTTAAAATTTTTGTGCTCCTTTGGTTTCCACGGAAATTTAAAAAAATGATTGGCGTGCTAGCTTTATATAAAGCTAGCACGCCCATACAGCAATAATCAATATTTTTATAATATTTATATGCGAAAATTAAGTGCTCTTTATGTGCTCCCGTTTGCTAAAAACAAAATTACATTTATCAAGTTTTTAAGCTTTTTTTTTAATGTGTGGGCTGGCTAGGTTTATATAAACCTAGCAAGCCCACCTCAATAAAAATAAATAAAATATATTCCAGAATTATGTGCTAATTTCGTCCACTTTTTAAAATTTTTGTGCTCCTTTGGTTTCCACGGAAATTTAAAAAAATGATTGTCGTGCTAGCTTTATATAAAGCTAGCAAGCTCATACAGAAATAATAACTATTATTATAATATTTATATGCGAAAATTAAGTGCTTTTTATGTGCTTCCGTTTGCTAAAAATATTCCATTTACCAAGTTTTTAAGCTTTTTTTTTAAAAAAAAGTGTGGGCTGGCTAGGTTTATATAAACCTAGCAAGCCCACCTCAATAAAAATAAATAAAATACATTCCAGAATTATGTGCTAATTTCGTCCACTTTTTAAAATTTTTGTGCTCCTTTGGTTTCCACGGAAATTTAAAAAAATAATTGACGTGCTAGCAAGCCAATACAGAAATAATAAATATTTTTATGCCCACCTCAATAAAAATTCAAAAAAATTTATTCCAGAATTATGTGCTTTTTATGTGCTAATTTCGTCCACTGTTTAAAATTTTTGTGGTTCTTTGGTTTCCACGGAAATTTAAAAAAATGATTGGCGTGCTAGGTTTATATAAAGCTGGCAAGCCCATATAGAAATAATAAATATTTTTCTAATATTTATATGCGAAAATTAAGTGCTTTTTATGTGCTTCCGTTTGCTAAAAACAAAATTTAGCTTAATTTAAGTTTTTAAGCTTTTTTAAAAAAAAATGTGTGGCTGGCTAAGTTTATATAAACCTATCAAGCCCACCTCAATAAAAATAAAATAAATTCCAGAATTATGTGTTCTTTATGTGCTAATTTCGTCCACTTTTTAAAATTTTTGTGCTCCTTTGGTTTCCACGAAATTTAAAAAAATGATTGACGTGCTAGCTTTATATAAAGCTAGCAAGCCAATACAGAAATAATAAATATTTTTATGCCCACCTCAATAAAAATTTAAAAAAATTATTCCAGAATTATGTGCTTTTAATGTGCTAATTTCGTCCACTTTTTAACATTTTTGTGCTCCTTTGGTTTCCACGGAAATTTAAAAAAATTATTGGCGTGCTAGCTTTATATAATATAATAATAAAAAATATAATATATAAATAAAAAAATTTTTCACACAAGTGTAATTTTTACTTTATTTTTATCTCGTTTGATTTAAAGATCATAATCTTATATTATAATATTCAAATTTATAACATTAGTATAGGCAATTTTATTCCTTAAATACTAACCTACATATAGATTATAAAATTTGGGTAATGTTAGCATAACAATATTTCTATAATACATCAGTCATATTAGTAACAGTTGACTTAATCATTTACTTAACCCTTTCGACCCGTAATGCAAAAGTATTACAGTTTTTATTTTTTACCCATTTTTGGAGGTAACTTACTAACTCCTCAACTTGTCATTTTATCAAAAAAAAAATTATTTGGCGGTGGTAGATTTTTTGCATTTAAACCAATCGATTTCATTTGCATTTGTATGTTGCAGCAAATATTTTTTCAGTTGATATTTCGGTTTGGCCTTGTAGTTACACTTTTAGCATTTAAATCAATAGATTTAATTTGCATTTTAATGTCGCAACAAATGTCTTTTAATATAAGACTTTTGCTGGGCCTTGTAGTCACACTGGTGGTATCTAAACCAATTACATTCTTATGATGTAACTGGTAATTATTGAAAGCGAACTACTATTTAGCCTTGTAGTCAGAGGTTTAAACCAAACGATTTCATTTGCATTTTTATGTTGAAGCAAATGTATTTCCAGTTGACGTTTCTGCTTGGCCTTGTACTCACATCACCATTTAAATCAATAGATTGAATTTGCATTTTAATGTCGCAACAAATGTCTTTTAATATAAGACTTTTGCTGGGCCTTGTAGTCACACTGGTGGTATCTAAACTAATAACATTCTTATGATGTAACTGGTAATTATTGAAAGCGAACTTCTATTTAGACTTGTAGTCAAAGGTTTTTAAACTAATCGATTTCATTTGCATTTTTCTGTTGAAGCAAATGTATTTTCAGTTGACGTTTCTGCTTGGCCTTGTACTCACATCACATCTATTTCATTTGCATTTTTATGCTGCAGCAAATGTATTTTTAGCTGACCTTTCCGCTTGGCCTTGTAGTCACATTGGTTGCATTTAAACCAGTCGATTTCATTTGCATTTTTATGCTGCAGCAAATGTATTTTTAGGTGACCTTTCCGCTTGGCCTTGTAGTCACATTGGTTGCATTTAAACCAGTCGATTTCACTAGCATTTTTATGCTGCAGCAAATGTGTTTTTAGTTCAGATTTCTGCTTGGCCTTGTAGTCACATTGGTTGCATTTAAACCAGTCGATTTCATTTGCATTTTTATGCTGCAGCAAAAAATGTAATTTTAGGTGACCTTTCCGCTTAGCCTTGTAGTCACATTGGTTGCATTTAAACCAGTCGATTTCACTAGCATTTTTATGCTGCAGCAAATGTGTTTTTAGTCCAGATTTCTGCTTGGCCTTGTAGTCACATTGGTTGCATTTAAACCAGTCGATTTCATTTCCATTTTTATGCTGCAGCAAAAAATGTATTTTTAGGTGACCTTTCCGCTTGGCCTTGTAGTCACATTGGGTGCATTTAAACCAATTAATCTCATTTGCACTTTTATGTTGCAGCAAATGTATTTTCAGATCACCTTTCCGCTTGCCCTTGTAGGCACATTGGTTGCATTTAAACCAATCGATTTCATTTGCACTTTTATGTTGTAGCAAATGTACTTTTAGTTGACCTTTCTGCTTGGCCTTATAGTCACACTGTTGGCATTTAAACCAATTAATTTCATTTGCACTTTTATGTCGCAGCAAATGTTTTTTCAGACCACCTTTCCACTTGACCTTGTAGTCACATTGGTTGCATTTAAACCAAACGATTTCATTTGTATTTTTATGCTGCAGCAAATGTATTTTTAGTTGATCTTTCCGCTTGGCCTTGTAGTCACACTGTTGGCATTTAAACCAATCGAAATCAATTTTATGTTGCAGCAAATGTGCTTTAAGTTGATATTTCTGCTTGGCCTTGTAGTCACATTGGTTGCATTTAAACCAGTCGATTTCATTTGCATTTTTATGCTGCAGCAAATGTGTTTTAAGTTGATCTTTCCGCTTGGCCTTGTAGTCACATTGGTTGCATTTAAACCAGTCGATTTCATTTGCATTTTTATGCTGCAGCAAATGTGTTTTTAGTTGATTTTTCCGCTTGGCCTTGTAGTCACACTGTTGGCATTTAAACCAATCGATATTATTTTTATGTTGCAGAAAATGTGCTTTAAGTTGACGTTTCTGCTTGGCCTTGTAGTCACATTGGTTGCATTTAAACCAATCGATGTCATTTTCATTTTTATGTTGTAGGAAATCTCTTTTTAGTTGATATTTCAGCTTAGCGTTGTTGTCACACTGTTGGCATTTAAACCAATCGGTTTCATTTGCATTTTTATGTTGTAGCAAATGTTTTTTCAGATCAGACTTCTGCTTGGCCTTATAGTGGCAGTGCTTGCATCCAAACTGCGCCTTACATTTGCTCTGGTAAATGCAATGAGGACATTTGAAGCAGTTGATCTCATCAACGCTTTTGTGTTGTAACAAACTGTGCTGTTTTGCTCTCCAATTGATTTGATAATCGCAATGCGACCCTTGATGTGGATTTTGCTCAGTTCTGAAATGTAAGAAAAAAAATAGCAGCTAGAAGCAATTTTTCACAGGCAAATCTAGCGTCGTGACAAAAATTGGGAAAGGTATCTTTGTCTAATACTCTATTCGCTTAGAGGCCTTCATGCACTTTTCCTGTTAATGCAAAGTTGACTCCAAGGGTTAAAAGTCCTTATCTTTGGGAACACAATTCCCCTTAATTCACAAATTTTTTATTTCTAAACCGATTTTTCTAAATTAATTTTATTTTATTTGGATTATACTGCACTCCAAAACTATTAATCACTTACATTATTTTTAATGTTTCGGTGTCTGAAAAGATATATCGCACACTCAAAACTAAAAAGACATAACTCAAAAATTTTAAAATGTGTCCCTGCAATGAAAATACTTACAACGTGTCTTTTTAGCTCATATTTGTGCTTATAAACAAAAGTTTTCCATAATTTCCCAAAAAATTGTAAACAAAGTAAATTTTTGTGATCTTTAGTTAAAAAGCACATTTGAATGCATTTTGGTTGCATAAACTCATTTTCAAAATTTTTGAGTTGCGTCTCTTTAGATTTAAGGGTGCGATATACACTGTGTCCCATTTAAAACTTTCCACCCAGGATTTCTCGAGAACTACTGAACATTTCTAAAAATGCCGAGACACGTGGATTTTGTTTGCGAGGGGGAAACTTTTTGGCTATCTTGAAATTTTTGAAGCACGCACAACCTTTGAGGGGTATACTTTTCCCCTATATTTTGAATAGGGAAAGTGGGTGTGATACCTTGTTTTGAAGCTCTCTTGAATATCTTTACAACCGTGTAAAAATTTCGAAAATACATCGATTAGTTTTTGAGATATTTGCTTTCAAATTTAACATGGAATGATAAAATAAAAATTAAATCCGAAAAATATAAAATTCTAATTTAATTTTTATTTTATCAGTCCATGTTAAATTTGAAAGTTTGAAAGCAATTACTTCAAAAACTAATGGATAGATTTTTTTAATTTTTACACGGTTGTAAGGACATTCAAAAGGCCTTCAAAACAAGGTATGACTAGACCCACTTTCCCTATTCAAAATATAGGGGTAAAGTATACCCCTCGAAGGTGATGCGTGCTAACAAAATTTCAAGTCTCCCCCTCGCAAACAAAATCGGCATTTTTAAACATTTTCAGAGGTTCTCGAGAAATCCCGAGTGGAAAGTTTTAAATGGGACACGGTGTATATTCCTTAACATCATATATCTTAACTTTAAAATACATGTATTAAACTTTGTTTCGCTTTTCATTTATTTGAAAAGCCAGGGTTAAGGCTTTATCAAAAGGGGCATTATTGAGTCGGATGGCGCCTCACAGTCGCCTGCTAAGCATACTAATTTTAAACCTCTCGCACTCGTCCAACGTGACGTATTTCGGTGAAGGCGCCATTGGCCTATGACATATTTGGTAAAGACGCCACTAGACTCTCAAATTTCATTACAATACTTAAAAATTACAAAAATTGTAAATTTGGCTTAAACATGTTAAAAAAAATATAGATATTTCGAGAATCACTGATACCCTAGTAGTAATATATGGCTTATTTGAAAGGTCTTTCTAATATATTTTTAATGGGGCATCCCATGATGTACTTTTTTTGAAATCTATATTTCTAAATAAAAAAACTGAAAAAAGTATTTTTTTCTAAAAAATATATATTTTTGCTTAATTTTAAAAAAATGTTAACAGTTAAACGTACAGTATCTGTTTTTTTAAATTAATTAATAAATGGAAATGGCCACATGGCAGGACCGAAACGCGTTGTCTATGAGTTAGTATGAAAAGATATGTCATAATTTCGAAAACTTTTAAGCTTTTTTTGTCAAGTAGCTTCAAGAGCTGTGGAGGATGAAAAGTTTGCCTCTCTTTTGCCACCATACAAGGTGCCAAAATAAGAAAAACACCTCACTGTTTTCAAGATAGAGGATTATTTGATTAATTATGATTAAAAAATGTATAAATTATTTGATAAACTCCGATACATCGCCACATAATCTCCGCCAAAAACCTCCCTGATCTTTGCTAGATATAAGGCCCGAAATGTTCTAAAAATCAGTTTTTTTGCGATTTTCTCGAAAACTAATAACTTTTTTTTCAGAAAAAGTAAATAGATAAAAATACGCAAAATTATTCGGTCTATACTACAAAAGTAAGAAAAACATTTAGCATTAAAAAAAATATATTATTATAATTTTTTTTTAAATGTTGTTACTTTATAATATTAAGCTTGATCCACACTTGCACAAAACGCTATTTACTAAAACTTAGTTTTTGTTTTTTTGTAGATAGACAACTTTAAGTCAAGGTTAGGAATTAATGAAATTTTGAAAATGTTATTTTTATACAATCAGGAACTCTACGAGAAAAAAAGAGTATTATTTTTAAAACTTATTATAACATTGTTAAAATACGCGCAACACAGCAAGAGTCAAGCCAGAACTATGACGATGACGAACGGCAGAATTTTCTACACCATCTGAACGGTATTCGACCAACAATCAAATGCACAATGGAATAGAAAGCACAATAGACAAACATTCAAACAACTGTATATAGAAAACCTACACACACGGGACAGTACCTAAATTTTAACTCTAAATATAAATATTTGTAGTAATAATGAAGAATAAAACCACATAAATTAACAACATTAAAAAGGATTTACAACAGAATGGTTATTTCGAGAAATTAATCAGCTCAATGATCTCTAAAATTAAAAACAAACCAAATGTAGCAAATGCCCAAAATAATAATATGTTGGGTGTTATTTTAAAAAACATAAGATTTTTCAGTATTTTCATCGAGAAATACGATAAGGAGTATTGTAACTAAAATAAAACTAGAAAATCCTTCAAGTAATAAGGAATGTATTTATCAAATCCCGTGTGAGTGTGGTAAATTATATGTAGGTGAAACGAAATGCCCTCTTCAGGTTAGAGTAAATGAACATCTAAAAACCCAATTAGGGTATAATGAAAAAGCCAGTTTAGCGGATCATTTATGGTCAAATGATTACAGGATTCAATGGTCAGAAGCTAAAGTTTTGCATAAGGAGTCGCGCATTGGCGAAAACGAAAACTTATTGAAGATGACTTTAAAATGCAGAATAAAGAAGTTTTCAGTCAATCAAGCATGGAGATACCAAACATATGAAAACCACTCCTTAAGGAAAACAAGCGTCTTAGTATTAAAAGGGGGCGGGTCGTCACACCTGACTGCACACCAAGTAGTAGCCTGTAGACTGGATTGTTTAGTTTACACTTGAAAACGGTTTTACTAACCGAAACGTCGTGTTTACAAGAAATAAACAAAATGAAAGGCGGAAATTTTATTTCTACTCAATCATTGTCTACGAGTTTCAAACAAACCCCCAAACTTAAAAACAGTTTGCTATATTTTCGGGAATGAAAATTACCCTTGACTGTGCCACTGTACAAAACCAGCTTGTAAAAACGAAAAGCGCAAAACATGCTTTTGCAGAGATAAGAAAGTGGTTTGGCCTCCCTCCACAATGGTAAACATTTGGTTGCCGCCTACCAACACAGCAGGTGGTTGATGCGTGAAAAACTACTGAAAAGTGGGAGTCGTAATGGCTAAGCGTGGGGATACATCAAATAGAGAGAGGGTTTTCCCTTCAAACTGATTGGCTATGAAAAAAACTGTGAGATAAGAAAAGGTTGTCTATAAAATTAATTTTATCTCTGTTTTTGTTTAGGTTTTCTTGTTTAACTCATTAGCTAGAAAGCAAAGTAAATTTTAGGATTATCAGCAACGCCACTGACTTGGTTTCTCCAAGCTCTTCAAAGAGAGAATTACTTAGGTCCAACCTACCGTTAATAAAAATCCAAAATTTGAGGAGACAAGTGGGTAGTCACATTCTAAGTTTTGTTGAATTTAAACTAAAACCTCTAAACTAATTATCAGTAAAGAAACATAAGATTTTTCTATTTGAAGAATATTTTGCAGTTCATTATTTTGGTAAGTTAAAGTATTTATTTTAATATTTTGGGTCTTGTTTGTTTTACAGGTCATAAAAAAAGTCTTGTAACAATTTATAAATTGCAACAGAGTTTTATTTTGTATTCATTAAAGTTTGTAACGTTTTTAAAACTGTTTTATATTTATCTCATACACACAAGAGATCTACTATGGTACCCTCGTTTTAGGGCTCGATATAAAATAAAATTGTATCCAAGAATATCAAGATGAAGATTTTAACTTGAAGCTTCTGTTGAAAATCGAGCTTCGCAAGTGGGGGTAAGTTTTTTATCTCCACTAGAAATATCTGAACTCCCCCCCCAAAAAAAGCATAGAATTTGAGACATCCTGTACTTACTCAGATGAGCTGTCATCTAGCATGAGCTCTTCCTGCTTGATTTCTTCAGTCTTCAATTCAAACTCCTCAACTTCTGATTTCACACTGAATAATGATGATTCAAGAAATTTGCTATCTGACTGGCTGAAAAAAAATTTTGATAAAATACTCTACAAAAATTTAATCTGGGATTGTATGTACAAGAAATTGTATGTTTGAATTTTTTGACTCGTTTAAATATGTAAAAGCATGTAGTTTTTGAAAATTTTTGATGGGAGAATATTGTTACCAAATTTTAAATTGCATTATATTTCAATAACATGTATATTAAATTAGTAGAACAACTTTGAAAACAAAAAAAAAATTATATGCTGATAATTTGTTGTTAATAATCCATAAATTGCTAAATTTATATAAAGTTACACAGTACACCTATAGAAGTAATAGATTTACCTAAAAAAAAATTAGGCCACAATTTGCCGTTAATTATCCGTAAATAAGTGGTAAAAGAAAAATTTGTTGTGCCCGTCTTTTTAAAGTGATGTTCGTTTAACGCTATATGAAGTTAGCAGAACACCCAAAGAAATATTGATTTTAACTAATTTTTGCTTAGTGCATACTTAGCAGTTAATTATCTGTAAATTAGTTGTGAAAACAAAAAATTTGCTGTGTCCATTAAAATGATATTGTTTTCCCCTAAATTTACAGGGTGTTAATTAAATATGTGTCATGTGTCAAAAATTCAATTCACGAGTTGATTCCTTGCTTAATTTCAAGACTTTTTTGTTGTTTGACAATTTTTTGAAAAACGTTATGTTACCCAGCTACAGGGCTCTAGCATTTTTTAGTTTTTATTTATTTATTACTCCTGCAGTTGTTAAAATATTTAGCTCAAATTTGATACACAGATTACACTTTAGGGGTTAAAAGATTCCTGAGGCTAATCACTTTCAAAACTCTACTGGACGTTATTTCAAGTGTTATGCTTCCTTTTCTCCCTCTGAAACAAGTAAACGCTTATGTTATGTTATCCTTGGAACCTTGTATGTTGAAAAAAATTATAAGGTAATAATTTACCATTAATTATGTTTGCATAACCCATTATAAGTGCATTTTACAAAAAAAATTAACTTCAACCTCAATATGAATTTGATCTTGTTGATCTAAAGCATAATCCATCATCTTTTTATCCTAAAAGATATCTACATGTAGCTTATTAAACTCCAAATAGCAAGTTTCTAGAATAGTATGAGTTTTAAAATCATTTTGGCCAAATCATACATCTCTTTGATCCTTTTTTGATAGTTAACATCTTCATACACTTTTCCATACATGTGCAGAAAAGTACTTTTTCCCACTGCCTCAGCCAAAATAGTATGCCACAAACATTTCAATTCTATTATTCTTTTAAAAATATGATGAACAGAACCATAAACATAGCATAACATAAGATTAAAGTTTAAAAGTGAGGTTAAAAATAAGAGACTGCCACATAAGGTGTCAGAGTCACATTAAGGTCCAGCAGTATTTATTTAAAGTTGTTGCCTTATTACTGCTAGCCTTATTTTGGAATTTTCAATAAGCATTTATTTATTTATTAAAGAAAAACACAAAAAGGAAAATTATTTCCATAAAGGGTAAAAAACTAAATATAAGAAGGTACTTAAATTAGGTACATACTTGAATTAATATTTAAGAAAAGAACAAAATTCTATGAACTAACATTTTAGTAAGTTAATTTTGCAGTATTTTTAAATAAAATGTGTTTTTCTTTGGATTTATATATTTATTATGTAAAGCTCTCGGTAAAGCTTATACAGAGTGTTTCAGAAATAATATTACATTTATGCATTATTTCCCTATCAATTAGACACAACTTTTGTATAGATTTTATATGTCTATCTCTTTATTTTGATAAGGAGTAAAAAGTTTAGTACTGCACTCTCTACTTACTGATTATCAGCACGACATTTTGAAAATTCTTCTTTAACTTTCATTTTGTCTGAACTAGAACTACATCTGATTCTTTCATCCCACTCACTGCATTCTGGTTCATTATCATAATGTGGGGATGTTTCTATTTTAATATCTGAACTCAAAAATAAAAGGTCAGCAGGCTGGTCATCTAGCTTATTGAAAATGTCTTTGGGGTTGTTAGTCAGCAGATGAAAATCTTTTTCTAGTAATTTTCTAAAAGAGGATTCCTCTGGGGAGGGTGTCTCTTTCGACATCGTTTGTTTTATTTATCAAATAACACCAAATTATCTAATTTAGTTTTTTTTTTTGGATTTCGTTGTGTTTGTTCATTAAACTGGGAATAAAATGGCGGCGTCAAAAACAATGGGAGATCGATGATGCTACTTCAAGCGAACATACCGGGTAGCGTACGAAGGTTAGAAGATGAAATCCGTTTATATTAACAAGACGCTAGCCCTACCAAGTGTACTTTGGCTGCCTGACTTCCTATGCACAGATCTACCAATATTATTTACCTCATGTATTACAATAGATGAGCAGGGTGATTTTCACTTGATTTCTAACCACATGAAAATAGAAAGTTTCAAAAACCTAACCTAACGAAACCTAATCAAATCTAACCGAACCGAACCAAAGCAAACTGAACCAATAATTTTCTTTAAAAAAATAATTTCCTGATTTACTACTCGGGATTCTTGAGGATGTGAATCCGAACCGAAACCGAAAATAACCCTAGATAGGACGCATTTAAACATAATGGTATTGAATTCCGCACCTGTGCAAAATTTAATGTTTATTTTAAATTTCAGACCAATAGAGTTGAAGCGCTGAAGGTTAGGCCGGGATGGTAAAAACAGTGCCCCAGGAAAATAAACAGCCTTATGCCTAATCTAAGTTCAAAATGTTAAACAGGATGGATAAGGCCATAACATTTTAGTCGTGGTGGGGGCTGCAAGGATTAGTAGAGGAATATTTTAAAAAATTATAATTTGAGAACCAAGGCAGATAGCAAAATGAGGTTTTTAGAGTTAGATTAAGATTTTCAACAATACACTCGTGGCCATAAATAACGCACCCCCCCCCCCCCTTTATTTCAATATCAAAACCTAAATTGTTAATCTTGTGGGCTTCTTTTTTTTTCTATCACAAAAAGTTAAACTATCTTTAATGTTAGCGATAAAATGTAGCAAAATTTCTTATCAGCAAATAACTGTTTTTGTGGTTTTTTAAAATTTTAATTTTATGCATATTTTAATGTTTCATTCATTCTATTGTTGTACCAACTTGTGGAAAGCAGTAATTTAAGTCAATCAAGGTGTGTTAGTTAAAGTCGAGACTAGTTAAACAAAAAATGAATAGAGTTAGGCAGTTAAGTGAACGCGAAGCTGAAAGAATAGCCGAGTTAGTTGGATAGGGACAAAGTTAGTGGCAAATCTGTTTGGCGTACACCACACAACCATTGGCAGATTGATTCAAAGATTTCGAGAGACCGGTTCACATTCTAGGAGGCCTGGACAAGAACGTCCTTCAGTTTTAACTACTCGAGATCACTGTTTTTGCAATTAAATTCATTAAGAAATCGGTCAATAACAAGTGTCGAGCTCAACACCCTTTTACGAGAAGTCCGAAATGTAAATATCTCTGATAGATCAATAAGACGACACCTTCAGAATGCTGGTCTACACAGCAGTGTAGGAGTCAGTTAACAGCTTAATTTTAAAAATCTACATTGGCAGCTTAAATAATAATTTTACTCAGAGGTTGAACCGTAAAGAAAATTCAATTATGTTTAACACTCACTATTGAACGATATAAAATTAATAAGTAACTCACGTTATTGTATTCAACCCATTACGTCACTTAGACTTTGACTATAACCACTGACTAACACTTTATAACACCTTACTTGTAACTCTGTTCGATGATGAAATATCCGCCAAATCAAGGTTCTAAAGCCTCGAGACAAAAACGACGCCAACGCTACCTAATTTTAATTAGGACAGCCAAACAAGGCCAAACTTTGATATTTGTGTGACCCTAAATGGTGTTAAATACAGAAAAACATCACGAGACAGGAAAACTCGATGTTGTTCCCCACTTTAAGACTTGTTATAAAAGCGCGATCTGGATAGCAAAAAGAGATCAATTAGTGTAGATCAATCGGAGGAAAATAAGAAAATAAATAATAAAAGTGACTAAATGTGCCAAAGGTAACTGTAATGCCACAAAACAAACAAACTAAGTAGTGTTAAATATTAGTGGTGGCATTCTGGCTGTAATTATGGTGAGAGATTTATTTTGAACTTTAATCTATCGGTTGTTGCTTAAAATTCGTGGACTATGAAAATTGACTTTGAATCGTTTTGTTTTACCATACAAACTTTTGCTTACAAGAGCGTTTGGCTAATATGTTAACTGATAGACTATGGTCAAAAAGAGTTTATTGAAAAATATGATTTTAATGTTATAAATTTAACTTTTGTGTGACTTGAATAAAAATAACGACATGCAATACTTTGGAATATGTACTATATTTTATTTGTCAATAAATAATAACTTGCTTTAAAGAAAGTGTTTAATTTATATCAATGAAACGGTTGTAAACAAAGCAATATACGCTAAAACGCTTACGCTAAAAAGATGGTAAAGATTTTGTAACTGCACCCTGGGGCAGCTTTACAGCAGAAGAGCTCTTCAGGCACCTTTGCTAGACTAAGATTTGCAAGGCAACATTTAGATTGGAATTTAGAAAATTGGTGCCAAGTTTTATTTACTGATGAGACAATAATCAATCTAAGAGGTCCAGATAGACGTAATCAAATTCGAAGACAGCAAGGAGAAAGATTTGCGCAGTCTTGTATCATTCCCAGGGAGCCGTTCCAAGGAGTGTCTATCATGTTTTGGGGAGGAATTTGTTTTGATGTCCGCACAGAATTAGTGTCTTTTCCTAAACCCGCCCTTAACGCAGCAAGATACATAAGTAGCATTCTTGAAAATCTCGTCGTTCTGTTTGGGCCATTTATTGGTGATGATTTTTGTTTAATGCATGATAATGCTAGACCACACGTTGCGGCAGATGTTCTGAATTACCTAAACGAAGTAGGAATTCACACCCTGGACTCGCCACCAAGAAGTTCAGATATGAATCCTATCGAGCATGTCTGAGACATTTTAAAACGCCGCATTGGTCGTCGGAATCCATCTCCTCAAAATTTAAATGAGCTTGAGCAAGCGGGGTAGAGGAATGGGAGAACATACCTCAGGAAGTGATACAGCACCTAATTGAAAGCATGCCCAGGAGAATGTTAGCAACAATTACATCAAGAGGCGGGAATACACGCCACTAGCGTTTTAAAAAAAGGAACATTATTGTTTAAAATACAAGTTTTATTTTTAAGAAAATTTGGTTTTATTGCAATGTTTTTATTTTTTTACTCATTAAAAATCACTTAAAATTACTACACATTTCTTATTATTGCGTCAAAATGATTGAAAAGAAGTTAAACAATATTATTTTAAATTAATTAAACAAAAAATATTTTTAGAAATCGGAGTGGTGCGTTATTTTTGACCACGAGTATATTTGTCACAACGTAAAGGTTTGTCAAAGTCACAGTTTTTGAGATATAAAAAAATGTTTAAGAATCATATCTTAAGAACCACAGGAGCTAACGAGACGCCGCTTTCAAATTTAGATTCTGAATTACATTTTTAACAAAATTGGTCATAGCGTCAAAGTTTGCCAGTCACAATTTTTGAAAAAAGAAATCTGTATATATACATATCTGGTCGGTCGAGACGTCTTTCGCATGAAAAAGTCAACAAACCAACCGAACTGTAGCAATAGGGATCTCCAGTCCAATAGTTCCCACTCTTAGGTTACACTTTTGTGTTTTTAGTTAGGAATAGTAGCATAGGGAATAAGTAAAAACTGTAAAGAAACGCAGCTCAAAAACACTTTGACTTACCCTTGGATGAAAGGAACTTGGTACATGGACAACTGCACAGTCGAATCCAAATAATTCCAATCAAAGTAGTAGCAGTAGCACTTCAAAGCAATCCATAAATGTTTATACACGACCGCTGTCTTAAAAAAGCACGCATGTGATTTCACTTGGCGATCAATATATATCACTGGTATGGAGAGTACCCCAAATATTCGCATGAAGCTCCGTATAGCAAGACGGACGTTGGAGCACTGCTATATATGAGCAATACAGCAGTAAAAAGGTATGTATAAAATTAGGGAAAACTTAAATTAAAAAAGGATGGAAAATGGATATACTCAAGGTAAAAAAAGCAAAAATAATAAAGTAAAGTCAATGCATTCTTGAGCATATAATTCACCGCGCAAATTCAAATTTTTACCCTTTTTGTAGGCAAGGCATATCTTAGTAACTAAATTAGTTTAAACCAAGAAATAAAGTAACTTTAAGTATAAAGTTTTAGCATAACTCTAGCAAAAAAAAGAAAATAAAAAGCATTCTAATTTAGATAAATGTCTCTAAATTTTATATCTTAAAACTAAACGCCGGGACGAAGCATTCCGGCCCCCCTGAAAATACCCAGGGTATGGTATTTTCTGAACTAAGCATTAGGGAGAGGGCACAATTTCACCAAAGGCCTCTTGAATAAACCTTTGGAGGTTTTAACTGTAGCAACTCTTACTACATTATCAGTACCAGGGTGCAATCCTACTACTCGTCCCAATACCCAATTTAAGGGAGTGGTTTGATCATCTTTGATCAAAACCATCGTATCAATCGCAATGGGATCAATTTTGTCTTGATTCACTTTAGCGTGCTGTTGCAATGTATGTAAGTAATCTCTGTGCCATCTACGCCAAAAATCGCGATGCAGTTTTTGCAGCAACTGCCACCGAGAAAGCCTATTTAAAGGTACTTGGTCAAAATCGAGGTCTGGAACAGTCGTAAGTGGTTCCAGGCTAAGGAAATGACCGGGCGTCAGTGCAGTCAAATCATTTGGATCTGTGCTGACTGGACACAAAGGCCTAGAATTGAGGATAGCTTCTACTTGCGTAACCACAGTATAAAGCTCCTCAAAAGTAAGCACCTGTTCTCCAATTACTCGTAGTAAATGAGACTTTGCACTTTTGATGTTACTTTCCCACAAACCGCCCATGTGGGGTGCGGATGGAGGGTTGAAGTGCCAACGAATTGATTCGCGATTAGCAACTTCAGCAAACATCTCGTTAAGCATTTTAGCAGAAAGCGTAAAATTTGACGCGTTATCCGAGTAGACTACTTCCACGCGTCCTCTTCTGGCCATAAAACGTCTGAATGCTGCCATAAAAGCGTCTGCCGATAAGTCTGACACAATTTCTAAGTGTACCGCCTTCGTACAACCGCAAATAAATAGAACGACATAAGCCTTAAGTCGTTTTGCACCGCGCATGCGGCTCATTGTAATAGCAAAACTTCCCGTAAGATCAACGCCAACGTATTGAAAAGCTTTTGCTTGTGAAACGCGAAATTTTGGAAAATTTCCAACAGGGGGTTGATAATTATTGGGGCGCGTGCGCCAGCATGTAGAACAACGCGAAATTATTTTTCTTATATGCCTTTTAACTGCAAAAATCCAATAATTTTGAAAAAGTAAAAATAAAGTCGTGTTTATGCCGGTATGCATATGTTTCTCGTGAGTATGCGCAATCAATAACTTTGTAAATTGAGAATCACCGGGTAAAAGTATAGGAAATTTTTTGTCATAATCTAATTCCGAATTGCATAATCTTCCGCCAATGCGTAAAATATTATTTTGATCCAAAAACGGATTTAATTTTCTAAAAACCTTTGGCAACGGTTTATTATCGACAAGTAAAGAAATCTCGTTTTGAAAATATTTATTTTGCACGTGTTTTATAAGCACAAATATAGCATTTTGTAACTCATATTGTATTAACCACGTAGAATTAATAATAATTTTCTCATTATTAAATTTACGCGCGCGAAGATTGTGAATAAAACGTAGTATAAAAGCAACAAGTCTAATTAAACGCAAAAAATTTGAAAATTTGTTAAGCAGACAATCCAAAAAATTTGGTTCAATTGTTGCAGCAAACACCAATTTTCGCTCCTCTTCCAGAGCTTCTTTGGGTGTTGTAATATTATTTTTAGTAAAATCCCATGTCTCTTGTGGCTTACAAAGGAACTCGGGTCCTTGCCACCAAAGGGAACAATTAATTAAATCTGCAGGCAATAGACCACGTGACCCGGGGTCCGCGGCGTTTAATTCAGAAGGAACATGGTTCCAATCGCAAGGCTGAATTTTTTCTTGTATGTATGTGACTCGGTTGGATACAAAAGTGCGCCACGCATGTGGTGATCCTTTGATCCAAGAGAGCGCTACCATACTATCCGTAAAAGCAATAGTATTTTGAAAAGCAATTTTATTAGCAAAAGTATTTTGAATAAATTGAATGAGTTTAGCTAGCAAAACTGCCGCACAGAGCTCCAAACGGGGAATACTGATTCTTTTTATGGGAGCGACTTTCGATTTTGCGCACACAAAATACGTTTTAATATCTCCGTTTTGATAAACAATACGAAAATAAACCGCCGCACACATACCGCGCTCGGATGCATCGCTAAATCCAACAATTTGACAAAATTGAAAATTAGAGAGATCAATCATTCTTGGGATATAAAAATCAGAAAATAATTTGAGTTCTTCCTCGAATTTTTTCCACTTGGAAATTATTTCCGGGGGTGCTAACTGATCCCAATCTAACTTTATAAACCATAAGTACTGGATTAAATTTTTTTGCAAAAAACGTAACCGGTGTAAGAAAACCTAAAGGGTCAAAGCATTTCGCAAGGGTACTAAGCAAATTACGCTTAGTGCAAATTTTTGTATTATAATTAAAAGAATAAAAAAAGTTATCACTTTGAGGGTTCCACCTCAAGCCTAAAATTTTTAGAGAGTTTGCATCCTCTCGATCCAAAGAGAAGTCTTTGGTTTGTATGTGGGTTGCAGGCAAGTCTGCAAGCAATTTGGGTTCGTTTGATGCCCATTTTTTCAGTTCAAATCCACCTCGCCCTAATAACTCAATTAATTGATTTTTCATAAGCATGATTTGATCAAAATCATTGCAACTTACTACGCAGTCGTCTATATAGACGCTGCCCTTTAAAATCGCAGAAGCCAACGGTAAGTCTTGATAATCATCGGCTAATTTAAGCAAGGTTCGAATTGCTAAATATGGAGAACAGTTTACCCCGAAAGTCAAAGTTTTTAATTCGTAATCTTGCACCGATTCTTCAGAATTAAAACGCCATAAAATTCGTTGGTATTTATGTTGATTTTCCTCCACATTTATCATTCTGTACATTTTAGAAATATCGCTAACAAAACAATATTTATGTAGCCGAAAATTAAGCAAAATTTTAACTAAATCTCCTTGTAGTTTAGGACCCGTGTGAAGGGCTTGATTTAGGCTAGGCTTATTTAAAGAATGACTCGATGCGTCAAAGACAGGACGAACAGGCGTGCTACTCGAGCTTTCTTTTATGACCGCATGGTGAGCAATATAAAAATATTCATGAATTTCTGAGTTATTAGGGGGTGAAACTGCACGCATGTGACCCATATCCAAGTATTCTTGCATTACTTGTGAATAAGAAGTAAATAATTTTTTATCATTTAGCAAACGTTTTTCAAGCGAGTACAACCGACGCAAAGCAAGGGTTCGGGTATCGCCGAAATCAACGGGATTGATTTTAAAAGGCATCGAAACGATGTATCTACCGTCCACATCGCGTATAGTAGTTTTTTCAAAATATTTTTCGCAAAAAATATCTGAAGGTGAATTTTTCTCCACCGTAGGAACCTCTTCCAACTCCCAGAATTTTTGCAAAGTATTATTTAAATCAGGAGTGGAAATAGTTGCCATAAAAGTAGAAATACTCTTTGATGCAAAAGCAGCATTTTGCAGAGGCATTTTTCCGAGCAAAGTCCATCCGAAGACTGTATTAATACAAGAGGGGGTGTCTGGACCGAAATAAAGTCTACCTTCTTCTAAAAGTGATCCATAAAGGTCCGCGCCAATAAGAAGCTGAATTCCAGCTTGATTATACCAACTGGGATCAGCTAATTTTAGACCAGTTAAGTAGTGCAAAGAATTTTGGTTAAAAGATACACTTGGCATTTTATCGCAAACTTGGTCTATTAATACAGGTTCCAGACTAAAAATTTTCGATTTATTATCGATAGCAGCAATTTTACAATGCACCGCATGGCGCGCCGTAGTAGACATATCTCCTAAACCGTTTACATTAAGCGAAATGTTGGATTTAGGAAGTCCGAGTGCATTCGCACATTTTTTCGTTATAAAGGAGCACATGGCGCCATTATCCAAGATGGCGCGTATTTCGTGCCAATTTCCGTATGCATCACGGATGTGCAGCAAAGCAGTGCAAAGCAACGTGTCATAGTCGCCAAGCACAGTACCCGCGTGAATAGATTTATTTTCAGTAATCTGATTTTCTACGGGGTTAGTTTGTGATCCACTAGACGTCACAGAAGAAGAAGCAATCACCGAAGCCGGGGAGTTATTTTTTAGGCATAAAAGACTGTGGTGATTTAAAAAACAAAATCTACATCTTTTTTGTGAAGTGCACGAGTTTACTTGATGAAAACTAGCCATGCAGTTGGTGCATCCCTTATTATTTCTAATAAAATCAATGCGTTCTTGAATTGGTTTCACTAAAAAAGATTCACAGCTAAAAATCAGATGTGTATTTTTTGCTTTGCAGTAGAAACACGTGTTTTGTTTGGAATTTGGAGTTTTTTGTGACTGTCTGTTTGCAAGTAAAACTGTTTTATTTCGTGGATTACGGGGGGATCTCGAGAAGTTCCCTGGTCGTGAGTTTTGAACATTATTTTGTTTCATAGACAAAGATAAAGATTCAAGAGACGTGCAATGTTGCTCTAAAAATTTGTAAATATCTTCGTATTTTGGCATTAAATTAGAAGCGTGATTTTGTTCAAATAACTTACGCGTTCCGGGATCTAATCGATCCAAAAGCATGTTCGCAGTAATAAAGCACCAACTATGGGTCGCATATCCCATATTTTTTAAGCAATCAAGGTTTTCCTTGAACGTATCTAGCATTTTGCGCAATTCTAAAACGTCATCATTGGATAGCCGAGGTGAGTTTTCGATAGATTTCCAGTAAGAAACCGCACGCAAGCGCTTATTGTCATATCTGGAAATCAGCGTATCGTAGCAAAGTAAATAATTATTTCCTTCAAGAGGTATATTTTTAATTAAATTTAAAGCAGGGCCTCTTAAAATCGTACGTAAATATTTAAACTTCTCAATGTCCGAGCTCTTACGCGTATGTACAACCGCATTGTAAATCTCAATAAAGCTTGGAAACTCCTCAACATCGCCCGAAAAAAGAGGGACATTTAACTTGGGAAGAGAAAATTCTGGTTCCGGAAAAATAATTGTTTGATTATTTACCTCATTGTGGCTTCGATTTATTTCTTCAGCCTCCACCTCAAATAAATCATAGTGCAAAGCCTCAACCTCTACGCATCTATCCAAAAAATCTTTTTGTATTTTATTCTGAGCTTCCAGAGCTTCAGAATCGTCTGAAATCCAGATCAGTAAAGCATTATGATGCTTTTCAAAGCTCTTACAACAAGAAGAAAGTTTTTTAAAGTTAACTTTAAACCTTGTGTGAGCAGCTGGATTTGTTTTCGCCTGATTGGCATAGTGTTCAAGCACACTCAACTGATTGACTGCAGTCTGACGCAAGGCCTTAGCCGAGCTTACCTTTTTTTCGGTATCGTTTACCATGTTAAAAGGTTAAAGTGTAAAGTAAAGCAATAGTTAATAAGGGAAGCAAATTTAAAAAATATATCGTAGTACTTTTCAAATTCCCTCGTAAACCAAGATTCAAAGCAATATTAAAAGGCCAGCGGCTTTTAGCAAATATTGAGTAAAGAACAGCAAGTTTTTAGCAAAAAGTATAAATGCTAATAAATATGCACAAAAAATTTAGCAACTGATAAGAGTTTCTGAATTTGTGTAGGTACGCAAGGAAACGCAAGCCTTACATACATCGACAGCGCAATAATTTTTAATTTTGAAAAAAAATAAATTTTTCAAAATTTTTATGCAATTTGTATATTGCACAATTAAAAAATGCAATGCAAGTTGGTACGTGCAACGTACAATAGACACACCGTAGATAAAATGTAAAACCTAAGATATGCCTTGTCTCAAAAAGACGCAAAGTAAAGTCCTAACTTCAAACACAATTATGCAACTCTGAGAGCACCTATTACGCAGAACGGGAAATCCGGCTCGAAGGACCAAAAAATGGTCGGTCGAGACGTCTTTCGCATGAAAAAGTCAACAAACCAACCGAACTGTAGCAATAGGGATCTCCAGTCCAATAGTTCCCACTCTTAGGTTACACTTTTGTGTTTTTAGTTAGGAATAGTAGCATAGGGAATAAGTAAAAACTGTAAAGAAACGCAGCTCAAAAACACTTTGACTTACCCTTGGATGAAAGGAACTTGGTACATGGACAACTGCACAGTCGAATCCAAATAATTCCAATCAAAGTAGTAGCAGTAGCACTTCAAAGCAATCCATAAATGTTTATACACGACCGCTGTCTTAAAAAAGCACGCATGTGATTTCACTTGGCGATCAATATATATCACTGGTATGGAGAGTACCCCAAATATTCGCATGAAGCTCCGTATAGCAAGACGGACGTTGGAGCACTGCTATATATGAGCAATACAGCAGTAAAAAGGTATGTATAAAATTAGGGAAAACTTAAATTAAAAAAGGATGGAAAATGGATATACTCAAGGTAAAAAAAGCAAAAATAATAAAGTAAAGTCAATGCATTCTTGAGCATATAATTCACCGCGCAAATTCAAATTTTTACCCTTTTTGTAGGCAAGGCATATCTTAGTAACTAAATTAGTTTAAACCAAGAAATAAAGTAACTTTAAGTATAAAGTTTTAGCATAACTCTAGCAAAAAAAAGAAAATAAAAAGCATTCTAATTTAGATAAATGTCTCTAAATTTTATATCTTAAAACTAAACGCCGGGACGAAGCAATATCCACACATGTATCTCAAAAACGACAGTAACTAGAGTAGATAACGTAGTTTTTACAAATTAATAAAAACATAATTTTATTATTTAACAAAAATAAAGCCACCTTAACAAAACAAAAATGACTTGGTCTTATGGATGGCTGCACATGAACCGAAACGAACCAATCAATTTCATTCACATTTTTATGTTGTAACTGGTGTTCCTTTAAACTGTTCTTCCGCTTGGCCCTGTAGTCACAGAGGTTGTATTTCAACCATTCAATATCATTTGCATTCTTATATATGTATATATATATATATATATATATATATATATATATATATATATATATATATATATATATATATATATATATATATTGTGGTGTATTTTCAACCACGTCGGGGCAAAATTTTTTAAGGCGTTGGGCGCTAACTTTATAGTATATTTTTAACCGCGTTGGGTGCCAACTTTATACTATATTTGTAGTGTATTATCTTGTCTAATGATTAGCATGTTGGGCGCCAAATTTGTAGTATATTTTTAACCACGTTGGGCATCAGATCTATAATATTTGCCTGGTATTATTTCACTTTTCCTCTTCCTTTTTTTTTTAGCAAAGCAAAGAAAGTGGAAGAACAAAAGAACAGAAACTCTTTCAAATCAAAATAATGAAATGACTATCTCAGGGTCGTACCTTCTCTTTTTAGTTCTACTAACGTTTCTTCCAATTTGTTTTCTTTTAAGGGTAATGGGGCGCCATTGAGCTTTACTTGGAAGATCCTTTAGGACAAAATTCATTCATTAAAAAAATTATATATAAAAAATATAATGATAAATGGAAAAAAACTAAAGAATGAAATAGTCTTGGAATCCTTCAAACAATCTCACCTCGTTTAGAGTATAAAGAAATTCTGGATTAGAGAATAAATTTTACAATTTATTTTATAAAAAAAAATGATCAGTGACACAATCAAAAAAAATTACAAAAAAACTAAACCTCTTTATAAAAAAAATGAAGAAAATTTATTAAAGAAAGAAGAGTCTCAAGTCTTATTTAATTTTGAAACTTGCTTTTTAAAGTTTTAGATTGTCTTTTCTTTTCAAAAAAAAAATCTATTAAAAAAAATAGCATCACCAATAGTAGAACATCATCTTCAACCATGAGATCATATTCACAACATTCCCATCATGGTCTCAGTGCCAGTCTTCGCCTCGTCAGCAGGTGTGCAATCCAGGAGGACTTGTATGTGGCTTATCTTTGTTGGTCTTACTCAGTGGTGGAGAACTTGTCGTCGTGGATTTTTTTTGTACATGAAAAGAAAGACTATTTACGCAACCGTAGAAACAATTTGTCAGACTTGATGACCTAGCTTTCTCAACAAAACTATCAAAAAAATTACGTATAACTCTAGCATTGAGAGTGTCAAAAAAAAATAGTTTTAGTTTACAAATTTCTATAAATGACAATCATCATGGAAATGTCATTTATCAAAAGGGAATCTTTACAAAATTTCAACCAAATATTCAGCAGAATATTTAGACCTTTCAGGTTTACATGAATCCTATTTATAGATTCCTGAATTAGGAAAAAACATATTTTTTGAATTTAATTTAAAAAATTTCACAAATTTTGTCAAATAAATTCATAAAAATAAATGTTTAACAGGTTATTATCTATTTCATCTTTACAATTGGTTTCTTAAGATAAAAAAAATATAACTGTTTGGATTTTACAACTTTAAAATAATACCCAATATTAAAATAAAAATATAATTTCACACATATTGGTTTTATTTCTTAAAGCTAGAAAAATTTCTAAAATAATTTAAGAATAATGGTGGCCAGCCAATAATTCAAAATGGAGGGAAAGAATAAAATCTTTTTAACAATTTATAAAAAAAATGTATCTAAAGATTTTACATGGGGAACATTTCAGTTTTTCACACAAACAAAGGGAAAGTTAACTGAAACGTGAGTATGTTTTCGACTTTTGAGGGAGGGCAATAAAAAAATATTTCCTTTTATTTTTTCCTTAAAAGGAAAATAACTTCTTCATCAAGGAAAATATAATTAAAAAGGGGAAGCAAAAATTGAAATCTGGTCGTTCATGAATTTAATTTATTCACTCAAAAAAAACAAAATGGCTGCTATTCACTCAAGAACCAAGCAGAATAAAAAATACAAAATGGCCGTCGTTCATTTAAGAATGAGCAAGCTAAATATTTCTCTGAGAAGTTAGATTTTTGAGGACTTTTGATGGAGATTGGAAAATCATTCTGGTAAGTTTTTCATTCAAAGCAGATTTGACTAAAGTCTATTAAAATATATATGAATAAAAAAACTTACCAGATAATTTATCCAAATAGATCCATATCTCCAAAGTCCATCAACCTCAAGAATCCACTTCCTTGGAATGCATTGATCGAATGAGTCAGGTGGGCTAAAATTTGTCCTATATGACTGAAAAGGGAAGCTTGGCTGAACTCATTGGGTCCTTAATCTGAAAAAAAATATTCCACGAGAAATACCTGTGCTATGGGCCAACATTTTAGCAAACATTAAATTTTATCAAAATTTGGTTTTCTACCAAAAAATTAAGATAAATGCAATCAAATTATGCATATTTGCGCTAAATTAAGATAAATAATTTTGAGTGAAAAAAGGAACGAACTGACCTGAATTTCAATGTCGTCAGACCAAAAATCGAAAACACACTAAATTTTAATATTTAAGATCTCTTGAAACAGACATCCTATGGAGTATACTTTTTAATAAAAAACGTATTCATCTTAAATCATCTCAACTAACACTATGCAGATCATTGACTGTTTATCCTTTGCCTCGCGCGAAAGTAAAACAAAGAGGAAATGTGATAGATTGGCTCAATTTAGCGTATGGACACATGTGCTTGCCTTTTTTGCTGAATGCGGAGATTTTGATAAATAATTTAGGCCAGTCAAAATGATATAGCCATTCAAAGCTCAATAGGCCAGTAAAATTGATTATTTTTCAATAAGGAAATTTAATTAATTAAATAATATATTTTTATTACAAAATATGTAATTCCTTAATTTTTAAACAATATAACGATATAATCGTTATAATATACTAACATTTTTTCAAGTCAAATAATTTTTTATTGTTTGCAGCAGATTTTTTGCATGACTGAAGCATCCGAGGCTTAAACCAATAGGTGTTTCTTATAGCCAGATTAATTCTCTTTCAAACGATGTGCTTAAAAGCTACGTTGCTTATATAGGTATAGCTGTCTTTAGAATTTTCATGCGCGGTGACAACCACGCGGCTCTGTCATATTCCAAGTGCCGCGTAGGTATACTTTTAAAGGCGACGCTCACGGCCAATCGTTTAACGACCTTTTGGTTGGATACTTACCGCTTAGGCGCAAGCCTTTTGGGCTCTATCAATTTGGGCGCCGATCATTTGGGCGATGGTCATTTATTTAGGCGGTGAATTTTTGAGCAATAGCCGTAAATAACAAAAAATATATTGCCTTGACATTTTTTGGCGGCGACTATTTGGACGCCTGCTGTTTTGGCGCCGACCATTTGGACAATGAGTATTTGGGTGCTGAAGGTTTGGATAATAATTGCCGTAAACAACAAAAAATATTAACGCCTTGACACCCACTTTGGGCGCCTGTCGTTTTGATTTAGTTAAGGACACTTACCGTTTAGGCGCAGATCATTTAGGTGCCAATTATTTGGGCGCCGGCTATTTGGGCACTCAACGTTTGGGCAAAAGACGTAAACCACACAAAATAATAACTTCTGGATAACCACTTTTTTGCGACGACTGTATGGACACCTGCTGTTTCGGTGCTGATTGGCGACCAAATGATCTGCGCCTAAACGGTAAGTATCCCTAAGTGTCCTTAACCAAATTAAAAAGTGACTGTCAAGGCATTATTATTTTTTGTTATTTACGGCTATTATTGCTCAAACCTTCAACGCCCAAATGGTCGACGCCAAACCAGCAGGCGTCCAGACAGTTGACGCAAAAAAATGGGTGTCAAGGCATTATTATTTTTTGTTGTTTACGGCTATTTCCCAAACCTTAAGCACCCAAAAGATCTCCGGTTCGGTTAGTGTCGAACCAGTAGGTCCTCATGAACATTTTAAAGATAGCTATACTTATATAAGCTACATAGCCTTTAAGTACATTGTTTGAAAGAGAATTGCTCTGACTATAAGACGCACTTATTCGTTTAGGCCTCGGATGCTTCGGTCATGCAAAAAAAAATCCGCTGCGAAGAAAAAAATTTTCGTTTACCTAAAAAAGAAATGCAAGTATAAGTGCTGCTCTTAGTCGTGTTATATAGCTATGTAGCTGTGTCATACATGGATCGATCGGAAATTTTACGGGCTATAAAATAGTTGTTGATCCTTGGTATAATGTCGACAGCTTCTATCAGGAGGTTAGGCATAGATTGCAAATTCCACAAAAAAAGGGCAAGAGATTTTATGATAAAAGCGAAAGAAAATCGTAAAATCAGGTATCCTCTCAAAATTTTAATCTGAAAAGACTTGGTAATGATAACAAATGAAAATCGAACTAAATGCCAATTCAACAAAAGCAAAGTAAAACATATTGAACCGAACTAACGAAGTACGTCATTATAGTACCCATCCCAAACAAAGACGCCATAACGGTGGCAAAGGCTATTATTGTTAAAAACTTTATCTTGATATTTGGACCCATGAGATAGATAAGAACTGATATGGGAACCAAATAGTTTTAGACAATTTGTCCAGCATGTTGAATATCAGCCAAAAATTTTTGGCAGCGTACCACCATGAGAGCATTGGAGGGTTTACAGATTGGGATTAATGGATTAAATTTTATGCTTTTTGCTATAATACAACTCCGGGAGTTTACCATGATTAAACTCCCTTTGATCTCGTGTTTGGTAAAACATTTGAACTTCCAAATGAGCTATCAAGTAAAATTGTTGATTCTTGGTATAATGTCGGCGTCTACTATTAGGAGGTTAGGCATAGGTTGCAAATTCCACCAAAAAAAGGGCAAGAGATTTTATGATAAAAGCGAAAGGAAAACGTAAAATCAGGTCTCCTCTCAAAATTTTGATTAGAAAAATACTTGGTAATGATAGCAAACAAAAATCGAGCTAAATTTTACCCTTGTTTTAAAGGTCCTTTCGAAATAAGTGAAGTAGATAATGTAAATTGTCATTAAAAATTTAAGCGGAAATAAAAAAGAACTTATAGTTCATAAAGACCGATTAGGAAATACAATTGCGAAATAAGACTATATTTTTTCATACAAGTGTAATTTTTACTTTATTACTTATTTATCCTTTGATTTTAAGATTATATTCTTTATTATATTATGTTATTCATCTATTGCCACAATTTATGAAATTAATTAACATTATTTTTAAGATTTTATGGTACCATAAAAATATTTAAACATATATAAATTAAAAAAAAGAAAATTGGATTGATTGGTTTAGAAAAAAACGGTTACATTACATCTTTCCAAACCCTGGCCAAGAACAAATTAACATAAATGAATGTAATTTATCAAGATAAATTCCATTCATTTGAAAAAAGGGGAAGATGTGATGTGATGCAACCAAAATAATCAACGTTTAGATATTATAATTAAGCAATTTTATTCCTATTATACGAACCTACGTATTGATTATAAAATTTGGGTAATGTAAGCATAACAGTAATTCTATAACATCAGTCATATAGTAACAGCTGACTTGATTATTTACTTAACCCTTTCGACCCATAGGGCAAAAATATTACAGTTTTTATTTTTTATCCATTTTTTGAGGTAACTAACTAAGTCCTCATTTTATCAAAAAAAAAATTATACCACATTTATAATTAGCCAGATATTCATTTGGCGGTGGTAGATTTTTAAATTTGCCTTTTTATGTCGCGCCAAATGTTTTTTCAGTGATATTTCTGTTTGGCCTTGTAGTTACACTTTTAGCATTTAAACAAATATATTTAATTTGCATTTTAATGTCGCAACAAATGTCTTTTAATATAAGACTTTTGCTGGGCCTTGTAGTCACACTGGATGCATCTAAACAAATTAAATTCTTATGATATAACTGGTGATTATTGAAAGCGAACTTCTATTTAGCCTTGTAGTCAGAGTTTCTTATACCAATCGATTTCATTGATTCGATTTATGTTGAAGCAAATGTATTTCCAGTTGACGTTTCCGCTTGGCCTTGTAGTCACATTGGTTGCATTTAAACCAATCGATATCATTTTTATGTAGCAGCAAATGTGCTTTAAGATAACGTTTCTGCTTGGCCTTGTAGTCACATTGGTTGCATTTAAACCAATCGATTTCATTTGCATTTTTATGCTGCAGCAAATGTGTTTTTAGTTCAGATTTCTGCTTGACCTTGTGGTCACATTGTTGACATTTAAACCAATTAATTTCATTTGCACTTTTATGTCGCAGCAAATGTTTTTTCAGATCACCTTTCCGCTTGGCCTTGTAGGCACATTGGTTACATTTAAACCAATCGATTTCATTTTCATTTTTATGTTGTAGCAAATGTCTTTTTAGTTGACCTTTCAGCTTTGCCCTGTAGTCACATTGTTGGCATTTAAACCAATCGATATCATTTTTATGTAGCAGCAAATGTGCTTTAAGATAACGTTTCTGCTTGGCCTTGTAGTCACATTGGTTGCATTTAAACCAATCGATTTTATTAAAATTTATATGTTGAAGCAAATGTCTTTTCAGTTCACCTTTCCGCTTGGCCTTGTAGGCACATTGGTTGCATTTAAACCAATCGATTTCATTTTCATTTTTATGTTGCAGCAAATGTCTTTTCAAATCAGACTTCTGCTTGGCCTTATAGTCGCAGTGGTTGCATCCAAACTGCTTCGTACATTTGCTCTGGTAATTGCAATGATGACACTCGAAGCAGTTGATTTCATCAACGCTGTTGTGTTGTAACAAACTGTGCTGTTTTGATCTCCAATTGAATTGATAATCGCAATGGGACCCTTGATGTGGATTTTGCTCAGTTCTAAAATGTATGAAAAAAAATAGCAGCTAGAATAGAATAGAATATAATCAAATCAAATCAAATCAAGCTTTATTGTCTTATATAAAGTATAAAACTTTGTAGACAAAGCAAATACATAACTAATAATAATAATAGAAAAATCATTTAAAAAATATAACTATAGAATAGAATAGAATTATTTATTTAACTACGTGAATACTAACAGTATTTTGTAGCAGGTCATCACTAAAAAAAACAATTTTACAAAATCATTAAAAAAACTACAATTGTAAAATTATAAAAACTTTAACAAGCAATATATAAGTGTAAATAAACAAAATACATTACAAAAAAATTTATAATACAAATGGCTTCTGCAAATATTCATTTGTAGTATAGAAAGGATTATCTAAAATATATTTTTTTACCGCAGACTTAAACTTCCTCTCATTAAGTGATTTTATTTCTGTAGGAATATGGTTATATTAATTAAGATTTAAGCTATTTTTACTAGTTTTCATCAATCTGTGTTTCTCTATCATTAAATTATTTGAATATCTTGTGGCATATGAATGAAGATCAGAATTTTTTGTAAGAAAATTGCGTTTTACGTGTATTTCTTCAACACTGAACCAGATAAAAATTGTTGGTAACGGCATGATTCCAAGACTCAAAAAAAGAGAACGGCATGTGTCTCGGTATCCTGCATTGGCTAAAATTCTTATTTTTACTTTTTTCTGAACCCTAAAAACTCTGATAGCATTCACTACGTTACCCCACAGAGTTACGCCATATATTAGGCGGCTATGGAAAATCGCAAAATAGCACATTTTTAAGATATCCGCGGCAAGAGTTTTTTTTAGCTGGCGAAAAAAGTAAACATAACTAGACAGTTGGGAGCATAGTTTTGCAACATGGTCCCTCCAATCCAAGCGACCATCCAGTAACATGCCAAACTACCAATTGTTGATATTATTAATGATTGAGTTTTATCTTTATTCATATGCAATTCATTGTCCATAAACCACTCGTGTGCACGTTGCTGTGTTTGTATCATATTGTCCTTTAAAATGTTAATGTTTTTGTTTGTAAAGTTTTATCGTCCGCAAATTGTTAACACTTATCTGGAGCTATCCAATCAGGGAAGCTATTAACATAAATATCAAAGAACAACGGGCCTAAGACAGATCCCTGAGGAACGCCACTATTAATTGACAAGAACGTAGAATTTTTAATAAATCTATTGTTGTTTTCTACTCTAAAAAAGTGTTTTTACTGTTCATCACAAAGAATCAGTGAGGTCTTCTTTATTAAATTGTAATAATGTGCCTTTAATAATAATTCACTATTTAAGGTATATATTTTGTGTTTCTCATTTTACACCTGATTCAAAATGGGTGGCGTACAAAAACATTTTAATATATAGGTACTTCAACTCAGTGATAAAAAAACCTACGACCCAGCTCTCCTAAGAAAAAACTGAAAGTCCGTTCGCTGAAGCCTAAACAGATGTTTGAAAGGATTTACAACAGAATGGTTATTTGGAGAAATTAATCAGCTCAATGATCTCTAAAATTAAAAACAAACCAAATGTAGCAAATGCTCAAAATAATAATCCGTTGGGTGTTATTCACATTCCATATGTTCAAGGGATTTCAGAAAACCTAACATGAATAGCCAAAGACTATAATATAGTCACAGTATTTTCTTCGGGAAATACGATAAGAAGTTTTGTAACTAAAACAAAACTAGAAAATCCTTCAAGTAATAAGGAATGTATTTACCAAATCCCGTGTGAGTGTGGTAAATTATACGTAGGTGAAACGAAATGCCCTCTTCAGGTTAGAGTAAATGAACATCTATAAACCCAATTAGGGCATAATGAAAAAGCCAGTTTAGCGGATCATTTATGGTCAAATGATTACAGGATTCAATGGTCCGAAGCTAAAGTTTTGCATAAGGAGTCGCATTGGCGAAAACGAAAACTTATTGAAGCTGCCTTTAAAATGCAGAATAATGAACCAAACATATGAATACCACTCCTTAAGGAAAACAAGCGTCTTAGTATTAAAAGGGGGCGGGTCGTCACACCTGACTGCACACCAAGTAGTAGCCTGTAGACTGGATTGTTTAGTTCACACTTGAAAACGGTTAGAGATACTTACTAACCGAAACGTCGTGTTTAAAAGAAATAAGCAAAATGAAAGTCCGAAATTTTATTTCTACTCAATCATTGTCTACAAGTTTCAAACAAACCCCCAAACTTAAAAACAGTTTGCTATATCTTTGGGAATGAAAACTACCCTTGACTGTGCCACTGTACAAAACCAGCTTGGAAAAACGAAAAGCGCAATACATGCTTTTGCAGAGATAAAAAAGTGCTTCGGCCTCCCTCCACAATGGTAAACATTTGGTTGCCGCCTACCAACACAGCAGGTGTATGGCTAAGCGTGGGGATACATCAAATAGAGAGAGGGGTTTCCCTTCAAACTGATTTGCTATGGAAAAACTGCGAGATAAGAAAAGGTTGTCTATAAAATGTCATTTTATCTCTGTTTTTGTTTAGGTTTTCTTGTTTAACTCATTAGCTAGAAAGCAAAGTAAATTTTAGGATTATCAGCAATATCACTGACTTTGTTCCTCCAAGCTCTTCAAAGAGAGGATTACTTAGGTCCAACCTACCGTTAATAAAAATCCAAAATTTGAAGAGACAAGTGGGTAGTCACATTCTAAGTTTTGTTGAATTTAAACTAAAACCTCGAAACTAATTATCAGTAAAGAAAAATACCCAAGTAACATTATTACCACTCAAGGTTTTAATAATTTGGTTCCTAGGTTATTACCTAAAGGGGTGTTATACAACCAAAAAGTGATTTATAATGGGAGTATAATAAAACTGATATTCCATCTGTTATTTTAGATACTTTTGGTTTTATTGATTTCTGATTTATAAAGATGGCCTTATAAAACCATTTTACCTAAAGTTTTTAAAAAGTAATAAATATAAACTTTGGTCATTTAGTTTTTTTCATTACTTTAGGTCATCACAAAAGTGTTTTATAATAGAGCTAAAAGGTTATCTTATATCCTTTTGTTTTTATAGTTACCAGAAGTTTAAAATTAAATATGATTAGATAGGCGGCCATATAGAACCTAGTTTCGTTAAGGTTTCTAAGAGTGGTAAAAAAAAGAAACTTTAGACTTTTGGTTTTTGCCATTACTTTTAGGCATTTTAAAAAGGTTTTATAGGAAGGCTTAAAGGTAAACTTAATTCCTTTGTATTTATAGTTACCCATAGCTGTATATTAAATAATATTTAAATAGGCGGCCATATAAAACCTTGTTTCCTTAAGGGTTCTAACAGAAGTAAGTAAATACTTTCCTGTTTTATTTTTTGTTGGTATTTCTTGTAAAAATAATAGATATACCTAGGTACAGATTGGTACCTACCTATTGCAAGATTGATTATTTAAAGCCCAGTAATTAATAATTGTTGAGTTACTGTCCTCCTGGGTAGGACACCCAGGCCTAGATGAGGCCTGTTTCGACGGCCAATATAAGAGGTTGCCCTCCAACCTACAGGCACAACGAATATTATTGCACTGGCCCTCTCGATTGTGTCGAAATTGCACGAAAAAACATTTAAAAGTGTTAAATTATACACTTTTAAACACTTTAAAAACAAATACAAAAAATTTGAGTGAGGTTATGTTGACTATGTTTACTTTGTTCTTTTTTGTTGGTTTCATAAGGGCACTCAAAAATCCTTGTTACGATACAGTAACAAATAAAACCAAGTGACCACTATAAAACCATAATGGTGTATAAAAATTTATATAAAAAATATTGTAAAGAGAAAATATTTATCTAGTCGTTTCAGCAGTGTTTTTAACAATAATTTTACTTTAATTTTGATTTATGTAAATGAAACAGACTTTTTTAATGGTGAATAGTGTAAATGATTTTTTTTATGTTAAATATTTGTTATTTTGTTATCAAAAATCTAATAAAAAGCATTCTTGAGCTGACACGCTTGTTTTGAGAGCTTTTCAGATATGATTTTATCAGAAAAATAAATCTGGCAGGCAATTTAATCATCAACAAAATGACAAACTCGGTATATTTTTGTGTGATAAAATAATTTTGGGACTGACATTTTTGGCAATTTTGTGACCTAAATTATTTTATATAGCCATTGTGAATATAAAATATCGCCATAACATTTATAGGAAAACTTCTTTACTCTTAAGGTATTATATTATTCAACAGAATCGCCAGGATACCAAATCTAGTTTTATAATAGGATAGAGGACGTTTCTGAGTTGCTTTTAGAACCTGGCGTAATAGCTTTAGGCTCTAAAAGGTTCTATACTGGTGGAACCGCTAGAGGGCGAAGCTGGAGTTTATTTCTTATTGTTTTATAGTGAGTTTAATACATAGGTTGCCACCACCAATTGGGGAGTCCCATTTAGGAGGTCTAAGGGGTATATAAGGGTAATGGGAATGTGCTAGCATTCAAACATTGAAACTAATGGTTTTAAGGAAAGGCGCTGGCAATTTTAGCTTCTGCTATAAATAAAAAAATGTTACTTGGGATAAGATTTTTCTATTTGAAGAATATTTTGCAGTTTGTTATTTTGGTAAGTTAAAGTATTTATTTTAATATTTTGGGTAATTTTGGGTCTTGTTTGTTTTACAGGTCATAAGAAAATAAATATTTTGTATTCATTAAAGTTTGTAACATTTTTAAAACTGTTTTATATTTATTTTATACACACAAGAGATCTACTATGGTACCCTCGTTTTAGGGCTTGATATAAAAATAAAATTGTATCCGACAATATCAAGATGTTTTTAACTTCAGGCTTCTGTTGAAAATTGAGTTTCACAAGTGGGGGTTAGTTTTTTTATCTCCACTAGAAATACCTGAACTCCCCCCCAAAAAAAACATCGAATTTGAGACATCCTGTACTTACTCAGATGAGCTGTCATCTAGCATGAGCTCTTCCTGCTTGATTTCTTCAGTCTTCAATTCAAACTCCTCAACTTCTGATTTCACACTGAATAATGACAATTCAAGAAATTTGCTATCTGACTGGCTGAAAAAAAATTTAGATAAAATACTTTAGAAAAATTTAATCTGGGATTGTATGTACAAGAATTTGTATGTTTGTATTTTTTGACTAGTTTAAATATGTAAAAGCATGTAGTTTTTGAAAATTTTTGATGGGAGAATATTGTTACCAAATTTCAAATTGCATTATATTTCAATAACATGTATATTAAATTAGTAGAACAACTTTGAAAACAAAAAAAATTATATACCGATAATTTGTCGTTAATAATCCTTAAAATGCTAAATTTATATAAAGTTACACAGTGCACCTATAGAAGTCAAAGATTTACCTAAAAAAAATTTAGGGCACAATTTGCCGTTAATTATCCGTAAATAAGTGGTAAAAACCAAAATTTGTTGTGCCCGTTTTTTTAAAGTGACGTTCGGTTAACACTATATAAAGTTAGCAGAACACCCAAAAGAATATTGATTTTAACTAATTTTTGCTTAGTGCATACTTAGCAATTAATTATCCATAAATTAGTTGTGAAAACAAAAAATTTGCTGTGCCCGTTAAAATGATATTGTTTTCCCCTAAATTTACAGGGTGTTAATTAAATATGTGTCATGTGTCAAAAATTCAATTCATGAGGTGATTCCTTGCTTAATTTTTTTTTGTTGCTTGACAACAAGCTACAGGGCTTTAGAATTTTTTAGTTTTTATATATTTATTACTCCTGCAGTTGTTAAAATATTTAGCTCAAATTTGATACACAGATTACACTTTAGGGGTTAAAAGATTTCTGAGGCTAATCACTTTCAAAACTCTACTGGAAGTTATTTCAAGTGTTATGCTTCCTTTTCTCCCTCTGAAACAAGTAAACTCTTATGTTATGTTATCCTTGGAACCTTGTATATTGAAAAAAATTATAAGGTAATAATTTACCATTAATTATGTTTGCATAACCCATTATAAGTGCATTTTACAAAAAAAATTAACTTTAACCTCAATATGAATTTTATCTTGTTGATCTAAAGCATAATCCATCATCTTTTTATCCTGAACGATATCTACATGTAGCTTATTAAACTCCAAATAGCAAGTTTCTAGAATAGTATGAGTTTTAAAATCATTCAGGCCAAATCATACATCTCTTTGATCCTTTTTAGATAGTTAACATCTTCATACACTTTTCCATACATGTGCAGAAAAGTACTTTTCCCCACTGCCTCAGTCAAAATAGTATGCCACAAGCATTTCATTTCTATTATTCTTTTAAAAATATGATGAACAGAACAATAAACATTGCATAACATAAGATTAATGATTAAAGTTTAAAAGTGAGGTTAAAAATAAGAGTTGTTGCCTTATTACTGCTAGCCTTATTTTGGAATTTCCAATAAGCATTTATTTATTTATTAAAGAAAAACATAAAAAGGAAAAATTATGTCCATAAAGGGTAAAAAACTAAATATAAGAAGGAACTTAAATTAGGTAGGTACTTGAATTAATATTTAAGAAAAGAACAAAATTCTATGAACAAACATTTTAGTATGTTAATTTTGCAGTATTTTTAAATAAAATGTGTTTTTCTTAGGATTTTTTTAAGTCCTATATATTTATTATGTAAAGCTTATACAGAGTGTTTCAGAAATAATATTACATTTATGCATTATTTACCTATCAATTAGACACAACTTTTGTATAAATTTTATATGTCTATCTCTTTATTTTGATAAGGAGTAAAAAGGAGTCAAAAGTTTAGTACTGCACTCTCTACGTACAGATTATCAGCACCACATTCTGAAAACTCTTCTTTAACTTTAATTTTGTCTGAACTAGAACTAAATCTGATTCTTTCATCCCACTCACTGCATTCTGGTTCATTAACATAATGTGGGGATGTTTCCTTTTTAATATCTGAACTTAAAAATAAAAGGTCAGCAGACTGGTCATCTAGCTTATAGGGCTGTCTAACAAAACATATGATCAAATCCAAGATGTCTTCCATAGGACAGACAAACCGATTTCCCATATGCCGTAATGTTAACAAAAACGTAAATTTTACAAAAACGACAAGAGCTTTAGTCTCAAAAATTAATCAGTTTTAAGAACAGATCCTTTGTGCATATGGGAAAAAGCGTTTTTCTTAAAAATATTAAACTAAAGCGAGAAAATCTGAAATAAAAGGGACCATGTTTTCATCAAAAAAGTAGGTTATGTTTTTGTTTATTTTGTTTTTTTTTAAACTTTTTTTCTAGTTTTTTCACTTATTTTGAATTATTACATGGGCGCACCAAGGGGGCGGGGTGGCTAGGGGCCCGGACCCCCCCAAACCACATATTTTTTTAGATATTTTCCATATATTTCATGAATAAACAGAAAAAATAGCATAAAGTACATCATAAGACCTCTGGGGGCCCCCCTAAGGTATCGGGCCCCCAAAGGTTTTTGAAGTTTTTTTGACCAATGAATCAATGAACTATCAGCCCAAGGTAGGGGAAAGTAGTTCTATTCAAAGACCTCACTTCAAGGCTCACTTAACAGAGACGGAATTGAAACAGACTAAACTTTTCTCATCAGATTCAGGTTTTCTATTAGGATCTTTTGTTGTACTTGACTAAACCTTTTGCTAAGTAATAGGCCTTCTATAGCGTTAAACTGTTAAAAATATTTCACTATGATTTTTAGGTTTAGACAAAGTTTAATTGTTTTAACCCTCCAGTAGTGACATTGAAAAGAGGCACAACTTATAGGTAGGTCAGTCCAACAGATCAATATGCACATATGAGTTCCAACCGAGGTTGGTCAAGCAAACTTCTAATAAGTACTTTACAAAATATGTTTATTTAAAAAAATATAAGTAAACATTATATAAAAAAAAAACTTGCAAAATTAAAATACAGTTTTTCCTTGTCATTGGCCTCACACACCTTACATCACCATATGATTTTACATGAACTATAATACATAGGGCTTAAGTATGGTCAAACCTAAGGTTCATCAGCTCACAACAGTAAGTACTGTTCAAATTTTACAACAGTACAATATTCGCTGTTGTATTACTACTGTTAATATTACTTTTATTACTGTTTTTTTGTAACAATATTTGCTCAATTATGTATCTAAAAGTTTATGCAAATAAATATATACTCTACTCTACAATTGGGCGTAACAGCATATGACCCATTAGGAGTATAAGAACCCAAGTTTTTTTGAGAGAAATTGAAAAAAATATCTGAGAGAACTTATTTGTTTTTCTTGTGGTCATCAAAGTCAACAAAGATGACTTTTTTTTCCATCTATTATTAATGATGCCATAAAAAAATTTTTTTGGTAATAAGCTCAGAACAGTACCGTAGAAATTTTACAACAGGACTTGCAGTAGGTCCAGTCAGATACTATACAAATTTTACGGTCTACAAGTTTTAGGTGTCAAAAAGCATGGAAATAAAGGAAAATTTGCACCAAAATAGTTTAAGATAAAAAGAGGTTTGAGTTAGGGAGATTGTCAAATTCACCAGTTTATTCTAAACTGTTCTGAGGTCTGTAAAATAAATATTTATTAAAGAAAAAGAAACTTTGATGATACAGGACTTCACTCGACACTATACAGGATGCTACACTACCAAAAGTTTATTTAAGAGTTCTGTAGGATGGTGCACAAATTTGGTTCAGCTCATTATTCACACTTTAACATCATATTGTTTTCCTTTTCTTTCTTCTCTGGACCCTTTTTTCAACCATCATTTTTAAAATTTTTCAACCGTTTTGAAACAATAATCCATTCAGGAGAGACCCAGTCATGATCATTGCTGTATTCTAGTTTTGAAAGTTGCTTGCCTAAAATAGTAAAAAAATCATAGTGAAATATTTCTTACAGTTTAACACAATTCTATGTTACACTCCTGCAAAAGGTCCACTCAAGCACAAAAAAAGATCCCAATTGAAAATGTTGCCAAAATGGCAGTTACACATTTATCCAAAACAAACCTGACAAAAAACTCTCGAATATTTCAATTTATCCTCTGTTTAGTCAGGTAATAGAGCACTTATCTACTTTCTTTTCCCTTCTTTGAGCTGATACCTAATTCATTTAAATCAAGATGATTTTTTAAGGTCAAAATACTTGGCATTCCATCAAAACTAACATTATCAAGCTCTCCCCAGCTGCCACAATTCATAACAGCACAGAAACTAATAATAATGATTCAAACTGAGTAAAAAACTGGAAAAAAAGTAAAAAAAAAACAAAAGTAAATAAAAACATAACCTGACTTTTGAACAAAACATGGTCCCTTTTATTTGAGATTTACTGGCTTCAATTGATTTTTTTTAAGAAAAACGCATTTTTCCCATGTATACAAAGGTTCAATACTTAAAACAGCATCTTTGTTGTAAGTTAAATCGTTTCACTTTTTTTAAAAATTACGTTTTTGTTAACATTGCGGCTTATGGGAAAACGCTTTGTTTGTCCCATGGCGACCATCTTGGATCGGAAAACAGCTGATCGTGACAGTTCGTTAGACAAGCTAATTGAAAATGTCTTTGGTTCATTGGGGTTGTTAGTCAGCAGATGAAAATCTTTTTATAGTAATTTTCTAAAGGAGGATTCCTCTGGGGAGGGTGTTTCTTTCGACATCTTTTGTTTTATTTATCACATAACACCAAATTATCTAATTTAGTTTTTTTTTATTTCGTTGTGTTTGGTCATTAAACTGGGAATAAAATGGCGGCATCAAAAACAATGGGAGATCGATGATGCTACTTCAAGCGAACATACCGGGTAGCGTACGAAGGTTAGAAGATGAAATCCGTTTATTTTAACAAGACGCTAGCCCTGCCAAGTGTACTTTGGCTGCCTGACTTCCGCATGCACAGATCTACCAATATTATTTACCTCATGTATTACAATACATGAGCAGGGTGATTTTCACTTGATTTCTAACCACATGAAAATAGAAAGTTTCAAAAAGCTAACCTAACGAAACCTAATCAAATCTAACCGAACCGAACCAAACTGAACCAATAATTTTCTTAAAAAAAAAACTTTCCTGACTTACTACCCGAGATCCTAGAGGATGTGAATCCGAACCGAAAATAACCCTAGATAGGACGCATTTAAACATAATGGTATTGAATGCCGCACCTGTGTAAAATTTTATTTGTTTATTTTAAATTTCAGACCAATAGAGTTGAAGCGCTGAAGGTTAGGCCGGGATGGTAAAAACAGTGCCCCAGGAAAATAAACAGCCTTATGCCTAATCTAAGTTCAAAATGTTAAACAAGATCGATAAGGCCATAACATTTTAGTCGTGGTGGGGGCTGCAAGGATTAGTAGAGGAATATTTTAAAAAATTATAATTTGAGAACCAAGGCAGCTAGCAAAATGAGGTTTTTAGAGTTAGATTAAGATTTTCAACAATACACTCGTGGCCAAACCTAAATTGTTAATCTTGTGGGCTTCTTTTTTTCCTATCACAAAAAGTTAAAGTATCTTTAATGTTAGCGATAAAATGTGGCAAAATTTCTTATCAGCAAATAACTGTTTTTGTGTTTTTTTAAAATTTTTATTTTATGCATAAAACTTGTGGACAGCAGTAATTTAAGTCAATCAAGGTGTGTTAAAGTCGAGACTAGTTAAACAAAAAATGAATAGAGTTAGGCAGTTAAGTGAACGCGAAGCTGAAAGAATAGCCGAGTTAGTTGGACAGGGACAAAGTTACTGGCAAATCTGTTTGGCGTACACCACACAACCATTTGCAGATTGATGCAAAGATTTCGAGAGGTTCACATTCTAGGAGACCTGGACAAGGACGTCCTTCAGTTTTAACTACTCGAGATGACCGTTTTTTGCATTTAAATTCATTAAGAAATCAGTCAATGACAAGTGTCGAGCTCAACAGCCTTTTACGAGAAGTCCGAAATGTAAATATCTCTGATAGATCAATAAGACGACACCTTCAGAATGCTGGTCTATACAGCAAAAGAGCTCTCCAGGCACCTTTGCTAGACTAAGATTTGCAAGGCAACATTTAGATTGGAATTTAGAAAATTGGTGCCAAGTTTTATTTACTGATGAGACAAGAATCAGTCTAAGAGGTCCAGATAGACGTAATCAAATTCGAAGACAGCGAGGAGAAAGATTTGCGCAGTCTTGTATCATTCCCAGGGAGCCGTTCCAAGGAGTGTCTATCATGTTTTGGGGAGGAATTTGTTTTGATGTCCGCACAGAATTAGTGTCTTTTCCTAGACCCGCCCGTAACGCAGCAAGATACATAAGTGACATTCTTGAAAATCATGTCGTTCCGTTGTGCCATTTATTGGTGATGATTTTCGTTTAATGCATGATAATGCTAAACCACACGTTGCGGCAGATGTTCTGAATTACCTAAACGAAGTAGGAGTTCATACCCTGGATTGGCCACCAAGAAGTTCAGATATGAATCCTATCGAGCATGTCTGAGACATTTTAAAACGTCGCATTCGTCGTCGGAATCCATCTTTTCAAAATTTAAATGAGTTTGAGCAAGCGGATTAGAGGAATGGGAGAACATACCTCAAGAAGTGATACAGCACCTAATTGAAAGCATGCCCAGGAGAATGTTAGCAACAATTATATCAAGAGGCGGGAATACACGCCACTAGCGTTTTAAAAAAAGGAACATTATTGTTTAAAATACAAGTTTTATTTTTAAGAAAATTTGGTTTTATTGCAATGTTTTTATTTTTATTTTTTTACGCATTAAAAATCACTCAAAATTACTACACATTTCTTATTATTGCGTCAAAATGATTGAAAAGAAGTTAAACATTATTATTTTAAATTTATTAAACAAAAAAATATTTTTAGAAATCGGAGTGGTGCGTTATTTTTGACCACGAGTATATTTGTCACAACGTGAAGGTTTCTCAAAGTCACAGTTTTTGAGATATAAAAAAATGTTTAAGAATCATATCTTAAGAATCACAGGAGCTAACGAGACGCCGCTTTCAAATTTAGATTCTGAATTACATTTTTAACAAAATTGGTCATAGCATCAAAGTTTGTAAGTCACAATTTTTGAAAAAAGAAATCTGTATATATACATATCCACACATGTATCTCAAAAACGACAGTAACTAGAGTAGGTAACGTAGTTTTTACAAATTAATAAAAACATAATTTTATTATTTAACAAAAATAAAGCCACCTTAACACCAAAAATGACTTGGTCTTATGGATGGCTGCACATGAACCGAACCGAACCAATCAATTTCATTCACATTTTTATGTTGTAACTGGTGTTCCTTTAAACTGTTCTTCCGCTTGGCCCTGTAGTCACAGAGGTTGTATTTCAACCATTCAATATCATTTGCATTCTTATATATATATATACTAACATTTTTTTAAAGTCAAATAATTTTTTATTGTTTGCAGCAGATTTTTTGCATGACTGAAGCATCCGAGGCTTAAACCAATAGGTGTTTCTTATAGCCAGATTAATTCTCTTTCTAACAATGTGCTTAAAGGCTACGTAGCTTATATAGGTATAGCTGTCTTTAGAATTTTCATGCGCGGTGACAACCACGCGGCACTGTCATATTCCAAGTGCCGCGTAGGTATACTTTTAAAGGCGACGCTCACGACCAATCAATCGTAAAAGGACCTTTTGGTTGGATACTTACCGTTTAGGCGCAGGCCTTTTGGGCTCTATCAATTTGGGCGCCGATCATTTGGACGATGGTTATTTATTTAGGCGGTGAATTTTTGAGCAATAGCCGTAAACAAAAAATATATTGCATCCACATCCACTTTTTTTGGCGGCGACTATTTGGACGCCTGCTGTTTTGGCGCCGACCATTTGGACGATGAGTATTTGGGTGCTGAAGGTTTGGACAATAATTGCCGTAAACAACAAAAAATATTAACGCCTTGACACCCACTTTTTTTGCGAAGATTGTTTGGGCGCCTGTCGTTTTGATTTAGTAAAGGACACTTACCGTTTAGGCGCAGATCATTTAGGTGCCAATTATTTGGGCGCCGGCTATTTGGGCACTCAACGTTTGGGCAATAGACGTAAACCACAAAAAATAATAACTCCTGAAAAACCACTTTTTTGCGGCGACTGTTTGGACACCTGCTGTTTCGGTGCTGATTGGCGACCAAATGATCTGCGCCTAAACGGTAAGTATCCCTAAGTGTCCTTAACTAAACTAAAAAGTGACTGGTCAAGGCATTATTATTTTTTGTTATTTACGGCTATTATTGCTCAAACCTTCAACGCCCAAATGGTCGACGCCAAACCAGCAGGCGTCCAGACACTTGACGCAAAAAAATGGGTGTCAAGGCATTATTATTTTTTGTTGTTTACGGCTATTTCCCAAACCTTAAGCACCCAAAAGGTCTCCGGTTCGGTTAGTGTCCAACTAGCAGGTCCTCATGAACATTTTAAAGATAGCTATACTTATATAAGCTACATAGCTTTTAAGTAGTTTAGGCCTCGGATGCTTCGGTCATGCAAAAAAAAATCCGCTGCGAACAAAAAAATTTTCGTTTACCTAAAAAATAAATGCAAGTATAAGTGCTGCTCTTAGTCGTGTTAATAAAGCTATTGAGCTGTGTCATACATGGATCGATCGGAAATTTTACAGGCTATAAAATAGTTGTTGATCCTTGGTATAATGTCGACAGCTACTATCAGGAGGTTAGGCATAAGTTGCAAATTTCACAAAAAAGGGCAAGAGATTTTATGATAAAAGCGAAATAAATTCGTAAAATCAGGTATCCTCTCAAAATTTTAATCTGAAAAGACTTGGTAATAATAACAAACGAAAATCGAACTAAATGCCAATTCAACAAAAGCAAAGTAAAATATATTGAACCGATGGTAATTATGCAAACCTGGCAACAACCGTTTCATATACAAGGTTGGCCCATTTTTAAAAACCGAACTGACGAAGTACGTCATTATAGTACCCATCCCAAACAAAGAAGCCATAACGGTGGCAAAGGCTATTGTTAAAAACTTTATCTTGATATTTGGACCCATGAGGTAGATAAGAACTGATATGGGAACCGAATATCAAAATGAAGTTTTTGACAATTTGTCCAGCATGTTGAATATCAGCCAAAAATTTTTGACAGCGTACTACCAGGAGAGCATTGGAGGGTTTACAGATTGGGATTAATGGATTAAATTTTATGCTATTTGCTATAATACAACTCCGGGAGTTTACCATGATTAAACTCCCTTTGATCTCGTGTTTGGTAAAACATTTGAACTTCCAAATGAGCTATCAAGTAAAATTGTTGATCCTTGGTATAATGTAGGCGCCTACTATTACGAGGTTACGCATAGGTTGCAAATTTCACAAAAAAAAAGGGCAAGAGATTTTATGATAAAAGCGAAAGAAAAACGTAAAATCAGGTCTCTCAAAATTCTGATTAGAAAAAATACTTCGTAAGATAGCAAACAAAAATCGAACTAAATTTTACCCTTGGTTTAAAGGTCCTTTCGAAATAAGTGTAGTAGATAATGTAAATTGTGTCATTAAAAATTTAAGCGGAAATAAAAAAGAACTTATAGTTCATAAAGACCGATTAGGAAAATACAATTGCGAAATAAGACTATATTTTTTCATACAAGTGTAATTTTCACTTTATTATTTGTTTTTATCTCCTTTGATTTGAGATCATATTCTTTATTATATTATGTTATTCATCTATTGCTACAATTTGTGAAATTTATTAACTTTATTTTTAGGATTTTATGGTACCATAAAAATATTTAAACATATATAAATTAAAATTAAAAAAAAAATGGATTGATTTGTTTAGAAAAAAACGGTTACATTACATCTTTCCAAACCCTGGCCAAGAACAAGTTAACTTAAATGAATGTAATTTATCAAGATAAATTCCATTCGTTTGAAAAAAGGGGAAGATGTGATGTGATGCAACCAAAATAATCAACGTTTAGATATTATAATTAAGCAATTTTATTCCTATTATACGAACCTACGTATTGATTATAAAATTTGGGTAATGTAAAGATAACAATATTTCTATAATACATCAGCTCTATAGTAACAGTTGACTTAATCATTTACTTAACTAGACATCTGAGCCCTGAAGGGGAGAAAAACTAGAGATATCCCAAAAAAAATAACCCCAAAATTAAATTCGCCCCGCCTGGGAAAACAGAGTCTATTAAAACTAAAAAACAAAGGAAAAAATCGGCAACACGCTAGAAGCTTACGTTCTGTAATTCTGTAGCAGTCCCAAAATTTCACTGGCGGCACCGCCCCTTCTTGCGACTGGAATTTCGGTCTTCAACCCAGAAAACACGTGTGACTTCTTTTAGTTTATTGTCGGAAGTGATTTCTTCATTCCCCTGTCACACACAGGGTGGCGCTTCAAAACTCCCAGCGTGAGCAAAAAACGCGCATGATTTTAATAAAATGATCAGGTGATCAAAAAGAAAATAACTTTCAACAAAGAGAGAAATTATCACCTGATCGGAATTTCTCCCAAACAGGACTTTCTTTTTTGAAGGTTTTTGCAGAAAGCCCAAAAATATCAAAACAAACTTTAAGGTTAGGTTCAAAATAAAACAATAAAGAAAAATAACTGGCAGCATTAAACATGACCCATAGGGCAAAAGTATTACAGTTTTTAATTTTTTACCCATTTTTTGAGCTAACTAACTAACTATTTTATCAAAAAAAATTATACCACATTTATAATTAGGCAGATATTCATTTGGCGGTGGTAGATTTTTAAATTTGCATTTTTATGTCGCGTCAAATGTTTTTCAGTTGATATTTCTGTTTGGCCTTGTAGTTACACTTTTAGTGTTTAAACAAATATATTTAATTGGCATTTTAATGTCCCAACAAATATCTTTTAATATAAAACTTCTGCTGTGCCTTGTAGTCACTGGTTGCATCTAAACCAATTAAATTCTTATGATATAACGGGTGATTATTGAAAGCAAACTTCTATTTAGCCTTGTAGTCAGAGTTTCTTATACCACTCGATTTCATTGATTCAATTTATGTTGAAACAAATGTATTTCCAGTTGACGTTTCCGCTTGGCCTTGTAGTCACATTGGTTGCATTTAAACCAATCGATTTCATTTGCATTTTTATGCTGCAGCAAATGTGTTTTTAGTTCAGATTTCTGCTTGACCTTGTGGTCACATTGTTGGCATTTAAACCAATTAATTTCATTTGCACTTTTATGTCGCAGCAAATGTTTTTTCAGATCACCTTTCCGCTTGGCCTTGTAAGCACATTGGTTGCATTTAAACCAATCGATTTCATTTTCATTTTTATGTTGTAGCAAATGTATTTTTAGTTGACCTTTCTGCGTTGCCTTGTAGTCACACTGTTGGCATTTAAACCTATCGATATCATTTTTATGTTGCAGCAAATGTATTTTCAGGTGCTGTTTCCGCTTGGCCTTGTAGTCACATTGGTTGCATTTAAACCAATCGATTTCATTTTCAGTTTTATGTTGTAGCAAATGTCTATTTAGTTGAGCTTTCACCTTTGCCTTGTAGTCACACTGTTGGCATTTAAACCAATCGATATCATTTTTATGTAGCAGCAAATGTGCTTTGAGATAACGTTTCTGCTTGGCCTTGTAGTCACATTGGTTGCATTTAAACCAATCGATTTCATTTTCATTTTTATGATGTAGCAAATGTCTTTTTAGTTGATTGTTCAGCTTGGCCTTGTAGTCACACTGTTGGCATTTAAACCAATCGATTTCATTTTCATTTTTATGTTGTAGCAAATGTCTTTTTAGTTGCTTTTTCAGTATGGCCTTGTAGTCACACTGTTGGCATTTAAACCAATCGATTTCATTTGCATTTTTATGTTGCAGCAAATGTCTTTTCAAATCAGACCTGAGCTTGGCCTTATAGTCGCAGTGGTTGCATCCAAAGTGCTTCGTACATTTGCTCTGGTAATTGCAATGATGACACTCGAAGCAGTTGATTTCATCAACGCTGTTGTGTTGTAACAAAGTGTGCTGTTTTGATCTCCAATTGATTTGATAATCGCAATGGGACCCTTGATGTGGATTTTGCTCAGTTCTGAAATGTATGAAAAAAAGCGGCTAGAATAGAATAGAATTATTTATTTAACTACCTGAATACTAAAAAAAACAATTTTACAAAATCATTAAAAAAAACTACAATTGTAAAATTAGAAAAACCTTGAAAAGCAATATATAAGTGTAAATAAACAAAATACATTACAAAAAAATACAAATGGCTTCTGCAAATATTCATTTGTAGTGTCATTAAGTGATTTTATTTCTGTAGGAATATGGTTATATAAATTAAGATTTAAGCTATTAGCTTACACGTATACTATACTATAAGTAGTGTGAGCTATGGTGATCCTAATTTTTTCGAGAAAAAAGTTCCGATTTCAAAATTTTTTATATATCTTTGCGTTTCAGATGATTTTGAAACTTTTTTGTCGCGCCGTCTGTCTGTAACGACCAACGCGCATAACTCAAAAACCGCTTGCCCGATTTTAATGAAATTTGGTACCTAGACTGGGTCTTGGGTCGAGATGGTCCCATTTAAAAATTAACAAAATCCACGAAACACAAGCTAATAACAATAAAAGGGTAGATTTCAAAAATTAGAGTTTATGTAAAAATATGGCGTGTGTGATATCAAACGAAAGGTAATTGAGTGTGGAGTTAAACAAAATAAATTTTAGTTAAAAAAAAAGGGTGGGGGTAGATTTCAAAAATTAGAGTTTAAGTGAAAATATGGCGTGTGTGATATCAAACGAAAGGTAATTAAATCTGGAGTTAAACAAAATACATTTTAATTTTTTTTAAGGGGGGGGATTTCAAAAATTTGAATTTAAGTCAAACATGGCTTGTGTGGTATCAAACGAGAGGTAATTTAGTCTGGAGCATATATTACAGTTTTTAGTTATATTAGCTCACACGTACACTATAACTATAGTACCTACTGTGAGTTTAGGGGCCCATATATTGGCAGGATATTTTTACTAGTTTTCATCAATCTGTGTTTCTCTATCATTAAATTATTTGAATATCTTGTGGAATATGAATGAAGATCAGAATTTTTTGTAAGAATATTGTGTTTTACGTGTATTGCTTGAACACTCAAACAGATAAAAATTGTTGGTAACGGCATGATTCCAAGACTCAAAAAAAGAGAACGGCATGTGTCTCGGTATCCTGCATTGGCTAAAATTCTTATTTTTACTTTTTTCTAAAGCCTAAAAACTCTGATAGCATTCACTGAGTTACCCCACAGAGTTACGCCATATATTAGGCGGCTATGGAAAATCGCAAAATAGCACATTTTTAAGATATCCGCGGCAAGAGTTTTTTTTAGCTGGCGAAAAAAGTAAACATAACTAGACAGTTGGGAGCATAGTTTTGCAACATGGTCCCTCCAATCCAAGCGACCATCCAGTAACATGCCAAGCATGTTTACTGGATCATCGCTCGCCAAACTACCAATTGTTGATATTATTAATGATTGAGTTTTATCTCTATTCATATGCAATTCATTGTCCATAAATCACTCGTGGGCACGTTGCTCTGTTTGTATCATATTGTCCTTTAAAATGTTAATGTTTTTGTTTGTAAAGTTTTATCGTCCGCAAATTGTTTACACTTATCTGGAGCTATGCAATCAGGGAAGCTATTAACATAAATATCAAAGAACAAGGGGCCTAAGACAGATCCCTGAGGAACGCCACTATTAATTGACAAGAAGGTAGAATTTTTAATAAATCTATTGTTGTTTTCTACTCTAAAAAAGTGTTTTTACTTTTCATCACAAAGAATCAGTGAGGTCTTCTTTATTAAATTGTAATAATGTGCCTTTAATAATAATTCACTATTTAAGGTATTTATTTTGTATTTCTCATTTTACACCTGATTCAAAATGAGTGGCGTCCAAAAACATTTAAATATATAGGTACTTCAACTCAGTGATAAAAAACCAACGACCCAGCTCTCCTAAGAAAAAACTGAGTGTCCGTTCGCTGAAGCCTAAACAGATGTTTTTTAATTATTAACAATCAGTATAAAAAATAGGCTACATGTTGTACTGTTAAATTTATATCAAGTTAGAGCGACACCTATAGATTTCCCTAAAAAAAAAATTAGGCACAATTTGCCGTTAATTATCCGTAAATAAGTGGTAAAAACAAAAATTTGTTGTGTAGGTTTTTTTAAAGTGACTCTATATAAAGTTAAAAATAAAATTAAAAATCAGCTAGGTACTGACAGGCCGTTAACTGCACTTTCGAGACACTCTTTTTTTACATGTCTAAAACTATTTATAACAATAAAAATATAAAAGAATTACCCCCTGAAAAATTTTATTGGATACTAAAAACCTACCTACCTGTTGGAATTAGCAAATTACTCACTTGAACATGTTATTGAAAATAAAAACATATTTTTAATAAAAGTGCCTGTCAATAAACATATTTTTAATAAAAGTGCCTGTCAATATACCAATGTAATTTAAATTTTTAGTTTTACGAACGTTAAATTGTACAGCTTGAGGCTTTTGCAATTAATAAATTTGATTTTATTTGAGTTAGCACAAAACCCATAGAAATATTGATTTTAACAAATGTTTGCTTATATTATATTAGCCGTTGATTATCCGTAAATTAGTTGTGAAAACAAAAAATTTGCCGTGCCCGTTAAAAAGATATTGTGTTCTGCTAAATTTACAGGGTGTAATCTAAATATGTGTCATATGTCAAAAATTCAATTGACGATGTGATTCCTTGCTTTATTTCAAGAGTTTTTTGTCGCCTGACAATTTTTTGAAAAACGTTTCGTAACCGAGCTACAGAGCTTTAAAATTTTTTTGCGTTTATTTATTTATTACCCCTGCAGTCATTAAAATATTTAGCTCAAATTTAATACACAGATTAGACTTTAGGGGTTAAAAAATTTCCGACGCTAACCGCTATCAAAACTATACTGGAAGATATTTTTTCAAGTGTTATGCTTTCTTTCCTCCCTCTGAAACAAGTAAATTTTTATGTTATGTTATCCTTAAAACCTTGTATAATGAAAAAAATTATATGGTAATAATTTACCGTTAATTATGTTTGCATTATAAGTACATTTTACAAAAAAATAATTAACTTCATAATCCGTCATCTTTTTATCCGAAGTTACTCAAGGTTTTTGACTTCAAGCTTCAAAGTGGGCATCAGTTTTTTTAACTCCACTTTAGCCCGGCCTCCCCAAAGCTAAGATTTTTTTAGTTATTTTCAACATATTTTATAAATACAAACATAAAATAGGGGTCTCGGGCCACCCCAAAACTGTCTCGAGTCAACCCCAAACTTTTTTCTATATACGTCTGAACTGAACTGACTAGAAATACCTGAAACCCTCCAAAAGCATCGAATTTGAGACATCCTGTACTTACTCAGATGAGCTGTCATCTAGCATGAGCTCTTCCTGCTTGATTTCTTCAGTCTTCAATTCAAACTCCTCAACTTCTGATTTTACACTAAATAATGACGATTCATTAAACTTGCTATCTGACTGGCTGAAAAAAAATTAAGATAAAATACTTTAGAAAAATTTAATCTGGGATTGTATGTACAAGAAATTGTATGTTTATAGATTTTGAGTAGTTTAAATATGCATGTAGTTTTTGAAAATCCCCAAGATATGTTTTATTTTATTGGAGAATATTGTTACCAAAATTTAAATTGCAATTATATCTCAATAACATGTATATAAAATTAGCAGAACAATTTTGGAAACGAAAAAGAATTATATGCTGATCATTTGCCGTTAATAGTTCGTAAAGTAGTAAAAATTTGCGTTGCCCGTTTAAAATACTCTGCCAATATATGGGCCCCTAAGCTCACACTAGGTACTATAGTTATAGTGTACGTGTGAGCTAATATAACTAAAAACTGAAATATATTTTATTTAACTCCAGACTAAATTACCTTTTGTTTGATACCACACAAGCCATATTTTGACTTAAACTCAAATTTTTGAAATCTACCCCCACCCTTAAAAAAAACAAAAAACTAAAATGTATTTTGTTAAACTCCGGAGTCAATTACCTTTCGTTTGATATCACACACGCCATATTTTCACTTAAACTCTAATTTTTAAAATATACCCCCACCCTTTTTTTTTAAATAAATTAAAATGTAATTTGTTTAACTGCAGACTCAATTACCTTTCGTTTGATATCACACACGCCATATTTTCACATAAACTCTAATTTTTGAAATCTCCCCCCACCCTTTTATTTGGTTTCTGTTCGGTGGATTTTGTTCATTTTTAAATGGGACCATCTAGACCCAAGACCCAGCCTAGGTACCAAATTTCATTAAAATCGGCCAAGCGGTTTTTGAGTTATGCGCGTTGGTCGTTACAGACATACAGACAGACAGACAGACAGACAGACGGCGCAACAAAAAAGTTTCAAAATCATCTGAAACGCAAAGATATATAAAAATTTTTGAAATCGGAGCAACTTTTTTTTTCTCGAAAAAATTAGGATCACCATAGCTCACACTACTATAGTATAGTATATGTGTGAGCTAAAAAAAGTTGTACTGTAAAATTTATATAAAGTTAGCAAAACACCTATAGAAGTAATAGATTTGCCTAAAAAAATGTTAGGGCATAATTTGCTGTTAATTATCCGTAAATAAGTGGTAAAAAGTTTTTTTAAAGTGACGTTAGATTAACTCTATATAAAGTTAGCAGAATACCCATAGAAATATTGATTTTAAGTAATTTTTGCTTAGTGCAAACTTAGCCAAATAAATGGATCCGTAACGGATCTGATACCTTCTAAGCTAGCCTATTGGCACACTTCAAGTGAAGCCATGATCAGCCTTAAAAACAGTTTTTGTAAATATCTCAGGAACTAAAGCAGTATGAAGTTTTCGGTTAAAACACAAATTATTGAGCAAAATGTAATTAACTATATTTCGAAACCCGCATATTGATGCAAAATCTGCTCGTTAAAGTGCCAAACAGTATTTTACCTGAAAATTTTATGAAAATCGGTTCAGCGGTTTAGGAGCTATCGTGCTACGGACATAAATAATATATACACACTCACACACAGACAGATATCACAACGATTTTGCTAAGATAGAAGAAGAAGAAGAGAGGTCAAAATACACCAAAATAACATATTTTCGGCGTCATCTCAAAATAAATTTTTTAGTCGAAAATAATACCTTCTCTAGCCATTGATACGCGGGCTAAGAAAATAAAAACTATATTGTGCTGTCAGTGATCAATTAAACAACTTGCATTCAATTGAAAAATATGTATTTTTAAATTGTTTTATTTATATTTCTAATAGGTTAATATGTAAATAAATGAAAGAAAAGTACAACAATTAATTGAATTGTAGTCCAAGGGGTAATACCTGACCCAAAATTTCTACATGTATTGCCAGTAACGCCATGTAAATACTGAGGTAATCCCAAAAAAATTTGTACATGTATTCCCATAATGCCATGCTAATTTATATGGGTAATGCAAGGTAATGCTACAAGTTGTTTCCCCCACATTGTAGTCCAACGAAAAAAGCAAATTATGTATATATTATCTTAAAAACAAATGTTAAAATGTTTATAAAAAAATTTCGTAGTAGTAAAAAGATACCTAATCTAACTTACAAGAATTACAGCACAGTATATCTCTAAAAAAGATAAACATTATCTGCATAAGATCTACATTAAAATACAAACACTCTTAATGTTAAAAAGTTAATTGGTAAAATTTTGTTTATTTTTCTTTCAGGGCACATTTAGAAATTGTTACATATGTAATAGCAATAATAGAGCTTGTATATTGATTGGCAAAAGTGCCAGAAAATAGATTCTTATTAAGGAGGTAGGAGAAGTACCGAAAGCTGGAAAACTAAGATCGATTAAAAAAAAAGAAACATGCAGAGATATCATTTCAGCAATACCGGACAAAGAATGGGATGAACATTTTAAAAAACTTTTAACTGAAGAGCAGAATTCAAGGAAGAAGAAAGAGACAATATAATTAGAACGATGGGATCTCCAGTACCCCTCACAATCTCTGAGGTCAAAAACGTGTGCACAACCTTAAAAAGCGGTAAATCGGCCGGACCCGGAAATAAATATATATGGCACTGAAGAACTCTTTTGGAGATTACGGAATCTTTTCCAAAAATATTTAAATGGAACTGTAGTACCAACTGAGTGGAAAACGTCATATATATCCAGAATACACAAAAAAAAGGAAGGAAAGATATATATGATAATTATATAGGTATATCTGTGACTAGTACGCTAAGCAGAATATATGGTAAAATAATAAGAAATAAAGTGGAGAGCGAATATAAAGACATGGAGGCAGAAGACCAAGCGGGTTTCAGGGCGGGTAGATCGACTTCTGATCATCTCTTTTGAATAACCCGTTATTGAAAAGAAAATGGCATACGGACAAGGGAGGGAAATGCTTTACGTCGATTAGCAGAAGGCATATGATAGTATACCACTGAATCTACTTTGGAAAGTGTTGGAAAACAAACATAAGCGTACAACTAATTAACAAATCCAACAAATGGAATCATGTAGGCCTATATTTAAAAATCAAAAGCTACTTACTATTTATGGCATTTTGATACTTGAGGCGGCTGTTTGTAAGGCGAAACAAAAGCAAATTCCCAACAGTTTCAACAAGTCATAACTATAATACTAGGCAAACAAGTAAAATCTTGATTCCAAATTTTTATCTATCAGCTTTTAGGAAAAGTCCAAAATGTTTTGCTAGTTATGTATATAATAAAATTCCTAATGAAATAAATGTCACATCAGAAAAACAGTTCAAAAAAGACTACATAGCTACCTTATAGATAAATGTTTCTATAGCATTAGTGACCTTTTTGATCATTGACTAGAGTTAATTGTAATATTATATAGTATTTTCTGCTGTAAAATTTGACATTGTATATACTTTTATAAGTCGATGTACAATAAAGAATTGAATTGAATTGAATTGAAAAAGGACATCAAAGAGTTATACCGCAATAGTAAGGCAAAAGTTAAAATAAAAGCAAAACTAACCAAAGGCTTTCAAGTAAATAAAGGTCTTAAACAAGGTTGGTGTATCTCGCCTACGCTCTTCAAGATATACTTGGAACAAGTCCTTAAAGTATGGAAGAGAAAATGCCAAAACCAAAACTGGTGTGGTACGGACATGTATAAAGAATGAATGAGGAAAGACTACCTCAACAAATACTACAATGGAAACCAACTGGCCGAAGAAAACGAGGACGGCCAAGGAGAAGCTGGAGAGAAGGAATAGACAGTGAAATAGAATAAGAGGCCTAGATGATGAATTATGGGCAAACAGAAACGAGTGGAGATTGGGTATCGGAAGATGTAGAACATTGTGAAACCAATAAATATATATATTTTGTACAGAAAAAAAATTATGAAAAAAATAATCTGTTCATGATTTCTGTATAAAACTATATTGTGCCTCCAAAAGTTTATAAATACCCAGTTTAAAGGCATCATCCCTGTCTGTCATCAAATGCTTTATTATAATAGATACAGTATCACCATTCAAAAGTGTGACTAGAAAGCACACATTTTTACCAAAGAACAACTTTAACAATGTTGCACCTTCTATAATTATTAATTATAATTTTAATGCAAATCATTTAAAAATAATAATAATGATATAATAATTATTGATGATAGTTATGTATAGTATGAGAGATAGTTATTTTGCTTATTGTATTTTTAGTGTGTAGTGTATTTTATAATTTGTAAGGAATACAATGTATTTTTATAATGAATTTTATTAAGAAATCAATGTATTTTTATAATAAAATTTATTAAGAAGTCTATTTATTACATTTTCTGTCTTGTAAACATATTGATGTGTAAATATTACCAATAAATAAAACTAAACTATCATGGCATCCGACAGTTCTTATGGCAAACCCCATGCATAGCAAAGAATACTGGGTTGCTTAGGTTTAGCCCCAAAGCATCATAGGATGTGTTTTGCTCACAACCCAGTTGCATTTTCAAATGGAGATACTTTAGCTATGTTCTATGATAGCATTGTCTGCCTTAGCCAAAATAGTATACAAAAAACATAAATATCATGAACAGAACAATAAACATAGCATAACATAAGAAAACAACTTCATAGACCAACCTAATTAAATTAAAAGTGAGGTTAAAAATAAGAGACTGCTACATAAAGTGTCATAGTCACATTAAGGTCTAGCAGTATTTAAATAAAGTTGTTGCCTTATTACTGCTAGCCTTATTTTGGAATTTCCAATAAGAATTTATTTATTTATTAAAGAAATCCCAAAAAGGAAAAATTATTTCCATATAGGGTAAAAAACTAAATATAAGGTAAGGTTCAGGTACTTAAATTAGGTACTTGAATTAATATTTAGGAAAAGAACAAAATTCTATGGACAAACATTTTAATACGTTAATTTAGGAGTATTTTTAAATAATCGGTGTTTTTCTTTGGATTTTTGGAAGTTGTATATATTTATTATGTAAAGCTTATACAGAGTGTCAGAAATAAGGGACTGTCCTTAAATTATGTAGCAGTCTAGATGGGGAGGGGGGGTTTGGCCATGTGTTACACTGAATCGAGAACTCAATATTTTTTTTTTCTTGAAAATGTGTAACAAGGGGAGGAGGGGGGGTTTAAAAATCTTGAAGTTTTGCTTTATATAATTTAGGGATGTTCCCTTATATATTTATGCCTTATTTACTTATTAATTAGCAACAACTTTTGTGTTAGTTTTATTTGTCTATTTCTTTATTTTGATAAGGAGTAAAAAAGAGACAAATACCTACACAATTAACACTAAATGCTTAATTGATGCATAAATGACGAGTCGTTAAATACCGAGATAAATTCCATCAAAGGAACATGCGCCAAAATTAACGTCAAAATGTCTAATTTAAATTATTGGCGCGAATACTGGGATTGGCGCAAGATCGAAGAGCTTAACGTATAATTAAAAATTCAAGGTATAAAATAATGGTCAATTCTAATTTTTAGGTATGATTTTATGTAGGTACCGGGTGGTTTTTTATAACCGGAGCACTCGGCAACTTTATCATTGAAAATAAAGGGCTATAATAAATTGTAGATTTTTTTTGGTTAATTATGATGATGATGAACTTTAAAAGCAAACATAATTTTTTTCTATCCGTCACCATGTACAGGGTGTCCCAAATTCGATGTTTTTGGGGAGTCTCGGGTATTTCTAGAGGGGCTAAAAAAACCTGATCAACCTTTGCGACACTCAAATTTCAAAAGAAGCTTAAAGGTGAAAATCGCATTTTGATATAGCAAGCCGTTTTTAAACTACGGGGTGTTTTTAAAAAGTCTGCATTTTGGGAAGGGGTCTATAACTTGTTTATTTATTAATATTTTTATTTCTGTGAAAACATTCTTTAGACACTTTTTTAAGAGGAATTTAACTGTTAAATTAAATTTCATTTGTCACGTTTAGTTTTTGAGATATCACATAAAATTAATTTTTCTTTATGGGATTAGTGGGATTTCTTTATATTTTAGTTTTTTTTATTTTTACCGCATATTTTAGTTTGCTTAATGGGTTTAAAATATTTTAATATAAAATTATAAAAATAAAAAAAAATAAAGAGGTGATTAAAAAATAAAAATAAAGAAAACAATAAAAAAAAATTAAAAATTAAAATATTGAGTGTGATCATTTTAAAGGAAATTTTAGAGAGAGTTTTAGAGTTATTCTGTAAGAAAAATAACAACTTTATGCAATATTTTAAAAACCAAAAGAGATAAATAAAAACCGTTTACATCTGTCAATTCTTCAAGAAAAGATCTATAAGAAAGCTATTTACACAAAAGCAAAATGCAGACAAAAACACTCCGTAGCTTAAAAACGGCTTGCTATATCTAAATGTAGTTTTCACCTTTAGGCTTCTCTTAAAATTTGAGCGTCGCAAAGGGGGTTCAGTTTTTTTCTTTCTCCCCTAGAAATACCCGACACCACAAAAAACAACGAATTTGGGACACCCTGTACAGGGTGTGACAATAAAGTCGATTTTTTGAGAGGGAACACCCTGTATATTTTTGCATTTTAAGATTCGTCTTTTCTTTTTGATTTCAAACATATACAATATCTATGTGCTGCGATTAATATTTTTTGAGGTATATGCAGTATTTCTTCTATATGCATTTCACGTTTATTTTGTTTTGCCATGGGAGTATTGACAAATTTAAATGCGCTAAGTCTAAGCAAAGGGGGTTCAGTTTTTTTCTTTCTCCCCTAGAAATACCCGACACCACAAAAAACAACGAATTTGGGACACCCTGTACAGGGTGTGACAATAAAGTCGATTTTTTGAGAGGGAACACCCTGTATATTTTTGCATTTTAAGATTCGTCTTTTCTTTTTGATTTCAAACATATACAATATCTATGTGCTGCGATTAATATTTTTTGAGGTATATGCAGTATTTCTTCTATATGCATTTCACGTTTATTTTGTTTTGCCATGGGAGTATTGACAAATTTAAATGCGCTAAGTCTTTAAAAAAAATGTTTATCGTAGCATAGACATACAGTAGAACCCCGATGCCAGTGTTTATTCAAATTAAATAGGGCACTAAATAATTTGTCACACAACTTGCACGTCACCGGCATTTTTACAGCACAAAAACGACGAATTTTCATCAAAAAGAACTGGAAATTATTAAAGTTTTGCTGTATAAAACCATACTGAAATATCTCTCAGTTGATTGGTTGGCAGAAGTGACAGATCAACGCTTGCGCACGTCTTGGAATTCATCTCGGTATTTAACGACTCATCATAAAAGAGGCATTACAGAGTCAATAATTCAGTTTAGTACTGCACTCTCTATACTTACTGATTATCAGCACCGCATTCTGAAAATTCTTCTTTAACTTTCATTTTGTCTGAACTAGAACTAAATCTGATTCTTTCATCTGACTCACCACATTCTGGCTCATTAACATAATGGGGATGTTTCCTTTTTAATATCTGAACTTAAAAATAAAAGGTCAGCAGCCTGGTCATCTAGCTTATTGAAAATGTCTCTGGGGTTGTTAGTCAGCAGATGAAAATCTTTTTCTTGTAATTTTCTAAACGAGGATTCCACTGGGGAGCTTGTTTCTTTCGACATCTTTTGCTTTATCTATCACACAACACCAAATTATCTATTTTATTTTTTTCTTTGGATTTCGTTGTGTTGGTGGTCCTTAAACTGGGAACAAAATGGCGGCTTCAAACACAATGGGAGATTCATGATGATACTTCAAGCGAATATACAGGGTTTATTCCGGGTAGCGTACGAAGGTACAAGATAAAATCCGTTTATAATAAAATAATCCTAGATAAAGACGCGTTCAAACATAATGGTATTGAATTCCGCACCTGTGTAAAATTTGATTTGTTTATTTTAAATTTCAGCCAATAGAGTTGAAGCGCTGAAGGTTAGGCCAGGATGGTTAACCTGGGTGGCAAAAACAGTGTCCCAGGAAAATAAACAGTGTTATGCCTAATCTAAGTTCAAAATGTTAAACAGGATCGATAAGGCCATAACATTTTGGTCGTGGTACTGGCTGCATGGGGCTAGTAGAGGAATATTTAAAAAATATATAACTTGAGAACCCAGGCAGCTAGCAAAATGAGGTTTTCAGAGTTGGATTTTCAACAATATTTGTCACAAAGTGAAAGTTTGTCGAAGTCACAGTTTTTCTGTTTTCCATGTTCGAACCACCATTTTTTTTTAGTACGAGACAAATGTCCAATAAGTAGGACTCTGAGCCTGAAATAAAGGCTTTCAACCACTACAGTCCAACTTGCAAGTAACACGAAAAGCGCATGAAGGCCTTCAAGCTAGTAGGGTATAATATGAAGGGTTGCACCATTTTACCCAATAAATAACTCACAGTCCTAAAAATCCGACCCTGTTTTCTTTTTCGTCCGAAGCCGGGGCCTAGCCACTAGCCCCGATTCAAAAAACGCATCACATGACGGGACATGAATTTGCACAGGTTTTCAATGCAGTGTCACCTGATGCGTTGTTTGAATCTGCGTGGGCATACATAGGTGGAAACCGGGAATGACGCAAACAGTTTCCACCAAAAGTGTTCAAGCTGTTTTAAGCTGTATGTGGTAAGATTGTGTTAAAAATGCGTTTTGAGTGATATCTCGATAATTCTTACGCCGATTTTAAAACCTTGCCGCGTCGCTAGATACATGTGATGAAAACGTGCCTACGATTTAATTTTATTTTAATTAGCATCATATTTCTTAAAACTTGAACATATCTCAAAATCTAAAATCGTTATTTTGCGAGAGTCTACGCGTGTACCAAATCAATATGCAACTTCCACCTAACAACTTTAAGATAGAAATCGTTGATAAATATAAATACCTTAAAGCATATCTACATTTTAATTTAAATGACTCTTTTGCGGCATCAGATCGCTGCACCAAAGGCAGAACAACACAAAGTGTAGTTCTTAATACAATTAGGTCTTCTAAAATATATGAATGGTACAATATTCTTAAGCTATACCATAGCATTGTTTTGCTTATAAAATTTCATTTTGGTGTTTATCTCAGAAAAAAAAATACAGAAACCGTCCAATGTATATTTTTTAAATTTCTTTTATTTTTGAAAAAAAATACGCTTAATTATTTAATAAAAGTGAAACTCAATGTACAGGGTTTTCCCGTATATTTTTACACCATATCTTAAACGTTTATTTGAATAGATATCAAAATATGATAAATACAAAAGTTTCATAATTTTTTACAAAGTTTAAGAATCTTAGGGTCAGAATGTCAATTTTTTTTTCTAAATATCAAAATTTGACAGATAAATAGTTTTGTAAAATTGAACACCCTGTTTATTATTTTAGAATTGTATAGATATTTTCTTTCTGATTTCAGAAATACATATGTTGGGATTATTTCGTTTATTAGTTTTGGAGATATATACGTTTAAAAGCTTTAAAAACTTAAATTGGTACTCTTTAAAACATCAAGGCAGCTATGAAAAAGACATTGGCAGTGACACAAAAAGTGATGCTAGTGTTTTGTCAACTTGTCAAATTTAGTTTTAAGAGCGGTAAAAGATGGTTTTTTCTGAGGAAGAAAAACTGGATATGATAAAATTGTTTTACTCAAATATTGAAATAGCATCTATAGCTCGCAACCAGTATTATATTCAGTTTCCCGGCAGAAGACAAAATACCCGCAAAACCATATTAAATACAGTAAACACATTATTATGGCCACAATAGACCCACTAGTGGTCGCAGTGGAAGGGCTGCAAGGCCCACTCACATATGAATGAAACACATTATTATGGCCAGCAAATAGCCCCGATTTGTCTCCTCTTGATTTTTTGTAGGGCTACTAAAAAAAACAAGGTGTATTAGAAGAGGCTGGAAACTCTTTAAATTCTACAAAAGAAAATAGAACAAACAATTGTCGATCTTAATCGAAATTCTGCGCACTCTATCTATCAAGCTATTCACAGAAAATTTCTAAGAATTATTATAATCAAGGAGGTATAAAACTACCAATGAAGTATTAAATATTTATTTATTTTCAAAAAAAAAATATTTTTTGTGTTTTTACTGGCTTTGCAGCGCCACACATTACTACGCAGAATCGCTTTGGATGGTAAATATTAATAGATTATATAACTTACAAGAGCAACAGCATTACTTTTTATGTCAATGCGATGGTCTTTTTCATGGTTGCCTTGATATTGTAAACAGTATCAATTTAAGATTTTAAAACTTTTAAACGCCATAATCTCAACATATATATTTTTGAATTCAGAAAAAAAGATCTATAAAAATCTGAAATAATATACAGGGTATTCTAATTTAAAAAAAATCGACCTGTCAAACTTTGACATTTAGAATTTTGTTTTGACATTCAAACCCAAACATTCTTAAACTTTGTAAAAAATTATGAAACTTTTTTATTTATCATATTTTGATATCTGTTAAAATAAACGCTTTAGATATGGTGTAAAAATATACGGGAAAACCCTGTATATTCACCATTTCTGTTGGTTTATTAATTCAAACTAAACTATATCCAATATGATTCCTAAATAAATTTTAACATAAAACACACATTTATGCAGGTACCTATATATAGAGTGTTTAGTACCGTACTAAGTTTATAAGCATGTATGTTAAATCTATTTCTATATCATTTATTATTAGTTATAGTAGCTTAGAAAAACAGTTTTCTTTGACCACCTTGTTTATGTACAGTTTGTACGAAAAAGCAATAAAGAATTGAATTGAAAACTGATCTATAAAATATGCTATTGTAAAAATATTCCCAGCAATGGTAACATAAGTTTGCAGGGTATAAACTATGTAAGTTATTTAGCATTTTCTGTTTTCTTATTCGCTGCATTTAAATTAAATAATTTAAGAGTTAGTACTAGAGTCAGGGTCAGTGCTCGGCCCGGGCGAACCGGGCTCCTGCCCGGGGCGGCAAATTGAGGCGGCGCCAAATCGAGAGGGCGGTAAATCGGCTGTATAATGAACTTTTTTTTTGTTTGGTTGCAAATTTTTTTAAAGCTCAGTCACGCTTCGCCGCTGTGGAAAAGGTTTACGTTATTGCTTTTAATTTTTGTTACGAAAAGGCGGCATTTTACCTTATTGCCCGGGGCGGCGAAAGTGTAGCACCGGCCCTGCTAGAGTGCACCTTGGTTGGCCTTGTTATAGTTAAATTGGTAGCACATGTTTACCTGAGCTGTTAGGCTGTACTGTCGTATAAAGCAAAAACCTAATAAGTCACCAATGTTTGATTTAAAGTTGTTTTAACTAATTTTGATTGCTAAACAACGGATAAGTAAGACTGATAAACTACTTGGTGAAGTTTTTGCGACGATTTCAATGTGTTAAAAATCTAATTCTTTAAGTCGACTTACTAGATTTTTGCTGTGCACAGCAGTTGAGCAAATGGTTTGTCAAATAGAATTTAAAGTTGGCCTTGTAGTCACACTGATGGCATACAAATCAATCACATTTATGTGTTAGCTGATGCCCTTTAAAAATATTCTTGCTTTTGGTTGCAAAGTCACATTCATTACATTTAAACCAATCGCTTGCAATTTTATGTCGCAGCAAATGGGTTTTCAGTTGACATTTACGGTTGGCCTTGTAGTCACACTGTTTACATTTAAACCACTCGCCTTTATTTGCATTTTTATATCGCAACAAATGTGTTTTGATATGATATTTCTGCTTGGCCTTGTAGTCACAGTGGTGGCATCTAAACCAATCAATTTCGTTAACATTTTTATGTTGTAACTGATGTTTCTTTAAACTGTTTTTTCGTTTAGTCTTGTAGTCGCAGAGGTTGCATTTAAACCAATCGATTTCATTTTCATTTTTATGTTGCAGCAAATGTGATTTTATGTGACCTTTCTGCATGGCCTTGTAGTCACATTGGTGACATTTAAACCACTCGATTTATTTACATTTTTATGTTGCAGCAAATGTCTTTTTAGTTGACCTTTCAGCTTGGCCTTGTAGTCACACTGTTGGCATTTAAACCAATCGATTTCATTTGCATTTTTATGTTGCAGCAAATGTCTTTTCAGATCAGACTTCTGCTTGGCCTTGTAGTCACATTGTTGACATTTAAACCAATCAATTTCATTCACATTTTTATGCTGTAACTGGTGTTTCTTTAAAGTGTTCTTCTGTCTGGCCTTGTAGTCGCAGAGGTTGCATTTCAACCAATCGATTTCATTTTCATTTTTATGTAGCAGTAAATGTAATTTTAACAGACTTTTCTGCTTGGCCTTGTAGTCACATTGTTTGCATTTAAACCAATCGATTTCACTTGCATTTTTATGTTGCAGCAAATGATCTTTCAGTTTATATTTCAGCTTTGCCTTGTAGTCACACTGTTTCCATAAAAATTTCAGCTTGGCCTTGTAGTTGCAGTGGAGACATCCAAAGAAATTGTGCTGTTTTGCTATCCAATTGATTTGATAATCGGAGTGGTACCCTTGATGTGGATTATGCTTAGTTCTGTAATATACAAAAATGGGAGTTCGAAGCAATCTTTAACATCTAGCGTTGTGGCAAAAATTGGGACTGGTTGTCTAATCTGTATGCTACTTTTTATAAACAGCAGAGCAGAATTATTTGCTTATATTTGGCGCCCTGAAGCCATAGATACTCTAAGAAGAGTGAGGGTAGGTTTTTCCGTTCCCGTTGATACAATGTTGTGTGGTTGCTAGTTTAAGAACTTTACTTTAAGAACAAGCAAGGTGTTGCGGGGTTTTTATAGATTAGTATGTTAGTTTGATGGCTAACAATGATTAAATTACTGTATAAAAGCTACGTAATCCAGAGGTGCGTTTTTGAGTGTGGACTTAAAATGGCGCTGTTAAATTTAAACAAAACATAACTCGAGATTTCTACAAAAATATTTTTGTAGAAAATAAAATATCCTACCAATATGGTTTTTTTAATTTATTATTTTTTTTTTTTACCGGATGTATTAACATGACTAAGAGCAGAACTTATAATTATGTACTTGCATTTTTTTTGTTTACAGCGAATTTTTTGCATGACTGAAGCATCCGATACCTAAACCAATAGGTGTTTCTTATAGCCAGATTAATCATCTTTTAAACGATGTGCGTAAAAGCTATGTAGCTTATATAATTATAGCTGTCTTTAGAATTTGCATGCGTGAATACAACCAGGTGGCACTGTGTCATATTCCAAGTGCCACGTAGGTATACTTTTAAAGGCGACGCTCACGGCCAATCGTTTGAGGACCTACTGGTTGAATACTAACCGTTTACGCGCAGACTTTTTGGGCGCTATCAATTTTGGGCGCCGATCATTTGGGCGTTGACCATTTAGGCGGTGAATGTTTGGGCAATAGCCGTAAACAACAAAAAATATTATATACCTGCAGCGCCCAAATGGTGATTGTCCAAATAATAGGCGGTGCAATTATTAGCGCCCAAAAGGTCTGCGCCCAGTCGGTTACTGTCTAACCAGCAGGTCCTCATGAACATTTTAAAGATAGCTATACTTATATAAGCTACATAGCTTTTAAGTACATCATTTGAATTGAGAATTGATCTGGCTACAACACGCACTTATTCGTTTAGGCCTTGGATGCTTTGACCTAAAAAATAAATGCAAGTATAAGTCGTGTTAATATAGCTATGTAGCTGTGTTATACATGGATCCATCGAAAATATTACGGGCTATATGTCATAAGAAATTTTGACGTATCTCATATTGGTTGTCCAGAAATCTGTGTTTTATATAACAAAGACATAGATTTTCCTAGATTCACAAATTGAAGCTGTCCTGGACAGCTACAAATTCAAACTACGAGGTTATTTTATATATTTTTCTGTAGGCAGTTTTAATCTCTACAAGATTGGTCTCAACAAGTTTTTGAAAAAACTTACGGTATTTGAGAAAAAATTGTTTAAATAAAAAAATCACTTTACTTTTAAGAAACCACCCCTAATTTGACATCCTGTATGGGTGTTATTTATTTGAGACTATATAGATAAGCGATACATCAAATTAAAGCTTTAATCTTGTACTTTTAAATGCGCCTACTAAATTTCATCAGCTTTTTTTTCTCAAGGGCGTTTCTTGCTGAAATTTAAAAAAAAATCAAAAATTACGTTTTTTGACTTAATTTGTACTGGACACAAAACCATCGTCTATGCAAGCAACAAATCACTTCAGAACTATAACGATAACTGGAGAAATATCTAACTACTATCGCACTATTATCAAACAATATCACGATAATCCACTGAGAGGACATTGTGGACAGAGTAGGCTTTTAAATAAACTAAGGTCAATATCGTTGGAAAAATATACCACGAGACGTTGTAACATATGTTAAAAATTGTCAAAACAAAAGCAAAGTAAAACATATTGTTACAAATTTAAGTTATTTAAATTTTATAATTGGAATTTATTTAGGTTTAGTGTAGTATTAGGTTGATTTATCTTAAGGTTGTATTCTTAGTCTAGGTTTTAGTTGCGTTATCTGTGACTTGCGGTCGCAATAATACGAGAACTTTCCGGACGTCGAAGGCTGCCGGAAAGTTCGAGAGAGATGGACGATCCTATATATAGGGCCGGGGTCGCGCACCAGGAGTCAGTCAAAGATAACCAATGGTAGTGATCGCTAGATGTTAACGCGAAGTTAATAGGCGAATTAAAGTAGTGAATTATTAGCAAGTTATTAGTAAGTTTAAGTGCGTGTTTTTTGTACATAATTTGTCGAAATAAATTGACGTATCGTTTTTGACATTTGCGAGTTTTTAATTTGTCGTTGTGAACCCGTAACAATTGGTGTCAGAAGTGAGATTAAAAGAAATAAATAGACTATCCTTACATAGTACCACCGGCTAGGACAATTGGACAGAAAAACAGTAAGTGATTTTTCCAGAATATTCGAAGAAGTTCGATATTGATTTATTCAAAAACCAAAAGAGATATTTAAGAATCGACTTCGATATTAGCTTAGTTAGTTAAAAAGTAAGAATTAGAAAGAATTTCTAGAATATTCCATCACTTTTTACGACGCTCTATTCGAAAACCAGAAGAAATATTCAAAAAGAGATTTCGACATTAGCTTAGTAATTTCAAAAGTAAGAACTAAAAAGAATTTCTAGAAGATTCCATAACATTCTACGACGTTCTATTCAAAAACTAGAAGAGATATACAAATACCAATTTCGACATTAGTTTAGTTATTTCAAAAGTAAGAATTAGAAAGAATTTCTAGAAGATTCCATAACATTCTACGACGTTCTATTCAAAAACTAGAAGATATATACAAATACCGACTTCGACAGTAGCTTAGTTATTTTAAAAGTAAGAATTAGAAATTATTTCTAGAATATTCCATAACATTCTACGACGGTCTATTCGAGAACCAAAAGAGATAATCAAAAAGTGACTTCTACATTTGCCTAGTAGCAGAAAGAGTAGCATTTACCAGTATATTCCAGAACATTCCATTAGGTTCTATTTAAGAATTGGAAGAGATATTGAAAAACCGACTTCGACATTCGCTTTATAGCCCTAAAATAAACGTTTTAAGTGATTCATCAGGAAGTTGATGCTTACTAGACAAGGATCAGCAAAGATGGAAGATCTAACTAAAATGATGCAGGCTCTCGCTGCTCAAATGGCTCAAAACCAGAACGATATGAGACAGACCATGGAACAAAACCAGAACGACATGCAGGAAAACTTTGACCAAATAAAGAGCAACTCCGAACAGCTGAGAGAAGAGTTTAAGACTGCAACCGAAGATCTTAAGGAAGAAATAACTCAAAGAATGCATAGTGTAGAACAAAAGGTACAAAATAAATTGCAGAAGAAAAGGTACATAATGTTGAAGAAAAGGTACAGAATGTTAGGGAAGAAGTTTTTCAAACCATGGAAGAAAAATTCCAGGACGTGTCAAAACAGCTTATACAGCTCCAAAAAGAACACAACAAAATGAAAGCTCAGGGATGTGTTGTGAATTCCAACCAAAACATTAAGCCTCCAAATTTCGATGGTACGTCTTCCTGGTCTACTTACAAACAACAGACAAACAACAGTTTGAAGCTGCCGCTGCTGCAAATGGTTGGGATGATGAGGAAAAAGCTAGAGCATTGTTAGTAGCTCTACGAGAACCTGCTCTGGGACTTTTACGGTCCATTCCAGTCGAACAAAAACAGAATTATAACGCTTTAGTGGCAGCGTTAGAAAGAAGGTATGGAGACGAACACTTGCGAAATTTACATTGGTCAGAATTAAATATTCGTCAGCAAAGGCCAGGAGAGTCATTACAAGAGTATGAAGCGGATATCAGGAGGCTGATGTACTTCGCTTACCCAGAAATGCCAGAAAATTACAGAGATCCTTTTACGGTAGATCGCTTGCGAGACACGGACTTAGCAAAATTACTACGTCGAGAACGCTTCCATAACAGCAGTGAAGTGTTGATTCGAGCCCTTGAAATTGAATCATCAAATAATATGTCCAGGCCAAAAGTAAGAGGTGTTTCAATTCAGGAGGGAGAAGAAATGAGCACTGCAGATGAGGTCAACTTAAAAACGCTAAACCAACTGTTTCAATCACTGATATAGAAGATTGATTCTTTGAAAGAAAGTAGACGATCCCCTCCAAATGTAAAGTGTTTCAGATGCGGACGTACAGGGCATATTCAACGCGATTGTCGTGTCCAAATGAGGTCTCGCTCACCATCTAGTGGGACAGAGTACCGAAGAAGAGATCAGGAAAAACTAAAACTAGTCAACGCAGAGGGGCGGGTGTTGGCTAATGGGAATTTAGCCCCCAAAATTTACTCTATCAAGAGCTTAAAACATACTGCTGACAGTCTTAACATCGACGGACTTATTAATGGAAGAAAAGTTAATATAACAGTAGACACTGGTGCTGCCATATCATTGCTTAGGTCCAAAATTGCAACGAGATATAAAATTCGACCAACAAAAAAGAAAATAACACTTAAGACTGTGACTGGAGAATCCGACGACGTGTTGGGGCAGACAGACATAGACCTAGAGCTGGGAAGATTGAAGATTCGCCACACTGTATTGGTTGCCGAAATAGAAGACGAATTTATTTTGGGAATGGACTTGATTAGTAAACATGGATTTGCGTTTAATAATAAACTTAATACCCTAAGATTTGGAAATGAAGAGTTCATTTTGTCAAATAGTCACTTCAATAAAGAACCAATAAAGGTCGTGGCAGTATGTACAACAAGACTGGTCGGTAACAGTGAGACCATCATTTTTGGGAGGCTAGAAAGTAAAACATCAAGCTGCGTTGGACTCATAAGCCAACAGAAATTACCCAACACTTACCTCGTTGCAAAGTCCCAAATAGTGTCAAAATTAATAAGGGGGAGGTGGTAGCATTATTTGAGCCAGTCCAGAAAGTAACAAGATGTGAAGAGCCAACTTCGGAGGATAAAAGTAAGTTACCAATGGAGGTACTTCAGCAATTTCAGTCAACTTGGCAACATCTCACTCCAGAAGAATTTCGTAAAGCGAGAGAGTTTATAGAAGAACAAAGTAATATCTTTGAAACTAAGAGTAGTTCGGGACGCACAAACCTTATTCAACATTCCATCAACACTGGCGATGCCCAACCGATAAGACAGCCCCCAAGAAGACTACCATTGGCCAAACAAGAAGAAGTTCACAATCTCATTAATAAAATGCTCAGCGACGGTGTTATTGAAGAGTCATTAAGTCCTTGGTCATCTCCTGTGGTGTTGGTCACTAAAAAAGATGGAAGTACTAGATTTTGTGTCGATAACAGGAAACTTAACGATGTGACCAAGAAAGATAGTTACCCACTGCCAACAATAGACGACACATTAACAACATTGGCAGGATCATATTGGTTTTCTACCCTTGACCTGAAAAGTGGGTATTGGAAAGTAGGAATCTTTGAAAGAGATAAAGAGAAGACTGCATTCTCTGCTGGAAGTGGACTTTATCAGTTTAATGTGATGCCATTTGGCCTATGCAATGCCCCAGCTACATTTGAAAGATTAATGGAAGTCGTTCTACGAGGCCTTACTTGGAAAACCTGCTTAGTCTATTTGGATGATGTCATAGTAATGGGAAAATCATTTCAAGATCATCTAGATAATTTACGAGAAGTATTCTCAAGAATCAGGAACGCAAATCTTAAATTGAACTCAAAGAAATGTTTTCTGTTCCAAGAAAAAGTTGAGTTCCTGGGTCACGTCGTTTCCCGAGAAGGCATCCATACCGACGAAAAGAAGTTGACAGCAATAAAAGAATGGCCTCAACCTCGTGACAAACATGAATTGAGAAGCTTTTTGGGTCTGTGTACATACTACAGACGATTTGTAGAAGGATTCGTCAAAATAGCGTCTCCATTACATAGACTTACAGAAGATAAAGCTTCTTACAAATGGAATACCGAATGTGACCAAGCATTTAGAAGACTAAAAGCAGCATAATGTTCTAGTCCGATTCTTGCATATCCCATTCCAAAAGGAAAATTCATATTAGATACTGATGCGAGCAACGATGGCATAGGAGCAGTACTCTCCCAAGTACAAGATGGAGAAGAACGGGTCATCGAATTTTTCAGCAAGAAGCTATCCAAACCAGAGAGAAATTATTGTGTTACTAGAAAGGAGCTCCTAGCCATAGTTAAATCACTTTCACAAATATCTCTACGGACAAGAGCTTCTGATTAGAACGGATCATGCTGCGTTAGTTACAGTGGCTCATGAAAATAAAACAACCTGAGGGGCAAGTCGCGAGATTGATAGAAAAGCTACAACAATACCATTATCAAATTAAGCACCGAGCGGGAAGGGTGCATAATAATGCAGATACATTGTCCAGAAGACCTTGCCCTGAGGATTGTAAACATTGCAGGAAAATTGACCAGAAAGAAGGAATTACCTACGTGCGCCAGATAAAGTTAAAACCAGATGAAGAATGGATGTCGGCTTCGATTAGAACCACACAACTTAACGAGAAAGATGTAGGACCTATCTTGCGATTGAAAGAAGAGAACAAGCCACGACCATCATGGCAAGATATCGCAAACCAAGGGGTGATATTCAAATCACTGTGGGCACAATGGGATTCACTGATAGTAGAAGAAAACATCCTTAAACGTGCCTGGGAAAGTGCTGATGGCCTTACTGTGATTAATCAAGTAGTGGTTCCTAGGAGCATGGTAGACAATATAATGGCCGAATGCCATGGTGGAAAATCAGGCGCGCACCTAGGCATAAATAAAACCATGGACAAAAATTCGAAACCGATTTTATTGGGTCAATTACTTTCAAGATGTGAAAAACTGGTGCCGCCGATGTTCGACTTGTGCAGCCAGCCAAGGTCCCAAAACAAGGTCCAGAGGTCAAATGAAACAATATAACGTAGGTCTGCCATTCGAACGCATTGCTATTGATGTGGCCGGACCATTTCCAGAAACTAAAAAGGGCAACAAATACATCCTTGTTGTCATGGATTACTTTAGCAAATGGCCAGAAGTTTTTGCTTTGCCTAACCAAGAGGCCGCTACAGTTGCAGAAGTTCTGGTAAATGATGTTTTCAGCCGATTTGGCATTCCTTTGGAACTACATTCAGATCAAGGAAGAAACTTTGAATCAAAGCTCTTCCAGAATCTCTGTGACCTTTTAGGAATACATAAAACACGGACTACTGCTTTACATCCGCAGTCAGATGGCATGGTTGAAAGATTTAATAAAACAATAGAAGAACATCTTTGCAAAGTTGTTGATGAGCACCAAACAGATTGGGACCAATATATTCCATTGTTTTTGATGGCCTATAGAACCGCCATTCACAATACGACAGGAGCTACTCCATCTAGTATCCTGTTTGGTACAGAACTACGTTTACCATGTGATATCATGTTTGGTTCACCTGAAGAAGCACACTTAGAGGTTAATGACTATGTCGAACGTTTAAGGCAAAAGCTGCACGATATCCATGAAGTGGTTAGAGAGCGAATAGAAATAGCCAGTGACCGCATGAAAGCGAGATATGACTTGAAAGCAAACTCTTCAGGGTTCAAAGAGAATGATCAAGTCTGGCTATACAATCCTCAACGCAAGAAAGGAAGATCACCTAAGTTGACACCACCATGGGAAGGGCCTTATAAAGCTGTTAAGAGAATTAATGATGTAGTCTACCGAATCCAGAGAAGCCCGAAGTCCAAGATGAAAGTTGTTCATCTAGACAGACTAAAACCTTACCTGGGAAATGTTGATCGAGACGATCAAACCTGAAGAGGAGGATAGTGTTACAAATTTAAGTTATTTAAATTTTATAATTGGAATTTATTTAGGTTTAGTGTAGTATTAGGTTGATTTATCTTAAGGTTGTATTCTTAGTCTAGGTTTTAGTTGCGTTATCTGTGACTTGCGGTCGCAATAATACGAGAACTTTCCGGACGTCGAAGGCTGCCGGAAAGTTCGAGAGAGATGGACGATCCTATATATAGGGCCGGGGTCGCGCACCAGGAGTCAGTCAAAGATAACCAATGGTAGTGATCGCTAGATGTTAACGCGAAGTTAATAGGCGAATTAAAGTAGTGAATTATTAGCAAGTTATTAGTAAGTTTAAGTGCGTGTTTTTTTGTACATAATTTGTCGAAATAAATTGACGTATCGTTTTTGACATTTGCGAGTTTTTAATTTGTCGTTGTGAACCCGTAACAATATTGAACCCATAATAATTACGCAAAACGTAAAACAGCCGTTTGATATTGTTTCTATAGAAAGGATGGCCCATTTTTGAAAACCGAACTAACGAAGTACATCATTATAGTAACCTTCCCAAACAAAGAAGCGATAATGGTGGCAAAAACTATTGTTGAAAACTGAACTGATATGGAAACCCTTCGAACATTAAACCCTGTAGAAGCAGCATGCTTTCTTATTGATTGAGTCTAATATTTACAAAGGAGCCAGGGGGGAAAATAACTCAAATTGCCACGTTTAAATAATGTGATAAGATAACTAAAGAGGCATAATTAAATAAACGGTATTTTCTTTAAAAATTAACATTATTTTCATTCAAAGTAAAAGACTATCTTACTAGTTTCACCACGATAAATACAATAAAATATTTTTACTTTTGTCAAATTACATTAATTAATAATAATTGTGTACTTTAAGCGTTCGAAAAAATTAACAGCGCCGCAACCTCGCCAACAACGGCGTGGTCGATGACGTTTTGTCACTTGTTGTTGATCGCCGTCATTGTATTTTGAATCGTTGTGGACTAAAAGGTGATCCGTGCTAAAAAGTCTGTGATTTTGTGATTTTTTTATTGTTTTTTTGCGTTAAAGTCAATATGGTAAAAAAGTGCGAGGTGTGTAAAACATCCTATGCCGTAAGAAATAAACGGTCCTTTTACAAGTAAGTAAAAAGCTTATTTATCTGTAAACAAAACATAGGCGTAGTTAAATATTTTAAGCATTGTTATGTAAACAAACAGCCGGTTCTTAAGCTGCCACATTGTTTTAAATGTATTATACCTGTACGGTTTTGTCTTATTACTATTAAGATTCAAAAAATAATATACTTGCTACAATAGAATGTTGAATAACTTTAAATAAAAAAAAGTATTCTCTGGTTTAATGCTGTATTATGGTTTTGTACTACTCGTATTTTTAACATTTACAAAGAAATGTTTGTATCATTAAAGGTTTATGAATGTTTTCAAATTGACTTGACAATCTCTGGAGATCATTTACTCAAACAAACCTGCTTATGGTTTGAGGTTATGCTGCTTCTAGTAGTTCAATGTTCTAAGTGGAAAGCGAATATCGAAATGAACTTTTGGACAATTTGTCCAGCATGTTGATAATATCAGCCCAAAATATTCGACGGCGTACCAGCTTGAGAGCATTGAAGGGTGTGAGCGATATCATCGAGTATTAAATGAAATGAATACCTTAGGTCTTATATAAATGACGCGTTAACAGATTAGAATTAATAAATTATGTTTTATGGTATAATACAACTCTGGAAGTTTATCATGACGCTTACTATCAGGAGGTTAGGCATAGGTTGCAAATTTACAAAAAAAAGGCAAGAGATTTTATGATAAAAGCAAAAGAAAAACGTAAAATCAGGTATCCTCTCAAAATCTTGATCTGAAAATGAAGACTTGGTAATGATAACAAACGAAAATCGAACTAAATTTGACCCTTGGTTTAAAGGTCCTTTCGAAATAAGTGAAGTAGATGATGTAAATTTTGTCATAAAAAATTGAAGCGAAAAAAAAAAGAACCTTATGAATAATAGTTTTAGTTGTATTGTCTTGAATTTAAGAGAACCGTCTTATCTATAGTGTAGTCTTGTAAATTGTAATGTTAGTTCATCATGTTAGGGTACCTTTTGTAATAAATAAATAAACCTAATGTTCATAAAAACCGATTAGAAAAATACAATGCGAAATAAAACTATATATTTTCACACAAGTGTAATTTATACTTTATATTTTATTTTTATCTTGGTTGATGTTAAGATCATATTCTTATATTATATCGCCTCCTTAGCGCAACAACTAGATAACTCTAAATTTATGCATTTTGACTCTTTTATTTATTTTTAAACACGACGTTTCGGTTAGTATCTCTAACCGTTTTCAGTTTACATTTGTATTTCCTATGCATTGTAAGTTATCCAGTTAAAGCTGAATTATTTTTTATCTCTTTTTATTACAACATCTAGATATCTTGTATGAGCAACCAAACTTGTTTAAAGAGTGACAAGAAATAGATATCTCCGAAAATGCACATTTTATAAAAAGATAGCATGAGATTTTTAGTTTTAGCACTGGCATTATTGAGTTTCAAGTTATCTAGTTGTTGCACTTAGGGGACGATATTATGTTATTCATGTATTGCTACAAATTATGAAATTTATAAATATTTTTAAGATTTCATGGTAGCATAGAAATATTTAACAATATACATAAATAAACATAATACAAATTTAAATTTAAAAAAAAATTATTGATTGGTTTAGAAAAAAAAACGGTTACATTACATCTTTTCAAACCCTGGCCAGGAACATGTTAACTTAAATGAGTGTAATTTATCAGGATAAACTCCAATCATTTAAAAAAAGGGAAGATTTGATGCAACCAAAATAGTAAACGTTAAGATATTTTACTTGAGCAATTTTATTCCTATTATACTAACCTACGTATTGATTGTAAATTTGGGTAATGTAAGCATAACAATATTTCTATAATACATCAGCCCTATAGTAACAGTTGACTTGATCATTTACTTAACCCTTTTGACCCATAGGGCAAAAGTATTACAGTTTTTATTTTTTACTCATTTTGGAGGTAACTAACTCCTCAACTTGTCTTTTTATCAAAAAATAATTATACCACATTTTTTAATCATAATTAGCCCGATATTAATTTGGTGGTGGTAGATTTCTATAATTAATTTAATTTGCATATTTATATCGCGGCAAATGTGTTTTCAGTTGAACTTTCTGCTTGGTTGTAGTCACATTGGTTGCATTTAAAGCAGTCGATTTATTTCGCATTTTAATGTCGCAACAAATGTTTTTTCATATTAGACTTGTGCTTGGCCTTGTAGTCAAACTAGTGGCATCTAAACCAATCACATTCTTATGTTCTAACTGGTGATTATTTAAAGCGAACTTCTGTTTGGACTGTAGTCAGAGGTTTTTCAATCAATTAATTTCATTTGTACTTTTATGTCGCAGCAAATGTCTTTTCAGTTCAGCTTTCCGCTTGGCCTTGTAGTCACATTGGTTGCATTTAAACCAATCGATTTCATTTGCATTTTTATGTTGTAGCAAATGTGATTTTAGTTGACCTTTCAGCTTTGCCTTGTAGTCACACTGTTGACATTTAAACCAATCGATTTCAGTTACATTTTTATGTTGCAGCAAATGGACTTTTAAATAAGGTTTCTGCTTGGCCTTGTAGTCACACTGTTCACATTTAAACCAATTGATTTCACTTCCATTTTTATGTCGCTGCAAATGTTTTTTCAGTCGATATTTCAGCTTTGCCTTGTAGTCACACTGTTTGCATAAAAACCAATCGATTTTATCTGCACTTGTATGATGCAACAAAATATGTATTTTCAGTTGCAATTTCAGCTTGGCCTGGTAGTCACACTGTTGACATTTAAACCAATCGATTTCAGTTGCATTTTTATGTTGTAGCAAATGTGATTTTAGTAGATCTTTCTGATTGGCCTTGTAGTCACAGTGGTGGCATCTAAACCAATCGATTTCACTTCCATTTTTATGTTGCAGCAAATGTCTTTTTAGTTGACCTTTCTGCTTGGCCTTGTAGTCACACTGTTTGCATAAAAACCAATCGATTTTATCTGCACTTGTATGACGCAACAAAATATGTGTTTTCAGTTGCGATTTCAGCTTGGCCTTGTAGTTGCAGTGGAGACATCCAAAGAAGTTGTGCTGTTTTGCTATCCAATTGATTTGATAATCGCAATGGGGCTCTTGAAGTGGATTTTCCTCAGTTCTGAAATGTAAGAAAAAAAGTAGCAGCTAGAAGCAATCTTTCACAGGCAAATCTAGTGTTGTGGCAAAAATTGGGAAAGGTATCTTTGTCTAATACTCTATTCGCTTAGAGGCCTTCATGCACTTTTCCTGTTAATGCAAAGTTGACTCCGAGAATTCAAAGCCCTTATATTTGGGAACACAATTTCACTTATTGGACATCTGTCAACTCATGCCAAATACAAAATGGCGGCTCAAACATGAAAAACAGAATAATTTTGGAAAATTGACAACTTTTTTATATCTAAACCGATTTTTTTATAAATTAATTTTATTTTATTTGGATTATAGTGCAGTTTTTAAAAATCTATTAATCATTTACATTATTTCAAAAGTTTCTGTGTCTGAAAAAATATATATATATTCCTTAACATCATGTATCTTAACTTTAAAATACCTGTACTAAACTTTGTTTCGCTTTTCATTTATTTGAAAAGCCAGGCTTCATCAAAAGGGGCATTATTGAGTCGGATCACGCCACGCATCGGCGTTGCCGTCCTCACAGTCGCCTGCCAAGCATACTAATATATTTAAACCTCTCGCACCCGTCCAACATGACGTATCCAGGCGCAAGAGCCAATCCATCGACATATTTGGTAGAGACGCCCCTTGACTCTCAAATTTAATTACAAAACTTAAAAAAATTGTTAATTTGGCTCAAACATGTAAAAAAAAATATAGATATTTCGACAACCACTGATACCATAGTAGTGATATATGGCTTATTTAAAAGGTTTTCTAATATATTTTTAATGGGGCATCCCATAATGATTTTTTTTTTAAATATAAATTTCTAAATAAAAAAACTGAAAAAAGTAATTTTTTTCTAAAAAATATATATTTTTGCTTAATTTAAAAAAAAATGTTAACAGTAAACGTACATTATCTGTTTTTTTTAAATTAATTAATAAATGGAAATGATCACGCAGCAGGACTGAAACGCGTTGTGTATGAGTTAGTATAAAAAGATATGTTTTAATTTCGAAAACTTTTAAGTTTTTTATTTTCAAGTAGCTTCAAGAGCTGTGGAGGATGAAAAGTTTGCCTCCCTTTTGCCACTAAACAGGGTGTAAACAGTATGACTGACAATATTTTAATGGGTGATAGAGGAGGAAAACAACTCCCTGTTTTCAAGATATGGGTAGATATCTAGAAAGTGACAGATTTGGAGCAAAAATTGTGGACATACATGAAACTTGATATACAAATAAAAAAAAACAATGAAAATATGACCAAAGTACCAAATAACATGTTGCCATAGAAAAACTTTCAAATGTTAAAATATTTTCTGTTTTTTTGGCCATTTTTTAATTTTAGCATATCAGGTTACTAATGCACTTCACAGGTAATTGATAACCGCTAATAAACTTCACAAATGTTGGGATAAAATATAGAACTAATCTTTAATATTTGATTTCTTTTAAAAATAAGTATATATATTTTTTTTTTCAAAATTAATAGCTTTTGCATTGTACAGGTAACTGACAACTATAACAGGTAACTGATTATAAGAACAAACAAAATTATTTAAAAAAATTTTTAATTTAAAAAAATGCTAAAATTTGTATATAAAAGTCACAAACGCATTTTTTTATGGAAGGGGGTGGGGGGTAGGGGTTCATATATGTATACCAAATTTCATCCAAATCGGATAATGGGAAGTGTGTCAAAAACGCATTTTTCTATAGAAGCGGGTGGGGGTAGGAGTGGGAGGATATTTTTTTCAATGTTGTATTGTCATTGGACCACTATATGTATACCAAATTTCATCCAAATCGGATAATGGGAAGGGTGTCAAAAACAAATTTTTCTATAGAAGCGGTGGGTATAGGGCTAAAAGGATATTTTTTCTTAATGTTGAATTGTCATGTTTCATCCAAATCGGATAATGGGAAGTGTGTCAAAAACGCTTTACAAGATTTAATAGTTAGATAGACAGAACATGTGAAGCTAAATAAAAGCTTGTAAAAAACGAGTCAGTTACTTGTAGAGCAGGTCAGTAACCTGTAAGTAACAGGTAACTGACGATTTTGTCACGTTTTGTCAGATATTATTAATACTACTAAAATTGAGTCTAATAAACAAGAAAACTCAAAAAGTGTATCCTATTGTAATTATGTTTCACCATTTTTTAAATTGTTTTTTTGTTGTTCTACCTTTTAAAAACTTACCAGGTTACTGATCAATCTGAAGGTTACACACGCGAGTATGGATCGGTTAAAGGACAAACCCACTGTCTTAGACGTGTGACATCGAATTAAACCGTTCGCGCGTTTTCCGAATCACGGAGCTCTTTTTCACTTAGCAACTGAAAAAGGTCAAGAATGATCCAATAATGCCAAATGCATGAAAAATCTGAAGGCACAGGTAACTGATGCAATTTTTGGTGACAAAGTTGAAATTTGAATATTTAAAAACAAGTAACTTTAAAACAATTGTGGTTTTGACTATTTATATAACTAAAGGTTGTTTTTTAATGTTTACTAAAGAAATTACACCAATAAATAATTATAAGAACATAATTTAGTTAATATATAGTAAAATTCTAATGGTGACACTCCAGGTTACTGACGATTGTTACATAAAACCTCTGTTATCTGAAGGAAATATTTTTTATAATCTTCCAAAAATGAACTTGCTTGTTAGTTATTTAATAGAACTATAAAAATAAAATTACTTTTATATCCAAAAAAATGTTTTAACATGTTTTTGTGTAGGTCACATCAAAATCGGTCACTTTCCAGATATTCACCCATATAGGATTTTTAAAGTTTGAGGAGTGGGGAAAAAAGGAATTTAGCAAAAAAGGAAATCAGCCACCGCCAAATGATTATTTGATTAATTATGATTAAAAAATGCATAAATTATTTAATAAACTCCGATGCATCCCCACATTTTCCGCCAAAATCTTCCCTGATCTTCGCTAGATATAAGGCCCGAAATGTTCTAAAAATCAGTTTTTTGCGATTTTTTTTGAAAACTAATAACTTTTTCAGAAGAAGCTAAATTATTCGGTCTATACTATAAAATTAAGAAGAAGCCTAACATTTAAAATACTCTGCCAATCTATGGGCACCTAAGCTCACACTAGGTACTATAGTTATAGTGTACGTGTGAGCTAATATAACTAAAAACTGAAATATATTTTATTCAACTCCAGACTCAATTACCTTTCGTTTGATACCACACAAGCCAGGTTTTGACTTAAAATCTACCCCCACCCTTTTTTTTAAAACCAAAATGTCTTTTCTTTAACTCCAGACTTAATTACCTTTCGTTTGATATCACACACGCCATATTTTCACATAAACTCTCATTTTTGAAATCTACCCGCACCCTTTTATTTGGCTTGCGTTCGGTGGATTGCGTTCATTTTCAAATGGGACTAATTTTTAAAATGTACCCCCACCCTTTTTTTTAACTAAAATGTATTTTGCTAATTTTCAGACTCAATCACCTTTTGTTTGATATCACACACGCCATATTTTTACTTAAACTCTAATTTTTGAAATCTACCTCCGGCCTTTTTTTTTTAATAAACTTAAATGTATTTTGTTTACCTCCACACTCAATTACCTTTCGTTTGATGTCACACACGCCATATTTTCACATAAGCTCTAATTTTGTTAATCTACACCCACCCTTTTATTTGCCAGTGTTCATACGTCACGTTAAAACCCCCTCGTGACATATGGTAGTGGACGCTGGTAATGATAACAAACGAAAATCGAACTAACTTTGACCCTTGGTTTAAAGATCCTTTCGAAATAAGTGAAGCAGATGGTGTAAATTGTGTCAATTCAAGCGGAAAAAAAGGAACCTGAGGTTCATATAAACCGATTAGAAAAATATAATGCGAAATAAGACTACATTTTTTCACACAAGTGTAATTTTTAGTTTATATTTTATTTTTATCTCGTTTCTCGTTTGATTTTAAGATCATATACTTATATTATATTATGTTATTCATCTATTGCTACAAATTATGAAATTTATTACCATATAAATTAAAATGAAAAAAAAATTAAATTGATTGGTTTAAAAAAAAACGGTTACATTACATCTTTCCAAGCCCTGGCCAGGAACAAGTTAACTTGAATGAATGTAATTCATCAAGATAAATTTCATTCATTTGAAAAAAGGGGAAGATGTGATGCAACCAAAATAATCAACGTTTAGATATCATAATTAAGCAATTTTATTCCTATTATACTAACCTACGTATTGATTATAAAATTTGGGTAATGTAAGCATAACAATATTTCTATAATACATTAGTTATAGAGTAACAGCTGACTTGATAATAATTTATTTAACCCTTTCGACCCGTAGGGCAAAAGTATCTCAACTTGTCGTTTTATAAAAAAAAAATTATACCACATTTTTTAATCATAATTAGCCAGATATTCATTTGGAGGTGGTAGATTGTTTAAATTAATTTAATTTGCATTTTTATGTCGCGGCAAATGTGTTTTCAGTTGAACTTTCTGCTCGGCCTTGTAGTCACATTAGTTGCATTTAAACCAATCGATGTCATTTGCATTTTTATGTTGCAGCAAATATTTTTTCGGTGGGTATTTCTGTTTGGCCTTGTAGTTACACTTTTAGCATTTAAACCAATACATTTATTTTGCACTTTAATGTCGCAACAACCCAGTCATATTAGGAAAAAAAACTGTGAAACTTGGAAAAAAATAGGTGCAAGCTGGATTTTTCTATAATTATTCCTAAGCATCTGGGATACATCCTCACATATTCTTCGCCAAAATCCCCCTTCAGCTTCGCTAGATATAGGCCCTAAAAATCAGTTTTTTGCAATTTTCTCGAAAACTAATAACTTTTGTAAAAAAAGTGAAGAAAGAAAAAAGACGCAAAATCATCCGGTCTATAATATAAAATTAAGGAAAAACCGAACCTAACATTTTAACAAATATATTTTAAAAAAATGTTTTCTTTTAATTTTATTTTTTTCCCACTCCCACAATTATAACGTTTATACAGTGTGTCCCGGATGGAGTTGACAAGAGGAAAAAACCCTTTATTTTTGATTATACGAAAAATAACACCCTGTACATCTAATCACAGATTTTATAAAGATAGTTTTTTCCGTAAAATCAAAAATAAAGGATTTTTTCCTCTTGTCAACTCCATCCGGGGACACACTGTATAAACGTTATAATTTTATAATATACCAAAATATTTGAAGAAAGTTGACGTCCTTACAATTTACAGTGAGGAAGAGTTAGCGGGAAATAAGGACAACGTTAGAGATTTAACCCTCTTTATTTTCTGGCGACGTTTCGACGGTTGTTTTCCGTCTTTTTCAAGCCTTAACCCATTAATTTTAAGGCTTGAAAAAGACGGAAAACAACCGTCGAAACGTCGCCAGAAAATAAAGAGGGTTAAATCTCTAACCTTGTCCTTATTTCCCGCTAACCCTTCCTCACTACCAAAATATTATTTTATTTATAATTACATAATATTAATTATATATTTTGGTTCAAAGATTTTTTCAGAAAATTAAATCAAAATATAATTTTGGGTAAAATTACAAATTAAATAAAAGTTTCTTTATTTCCCATATTTTGACGCTGTTTCTACATATAAGTATAAATTTTGAAAAGAAAATTAAAAACCCATTTTTTTTTGTGGAGAGTCCCTAACGGTATAAAAATATGATTTTTAAAATCCCCTTGGCGGTCCGGCTGGTACTGACCATTTTCCTAACCTTTACATAAAGTTGTTCAACTTTTAAAAAACAAAAACTAAATTTTTGTAAATCGAGTTTTATACAATTGGGGACCAAGCTTAATATTATAAAGTATTAACATTTTAGTCACCTACAAGGTGGAAAAAAAAATAAAATTAAAAAAAAAACATTTTTTTTAAATATATTTTTTAAAAAGGGGTTAGGTTTTTTTATAATTTTGTGTTATAGACCAAGTGATTTAGCGTATTTTTTCTCTCTTAACTTTTTTTGAAAAAGTTCTTAGTTTTCAAGAAAATCGCAATAAACTGATTTTTAGGACATTTAGGGCCTTATATCTAGCGAAGCTCAAGGGGAATTCTGGCGGAGAATATGCGGGGATGTATCCCAGATGCTAAGGAATAAGCATACAAAAATCCAGCTTGCACCTATTTTTTCCAGGCAAATTCCTAATATGACTGGGCTAATATTAGACTTCTGCTTGGCCTTGTAGTCAAACTGGTGGCATCTAAACCAATCACATTCTAATGTTGGAACTGGTGGGTATTTAAACCGAACTTCTGTTTGGCCTTGTAGTCAGAGGTTTTTAAATCAATTAATTTTATTTGTATTTTGATGTTGCAGCAAATGTATTTTCAGTTGACGTTTCTGCTTGGCTTTGTAGTTACATTGGTTGCATTTAAACCAATTAATTTCATTTGCACTTTTATGTCGCAGCAAATGTGCTTTTAGTTGACCTTTCTGCTTGGCCTTGTAGTCACATTCGTTGCATTTAAACCAATCGATTTCACTTGCCTTTTTATGTTGCAGGAAATGTATTTTTAGTTGACGCTTCTGCTTGGCTTTGTAGTCACATTGGTTGCATTTAAACCAATTAATTTCATTTGCACTTTTATGTCGCAGCAAATGTACTTTTAGTTGATCTTTCTGCTTGGCCTTGTAGTCACATTGGTTGCATTTAAACCAATCGATTTCACTTGCGTTTTTATGTTGCAGGAAATGTTTTTTTACATGACATTTCTGCTTGGCCTTGTAGTCACATTGGTTGCATTTAAACCAATTAATTTCATTTGCACTTTTATGTCGCAGCAAATGTACTTTTAGTTGACCTTTCCGCTTGGCCTTGTAGTCACATTGGTTGCATTTAAACCAATCGATTTCACTTGCATTTTTATGTTGCAGCAAATGTCTTTTCAGTTCACTTTTCCGCTTGACCTTGTAGGCACATTGCCTGCATTTAAACCAAACGAATTCATTTGCATTTTTATGTTGTATCAAATGTCTTTTTAGTTGTTGTTTCAGCTTGGCCTTGTAATCACACTCTTGGCATTTAAACCAATCGATTTCATTTTCATTTTTATGTGTTAGCAAATGTCTTTTTAGTTGATTTTTCAGCTTGACCTTGTAGTCACACTGTTGGCATTTAAACCAATTGATTTCATTAGCATTTTTATGTTGCAGCAAATGTATTTTGAGACCAGACTTCCGCTTGGTCTTATAGTCGCAATGGCTGCATCCAAACTGCTTCTTACATTTGGTCTGGTAATTGCAATGATGACATTCGAAGCAGTTGAACTCATCAACGCTTTTGTGTTGTAACAAACTGTGCTGTTTTGCGCTCCAATTGATTTGATAATCGCAATGGGACCCTTGATGTGGATTTTGCTCAGTTCTAAAATGTAAGAAAAATAAATGGATCCAGACGGATCTGATACCTTCCTAGCTAGCCTTAGAGTCCCTGTATGTTGACATTCCAAATATGTCAACATACAGGGACTCTAGCTAGCCTATTAGCACACCTTAAGTAGACTCATGATATATCAGCCTTTAAAACAGTTTTTTGTAAATATCTCAGAAACTAAAGCTGTTATGAAGTTTTTGGTTATTACATATATAATTAAGCAAAATGTAGTCTACTATATTCCGTAAATCATTGATACGACGCTCCGTTAAAAAACTTGCATTTTTGTAATTTTTTAATTGTCAAAAAACAAATGCTAATTTAATGGATTTTAACCAAAATCTAATCAGCTCGTTATAGTGTCGAACAATATTATACTTGAAATCGGTTCAGCGGTTTAGGAGCTATCGTATTACGGACAGAAATCATATACACATACACAGACAGACATCACGATAATATTGCTAAAATAGATCAAACTACACCCAAATAACACATTGTCGGCGTTATCTCAAAAAAAAAATTTCCTCGAAAATAATACCTTCTCTAGCCATTGCTACACGGGCTAGAAAGATAAATATTGCAGCTAGATGCAATTTTTCACAGGCATATTTAGCTTTGTGGTAAAAATTGGGAAAGATATCTTTGTCTAATACTCTATTCGCTTAGAGGCATTCATGCACTTTTCCTGTTAATGAGTCCAAGGGTTGAAACCCCTTCTTTTTGGGAACACAATTCCACTTATTGGCCATCTGTCAAACTCATGCCAAATAGAAAATAGCGGCTCAAACATGAAAATTTTGGAAAATTCACATCTTTTTTATTTCTAAACCGATTTTTTTCTAAATTAATTTTATTCTACTTGGATTATAGTGCAGTTTCATAAAAACTATTAATCACTTACATTATTTTAAATGTGTCCGTGTCTGAAAAAAAATATAATCCTTAACATCATGTATCTTAACTTTAAAATACATGTATTAATTTTGTTTGCTTCGCTTTTCATTTATTTGAAAAACCAGGGTTAAGGCTTTGTCAAAAGGCCATATAAAAGGGCTTGAGCCCAAATAAAATAACTTTATCAAAAGGGGCATTATTGAGTCGGATGATGTCACGCATCGACGTTGTCCTCCTCACAGTCGCCTGCCAAGCATACTGATAATTTTAAATATCTAGCACGCGTCCAACGTGACGTATCCAGCCGCAAGCGCCAATCCATTGTGACATATTTCGGTGAATTTGTTAATTTGGCTTAAACATGTTAAAAAAAATATAGATATTTCGACAACCACTGAGGTCTTTCTAATATATATTTAAAATATATTTCTAAATAAAAAAACTGAAAAAGTATTTTTTTCTAAAAAATATCTATTTTTGCTTAATTATAAAAAAATGTTAACAATAAACGTACAGTATCTGTTTCTTTAAATTAATTAATAAATGGAAATGGCCACGTAGCAGGACCGAAACGCGTTGTCTATGAGTTAGTATGAAAAGATGTCTTAATTTCGAAAACTTTTAAGCTTTTTTTTTCAAGTAGCTTCAAGAGCTGTGGAGGATGAAAAGTTTGCCTCTCTTTTGCCACTATACAAGGTGCCAAAATAAGAAAAACACCTCCCTGTTTTCAAGATAGAGGATTATTTGATTAATTATGATTAAAAAATGTTGTATAAATTATTTGATAAACTCCGATACATCCCCACATATTCTCAGCCAAAAACCTCCCTGATCTTCGCTAGATATATGGCCCGAAATATTTTAAAAATCAGTTTTTTGCGATTCTCTCGAAAACTCTCAGAAAAAGTAAATAGATAAAAATACGCAAAATTATTCGGTCTATAATACAAAATTAAGAAAAACCTTTAACATTAAAAAAAATATATTATTATTATTTTTTTAAATGTTGATACTAATATTAAGCTTGATCCACAATTGTACAAAACGCTATTTACTAAAACTTAGTTTTTTTGTAGATAGACAACTTTAAGTCATGGTTAGGAATTAATGAAATTTTGAAAATTTTATTTTTATACAATCAGGAAAAAAGTGTATTATTTTTAAAACTTATTATAACATTGTTAAAATACGCGCAACACAGAACTATGACGATGACGAACGGCAGAATTTTCTACACCATCTGAGCGGTATTCGACCAACAATCAAATGCACAATGGAATAGAAGCACAATAGACAAACATTCAAACAACTGTATATAGAAAACCTACACACACGGGACAGTACCTAAATTTTAACTCTAAATATAAATATTTGTAGTAATAATGAAGAATAAACCACATAAATTAACAACATTAAAAAGTATTTACAACAGAATAGTTATTTCGAGAAATAATTAAGCTCAATGATCTCTAAAATTAAAAACAAACCAAATGTAGCAAATGCTCAAAATAATAATCCGTTGGGTGTTATTCACATTCCATATGTCCAAGGGATTTCAGAAAACATAAGATGAATGGCCATAGACTATAATATAAAAACAGTATTTTCATCGGGAAATATGATAAGGAGTTTTGTAACTAAAAGAAAACTAAAAAATCCTTCAAGTAATAAGGAATTACCAAATCCTGTGTGAGTGTAGTAAATTATATGTAGGTGAAACGAAATACCCTCTTCATGTTAGAGTAAATGAACATCTAAAAACCCAATTAGGGCATAACGAAAAAGCCAGTTTAGCGGATCATTTCATGGTCAAATGATTACAGGATTCAATGGTCAGAAGCTAAAGTTTTGCATAAGGAGTCGCGTTGGCGAAAACGAAAACTTATTGAAGCTGCCTTTAAAATGCAGAATAAAGAAGTTTTCAGTCAATCAAGCATGGACATACCAAACATATGAAAACCACTCCTTAAGGAAAACAAGCGTCTTAGTATTAAAAGGAGGCGGGTCGTCACACCTGACTGCACACCAAGTAGTAGCCTGTAGATTGGATTGTTTAGTTTACACTTGAAAACGGTTAGAGATACTTACTAACCGAAACGTCGTGTTTAAAAGAAATAAACGAAATAAAAGTCCGAAATTTTATTTCTACTCAATCATTGTCTACGAGTTTCAAACAAACCCCCAAACTTAAAAACAGTTTGCTATATCTTCGGGAATGAAAATTACCCTGGACTGTGCCACTGTACAAAACCAGATTGGAAAAACGAAAAGCGCAAAACATGCTTTTGCAGAGATAAAAAAGTGCTTCGGCCTCCCTCCACAATGGTAAACATTTGGTTGCCGCCTACCAACACAGCAGGTGGTTGATGCGTGAAAAACTACTGAAAAGTGAAGAGTGGGAGTCGTAATGGCTAAGCGTGGGGATACATCAAATAGAGAGAGGGTTTTCCCTTCAAACTGATTGGCTATGGAAAAACTGCGAGATAAGAAAAGGTTGTCTATAAAATGTCATTTTATCTCTGTTTTTGTTTAGGTTTTCTTGTTTAACTCATTAGCTAGAAAGCAAAGTAAATTTTAGGATTATCAGCAACGCCACTGACTTGGTTCCTCCAAGCTCTTCAAAGAGAGGATTACTTAGGTCCAACCTACCTTAATAAAAATCCAAAATTTGAGGAGACAAGTGGGTAGTCACATTCTAAGTTTTGTTGAATTTAAACTAAAACCTCTTAACTAATTATCAGTAAAGGAACATACCCAAGTAACATTATTACCACTCAAGGTTTTAATAATTTGGTTCCTAGGTTATTTAGAGGGTGCTGTTATGGGTTTTAGGATCAATTTGGCTACATAAAGGTAATTTATATTGCCAATTACCTAAAGGGGTGTTATACCACCAAAAAGTGATTTATAAAGGGAGTATAATAAAACTGATATTCCTTCTGTTCTTTTAGATACTTTTGGTTTTATTGATTTCTGATTTATAAAGATGGTCTTATAAAACCATTTTACCTAAAGTTTTTAAAAAGTAATAAATATAAACTTTGGTCATTTAGTTTTTTTCATTAAATTAGGTCATCACAAAAGTGTTTTATAATAGAGCTAAAAGGTCATCTTATATCCTTTTGTTTTTATAGTTACCAGAAGTTTAAAATTAAATATGATTAGATAGGCGGCCGTATAGAACCTAGTTTCGTTAAGGTTTCTAAGAGTGGTAAATAGAAACTTTAGACTTTTGGTTTTTGCCATTACTTTTAGGCATTTTAAAAAGATTTTATAGGAAGGCTTAAAGGTAAACTTAATTCTTTTGTATTTATAGTTACCCATAGTTGTATATTAAATATTATTTAAATAGGCGGCCATATAAAACCTTGTTTCCTTAAGGGTTCTAACAGAAGTAAGTAAATACTTTCGTGTTCCTACCTACTGGTACCTACCTATTACAAGATTGATTATTTAAAGCCCAATAATTAATAATTGTTGAGTTTCCGTCCTCCTGGGTAGGACACCCAGGCCTAGATGAGGCCTGTTTCGACAGCCAATATAAGAGAGGTTGCCCTCCAACCTGCAGGCACAACGAATATTATTGCACTGGCCCTCTCGATTGTGTCGAAATTGCACGATAAAAAACATTTAAAAGTGTTGAATTATACAAAACAAATACAAAAAAATTTGAGTGAGGTTATGTTGACTATGTTTACTTTGTTCTTTTTTGTTGGTTTCATAAGGGCACTTAAAAATCCTTGTTGCGATACAGTAACAAATAAAACCAAGTGACCACTATAAAACCATAATGGTGTATAAAAATTTATATAAAAAATATTGTAAAGAGAAAATATTTATCTAGTCGTTTCAGCAGTGTTTTTAACAATAATTTTACTTTAATTTTGATTTATGTAAACGAAACAGACTTTTTTAATGGTGAATAGTGTAAATGATTTTTTTTTATGTTAAATATTTGTTATTTTGTTATCAAAAATCTATTAAAAAGCATTCTTGCAAGCAATTTTGTGACCTAAATTATTTTATATAGCCATTGTGAATCTAAATTTGGCCATAGCTTTTATAGGAAAACTTCTTTACTCTAAAGGTATTATGGTATTCAACAGAATCGCCAGGATACCAAATTACCAAATCTAGTTTTATAATAGGATAGAGGACGTTTCTGAGTTGCTTTTAGAACCTGGCATAATAGCTTTAAGCTCTAAAAGGTTCTATACTGGTGGAACCGGTAGAGGGCGAAGCTGGAGTTTATTTCTTATTGTTTTATAGTGAGTTTATTACATAGGTTGCCACCACCAATTGAGGAGTCCCATTTAGGAGGTCTAAGGGGTATATAAGGGTAATGGGAACGTGCTAGCGACCAAACATTGAAACTAATGGTTTTAAGGAAAGGTGCTGGCAATTTTAGCTTCTGCTATAAATAAAGAAATGTTACTTGGGATAAGATTTTTCTATTTGAAGAATATTTTGCAGTTTGTTATTTTGGTAAGTTAAAGTATTTATTTTAATATTTTAGGTCTTGTTTGTTTTACAGGTCATAAGAAAAGTCTTGTAACAATTTGTAAATTGCAACAGAGTTTTATTTTGTATTAATTAAAGTTTGTAACGTTTTTAAAACTGTTTTATATTTATTTTATACACACAAGAGATCTACTATGGTACCCTCGTTTTGGGGCTCGGTATAAAATAAAATCGTATCCGACAATATCAAGATGAAGTTTTTAACTTCAGGCTTCTGTTGAAAATCGAGCTTCACAAGTGGGGGTCAGTTTTTTTATCTCCATACCTGAACTCCCCCCCAAAAAAAACATCGAATTTGAGACATCCTGTACTTACTCAGATGAGCTGTCATCTAGCATGAGCTCTTCCTGCTTGATTTCTTCAGTCTTCAATTCAAACTCCTCAACTTCTGATTTCACACTGAATAATGATGATTCAAGAAATTTGCTATCTGACTGGCTAAAAAAAAATTTAGATAAAATAATTTTGAAAAATTTAATCTGGGATTGTATGTACAAGAATTTGTATGTTTGTATTTTTTGACTAGTTTAAATATGTAAAAGCATGTAGTTTTTGAAAATTTTTGATGGGAGAATATTGTTACCAAATTTTAAATTGCATTATATTTCAATAACATATGTATATTAAATTAGTAGAACAACTTTGAAAACAAAAAAAATTATATGCCGATAATTTGTCGTTAATAATCCTTAAAATGCTAAATTTATATAAAGTTACACAGTGCACCTATAGAAGTCATAGATTTACCTAAAAAAAATTAATTTGCCGTTAATTATGCGTAAATAAGTGGTAAAAACAAAAATTTGTTGTGCCTGTTTTTTTAAAGTGACACTATATAAAGTTAGCAGAACACCCAAAGGAATATTGATTTTAACTAATTTTTGCTTAGTGCATACTTAGCAATTAATTATCCATAAATTAGTTGTGAAAACAAAAAATTTGCTGTGTGCTAAATTTACAGGGTGTTAATTAAATATGTGTCATGTGTCAAAAATTCAATTCACGAGGTGATTCCTTGCTTAATTTTTTTTTGTTGCTTGACAACAAGCTACAGGGCTTTAGAATTTTTTAGTTTTTATTTATTTATTACTCCTGCAGTTGTTAAAATATTTACCTCAAATTTAATACACAGATTACACTTTAGGGGTTAAAAGATTTCTGAGGCTAATCACTTTCAAAACTCTACTGGAAGTTATTTCAAGTGTTATGCTTCCTTTTCTCCCTCTGAAACAAGTAAACTATTATGTTATGTTATCCTTGGAACCTTGTATATTGAAAAAAATTATAAGGTAATAATTTACCATTAATTATGTTTGCATAACCCATTATAAGTGCATTTTACAAAAAAAATTAACTTCAACCTCAATATGAATTTTATCTTGTTGATCTAAAGCATAATCTGTCATCTTTTTATCCTAAATGATACCTACATGTAGCTTATTAAACTCCAAATAGCAAGTTTCTAGAATACTATGATCCTTATTAGATAGTTAACATCTTCATACACTTTTCCATACATGTGCAGAATAGTACTTTTCCCCACTGCCTCAGCCAAAATAGTATGCCACAAACATTTCATTTCTATTGTTCTTTTAAAAATATGATGAACAGAACAATAAACATAGCATAACATATGAATCATGTTTAAAAGTGAGATTAAAAATAAGAGACTGCCACATAAGGTGTCATAGTCACATTAAGGTCTAGCAGTCAGCAGTTTACCTATCAATTAGACACAACTTTTGTATAGATTTTATATCTCTATCTCTTTATTTTGATAAGGAGTAAAAAGTTTAGTACTGCACTCTCTACTTACCGATTATAAGCACCACATTCTGAAAACTCTTCTTTAACTTTCATTTTGTCTGAACTAGAACTAAATCTGATTCTTTCATCCGACTCACTGCATTCTGGTTCATTATCATGATGTGGGGATGTTTCCTTTTTAATATCTGAACTCAAAAATAAAAGGTCAGCAGCTTGGTCATCTAGCTTATTGAAAATGTCTTTGGGGTTGTTAGTCAGCAGATAAATATCTTTTTCTAGTAATTTTCTAAAAGAGGATTCCTCTGGGGAGGGTGTTTCTTTCGACATCTTTTGTTTTATTTATCACATAACACCAAATTATCTAATTTAGTTTTTTTTTTGGATTTCGTTGTGTTTGGTCATTAAACTGGGAATAAAATGGCGGCGTCAAAAACAATGGGAGATCAATGATGCTACTTCAAGCGAACATACCGGGTAGCGTACGAAGGTTAGAAGATGAAATCCGTTTATATTAACAAAACGCTAGCCCTACCAAGTGTACTTTGGCTGCCTGACTTCCGCATGCGCAAATCTACCAATATTATTTACCTCATGTATTACAATAGATGAGCAGGGTGATTTTCACTGGATTTCTAACCACATGAAAATAGAAAGTTTCAAAAACCTAACCTAACGAAACCTAATCAAATCTAACCGAACTGAACCAAAACAAACTGAACCCAATAATTTTCTTTAAAAAAATACTTTCCTGACTTACTACCCGGGATCCTAGAGGATGTGAATCCGAACCGAAAATAACCCTAGATAGGACGCATTTAAACATAATGTTATTGAATTCCGCACCTGTGTAAAATTTAATTTGTTTATTTTAAATTTCAACTCTGAAGCGCTGAAGGTTAGGCCGGGATGGTTAACCGGGGTGGTAAAAACAGTGTTGCCAACTATTGGAAAGCTAAAATCCGTAGCGTGAACGCGAAAAATCTGTAGAAATCCGTAGGTTCAAAGAAGACTAAAAACAAAAAAAGGTGCTTTTTTACAATTAAAAAGTTTGTATTGGTTTGATTTTTTTCTTTTTTTGACAGTGAAAGGAGTGCACAACTTTTTTGGTTCGGAATTGCACGAAAACGGTACAGTACCTACTGCTCCGTTCCAACGGATCCAAATAAACTTTTTTGCAGTGCCGCCAAACAACGCGCGAAGTAATACAATTCGTTCTAAATAATAGGGACCTATTGCAATAGTGCCAGGCACAAATTGTTCCGGGCACTATATTGACAGGTTATCATTATAAGAACAGCTGTGTCCTTTTAAAATTAGGCCTTTGTGTATTATATGAGCCAGATTTAATAGTGACGTCACTAAAAATGGAAAATAAACGACGGCGTTTATAAATTCGACTTTGGTATGTCAATTTTGAAAGATCAACTGTCAGTTTGTAACTGTCAATATAGTGCCCGGCACAATTTGTGCCTAATGTTGCAACGACCGTCCGCTAGATGTCTAGAAAAATAAGGTCACTGATTCAAGCAAAACCTTTTTACAAAATGATTAAAATGTAGGAAAAAAAGTAAAGATAATAAGGACTGATAAGGCGGAATGAGGCGCGGCCACCGTTGTGTTTCGATGTTTATCGTTTTTTAGTAAAATTGCCAAAAATCTGTAGATTTGGATCCAAAATCGGATATCGGAGATCGAAATCCAAAATCCGTAGATCTACAGATAAATCCGTAGGGTTGGCAACACTGGGTAAAAACAGTGCCCCAGGAAAATAAACAGCGTTATGCCTAATCTAAGTTCAAAATGTTAAACAGGATCGATAAGGCCATAACATTTTGGTCGTGGTGGGGACTGCAAGGATTAGTAGAGGAATATTTTAAAAAATTATAATTTGAGAACCAAGGCAGCTAGCAAAATGAGGTTTTTAGAGTTAGATTAAGATTTTCAACAACACACTCGTGGCCATAAATAACGCACCCCCTTTATTTCAATATCAAAACCTAAGTTGTTAATATTGTGGGCTTCTTTTTTTTCTATCACAAAAAGTTAAAGTATCTTAAATGTTAGCGATAAAATGTAACAAAATTTCCTATCAGCAAATAACTGTTTTTGTGGTTTTTTTAAATTTTAATTTTATGCATATTTTAATGTTTCTTAATTCTATTGTTGTACCAACTTGTGGAAAGCAGTAATTTAAGTCAATCAAGGTGTGTTAAAGTCGAGACTAATTAAACAAAAAATGAATAGAGTTAGGCAGTTAAGTGAACGCGAAGCTGAAAGAGTAGCCGAGTTAGTTGGATAGGGACAAAGTTAGTGGCAAATCTGTTTGGCGTACACCACACAACCATTGGCAGATTGATTCAAAGATTTCGAGACACCGGTTCACATTCTAGGAGGCCTGGACAAGGACGTCCTTTTGCAATTAAATTCATTAAGAAATCGGTCAATAACAAGTGTCGAGCTCAACACCCTTTTACGAGAAGTCCGAAATGTAAATATCTCTGATAGATCAATAAGACGACACCTTCAGAATGCTGGTCTACACAGCAGTGTAGGAGTCAGCTAACAGCTTAATTTTAAAAATCTACATTGGCAGCTTAAATAATAATTTTACTCAGAGGTTGAACCGTAAAGAAAATTCAATTATGTTTAACCCTCACTATTGAACGATATAAAACTAATAAGTAACTCACGTTATTGTATTCAACCCATTACGTCACTTAGACGTTGACTATAACCACTGGCTAACACTTTATAACACCTTACTTGTAGAGACTGTGAGCTTAAACTAAATAAAAAAAGAATAGATCCTAGCCTTTTTATCAACTCGGTTCGATGATGAAATATCCGCCAAATCAAGGTTCTAAAGCCTCGAGACAAAAACGGCGCCAACGCTACCTAATTTTAATTAGGACAGCCAAACAAGGCCAGACTTTGATATTTGTAACCCTAAATGGTGTTAAATACAGAAAAACATCACGAGACAGGAAAACTCGATGTTGTTCCCCACTTTAAGACTTGTTATAAAAGCGCGATCTGGATAGCAAAAAGAGATCAATTAGTGTAGATCAATCGGAGTAGATCATTTGGAGTAGATCAATCGGAGGAAAATAAGTAAATAAATAATAAAATTGACTAAATGTGCCAAAGGTAACTGTAATGCCACAAAACAAAAAAACTAAGTAGTGTTAAATATTAGTGGTGGCATTCTGGCTGTAATTATGGTGAGAGATTTATTTTGAACTTTAATCTATCGGTTGTTGCTTAAAATTCGTGGACTATGAAAATTGACTTTGAATCGTTTTGTTTGCTTACAAGAGCGTTTGGCTAATATGTTAACTAATAGACTATGGTCAAAAAGAGTTTATTGAAAAATATGATTTTAATGTTATAAATTTAACTTTTGTGTGACTTGAATAAAAATAACGACATGCAATACTTTGGAATATGTACTATATTTTATTTATCAATAAATAATAAATTGCTTTAAAGAAAGTGTTTAATTTATATCAATAAAACGGTTGTAAACAAAGCAATATACGCTAAGACGATTACGCTAAAAAGATGGTTAAGATTTTGTAACTGCACCCGGGGTAACTTAGAAAAATATTCGCTCGGTTTTCACAAAACCCTGGGGCAGCTTTACAACAGAAGAGCTCTTTAGGCACCTTTGCTAGACTAAGATTTGCAAGGCAACATTTAGATTGGAATTTAGAAAATTGGTGCCAAGTTTTATTTACTGATGAGACAAGAATCAGTCTAAGAGGTCCAGATAGACGTAATCAAATTCGAAGACGCAGATTCGCAGGGAGCCGTTCCAAGGAGTGTCTATCATGTTTTGGGGAGGGATTTGTTTTGATGCCCGCACAGAATTAGCGTCGTTTCCTAGACCCGCCCTTAACGCAGCAAGATACATAAGTGACATTGTTGAAAATCTCTTCGTTCCGTTTGGGCCATTTATTGGTGATGATTTTCGTTTAATGCATGATAATGCTAGAACACACGTTGCGGCAGATGTTCTGAATTACCTAAACGAAGTAGGAGTTCATACCCTGGACTGGCCACCAAGAAGTTCAGATATGAATCCTATCGAGCATGTCTAAGACATTTTAAAACGCCCCATTCGTCGTCGAAATCCATCTCCTCAAAATTTAAAAGAGCTTGATCAAGCGGATTAGAGGAATAGGAGAACATACCTCAAGAAGTGATACAGCACCTAATTGAAAGCATGCCCAGGAGAATGTTAGCAACAATTACATCAAGAGGCGGGAATACACGCCCCTAGCGTTTTAAAAAAAGGAACATTATTGTTTAAAATACAAGTTTTATTTTTAAGAAAATTTGGTTTTATTGCAATGTTTTTATTTTTATTTTTTTACTCATTAAAAATCACTCAAAATTACTACACATTTCTTATTATTGCGTCAAAATGATTGAAAAGAAGTTAAACAATATTATTTTAAATTTATTAAACAAAAAAATATTTTTAGAAATCGGAGTGGTGCGTTATTTTTTACCACGAGTATATTTGTCACAACGTGAAGGTTTCTCAAAGTCACAGTTTTTGAGATATAAAAAAATGTTTAAGAATCATATCTTAAGAACCACAGGAGCTAACGAGACGCCGCTTTCAAATTTAGATTCTGAATTACATTTTTAACAAAATTGGTCATAGCATCAAAGTTTGTCAGTCACAATTTTTGAAAAAAGAAATCTGTATATATACATATTCACACATGTATCTCAAAAACGACAGTAACTAGAGTAGGTAACGTAGTTTTTACAAATTAATAAAAACATAATTTTATTATTTAACAAAAATAAAGCCACCTTAACACCAAAAATGACTTGGTCTTATGGATGGCTGCACATGAACCGAACCGAACCAATCAATTTCATTCACATTTTTATGTTGTAACTGGTGTTCCTTTAAACTGTTCTTCCGCTTGGCCCTGTAGTCACAGAGGTTGTATTTCAACCATTCAATATCATTTGCATTCTTATATATATATACTAAAATTTTTTTTAAGTCAAATAATTTTTTTATTTTTGCAGCAGATTTTTTGCATGACTAAAGCATCCGAGGCTTAAACCAATAGGTGTTTCTTATAGCCAGATTACTTAAAAGCTACGTAGCTTATATAGGTATAGCTGTCTTTAGAATTTTCATGCGCGGTGACAACCACGCGGCACTGTCATATTCCAAGTGCCGCGTAGGTATACTTTTAAAGGCGACGCTCACGGCCAATCGTAAAAGGACCTTTTGGTTAAATACTTACCGTTTAGGCGCAGGCCTTTTGGGCTCTATCAATTTCGGCGCCGATCATTTGGACGATGGTCATTTATTTAGGCGGTGAATTTTTGAGCAATATCCGTAAACAAAAAATATATTGCATCCACATCCACTTTTTTTGGCGGCGACTATTTGGACGCCTGCTGTTTTGGCTATTTTTTGTTATTTACGGCTATTATTGCTCAAACCTTCAACGCCCAAATGGTCGACGCCAAACCAGCAGGCGTCCAGACAGTTAAAAATGGACGCAGACGCAAAAAAATGGGTGTCAAGGCATTATTATTTTTTGTTGTTTACGGCTATTTCCCAAACCTTAAGCACCCAAAAGGTATCCGGTTCGGTTAGTGTCCAACTAGCAGGTCCTCATGAACATTTTAAAGATAGCTATACTTATATAAGCTACATAGCTTTTAAGTACATTGTTTGAAAGAGAATTGCTCTGACTATAAGACGCACTTATTCGTTTAGGCCTCGGATGCTTCGGTCATGCAAAAAAAAATCCGCTGCGAACAAAAAAAATTTCGTTTATCTAAAAAAGAAATGCAAGTATAAGTGCTGCTCTTAGTCGTGTTAATATAGCTATGTAGCTGTGTCATACATGAATCGATCGGAAATTTTACGGGCTATAAAATAGTTGTTGATCCTTGGTATAATGTCGATAGCTACTATCAGGATGTTAGGCATAGGTTGCAAATTTCACAAAAAAAGGGCAAGAGATTTTATGATAAAAGCGAAATAAATTCGTAAAATCAGGTATCCTCTCAAAATTTTAATCTGAAAAGACTTGGTAATGATAACAAACGAAAATCGAACTAAATGCCAATTCAACAAAAGCAAAGTAAAATATATTGAACCGATGGTAATTATGCAAACCTGGCAACAAACGTTTCATAGACAATGTTGGCCCATTTTTAAAAACCGAACTGACGAAGTACGTCATTATAGTACCCATCCCAAACAAAGAAGCCATAGCGGTGGCAAAGGCTATTGTTAAAAACTTTATCTAAATATTTGGACCCATGAGGTAGATAAGAACTGATATGGGAACCGAATATCAAAATTAAGTTTTTGACAATTTGTCCAGCATATTGAATATCAGGGTTTACAGATTGGGATTAATGGATTAAATTTTATGCTTTTTGCTATAATACAACTCCGGGAGTTTACCATGATTAAACTCCCTTTGATCTTGTGTTTGGTAAAACATTTGAAGTTCCAAATGAGCTATCAAGTAAAATTGTTGATCCTTGGTATAATGTAGGCGCCTACTATTACGAGGTTAGGCATAGGTTGCAAATTTCACAAAAAAAAGGGCAAGAGATTTTATGATAAAAACGAAAGAAAAATGTAAAATCAGGTCTCCTCTCAAAATTTTGATTAGAAAAAATACTTGGTAATGATAGCAAACAAAAATCGAACTAAATTTTACCCTTGGTTTAAAGGTCCTTTCGAAATAAGTGAAGTAGATAATGTAAATTGTGTCATTAAAAATTTAAGCGGAAATAAAAAATAACTTAAAGTTACATATTTTTTCATACAAGTGTAATTTTTTCTTTATTATTTATTTTTATCTCCTTTGATTTTAAGATCATATTCTTTATTATTCATCTATTGCTACAATAGAACAATAGAAAAAAACGGTTACATTACATCTTTCCAGACCCTGGCCAAGAACAAGTTAACTTAAATGAATGTAATTTATCAAGATAAATTCCATTTATTTGAAAAAAGGGGATGTGATGTGATGAACCTACTATTGATTCTCAAATTTGGGTAATGTAAGCATAACAATATTTCTATAATACATCAGTCATATAGTAACAGTTGACTTGATCATTTACTTAGCCCTTTCGACCCATAGGGCAAAAGTATTACAGTTTTTATTTTTTACCCATTTTTTGAGGTAACTAACTAACTCCTCATTTTACCAAAAAAAAAGTATACCACATTTTTTAATCAGCCAGATATTCATTTGGCGGTAGATTTTTTAAATTAATTTAATTTGCAAATGTTTTTTCAGTTGATATTTCTGTTTGGCCTTGTATTTACACTTTTAGCATTTAAACAAATATATTGTCTCACTCCGATAGCTCAAAAAAATTGGATTACCTAATGGACTGTATTCAGACAAGTCCTCCGCTTTCATTTGAAGGGTATACGAACTCACGCGAAATCGTACCTTTATGAAGTGAACATTAATTAAGACATAATAATAATAATAATAATAATAATATTGGAATATGAAGATTATTTAATAGCGAAATAATAGAAAAATATTAATGATGCGATCTTATAGGAGAGGGACTTACCGGTGATGTCTTGATCTCTTCCAACTGGTGCACCAGATTCGCCAGAAGACTTCTATGGCGGTCCAGCACTCCCGAGTGTCAATGTTTTAAGTTTTAGAGGAATTTTTAGGTTTTAGAGTTCACCATTTTTAATATAAAACGTTGATCGTTCAAAATATTCCGATCGAGAGCGTGTGTGAATGGCGACAGTTCTTTTTAGGTTCTGTCTGGTTTTTGCGACGTGTTTCTTAGCCCTCTATAGGAAAATCGCATCACTTCTGATAAAAAGAATTTAGAATTCTGATTTTATTGAAAAGAATATAAACGCGATTCAAATTAAAATATGCAGAGGGCGGTAGTAATATGAGGATTCAATTAAAATTAAAATTAAAATATTAAATGCGTTTAGAATTTAAATAATAGACTATGCCAAATTGATAGTTTATAGCTAGTTTGTAAGCCTTACATTTAACTTAACCTATTCAGTAAATCTATAACCCAATGATACCCAAATGTAACCCAAAATTTGAGTTTTAAAAATAAAAAGTTCTGAAAAATTTATAAAAAATAGATTAAAACAAAAAGAGTTTTTTTGCGAAACCGAAACATATCTTTAATTTGCATTTTAATGTGGCAACAAATGTCTTTTAATATAAAACTTCTGCTGGGCTTTGTAGTCATACTGTTGAATCTAAACCAATTAAATTCTTATTATGTAACTGGTGATTATTGAAAGCGAACTTCTATTTAGCCTTGTAGTCAGAGTTTCTTATACCAATCGATTTCATTAAAATTTATATGTTGAAGCAAATGTATTTCCAGTTGACGTTTCTGCTTGGCCTTGTAGTCACAGTGGTTGCATTTAAACCGCTCGATTTCATTTGCATTTTTATGCTGCAGCAAATGTCTTTTTAGTTCAGATTTCTGCTTGATCTTGTGGTCACATTGTTGGCATTTAAACCAATTAATTTCATTTGCACTTTTATGTCGCAGCAAATGTATTTCCAGTTGACGTTTCTGCTTGGCCTTGTAGTCACATTGGTTGCATTTAAACCCCTCGATTTTATTTGCATTTTTATGCTGCAGCAAATATCTCTTTAGTTCAGATTTCCGCTTGGCCTTGTAGTCACACTGTTGGCATTTAAACCAATCGATATCATGTTTATGTTGCAGCAAATGTGCTTTAAGATAACGTTTCTGCTTGGCCTTGTAGTCACATTGGTTGCATTTAAACCAATCGATTTCATTTTCATTTTGTAGCAAATGTCTTTTTAGTTCAGATTTCCGCTTGGACTTGTAGTCACACTGTTGGCATTTAAACCAATCGATATCATTTTTATGTTGCAGCAAATGTGCTTTAAGATAACGTTTCTGGTTGGCCTTAAAGTCACATTGGTGGCACTTAAACCCCTCGATTTCATTTGCATTTCTATGCTGCAGCAAATGTCTTTTTAGTTCAGATTTCTGCTTGAACTTGTGGTCACATTGTTGGCATTTAAACTAATTAATTTCATTTGCACTTTTATGTCGCAGCAAATGTATTTTCAGGTGGTTTTTCCGCTTGGCCTTGTAGTCACACTGTTGGCATTCAAACCAATCGATATCATTTTTATGTTGCAGCAAATGTGCTTTAAGATAACGTTTCTGCTTGGCCTTGTAGTCACATTGGTTGCATTTAAACCAATCGATTTCATTTTCATTTTTATGTTGTAGCAAATGTCTTTTTAGTTCAGATTTCCGCTTGGACTTGTAGTCACACTGTTGGCATTTAAACCAATCGATATCATTTTTATGTTGCAGCAATGTGCTTTAAGATAACGTTTCTGCTTGGCCTTGTAGTCACATTGATTGCATTTAAACCAATCGATTTCATTTTCATTTTTATGTTGTAGCAAATGGCTTTTTAGTTGACTCTTCAGCTTTGCCTTGTAGTCGCACTGTTGGCATTTAAACCAATCGATTTCATTTGCATTTTTATGTTGCAGCAAATGTGCTTTAAGATTACGTTTCTGCTTGGCCTTGTAGTCACATTGGTTGCATTTAAACCAATTGATTTCATTTTCATTTTTATGTTGTAGCAAATGTCCTTTTAGTTGCTTTTTCAGCTTTGCCTTGTAGTCACACTGTTTGCATTTAAACCAATCGATTTCATTTGCATTTTTATGTTGCAGCAAATGTCTTTTTAAATCAAACTTCAGCTTGGCCTTATAGTCGCAGTGGTTGCATCCAAACTGCTTTGTACATTTGCTCTGATAATTGCAATGATGACACTCGAAGCAGTTGATTTCATCAACGCTGTTGTGTTGTAACAAACTGTGCTGTTTTGATCTCCAATTGATTTGATAATCGCAATGGGACCCTTGATGTGGATTTTGCTCAGTTCTGAAATGTATGAAAAAAAAATAGCAGCTAGAATAGAATAGAATAGAATATAATATAATGGAATTATTTATTTTTTAACTATAGAATAGAATAGAATTATTTATTTAACTACGTGAATACTAACAGTATTATGTAGGTGGTCATCACTAAAAAAAACAATTTTACAAAATCATTAAAAAAAACTACAATTGTAAAATTAGAAAAATCTTAACAAGCACCATATAAGTGTAAATAAACAAAATACATTACAAAAAAATGTATAATACAAATATTCATTTGTAGTATAGAAAGGATTATCTATATTATTATTACTCTAAGGGATTATCTAAAAGATATTTTTTTACCACAGACTTAATGACAGGAAATTTAATTTATTAAGATTTAAGCTATTTTTACTAGTTTTCATCAATCTGTGTTTCTCTATCATTAAATTATTTGAATTTCTTGTGGCATATGAATGAAGATCAGAATTTTTTGTAAGAATATTGCGTTTTACGTGTATTTCTTGAACACTGAAATAGATAAAAATTGTTGGTAACGGCATGATTCCAAGACTCAAAAAAAGAGGACGGCATATGTCTCGGTATCTTGCATTGGCTAAAATTCTTATAACTTTTTTCTGAACCCTAAAAACTCTGATAGCATTCACTGAGTTACCCCACAGAGTTACGCCATATATTAGGCGGCTATGGAAAATCGCAAAATAGCACATTTTTAAGATATCCGCGGCAAGAGTTTTTTTTTAGCTGGCCAAAAAAGTAAACATAACTAGACTGTTGGGGAGCATAGTCTTGCAACATGGTCTCTCCAATCCAAGCGACCATCCAGTAATATGCCAAGCATGTTTACTGGATCATCGCTCGCCAAACTACCAATTGTTGATATAATTAATGATTGAGTTTTATCTCTATTCATATGCAATTCATTGTCATTTATTATGTTAATGTTTTTGTTTGTAAAGTTTTATCGTCCGCAACAACGGGCCTAAGACAGATCCCTGAGGAACGCCACTATTAATTGACAAGAAGGCAGAATACGAGTTTTATCAAAAACAGATTGATAACGTCCCTCCAGATAAGATACAAATAGACGATGCGAGATTCCCCGTACACCCGCCAGTTCTAGTCTGCGCAGCATTATGTCATGGCTGACGCAATCAAAGGCCTTGGATAGGTCACACAGGACCAGGCCACTGTGCTCCCCTTCTCATGACCCTAGACCACGTTACCCACAACGGCCCGCACGGCCTGAACTGTTGATCTTCCCAGCCTGAACCCATACTGACAATCACTCAAATAATTACTTTTCTCCAAAAATATTTGAAGCCTATTTTTAATTAAAATCTCAAATACTTTTCCAAAAATGGGAATAATAGAAATTAGTCTGTAATTTTCGCAGTTTTCTGTGTCCCCTTTTTGTGTAAGGGTATGACTTTTGTCATTTTGAAACATTTAGGAAAAACACTATTGGAGATACATAAATTAAATAAATTAGTCAAAGGCTGGGCCAACAAAAAACTGCATTTTTTTAAAATTCTACTGTTTAAATTATAAAAATCAAAACAGCTCGAATTTTTTAAAGATAAGATAGCGTAGTAAATGTCCTCGGCATTAAATGGGTTAAAATAAAAACAATTGTGATTGTATTTGGGTGCCGGCTTTTTTGTCGGATTAGATGACTGGCTGGATATTTGGCTTTTTAGGGTATCGGCAATCGATACAAAATATTGATTAAACTGTTCCGGATAAACATTACCTATTTTATTGTTGTTTGATTTGGGGTTTCTATTAACTTGTGAATTAATAAGTTTCCAACCCTCTTTACTTTTATTTTCTGTTTTTTTTTAATGTAATTTGAGTATGCTTTCCCTTTTGGCCTTACTGATTTCTATCTCATATTCGCGTTTAAGTTTTTTATAATATATAGTTAAATCAGGGTCATTTTTCCTATCACATACTATCCGTAGGGCGGTAAGTGTATCGCGTTTCTTCCTTAAGGACTCTGTAAACCAGTTTATATGAAATTTCTTTTCTTCGCATTTTCTTAAAGGAAAATGTTTATCAATTAAATTTGAACAGTTCTCAGTTAAAAAGGTTTTCATTAGTATAAAAAGAAAGCCAGTCAAGTCTATGCAAAGAATCCATATATTTTTCTAATTTTTTGTCGGTTATCACTCTACGCATAATTATTGATTTTTTTTACTTGTGTTTGATATTTCTTAAAACAAACAATTGACCATAGTAATTACGTTGTCAAGACAAAATTTTTTACTTTAAGTTTTGCATTGGCGAAAACGAAAACTTCAATAAGTTTTATAATGCAGAATAAATAAGTTTTCAACCAAGCATGGACATACCAAACATATGGACACCACTCCTTAAGGAAAACAAGCTTCTTAGTATTAAAAGGGGGCGAGCAGTCACACCTTACTGCAAACCAAGTAGTAGCCTGTAGACTGGATTGTTTAGTTTACACTTGAAAACGGTTAGAGATACTTACTAACCAAAACGTCGGGTTTAAAGGAAATAAAGACAGTGGAAGTCCGAAATTTTATTTCTACTCACTCATTGTCTACGAGTTTCAAACAAACCCCCAAACTTAAAAGCAGTTTGCTATATCAAGATGAGCTTTTTAACTTCAAGGTTCTCTTGAAAATCAAGCTTCGCAAGTGTGGGTCAGCTTTTTTATACCTGAAACCCTCCAAAAGCATCGACATCCTTTACTTACTCAGATGAGCTGTCATCTAGCATGAGCTCTTCCTGTTTGATTTCTTCAGTCTTCAATTCAAACTCCTCTCCTTCTGATTTTACACTGAATAATGACGATTCAAGAAACTTGCTATCTGACTGGCTGAAAAAAATTAAGATAAAATACTTTAGAAAAATTTAATCTGGGATTGTAGGTACAAGAAATTGTATGTTTGTATATTTTGACTAGTTTAACTATATAAAAGCATGTAGTTTTTGAAAATCCCCAAGATATATTTTATTTTGTTGGAGGTTATTATTACCTAATTTTAAATTGCATTATATCTCAATAACAAGTATATAAAATTAGCAGAACAACTTTGGAAACGAAAAAAAATTATATGCTCATAATTTGTCGTGAATAATCCGTAAGTTATTAAAAATTGCGGTGCCCGTTAAAAAAAAATTGTACTGCTAAATTTATATAAAGTTAGCAGAAAACCTATAGAAGTAATAGATTTACCAAAAAAAATTTTAGGGCACAATTTGCCGTTAATTATCCGTAAATAAGTTGTAAATACAAAAATTTGCCATCTCCGTTTTGTTTTAAAGTGTCGTTCGGTTAATTTTATATAAAGTTAGCAGAACACCCATAGAAATATTGAATTTAACTAATTTTTGCTTAGTGCATACTTAAGCCGTTAATTATCCGTAAATTAGTTAGTTGTGAAAACAAAATACTCTGCCAATATATGGGCCCCTAAGCTCACACTAGGTACTATAGTTTTAGTGTACGTGCCAGCTAATAAAACTAAAACCTGAAATATATCTTATTCAACTCCAGACTAAATTACCTTTTGTTTGATACCACACAAGCCATGTTTTGACGTAAACTCAAATTTTTGAAATCTACCCCCACCCTTAAAAAGACAAAAACTAAAATATATTTTGTTTAACTCTGGACTCAATTACCTTTCGTTTGATATCACACACGCCATATTTTCACGTAAACTCTAATTTTTGAACCGAACTGAACCGAATCCCACTCTTTTTGAAAAAAAACAACTAAAATGTATTTTGTTTAACTCCATACTCAATTACCTTTCGTTTGATATCACACACGCCATATTTTCACATAAACTCTAATTTTTGAAATCTTCCCCCACCCTTTATTTGGCTTGTGTTCGGTGGATTTTGTTCGTTTTTAAACGGGACCATCTCGACCCAAGACCCAGCCTAGGTACCAAATTTCATTAAAATCGGCCAAGCGGTTTTTGAGTTATGCGCGTTGGTCGTTACAGACATACAGACAGACAGACAGACAGACAGACGCCGCGACAAAAAAGTTTCAAAATCATCTGAAACGCAAAGATATATAAAAAATTTTGAAATCGGAGAAACTTTTTTATTCTCGAAAAAATTAGGATCACCATAGCTCACACTACTATAGTATAGTATATGTGTGAGATAAAATTTACCGTGCCCGTTAAAAAGATATTGTGCTAGCTAAATATGTGTCAAAAATTCAATTCACGAGGTGATTCCTTGCTTCATTTCAAGACTTTTTTGTCGCCTGACAATTTTTTCAAAAACATTTCGTTACCGAGCTACAGGGCTTTAGAATTTTTTAGTTTTTATTTATTTATTACTCCTACACTTTTCAAAATATTTAGCTCAAATTTGATAAACAGATTACAGTTTAGGAGTTACATGATTTCCGAGGCTAACCGCTTTCAAAAATTTAGTGGCAAATTTTTTTCAAGTGTTATGCTTTTTTTTTTCTCCCCTTGAAACAAGTGAACTCTTATTTTATGTTATCCTTGTAACCTGGTATATTGAAAAAATTATATGGTAATAATTTATTGTTAATTATGTTTACATAACCCATTATAAGTACTCTTTGTTTGAAAAAAATAGGGGGCGGGCTGTCACACCTGACTGCATACCAAGTAGTATAAGTAGTAGCCTAGGGACTAGATTGTTTAAGTTTACACTTGATAACAGTTAGAGATACTTACTATTCGAAACGTCGTGTTTTAAAATAAATAAAGACAATGGAAGTCCGAAATTTTATTTCTCTATTATAAGTACATTTTACAAAAAAAAATTGTTCGTCAGCCTCAATACGAATTTTTTATCCGAAACAATATCTAAATGTAGCTTAGTAAACTCCAAATAGCAAGTTTCTAGAAGAGTATAATAAGAGTATAATAAATTTTAAAATCATTTTTGATGGATCTGACGAGGTAAACAAGGCCAAATCATACATCTCTTTGATCCTTTTTAGACAGTTAACTTCTTCGTACACTTTTCGATACACGTGCGGAAAAGTACTTTTTCACACATGTGCGGAAAAATTTCTGCACACAGATGAAATTTAGCGTTTTCTGAGGATGCAAATCGTGTGAAATCCATCATTTTCATATGTGTGAATTTTTTTTTGCATTTGTATCTCTTGTAATCCTGTACTATTCCAATGGTATATTCCAGTCTATAATGTATGTATGTAAATGTGTTTTTTCATTTATATTTTTACCATCCTAGCGCACATAGCAATGACTAGAGAAGGTAATATTTTTGATAAAAAATTTTTTTTCAGATAACGCCGAAAATGTGTTATTTCGGTGTATTTTGACCTACCTTAGCAATATCGTCGTGATGTCTGTGTGTGTGTGTGTGTGTGTGTCTGTGTGTGTGTGTGTGTGTCTGTGTGTGTGTATGTTTGTGTGTATGTGTGTGTGTGTATGTGTGTTTTTTTTTCTTATAGCGAAGGAAATACATTTACATATTCAACAGACTTAGTGTTTCGTCTGGATATGTCGGACTCAAGTTATTAATACCGACTAAAACCTCCGCTTTCCTCTAACCTCTGATCCCCACGGAAACTGCCGTTAGGCATTACTTCATGGGGGAGGTACCTAAGGTCACAACTCCTATTTTTCTTCTAATTGGCGTCATTCGCTCTTCTTCTTTCTATGGAACGCAGTTCTGTTAGGACTTTCGTGGCAAAAGTGTTGGTTGCGTCCCAAGCAGTCTTCGATGACAACATTGCTCCTACTAATGCCTCTGGTTGAATTGTGTGGGTCAGGATTGTCTCCAGTTCGTCGCGCTGTGGGCTAAAATGCGGGCACTTGAAGAAAACGTGTTCTGCATCTTCAGTGGTTCCAGAGCAGGATGGGCACTCCGGAGAATCATCGTGCTTAAAGCGGTGAAGATAAGCCCGAAAGCAGCCGTGACCTGATAGCATCTGTGTTAGATAGTAGTTGAACTCGCCGTGACTCCGGTTCAGCCAAACGTTGATCTTTGGTATAAGACGATGCGTCCGCCTACCCTTCACTGTGGCATCCCACTGGAGCTGCCATCGGCTTATGCTGTTCTGCCGTTCTTCTATTCTGAGTTTTTCAGCGCTCAGTGTAGTTGACCTCTTCCGTTGAAAAAGGGTCCGTCTTGCCTCAGCTAAGACTTTGAGAGGCAGAGTACCGGAAATGACACACACTGCTTCCTCAGATATTGTACGGAAGGCGCTGGCTACTCTTAGGGCACTTAGTCGATATACTGGTCTAGCTTTCCTCCACGATTCTCGTAACCCTAGTGCGTCTGACCAAATGGATATTCCATATGTGTGTATGTGTGTGTGTGTACGTGTGTGTGTATGTGTATGTGACACGATAGCGCCTAAACCGCTAAACCGATTTTCATAAAATTCTCAGGTAAAATAGTGTCTGACACTCTTCAAGTCTGATATATCATGGCTTCGCTTTTGCTAATAGGATAGCTAGGAAGGTAACAATTAATTGAATTGTAGTACAAGGGGTAGTAACTGACCCAAAATGTGTACATGTATTGCCAGTAACGTCATGTAAATCTTGGGGTAATATCAAAAAATTTGTACATGTATTGCCATAATCCCATGCTAATTTATATGGGTAATGCAAGGTAATGCTACAAGTTGTATCCCCCTGTAGTGCGACAAAAAAAGCAAATTATGAATATATTATCTTAAAGATAAATATTTTAATGTTTATAAAAGAAATTTTGTAGTAGTAAAAAGATACCTAATCTAACTTACAAGAATTACAGCACAGTATGTCTCTAAAAAAGATAACCATTCTCTGCATAAAATCTAGCTTAAGATATAAACACTCTTAATATTAAAAAGTTAATTGGTCAAATTTTGTTTGTTTTTTTTAGGGCAAAAAATATGGCTGGGACAGTGGGAGCAACATTTCAAAAATAAAATTAATTAAATTACTTTTAGAAATTTTTACAAATTTAATATAGCAATAATAGAGACAGATTGGAAGTGAAAGAAGGTCCAGCGGTATTAATGCTAGCAGTATATGTTCAACTACGCTTGCGCAGTTACGCCGTAAAATAGGGCCGACTCTAATAAGAATTATCCTAGACTGTATAAGTGCACAAATATAAATAAAAATAAAATCATGCAGTATTTATTACTTGGCCTTATTTTGACGGTTTGTTAAAATTTGTCGGCTGAGCTGTTACTTTTTGAACTAACCATTTTGCATTCTATGTATGTTTTCTTTTGGGGAGGTGTTTTATTTTATTACAGATTTCTTTATTTTGTGAATTGTTTTTTTTGTAATTATTGCTTTATACAAAAAAAAAATAATGAAAAGAACATATTTTCATGGTTTCTGTATGAAACTCACATATTGCGACTCTGAAAGTTTATAAATACCCAATATAAAGGCATTTCTTACTTGCAACCCATTGTCATCATCCCTGTCTGTCATCAAATGGTCTATTATAAAAGGTACAGTGTCGCCATTCAAAAATGCAACTAGAAAGCACACACTTTAACTGAAGACCTACTTTAACAATGTTTTGCCTGCTATAATTATTAATTATGATTTATATGCAAATCATTCAAAAATAAATTAATGATGATATAATAATTTATAATTTATTTTAAAATTTCTACAAACAACAGTTATTTTATTTACTTATTTTATTATTATTTATTTCGCTTATTGTAGTTTTAGTGTGTACTGTATTTTATAATTGGGTTTTATTAAGAAATCTATGTAGTTTTATAATAAGATTTAGCAAAAAGTCTATTCATTACATTTTCTGACTTATAAAAGCACTTATGTGTAAATATTACCAATAAATAAAACTAAACTATCATGGCACCAGAGAGGTCTTACAGCAAATCCCAGGCATAACAAATACTGACGTACTAGTAACGAGGAAAGAGGGACGACTAGGACATACCGTATACAGAAAACCTACTCACACAGACCGCTACCTAAACAACACATCTAACCACCACCCGTGCCAACGAAAAGGGGTAATAAGAACATTGGTAGAGAGGGCGAAAAGAATCTGCGAACCAGAATATCTAGACAAAGAATTAAACCATCTTAAAAACGCCCTCGTAGCAAATGGATACACTCAAAGCGACATAGATAAATGTATACGACCAAAGCCGAGCACTAGAAGTAACAGTAGCGGTGGACTGAGCAGCCGCGAAGTTACTTCAAGAGCCTTTCTGCCCTACATCCCTAGAGTGACAGATAGGATCGGACGTATTCTGGGAAAACACAACATAAAAACGATCTTCAAGCCATCTAAGAAGATCGAGAACCACCTCAGATCTGCGAAGGATATAAGGAATCCACTAAGTTCTTCGAGGGTATACCGCATTCCCTGTACCTGTGGAAGTATCTACATCGGAACAACCAAAAGGTCCGTAAACACAAGAATCAAAGAACACAAAGCCAACTGTCGACTAGGACATACGGAAAAATCCGCAGTTGCAGATCACACACTAAACAATGAAGACCACCGAATAAAATTCGAAGACACACAAGTTCTCTGCGCCTCCTCTTCATACTATCCAAGACTCTATAGAGAAGCAATCGAAATTCATAAACACCAGCAGAACTTCAACAGATCTGAAGAAACTCTTAAAATTAACAGAACATGGGTACCGGTTCTTAAAAAACACTAAACGGCTCGCTTACAATAACAAAACTGAATCAAGGGAATGTGACCAATCACCGACCAGCTCTGATATACGCCCCGCCCCCCATAGCGTATATAACCTGCGCCCGCGACAGACTAACCACTAGAGATGGGCCAACCTGCGATTTTGGTGGAGCAGTGACAAGACGTGACTGCTCCAGTCGCATCACGGTGACAAATAGCAGTGATTTTTTGGAGCAGTTTAACCAATACACACCTATAGCGAAATCGCAAGAAAATTGTTCCCTACTCTGCACTGTGATGCCGCGTAGTCACTGTAACTGCTTGGGGTACTCGCGATCGCGACTTTAAGCTGCGACGGACGCCGGTGCGGTTGTGACGTGGGGGTTTGGTCGGGGCGTCAGTGCCAGACTGTGACAAAATGTCACTGCTATTTCGTTCGGACTGGAGCAGATCGTGACTGCGATAGACGAGTCACAGTGACAAAGTCACAGTTCGTGAAATCGCAACCCACCTCTACTAACCACCAGTCTTCGAGAAGCCGACAAACAGTCAACATCTCCTGAAGATGCCATCCACTTGAGATGGCGAAACGTCGAGAACGAATTTCCAACGACGACGGCCGAACAGCCCGAAAACACACCCACCATTGGACGATGGCCGCGAAAGCCTTTCACAATTTGAACAAATACTGGGTTGCTTAGGTTTAGCTCCAAAGCATTGTGGGCTGTGTTTTGCTCACAACCCAGTTGCATTTTTAAATTGGGATATACTTTACCTATGTTCTATGATATCATTGTCTGCCCCAGCCAAAATAGTATGCAACAAATATAGATATTGTCATGAACCTGTTGACATTATAAACATAAAACATGACTTTTACTAAACCTGTTCATTTGTGTTTGTAAATAATGTAACACAGAAATAGGTGCTTTGACTAAATATATTTAGTTAGTTTTTTTCTAAATTTGAAGTACATAATAATGAATATAAACTCTTACTCTAAGTAAAACTGGCAATAGAATCATGTCCTTAATATCTAAAAATGGTCCCTAGGTAGGTATATTCGAAACCTACCCCCACAATCTTATCGTTATAATGACAAACATCCATTAGCATCTAAAAGTTTCACAAACATACCAAAGTTCCTGTTTTAATAAGATAAAATAATTTATATATTTATTTTGTCAGCCCTTGTAATGTAAATATGATACTTTAAATTTTGGAAAGGCACATACATATAGAAGACACCTATTTAATAATGAAATCATAATTAATTCTTATGTCTATCTAATATATCCATATATTACAAGATGATGAACAGAACAATAAACAGCATAACATATGGAAACAACCTCATTGTGTGTGTATGATGATTAAAATTTAAAAGACTGTCACATAAAGTGTCACAGCCGCATGTCTAGCCTTATTTTGGAATTTCCAATAAGTATTTATTTATTTATTAAAGAAACCCAAAAAGAAAAAATTATTTCTATATAGGGTAAAAAACTAAATATAAGGGAAGGTTACAAAATTCTATGAACAAACATTTTAATAAGTTAATTTAGCAGTATTTTTAAATAATATGTGTTTTTCTTTGGATTTTTTAAAGTCCTATATATTTATTATGTAAAGCTTATACAGAGAGTGAAATAATATTACATTTATGCCTTATTTACCCATCATTTAGACACAACTTTTGTATAGATTTTATATGTCTATCTCTTTTTTTGATAAGGAGTAAAAAGGAAAGAAATACCTAAAAAATTCCCACTAAATTTGTGTTTAATTGATGGGTAAATGAAGCATTAAAGGGTACATAATTCAGTTTAGTACTGCACTCTCATACTTACTGATTATCAGCACCACATTCTGAAAACTCTTCTTTAACTTTCATTTTGTCTGAACTAGATCTGATTCTTTCATCCCACTCACTGCATTTTGGTTCATTAACATAATGTGGGGATGTTTCCTTTTTAATATCTGAATTTAAAAATAAAAGGTCAGCAGCCTCGTCATCTAGCTTATTGAAAATGTATTTTTCTATAAGAGGATTCCTCTGGAGGGGTTGTTTCTTTCGACATCTTATGTTTTATTTATCACACAACAAGTTATCTATTTTATTTTATTTTTTTAATTTTGTTGTGTTTGGTCATTACTGGTAACAAAATGGCGGTGTCAAAAACAATAGGAGATCGATTATGGTATTTCAAGCGAAAATACCGGGTTTATTCCGGGTAGCGTACGACGGTTAGAAGATGAAATCCGTTTATATTAAAATAACCCTAGATAAGACGCATTCAAACCTAATGGTATTGAACTCCGCACCTGTGTAAAATTTAATTTGTTTATTTTAAATTTCAGTAAAAACAGTGCATCAAGAAAATACACAGTGTTATAGTTCAACATGTTAAACCGTATCGATAAGGCCATTACATTTTGGTGGTGGTGGCTGCAAGGGGGTAGTAGAGGAATATTTAAAAAAAAATTATAATTTGAGAACCGAGGCAGCTAGTAAAATGAGGTTTTCAGAGTTAGATTTTCAACAATATTTGTCACAACGTGAAAGTTTGTCGAAGTCACAATTTTTGAGATATAAAAAATGCACAGGAGCTAACGAAATGCGGTTTTCAAATTTAGATTCTGAATTACATTTTTAACAAAATTAGTCATAGCGTCAAAACTTTAAACATTTTCCCATAGTTTCATCATAGTCTCTATCAGTGTTCCAAAGCTCAGGTCTGTAGCATTTCTGGAAGTGGGCAATGTTACTTTTACATAAATTTACATTTATAGGGGAGGGGAGTTAATTAAAACTTTGGGGTTTTTTTTAATTTTTTCCTATAGTTTTATCAAGCTCTGCTCAGATTGCGTATTGTAAATGTGTTATGTCGGCTTTATTTTAATAATTTTAATTCTTGTTACGTCTTAATTTTAATTATAATTGTGTTTTGACTTAATTTTATATTTTTCTCATTTTAAAAAACGTTTTTTTGTGTAATATGACTCTTGGAGGAAGGAATAAGAAGGATATTACAAGCATCAACAATAAAATAACATATTGGCATTTGAAAGACAATTATATTGACGAATATAGCTGCTAGGAAGTGAAAGCACTGATGAAGGTTTAAATAATAAACCGAAACGTTTGCAATCATTTGAACAGTTACATGAATTTGTTTGTCCTACCCCAACAACCAACTATCAACAAAAACATAAGTTGACCTTATACATTGAGAATATAAGCAGGTGTAGTCCAGGAGCCAACAACCTAAGAGTCAAGATTAATAATCCAGTATCCTGCTACAGTTGGAACCAGGACGGCGCTAGCAAAAATCTCTTAAAATTCAACTCACGACGACCGCGACTGTTGCGCTGAAAAGTCTATCGTCTATAACCAAGTTCTGCTGGGACGATAGCGATGTTAGGTAGATGCAAGTCTAATCTAACATGTAGCAGAACCACCTTTTGAAAGGGGTGTAAAAGTGTGGGTCCACTGTGTATACTTGCTACGCAGTATAAAGACCCCTGCTTTCGTTAAAGTGGAGTCACGCAAAATTAAGTCCTCTTAGAAAAAGAAGACTTGTATCCTAAGGGTCACGAGCACCAGTTTAGTATATGGTGCACGGACAAATCGGGGTTGGCGACAAGGGCGCGCCGTGTGCCTAGTCGCTAGACCAAAATTGGTCTCCCCACCACTACTACTACGTCTATAAAGAGAAAACTTCCGCAAGAAGCGCTATCTGTAAAATACGAGAGAAACTAGAACAAGAGCAGGCGAATAATAAACTGCTATATATATCGATCGATTGAGAAAAAATGAATCCATTCGTGACCTTTGACAGCACTTTTGTCTTTCAGGTCAGATTAACGCTAATTAGCGTTTTTATCCACCTTTAAGGCGTCAAGAGCGTCAATCAGCGGAATTTTTAAGCCGAATAAATACTAACAAACGTAAATTTTAGTACCCGTGAATTTAAAAATTCAACAGGTTTACGTTCGAAAACAATAATGTTTATGCAGTGACTATGCAGTGCGAACTAACGAAGTACGTCATTTTAGTACCCATCCCAAACAAAGAAGCGATAACGGTGACAAAATCTATTGTTGAAAACTTTATCTTGATATTTGGACCCATGAGGTAGATAACAACTGATATGAGAACCGAATATCGAAATAAAGTTTTAGACAATTTGTCCAGCATGTTGATAATATCAGCCAAAAGTTTTCGACGCCGTACCACCATGAGAGCATTGGAGGGTGTGAGCGAAATGATCGAGTATTAAATGAAATGAATACCTTAGGTCTTATATAAATGACGCGTTTACAGACTGGGATTGATGGATTAAATTTTATGCTTTTTGCTATAATACAACTCCGGGAGTTTAACATGATTAAACTCCCTTTGAACTCGTGTTTGATAAAACATTTGAACTTCCAAATGAGCTATCAAGTAAAGTTGTTGATCCTTGGTTTAATGTCGACGCGTATTATCAGGAGGTTAGGCATAGTTTGCAAATTTCACAAAAAAAAGGCAAGAGATTTTATGATAAACGCGAAAGAACAACGTAAAATCAGGTATCCTCTCAAAATTTCCGAAAAAAACCGAACCGAACTAAATTTGACCTTTGGTTTAAAGAACGTTTCAAAATAAGTGAAGTAAATGGTGTAAATTCTATCAATTCAAGCGACAAAAAACAAGAACATAAGGTTCATAAAAACCGACTAGAAAAATACAACGCTATATTTTTTTACACAAGTGTAATTTTTTATTTATATTTTATTTTTATCTCGTTTGATTTTAATATCATATTATTATATTATATTATGTTATTCATCTATTGCTACAAATTATGAAATTCATAAATATATTTAAAGATATAAATAAACATATAAATTTAAAAAAAAAATATTTAATCTTTCCAAACCCTGGTCAGGAACAAGTTAACTTAAATAAGTGTAATTATTTATCAATATAAATCCCATTCATTTGAAAAAAGGAAAAGATGTGTTGCAACCAAAATATTAAACGATTAGATATTATAATTAAGCATATAATACCTTATTATACTAACGTATTGATTATCAAATTTGGGTAATGTAAGCATGCCAATATTTCTATAATACATCAGTAGTATAGTAACAGTTGACTTGATTATTTACTTAACCCTTTCGACCCGTAGGGAGTAAAGTATTACAGTTTTTATTTTTTATCCATTTGCTCAACTTGTCATTTTAGCAAAAAAAAATTATACCATATTTTTTAATCATAATTACCCAGATATTCATATTAATTGGTAAATTTTTTTAAATAATTTAAATTGCGTTTTTATGTTGCGGCACATGTGTTTTCAATTGAACTTTTTGCTTGGCCATGTAGTCACATTGGTTGCATTTAAAGTAGTCGATTTCATTTGCATTTGTATGTTGTAGCAAATGTCTTTTTAGTTGATTTTTCAGCTTGGCCTTGTAGTCACAGTGTTCGCATTTAAACCAATCGATTTCATTTGCATTTTTATGTTGCAGCAAATGTCTTTTCAGTTCAGCTTTCCGCTTGGCCTTGTAAGCACATTGGTTACATTTAAACCAATCGATTTCATTTGCATTTTTATGTTGTAGCAAATGGCTTTTTAGTTTATTTTTCAGCCTGACTCTGTAGTCACACTGTTGGCATTTAAACCACTCGCCTTTATTTGCATTTTTATGTCGCAACAAATGTCTTTTGATATGATACTTCTGCTTGGCCTTGTAGTCACAGTGGTGGCATCTAAACCAATCAATTTCGTTCACATTTTTATGTTGCAGCAAATGTGATTTTAGCTGACATTTCTGCTTGGCTTTGTAGTCACATTGGTTGCATTTAAAGCAGTCGATTTCATTTGCATTTGTATGTTGCAGCAAATGTCTTTTTAGTTGATTTTTCAGCTTGGCCTTGTAGTCACAGTGTTGGCATTTAAACCAATCGATTTCATTTGCATTTTTATGTTGCAGCAAATGTCTTTTCAGTTCAGCTTTCCGCTGGGCCTTGTAAGCACATTGGTTACATTTAAACCAATCGATTTCATTTGCATTTTTATGTTGTAGCAAATGGCTTTTTAGTTCATTTTTCAGCCTGACTCTGTAGTCACACTGTTGGCATTTAAACCACTCGCCTTTATTTGCATTTTTATGTCGCAACAAATGTCTTTTGATATGATACTTCTGCTTGGCCTTGTAGTCACAGTGGTGGCATCTAAACCAATCAATTTCGTTCACATTTTTATGTTGCAGCAAATGTGATTTTAGCTGACGTTTCTGCTTGGCCTTGTAGTCACATTGGCTGCATTCAAACCAATCGATTTCATTGTCATTTTTATGTTGCTTCAAATGTCTATTTAGTTGATCTTTCAGCTTGCCCTTGTAGTCACACTGTTGGCATTTAAACCAATCGATTTCATTTGCATTTTTATGTTGCAGAAAATGTGATTTTAGATGACCTTTCTGCTTTGCCTTGAAGTCACAGTGTTGGCATTTAAACCAATCAATTTCATTCACATTTTTATGTTGTAACTGGTGTTTCTTTAAACTGTCCTTCCGTGTGGTCCTGTAGTCGCAGAGGTTGCATTTCAACCATTCAATATCATTTGCATTCTTATGTCGCTGCAAATGATCTTTCAGTTGATATTTCAGCTTTGCCTTGTAGTTACACAGTTTGCATAAAAACCAATCGATTTTATCTGCACTTGTATGACGCAGCAAAATATGTGTTTTCAGTTGCGATTTCAGCTTGGCCTTGTAGTTGCAGTGGGCACATCCAAACAAATTGTGCTGTTTTGCTATCCAATTGCTTTGATAATCGTAATGGGACCCTTGATGTGGATTTTGCTCAGTTCTGAAATGTAAAATACAAAAATGGTAGTTCGAAGCAATCTTTCGCATCTAGCGTTGTGGCAAAAAATTGGGACAGGTATCTTTGTCTAATCTGTATGCTACGTTTTATAAAGGCAAAGCAGAACAATTTACTTATTTATTTGGTTCCCTGAAGCCATAGGTACTCCAACAAGAGTGAGACTAGGTTTTCGTTCCCGTTCACACAATTTTATGTGTTTGTTAGTTTAAGAACTTTACGTTATTTTTTTTACGCTTTTGTATAGATTCAAAATTAATGACTAGAAAGAACAATTGTGTTGCGGGGTTTTTATAGATTAGTTTGATAGTTAACAATGATTAAATTACTGTATAAAATCTGCGTAATCCAGAGGTGCGTTTTTGAGTGTGGACTAAAAATGGCGCTGTTATTTTTTTTAAAAATATTTTTAAAACAATGTATAACTCGAGATTTGTACAAAAAATACTTTTTTGTAGAAAATAAAATATCCTATCAATATGGTTTTTTAATTTATTATTTAATTTTTTTTACTATATTAACATGACCTTATACTTGCATTTTTTTAAGTCAAAGAAATTTTTTTTTGTTTGCAGCGGATTTTTTGAATGACTGAAGCATCCGAGGCCTAAACCAATAGGTGTTTCTTTAGGATGGCCATTTAGGCGGTGAATGTTTAAGCAATAGCTGTAAACAATAAAAAATATACCGCCTTGACATCCACTTATCTGCGGCGACTATTTGGACGCCTGCTGTTTTGGAGCCGACCATTTGGACGATGACCATTTGGGTGCTGAAGTTTTGGGCAATAATAGCCATAAACAACAAAAAATATTAATACCTTGACACCCACTTTTTTGCGAAGATTGTTTTGGCGCCTGTCGTTTTGATTTAGTTAATAACACTTTCCGTTTAGGGGCATATTATTTGGACGCCGGCTATTTGGGCACTTAACGTCTGGGTAATAGACGTAAACCACAAAAAATAATAACCCCTTAACACCCACTTTTTGGCGACGACTGTTTGGATACCTGCTGTTTTGTTGATGATTGGCGCCTAAATGGTTTGCGCCTAAACGGTAAGTGTCGTTAACCAAACTTAAACGATAGGAACCCAATTAATCTTCGTTGAAAAGTGACTGTCAAGGCATTATTATCAAACCTTCAACGGCCAAATGGTCGGCGCCAAACCAGCAGGCGTCCAGACAGTCGACGCAATAAAATGGATGTCAAGGCATTATTATTTTTTGTTGTTTACGGCTATTGCCCAAACCTTAAGCACACAAAAGGTCTCCGCCCAGACAATTAGTGTCCAACCAGCAGGTCTACATGAACATTTTAAAGATAGCTATACTTATATAAGCTATATAGCTTTTCAGAACATCGTTTGAAAGAGAATGGATCTGACTCTAAAACGCACTTATTCTTTTAGGCCTCGGATGCTTTGGTCATGCATGCTGCTCTTAGTCGTGTTAATATAGCTATATAGCTGTCATACATGGATCGATCGGAAATTTTACGGGCTATAAAATAGTTGTTGATTCTTATCTGAGGGCACGGCAGTGCCTCGCCAAGTTCGCGCTGCCTTACCATCTTTTCTTGAAACAATTCAGCCGATATTTGACCTATCTAAAACTCTACTACGGAATGAGCTACGAATCTCAAACTTGGACAGTCATAGATCTTCATGGAGTTAACAACCCCTCCAAGTTTTATCGACTTCCATAAAGTAGTTACGAAATTTCAAAAAATCTCGAAATTGCCACTCACTCATGTATAGATAATCAATATTCTACTGTACTTAAAACATGCAGGCATGGCAGGTGGTAGACGCTTTTTACTCATTGGGCGTCGACCGGTGAGATACCACCATGCCAGAAGTGGGTAGCGCTAAGTGGTATCACCACGTTCCGCTACTGCGCTGGCAGTCCGGTTCCAACAATGAGTAACAGATAGCATGATGGCGCCTCCAGGATCAAAATATTCCGGAGGTAAAATACCCGACCACTCGGATCTCCGGGCGTCGGGTGATCCTGGGGGTCCTTCATGCAAAGATATTAAAAGAAGACCAAAAACTCAACTCAGAATTGATTTTAGCAATATAAGAGGATTAAGTACCAACATGAATTCAGTTCACCAACATCTTGAAGAACAAAGACCTGACATCCTTGTTCTCACTGAAACTAAAATCAGTTCTGCAACAACTATTGTGAACTATCTTTATCCCGGCTATGACCTACACCACCGATTTCGACATAATTTTGGGATCTGTGTGTACATTAAAAATGACCTTTCATGTCATCGAGAGGAGAAGCTAGAACCAGCGAACCTCGATATCATATGGCTGAAATTCACCTCAAAGTCATCGACCAAGTTCATTTGCTGCCTCTACCGACCGCCAAGTAACACCGAGTATCAAAACTTTTTTGCAACATTATCCGAAAACTGTGATAGTATACAGTCTAACTATCCACATGCGAAAATTGTTTTTTTAGGCGATTTCAACGTCCACAATATACCCTGGCTAAAACACCACAACAAAACAGATAATGAAGGCAGGGAAGCAGAAGCTTTTGCCATAAGTTGTGGTCTAACGCAGCTTGTCGATGAACCTACCCGTATCTCAGAAAGGGGTGAATTTGCAGCGCTTTTAGACTTGTTCCTAACTACAAATCCTGACTTGTACACAATTCAAGTAGATCCCCCACTTGGTTCATCCGATCATAAACTTATAAGAACAAAGTGCGAAATGTTCATACCGCCAAGCCAACAATCACTTCCTCGTAAAATGTGGCCCTATAAATCGGCAAAATGGAATGACCTTAAACAGTTTTACCTGGATTTTCCATGGCAAGAAGTTTGCTTTAAAACAGCTGATCCCACTATTTGCTGTAATGAAATAACAAAAGTAATCTTATCTGGAATGGATGCATATATCCCACATACAATAAAACGCAGAGCTAATGCAAAACCTTGGTTCAACAGCCAGTGTCAAACGGCTGCACAGAAAAAACACAGAGCATATAACCTTTGGAAACGACAACAAACCGCTCAAAACCACACAGAATTTATAGAAGCCAGAAATAGTTGCAAAATTACTATTGACGCCGCCAAAGAAACATACAATCAAAGAATAAAAAACAGGTTGCTGAATTTTCCAAGTAGTTCTAGGTCCTTTTGGTCTCTTGCAAAAGCCGTTGGATCAAACTTCACCAAGTCATCCATACCACCACTTACAGATAAAAATACTCACTCAGCCACAACATCAGATGAAAAAGCCAATATGCTGGCCAAAATCTTTTCCTCCAACTCAAACCTAACAGTGCCAAATGGAAAAACTCCACCGTTCGTTGAAAGGGTTTCCCACAGTATGCCAGAGGTACCCTTTTGTCACAGAGAAATACGAAAATCCCTTAAAAAGTTGGATACAAACAAAGCAATGGGTCCAGATGGCATTCCCGCGATAGTACTCAAAAATTGTGCTAGCGAACTCACCCCAACTTTCGCAAAATTATTCAATTTATCTTATAGGCAAGGAGTATATCCATCATCATGGAAGTCTGCCGCAGTACAACCCATTCCAAAGAAAGGAAAAAAGACAGATCCGTTAAACTATAGACCAATTGCTCTACTTCCGGTGATATCAAAAGTAATGGAAAGAGTTGTGAACAAACACCTAATCAAGTACTTGGAAAAGTACAAAATTATCAACGACAAGCAATACGGATTTCGAAAATATAGGTCAACTGGCGATTTACTTACATACGTCACTCACTTATGGCAGAAAGCGATTGAGTTGCGAGGTGAAACAAGAACAATTGCCTTAGATATATCTAAGGCATTCGATAAAGTCTGGCATGAAAATCTGCTCAACAAGCTCAAAGCAACGGGATTGTCGCCGAGACTTTGCACTTGGTTTGAAAGTTACCTTAAGGATAGATCCATTTATGTTGCACTGGATGGCCGGAACTCCAACTCTTACCAAATAAATGCTGGTGTGCCACAGGGAGCAATCCTTTCGCCAACACTTTTTCTGATTTACATAAATGACCTCATAGATTAAACAGTAAATCCACTCTATTGCTTTGCAGATGATGGCAATGTAGTCTCCTCAGTCATACCACCCACATGTCTCTCCGCACGTGAATTCCATTACCATAGACTAACTGAAATATCACAGATAAATAACGACTTGGAGATAATAGAGGACTGGGGCAACAAAAACCTTGTACAGTTCAACGCGCAGAAAACCCAAGCAGCCCTGTTTTCAAAAAAGATTAGCACCGGTGAGCCAAGCATCATGCTATCTGGAAGTGTTGTCGCATTGCAGAGCCAGTTGAACATCTTAGGAGTCACTGCAGAGACCAACATGTCTTGGCACAGTCACGTGGCAGATATAGCTAAAAGGGCGTCCCAAAAGCTTGGCTATTTCGTACAAGACATCTGTATACACCAATCCAACTGCTGACACTCTACAAAGCCCAGATTCGACCAACTATGGAGTACTGCTCACATATATGGAGTGCGGCACCCAAACATACCTTAATGCTTTTGAACACCGTGCAAAAACGAGCTATCAAGCTGATCAATGACCCCTCACTTACCCGTAGCTTGGATAGTCTCGAACATCGAAGAACTGTGGGCGATCTATCTCTCTTCTACAGGTATTATCACGGAAAATGCTCTGAAGAGTTGGCACGTATGATCCCCCCGGGAGTAGCACCTACTAGGCGAACACGTCAAACAGACGGTAACCATCAATTTATTGTCAAAATAGAGGCACCAAGAACCTCATTATATCAGAATTCATATCTCTGGAGAACAGCATCGCTGTGGAATAAACTCCCTGCGACAGTTTTCCCTGCAGGTTACAACCTGAACCGTTTCAAAACCAACACACACCAACATTTCCGCGCACTTGCCGCTTCTCGAGCGTGATAGGAATCTCCTTGCGAGTGCGCATACCCGTAAAAAAAAAAAATGCTACAAAGCTGAAATTTAAAAAAAAAACATTTCCAAACTAGTAAGAACCTTTCATTTTGAAATTTGTGCTGGAGAACTTGGCTTTACTTTTATCTCAATTCTTTTTACGGAATGCCATTTTCGAGTACTTAGCTTTTTTTTACATGAAATGTTTTTGTTATGATTATAATGTCGAGGCCTAGTATGAGGAGGTTAGGCATAGGTTGGAAATTTTATTAAAAAAAGGGCAAGAGATTTTATGATAAAAGCGAAAGAAAACCGTATAAATCAGGTATCCCCTCAAAATTTTGATCTTGGTAATGATAACAAAAAAAAACTGAAAAGAGTAATTTTTTTTTAAATATATATTTTTGCTTAATTTAAAAAAAACGTTAACATTAAACGTACAGTATCGGTTTTTTTAAATTAATTTTTTTAATTAATTAATAAATGGAAACACGTTGTGTATGAGTTAGTATGAAAAGATATGTCTTAATTTCGAAAACTTTTAAGCATTTTATTTTCAAGTTTCTTCAAGATCTGTGGAAGATTGAAAAGTTTGCCTCCCTTTTGCCAGTATACAGGGTGTAAACAGTATGACTGACAATATTTTAATGGGTGAAAGAGGAGGCCAAAATAAGAAAAACACCTCCCTCTTTTCAAGATATAGGATTTTAAAAGTTTGAGGAGTGGGAAAAAAAGGATTTTAGCATAAAAGAAAATCTGCCACCGCCAAATGATTATTTGATTAATTATGATTAAAAAATGTGGTATAAATTATTTGATAAACTCCGAGACATCCCCACATTCTCTGCCAAAAACCTCCCTGATCTTCGATAGATATAAGGCCCGAAATGTTCTAAAAATCAGTTTTTTTGTGATTTTCTCGAAAACTAATAACTTTTTTAGAAAAAGTCAATATATAAAAATACACAAAATTATTAGGTCTATACTATAAAATTAAGAAAAAATTAAAAAAATATATATTTAAAAAATGTTGATACTTAATATAATATTAAGCTTGATCCACACTTGTACAAACCACTATTTACTAAAACTTAGTTTTTGTTTTTTTAAATGATTGACAACTTTAAATCAAGGTTAGGAATCAATAAAATTTTGAAAATTTTATATTTATACAATCAGGAACTCTCCGAGAAAAAAAGCGTATTATTATTAAAACTTATTATAAGTGTTAAAATACGCGAAACACAGCAAGAGTCAAGCCAAAACTATGAAGATGATGGCCTGCAGAATTTTCTACACTATCTGAACGGTATTCGACTAACAATTAAATACACAATGGAAATTGAAAAAAAAAAGATTTGGCCTTACCTTTTTTGGATGTTCTTGTCAAACGAATAGACAGAAAAATTCAAACCACTGTATATAGGAAACCTACACACACGGGACAGTACCTAAATTTTAACTCTAATCATTCTGTTGCTACAAAACAAGGAGTTATAAGAAGCTTGTATTTAAGAGCCATAAATATTTGTAGTAATAATGAAATTAATCAGCTCAACGATCTCTAAAATTAAAAACAAACCAAATGTAGCAAATTCTCAAAATAATAATCTGTGGGGTGTTATTCACATTCCATATGTTCAAGGGATTTCAGAAAACATAAGACGAATAGATAAACACTATAATATAAAAACAGTATTTTCATCCGGAAATACGATAAAGTTTTGTAATTAAAACAAAAGCAAAAAATCCGTCAAATAATAAAATCATATGTAGCTGAAACCAAACGCCCTTTTCAGGTCAGAGTACATGAACATCTAAAAACCCAATTAAGGCATAATGAAAAATCCGGTATAGCGGATCATTCATGGTCAAATGTTCACAGGATTCCATGGTCAGAAGCTAAAATTTTGCATAAGAGGTCGCATTGGCGAAAACGAAAACTTATTGAAGCTGCCTTTATAATGCAGAATAAAGAAGTTTTCAACCAAGCATGGACATACCAAACATATGGAAACCACTCCTTAAGGAAAACAATTATCTTAGTATTAAAAGGGGGCGCGCGGTCACACCTGACTGCACACCAAGTAGTAGCCAGTAGACTGGATTGTGTAGTTTACACTTGAAAACGGTTAGAGATACTTACTAACCAAAACGTCGGGTTCAAAGGAAATAAAAACAATGGAAGTCCGAAATTTTATTTCTACTCAATCATTGTCTACGAGTTTCAAACAAACCCCCAAACCTAAAAACAGTTTTCTATGTCAAGATGAGGTGTTTAACTTCAAGCTTCTCTTGAAAATCAAGCTTCGCCAGTGGGGGTCAGCTTTTTTAGAAACCCTCCAAAAGCAACAACATCCTGTACTTACTCAGATGAGCTGTCATCTAGCATGAGCTCTTCCTGCTTGATTTCTTCAGTCTTCAATTCAAACTCCTCTCCTTCTGATTTTACACTGAATAATGACGATTCAAGACACTTGCTATCTGACTGGCTAAAAAAAAATTAAGATAAAATACTTACAATTTAATCTAGGATTGTATGTACAAGAAATTGTATGTTTGTATATTTTGTCTAGTTTAGCTATGTAAAAGTATGTAGTTTTTGAAAATCCCCAAGATATATTTTATTTTATTGGAGGATATTGTTACCAAATTTAAATTGCAATATATCTCAATAACATGTATATAAAATTAGCAGAACAACTTTGTAAACGAAAAAAAATTACATGCTGATAATTTGCCCTTGATAATCAGTAAATTGGTAAAAATTTGCAAATGCCCGTTTAAAAAAAATGTTCTAGCAAATTTATATAAAGATAGCATAACACCTATAGAAGTAATATATATACCAGGAATTAAAAAAGCATTGAACCTTAGCAGCAGAGTCAAGGCATTGGAAGATACTTTAAGTGAAGTTCAGGTTGCTAACACTCAGAAAATAGATGAGTTTGATGCCCAGATTAAGGGGATAACTGAAGAAGTCAAGAGTTTAAAAACTAGCTTTTTAGCCTCAGTAGAGGACATTAAAAAGGACCTCACCATTATAAAAAACACTACCTCCACTTCAACTAAGGTGAATAATAGTGGAAATAGTACAATAGTGCATGGTAATGTAATGCACGAGGTCTCAGAGAGACAGAAAAGATCATGTAACCTGATGGCATTCAATTTACCTCAAAGCAATGAGGTTGAAGATATGTCTAAGATGAAAGATATGCTTCAGGGCCTCACAGGCTCTCCTCTAAAAATCATTAACACAACTAGAATTGGAAAGCGTAATAAAAATGGGCACCAAGCTCTCCGTCTAACTTTAGAGACTTCTGAAGTAGTTCACTTAATATTAAGAAACAAGCGAAAGCTCGACAGAAGCTTAAAAATATTTCTTGAGGCTGATTTAACCTCAGAACAACGATCAGAGGTAAATATTTTAAAAAATGAACGTAAAGAAAGACAACGTAATGGTGAAAATGATCTTATTCTGAAATATGTAAATGGAGTACCGAAATTAATCACAAAAAACTAAAAACTGCCAAAGTAAAATCAAAAAGCACCTCTTTACTGGTATATTTTCAAAATGTCAGAGGTTTACGAACAAAACTTCATCTTCTTTATGAGAATACCTCTTATTGCCAATATGATATCTTAATCTTTAATGAAACTTGGTTAACTGGTGACTTCAATGATGCTGAACTACAAATGTTTGACTACAACATATATCGAAAGGACAGATCACCAGAAACAAGTACTTTTTCTAGACGAGGTGGGGGGGTATTAATAGCTGTTCGTAAAACGATAACCAGCACAGTTTTATCAGCTAGTATAAATATTGAACAATTGTTTGTTAAAGTTCAAATTGGCAATAACAATTTTATCTTTGCAACAGCTTATTTCCCACCCCGAAGTGCACCAGAAAAGTACATAGAATTTACTGAGAATGTTGAGAACCTATCTGAAAAATATCCAGAACACAAATTTTGTATCCTGGGAGATTTTAATCTTCCATACTGTCATTGGCTTAATGATGGATTGTCTTCAGTTGCTGCGCCTATGGCAGGAGTTCCACCAAACGAGGTTGAATCCATACAAGTTCTTACGTTTTTATGCTCATACCATAACCTTTATCAAGTTAACTCGGTTAGAAATGGTAATAACAATTTACTTGATTTGGTTTTTATGCAAGATGGTGGCACAGAGATATTTACACCAGATTATGCATTACTTCCAGAGGATATCCATCAGCCACCACTGTCTTTAGAGGTTCAATATGATTCTGATTGTTTTAACAACTCGGGATTGACTGGGGATAGCTGTTATAGAGATTTTAAGTCAATGAATGTTCAAAAAGTGTCGAGTTTTCTTTCTCAGTTTAACTGGGACGATTTATTTAAGAACAAATCTCTTGAGGATATGGTTAATATCTTCTACGACATTGTTTACCTAACAATTGATATTTTTGTTCCTTTGAGGAAGTATTCAGCAAAAAAGTTTCCCATTTGGTTTTCTCCAGAACTAAAACAAACAATTATTGAAAAAAAGAAATTGCACAAAAAATACCGTAGAAGTAGATCAGTGGATGATTATAATGAGTTTTCTCTATTACGGACTCACTGTAAACAACTTAAAAAACAATGTTATTAAGATTACGTTACTTTAACGGAATCGTCTCTTAGGGATAATGTCAAAAATTTCTGGAAATTTGTTAAAAGTAGAAAAGCCAAAAGTAACATATCTTCTGAAATGCACTATAATGATGTTACTAGTTCTTCTGGAGTTGGGATCGTCAATTTGTTTGCTGAATATTTTTCCAAGACTTATAGTGATAAAGACTGTGTTTCACAGGACAATCTGCCGTTTGGGGACATCAATCTGTCAGAGTATAGCATACCTATCTCGTGTATCTATGAAAAACTATTCAAATTGGATATCAACAAGGGACCAGGCCCTGATGGTCTCCCACCATCACTTATTAAACACTGTAGCTTTCTCTTTTCTAGACCTCTTTTTCACATATTTAACCTCTCTTTAAAAACCGGGACATTTCCAGCCTATTGGAAAACAAGCTTTATTACTCCCATATTGAAATCTGGAGATAATTCAAAAGTTAATAACTATCGACCCATCAGTATATTAAGTTGTATCCCTAAGGTATTTGAAAGCCTTGTTTGTGATTACTTATCTGCTAGTTTAAAAGGCTGTTTTATCGATCAGCAATTTGGATTCATTTCTCATCGCTCCACAGAACTTAACATTTTAACATTTACTGACTATCTTTTGGAATCCTTGGAGGGGGGTTATCAAGTTCATGCTGTATATACATATTTTACAAAGGCGTTCGATCGGGTTAATCATAGAGTTTTAATTAATAAGTTGCAGAGTCTGGGAATTCAGGGAGTGCTTCTAGAATGGCTTTCTTCTTACCTATGTGAAAGAACACAAATAGTGCGTATTCAAGGTTTCCAATCGGTGGGAATTAACGTACCATCGGGTGTACCTCAGGGTTCACATCTAGGCCCTCTTCTTTTTAATTTATATGTGAATGATATTGCATCCTCTTTTGTCTTTGCTTTCTTTCTGATGTTTGCTGATGACTTAAAATTATACATGAGAATCAAGAATAATACTGATTGCATAAAACTGCAGGCTGACTTAGATCGTCTCAGCAACTGGTGTGAAATTAATGGAATGGAACTTAATGTTAAAAAGTGCAAGCTAATGGTTTTTAGTCATATCAGACATCCCACAGAACAGGTATACACTTTAAATGGTTGCCCTTTAGAATCTGCATGTCAAATTAAAGATCTAGGTGTAGTCCTAGATTCCAACTTATCTTACATACCTCATATATCAATGGCAGTATCAAAGTCACTTCAAATGCTAGGTTTTATTAAAAGGTGTGCTAAAGATTTTCTTAATATAGCATCCATCAAAATATTATTCTGTTCACTTGTTAGGCCTCATTTAGATTACTGTTCTTGTGTCTGGTCCCCCCACTACAATGTTCATATCAGGGCTATTGAGAGAGTTCAGCATAAATTCTTAAGATTTATTTCATTCAAGGAACACCAAGGAGTTGAAGATATCAATTACTCACATGTTGAAAGTACTCTTAATATTACTACTCTCCAGATCAGGCGTATGCACAAAGATCTTACCATATTCTATAATCTACTGCACTCATATAGCTTTAGTCCAGAGCTACTGGCCAAAATCAATATTCATGTCCCTTCTAGACAAACAAGGCTTTATCAGCCCTTCCAAATTACACAACATCGTACAAACTACGGATATAACTCGTTTCTATCAAGGTCAGCTAGATTTGCTAATCAGTATTCTGACAGATTGGACTGTTTTGATAATCAAAAAATTTTTAAATCCCAGTTAAAATCCTGTACGATGTGATACTTATTGTCCTTAGATGAAGATAAATTTAATTTTTTTTTTTAATATATTATGTTACTCAATTTCAGTATTGTGTCGGTTTTACTTTGTTTTATGTTAATATTATGCTATACATTTTTTAATATGTTATTGTTATCATTTTCATGTTTTATTATCTTTAAAGTGATAGGTTAGGTTTATGATCTTACTTATTAATTTAACTTTGTATTTTAATTGGGCAATTGCTCGTTGATAAATAAATAAATAAATAAATAATATTTACCTAAAAAAATTTTAGGCCACAATTTGACATTAATTATCCGTAAATAAGTGGTAAAAACACAAATTTGTCATGTAGGTTTTTTTAAAGTGACATTCAGTTACAGTTAACACCCATAGAAATATTGATTTTAATAAATTTTTGCTAGTGCATTAGCCATTAATTATAAATTAGTTGTGAAAACAAAAAATTTGCCGTGCCCATTAAAAAGATATTGTGTTCTTTTAAATTTACATGTGTTATCTAAATATGTGTCATGTGTCAAAAATTTTCATTTTCATTTTCTTTTTTTGGTGTTTTATTGCCAATAGGCAATCCAACTAAAGCCACTGTTTTAATAAAAAAATACTTGTTTTCTATTTTATTTGTTCTTCTAACTCTTTTATAATATTTTAATTCTTTTTGGATTTTTGTAAATACATAAATAAGAAAGTTTGTTCCTATTTGATTTTTATTTTTACCCACCTATCTATTATAAAATATCTAGGCCGACTACTGGTTTAAAATTGGCTGATTTTTGGTGGCCGAGTACTGGAATTCTTGTACATTTTTAATATGTTTCTTTTTAAATTTTTTATATTTGTAATTAAGCAATTTTTGAGTTTTAGAGAACACACAGTCATTACCTAGGAATAGTTATGCCGAGAGGTGAAAAGCTCTCACAATCGGTGTACACATTTCTCACAATCCCTCCAAATCACTCACAATCTTACCACAATCCTACACCGCTGCACAGTCCTCCACAATCCCTTGCAATCCCTCACAATCTTACCACAATCCCTCACAATCTTAGCAAAAGATTGTGGATTTTCACAATCAGTGTACACAATTTGGGTTAGCTGTTCACCGCTCGAGTTATGCAATAACTATGATGGACTGCACCTGAGTATATATTTTTTAAAATTAATTTTGTTTGAGAAATACTGCTAGGTGGCGGACTACTGGTGCATTTACCCTACTTACCCATTATCAGCACCACATTCTGAAAACTCTTCTTTAACTTTCATTTTGTCTGAACTAGAACTACATCTGATTCTTTCATCCCACTCACTGAATCGTGGTTCATTAACACAATGTGGGGATGTTTCCTTTTTAATATCTGAACTTAAAAATAAAAGGTCAGCAGCCTGGTCATCTAGCTTATTGAACATGTTTTTGGGGTTGTTATTCAGCAGATGAAAGTCTTTTTTTAGTAATTTTCTAAAAGAGGATTCCTCTGGAGACGTTGTTTCTTTCGACATCTTTTGTTTTATTTATCACACAACACCAAATGATCTATTTTAGTTTTTTTTTTTTTTTGGATTTCGTTCTTTCGTTGTGTTTGGAGTCTAATTCTAGGGCCGAGGTGTTTGGTCATTAAACTGGGAACAAAATGGCGGCGTCAAGAACAATGGTAGATCGATGACGATACTTTAAGCGAACATACCGGGTTTATTTCGAGTAGCGTACGAGGGTTAGAAGATGAAATCCGTTTATATTAAAATAACCCTAGATAGGAGGCATTTAAACATTGGTATGAATTCCGCACATGTGTAAAATTTGATTTATTTTAAATTTCAGACCAATAGCATTAAAGCGCTTAAGGTTAGGCAGGGATCGTTAACCTGGGTGGTAAAAACAGTGCCCCAGGAAAATAAACAGCGTTATGGCTAATCTAAGTTCAAAATGTTAAACAGGATCGATAAGGCCATTACATTTCGGTGGTGGTGGCTGCAAGGTGGTAGTAGAAGAATATTTAAAAAAATTATAATTTCAGAACCGAGGCAGCTAGTAAAATGAGGTTTTCAGAGTTAGATTAAGATTTACATTTTCAACAATATTTGTCACAACGTGAAAGTTTGTCGAAGTCACAGTTTATAAGATATAAAAAAATGTTTAAAAATCATATCTTAAGAACCACAGGAGTTAACGAAATGCGGTTTTCAAATTTAGATTCTGAATTACATTTTTTACAAAATTGGTCATAGCGTCAAAGTTTGCCAGTCACAATTTTTGAAAAAAGAAAATTGTGTATACATATCTACACATGTATCTCAAAAACGACAGCAACTAGAGTAGGTAACGTAGTTTTTACAAATTAATTAAAAAAAATATTTGTAGGTAACAAAAATAAAGCTACCTTAACACCCAAAACGACTAGGTCTTATGGCTCACGTGCCTACTGGCGCCTTTCTTTTTAGCTATATTTAATCCAACCATGCTAAAAGGGCAGCTATTTGTCAACAACCAAATTTAATGGGAAACTCCGTTATTATTAAAGATATCGGTTTTCCGATTGCACCTTACCGTGCTGTTTTTTTTTTTAGTCCTTAAAAATGGTGTAATCAGATTTTTGCTATACCCCGTACTTTCGCTAATATAGGGAGTTTTTGAACAAATTGCATTTTTAATAATCCCTTATATATCGCTCATTTTTCCAGATATTTTTATTCTGTAAAAACCTTTTCATGGCAACTTTTTTAGAAGAAAATAATGACGTCAATTTTTTTAAATATTGGTTACTTTTAAAGATATGGTATTTATCATAAAAAAATTAAATACTGACCTGGTTTTTTTATTTCTATTTTGATTGGTTTCATGCTATTATTTTCACAAAATAAAATGGAAAATAAAAATTTTATATTTTTTTGTTTTTAGGTTAAAAAAATATATTTAATATTTAAAAAAAATTTAGTCCGAACCTGGAAATTTCTAACATCAATATAAATTAAAAATTACTGGCTGAACGATTTTTAGTTTAACTACTTTGATACTTAGCAAATTCAAATGGTTTTACGTTAATTTAAAGATTTATTTGAAACAAAGTCTACGATAAATACAAAAAAAATAACGAATTACAAAAAATAATACCTAAATTTTCTTTAATGATATAAATGTTCAAACTAATTGCCATTATGTATAAGACATTGTTGGCATTTTTGAGTAATTTTTCTTAATGCATTTTGCACAAAAATATTTCTGCCATTTAAATATTGGAATTTTGTTGCTTGAATAAGGCAGTCAAACATATCACATTTTTCAAAATCTGGATATAGTCGATTTCTAGCCATTTTGAATAATTTTGAGTGAGCCATTCACAAAAATGACAAGTAGAACGACAATGTCAATTTCACGCTTTTGTTTTTCCATGTTGAAGTAAATTTCATGAGTTGCTGTGCTATTATGAAATAATTACTATGATATTATTTTGTAACTTTTTAACGTTTTGACTTTATTTATAAATCTTTTAGTTAACGTTTTAAAACAGATAAACTAAAAATATACTAGTGTGCAAGCAATTTTTAATTTATATTTACGTTGAAAATCTCCAGTTTCGGACTAAATTTTTGTTTTAAAATATTAATTTTTTTTTAACATTAAATTTAAAAAATATTAAAGTTTTATTATTTTAAGATAATAATAACATGCAACCAATAAAAATAGTTATAAAAAAATGATAAATACCATATCTCAAAAACTAAACAATATTTTAAAAAATTGACAACGTCATTAATTTGCCCTAAAAAAGTTACCATAAAAAGGTTTTTACAGAATAAAAATATCTTGCAAAATAAGCGAGATACAAGGAATTATCAAAAATGCAATTTTTTCAAAAACTCCCTGTATTAGCGAAACTACGGGGTATAGCAAAAATCTGATCATACCATTTTTAAGGGCTCAAGAAAAGAGCACGGTAAGGTGCAATCAGAAAATCGATATCTTTAATAATAACCGAGTTTCCCATTTAATCCCATCGAAAATCGGACACGCTGTGAATCTATGTTTAGCAACTATATCAGGTTTTTTTGTTTTAACCAAACAATTTTGCTACAATTTTTTCTTAAATTAACTTAAAATTACATTTGATATTCAAATTTACAAAATAAATAAATAAATAAGTATAAACCAAAAAAAAAAAAGACTAAAACTTCCTAAAAGGGCAGTTATTTAACAGTAATCAGATTTAAGCTTCTTTTATGAATATTTTTTGTTTATAAAAGCAGGTAAGTTAGATATTTAAGTTAAAATGGCAATTTGGCCATACAACTTCGTTGCCCAAATATTCTTAGAGCAGAAAATACTGGTGAAAAACAGTCATAATAATTGCCAGCGAATAGGGTATTTGCCCAATATTTTATAGCAAAAATTTTATTGTAAAAACTAAATTGTACGCATGCAAGTGTGTTTTTTATAATCGAAATTGTACCACGTATAATGTTATTGGTTCAAAGTTATGTAAATGTTTTTACCCTGAATTTGTTGCTTAAAACTGCGCTCAATGGTTCAAAAGCGCATAAAATTGCCGCATTAATTTTCTTTGGGTATTAATTCGTTACTACAGTACCGATTTCAAAGACTTTTGGCTTGTTGGAAAGCTAAAACTTTAAGTTATACGACCACATTACTAAAATTGACATTTCACTAAAAGTAAAGATGGCAGACGTTTTTACAAAATGCCAATTTTTGACTCATTTGAAAAAAATTACGCGCACTGCTGTCACTTTTAATTTAGTTCTGTTATGAACCCCGATCCTGGCCCTAGAGACAATTCTGGGACTACCATCGCTACCAACTTGGATCAAGAGGGAGGCGATGGGGACCTACCTACGTCTAAGGGACACGGGTCAGTGGAGAGGAAGAGGGGCAACAGCTGGTCATCTAGCTATAGTCTACGTCAATGACGGTCAGCAGAGCACACGCACCTTGGAGGCTCGAGAAGAGATACAAAATCCACATCCCAGACAGGGAAGCGTGGCAGAGAGACAAAATGATGTTTGAGGAGAGCGCTTCAGTTTGCTACACTGATGGATCCAAACTATCAGAGAGGCAAACCACAGGAGCGGGAGTATACGTGGAAAAACTAGAAGTTCAGAAGAGCTACTCGCTCGGTGAGCAGGCTACTGTTTTTCAAGCAGAAGTCTACGCCATAATAATGGCGGCAACCCTAGAAGAGGGTCGGAATAGCGAAGAGGAGCTTATATATATATGCTCTGACAGTCAAGCCGCCCTGAAGGCGCTACACGCACCCAAGATTGCTGACGGCTTGGTGGAAGAATGCGCAGAGGCGCTGGAGACCCTAAGCGATGGCAAACGGGCGACGCTAGTTTGGGTTCCGGGACATACTATATACCAGGCAACGAGAAGCGGACGAACTCGCACGACTCGGGGCAGCAACCGCCTGTGTAGAACCGGAGCCACTTTTGGGCGTGACAAAAAGACTAGTGCAAAGCGGACTCAACAAATGGGCCCAGGACGCGCTATTAAACTCCTGGGAAACAGGAACGGGCAGACAGACCAGAGAATTCGTAGACCGTCCAAAAGCGACCAGAATTAGATGGATGCTGGGACGGACACGAAAAGACCTCGGACTGCTGATAGGTACTCTAACCGGACATAACCGGTTGAGGAAGCACATGACACGTATAGGAGTCGAGAATGACCCTACCTGCCCAGCCTGTGGACAGGAAGAAGAGACATCAAGACACCTCGTGGCAGAATGCGAGGCCTACGCAAGGATGAGACAACAGGCACTCGGAGCGCCAACTCTGAGCGAGGAAGAACTGCACATGCTCAAACTTACTGGACTTTGTAAAGAGAACAGGAAGGCCCAATGAGTTACCCGACCATTAAAGGGAAGTGCAGACAGTGGGTTAAGGGACAGACTTGGGGCATGGCAAAAAGGGCCTACTCTGGCCTACTTGTCAGACCTGCGGGTCAACCCCCCCCACTACTACTACTACTACTTGTTTAAATGAGAAAAAGTGGCGCTATTCTAAGCCTAATCAGGTGCTGTATCAATATTAAAGATATCTTACTAAAATATCGAGCAAAAACTAAAAATGCTGTTTTTTGAAAAATTGAAATATTGTCGCCATTAAATAAAATTTGTTAGTTTAGCAACTACGGCCATTTGAATGACGTTAACAAATTTTTTCTAGGCCTTCTAGTTTTTTTGAAACCATAGCCAACATTTTTATTTCTTATGACCGCCATATTGAATTTATACGTCAATAAATAGAGCATTAAAAGACCTTTTCAATGGTTCAAAATTTCAACTATGTATAATAAGCCTATCTTTGAATGACGAAAAATGTGAATTTATTTAAAAAACTGTTTTTCACTTGGTTGGCTGTGAAACAAAGGCCGTAGTTGCGTTTGTTGTCATACCTACGTTGAAAAGCTCCTTTTATTTTTAAAAAACTTTTAACGTCATTTAATTGGCTGCCAATTCGTATATGTAAAAATATATAGGATGTTTCTTTTGTGTGCCACCTGTATATGGTAAATGTCATACCGTAACCAAAAGGGAAAACATTTGCTGATTAGATAGAACGAAAATTGTGGAAATTTTTCACGGGAAGAAATATAATGAAACACCCTGTACTTTTTGCTGAACGCTAAATGTAATACGCGACATGGCTTGAGCTGGAATTTGCGTGAAAACAAATACCCACTTCTTACCTGTTCATACTTTCCCACTACTAGCCCAAATACGGGTCGCAAACAGCGAAAAATATTTCAAGACACTACTCAAAATATATTTTTCTCTCTTTTACTTCTCTCTTACACACATTAAGCACAGAAAGCAATCTATGAATCCTATAGCTTTTAACCATGCTGTATACAACTCTTTATTAACTTAAAAAATTTAAGTATAAATATAATATGTATATAAATATATATATAATATATAAATCGATATAATAAAAAAATAAATAATTATAACATTTCCCCTATTCTAACCCATGTAAGCATTTTGGCCTTATCGATTTTATCTTTTTATTAAAAAAATAATCTTTTTTTGTTCCTTCTATTCACCAACTTAAGGGCCTGTACGATATTTTCTATTTTTTCCGTATTGTATTTTGCCGGTGGGATATTTCCGTCGTCGCTTTCTCTGTTTGCCCGTTAGGTTCGATTTCTTGTGTTTTAAAAAATATTTCGTTTTTTGATTTTATGGTAAAAATGTGTTTAGTATATGTGTTCTTATTTCCCCAATGGGTTCTTCTTCTGAATCTGTATCACTTTCTGCTTTAGCTTTGATATCTTTTAATTCTTTTTCTGTATATGTTTCTCCGTCTTTGAGTAAATGTAGGCCTCCAATTTTGGCGTTTATTTCCTGTGCCGTTGCTTCCTTTAGGTGAAACTATAAAATTTTTAGCTTCTGTCTGTCCCCTGGACCAAAATGCTCTGGTGGTAAAGTATTTTTATCTATATCTTCTTTCATATGTTGATACTTTTAGATTAAAAAGTATTATCTTCTATCTCTAGGCACTTGTTTCGTACAGTGTTAATTTTTTTGTTGTTTACAATCACTTCACTTTTGTCTTTATGTCTACGTATTTGTTTTATCTCTTCGTTTAGTTTCATGATCGCAATGAGCACAATAATACCACTTTAAAACGTTTCCGTATTCATGAATAAATACATGCTTATCAAAGGTACTTTTGTTTTTGGCCTTATAATAGCAATAAGAACAATAAAACCATTTAATTTTGTGGACGTCTTTATGTATTGTTACATGTCTGTTAAGACTGTCCTTGTGATTGGTTTTAAATAAACATTTTTCACATTGAAGCGATTTACCAGCACTTTTGTCTTTATGTATAAACATATGTGCTACTAAAGCAACTTTATGTTTAGTTTTATAACTGCAGTGGGTATAATGAAACCAGTTAATTGTATTTACGTCTTGATGGGTTATCGCATGTCGTGTAAAGTAACTTTTGTATATGGTCTTTATGTATTAGAAAGTGTCTTATTAAACCATCCTTAATTATAGATTTATAATCGTAATGGGCCAAACAAAACCACTTAATGTCGTGTGTTATTATTTACTCAATGTGTTCTTTTTCTGAATCTGTTTCACTTTCTGCTTTAGCTTTGATATCTTTTAATTCTTTTTCTGTATATGTTTCTCCGTCTTTGAGAAAATGTAGCCCTCCAATTTTGGCGTTTATTTCCTGTGCCGTTGCTTCCTTTAGGTGGAACTATAAAATTTTTGGCTTCTGTCTGTCCCCTAGACCAAAATGCTCTGGTGGTAAAATATTTTTAACTCTATCTTCTTTAATATGTAGATACTTTTAGATAAAAAAGTATTATCTTCTTTTTTTAGGAACTTGTTTCGTACAGTGATACTTTCTTTGTTGTTTACAATCACTTCACTTTTGTCTTTATGTCTACGTATGTGTTTTATTAAATGATCTCTTCGTTTAGTTTTATGATCGCAATGGGCACAATGGAACCACCTAAAATCATTTCCATGTTTATGAATAAACACATGCTTATCAAAGGTACTTTTGTTTTTGGCCCTATAATAGCAATAAGAACAATAAAACCATTTAATTTTGTGGACGTCTTCATGTATTGTTGCATGTCTGTTAAGACTGTCCTTGTGATTGGTTTTAAATAAACATTTTTCACATGGAAGCGATTTACCAGCACTTTTGTCTTTATGTATAACCATATATGCTACTAAAGCAACTTTATGTTTAGTTTTATAACTGCAGTGGGTATAATGAAACCAGTTATTGTATTTACGTCTGGATGGGTTATCGCCTGCCGTGCAAAGTAACTTTTGTATATGGTCTTCACAATTAAACACCTTAACCACTCTCTTGTCTTTATGTATTAGAAACTGTCTTATTAAACCATTCTTTATTTTAGATTAATAATCGTAATGGGCCAAACAAAACCACTTAATGCCGTGTGTTGTTGTTTATTCAATGGGTTCTTTTTCTGAATATGTTTCACTTTCTGCTTTAGCTTTGATATCGTTTAATTCTTTTTCTGTATATGTTTCTCCGTCTTTGAGTAAATGTAGCCCTCCAATTTTGGCGTTTATTTTCTGTGTCCTTGCTTCCTTTAGGTGAAACTACAAAATTTTTAGCTTCTGTCTGTTCCCTGGACCAAAATGCTCTGGTGGTAAAGTATTTTTATCTATATCTTCTTTAATATGCAGATACTTTTAGATTAATAAGTACTATCTTCTTTTTTTAGGCACTTGTTTCGTACAGTGATAGTTTCTTTGTTGTTTACAATCACTTCACCTTTGTCTTTATGTCTACGTATGTGATTTATTAAATGACCTCTTCGTTTAGTTTTATGATCGCAATGGGCACAATGGAACCACCTAAAATCATTTCCATGTTTATGAATAAACACATGCTTATCAAAGGTACTTTTGTTTTTGGCCCTATAATAGCAATAAGAACAATAAAACCATTTAATTTTGTGGACGTCTTCATGTATTGTTGCATGTCTGTTAAGACTGTCCTTGTGATTGGTTTTAAATAAACATTTTTCACATGGAAGCGATTTACCAGCACTTTTGTCTTTATGTATAACCATATATGCTACTAAAGCAACTTTATGTTTAGTTTTATAACTGCAGTGGGTATAATGAAACCAGTTATTGTATTTACGTCTGGATGGGTTATCGCCTGCCGTGCAAAGTAACTTTGTATATGGTCTTCACAATTAAACACCTTAACCACTCTCTTGTCTTTATGTATTAGAAAGTGTCTTATTAAACCATCCTTAATTTTAGATTTATAATCGTAATGGGCCAAACAAAACCACTTAATGTCGTGTGTTGCTGTTTACTCAATGGGTTCTTTTTCTGAATCTGTTTCCCTTTCTGCCTTAGCTTTGATATCTTTTAATTCTTTTTCTGTATATGTTTCTCCGTCTTTGAGTAAATGTAGCCCTCCAATTTTGGCGTTTATTTCCTGTGTCCTTGCTTCCTTTAGGTGAAACTATAAAATTTTTAGCTTCTGTCTGTCCCCTGGACCAAAATGCTCTGGTGGTAAAGTATTTTTATCTATATCTTCTTTAATATGCAGATACTTTTAGATTAATAAGTACTATCTTCTTTTTTTAGGCACTTGTTTCATACAGTGATAGTTTCTTTGTTGTTTACAATCACTTCACCTTTGTCTGTATGACTACGTATGTGATTTATTAAATGACACCTCTTCGTTTAGTTTTATGATCGCAATGGGCACAATGGAACCACCTAAAATCATTTCCATGTTTATGAATAAACACATGCTTATCAAAGGTATTTCTGTTTTTGGCCCTATAATAGCAATAAGAACAATAAAACCATTTAATTTTGTGGACGTCTTCATGTATTGTTGCATGTCTGTTAAGACTGTCCTTGTGATTGGTTTTAAATAAACATTTTTTACATGGAAGCGATTTACCAGCACTTTTGTCTTTATGTATAATCATATGTGTTGCTAAAGCATTTTTATGTCTAGTTTTATATTCGCAGTGGGCACAATAAAACCAGTTTATTATAGTATTTACGTTTTGATGAGTTATCGCATGCCGTTTTAGGTAGTTTTTGTATATAGTTTTAAAATTACAGTCTTCACATTGAAAAACCTTAACCACACTCTTGTCTTCATGTATTATAAAGTGTCTTATTAAATCATCTTTTTTTTAGACTTATAGTCATAAAAAAAGTATTTATTATTACATTTTTACAAAAAAAAAAAGAAAAGTACAGATACATACAATAAATTCATAATATTAATATAAATAATAATAGTTCATTTAGAAAAATATTCCTTTTCAATTCACAATCTTTTGTAATTTTGTGACTCTACTCCGTTCAATGTCCTCACATCTTTTTCTTTTAAGATTTTTAGTTTTCTGTGCTTGATCGTTATGGAAGTTTATTCTTATTATTGTACGCAATTTACAAAAATCAAAAATTATTTTAAGTGGCATGGTTTCTTTTTTTAAAATTTTACTGGCCAATCAACCCACAATTCTGGTAAGTCTAAATGAGTTACCATGATATAACTCGAAGAATAAGTTCCATTTTTTAATTTTTTCCAACCAATGTTGCGAAGGTGGGTTTTCCAACCAATGTCGAGAATGGAAGAATATGTTTGAGCCTTGTTTTTTGAGAAACAACTGATTGTTTTTGCACACAGCAACCCACAGATTCTTCCTAAAAAAATTTCAGTGGAAATTATTTATCAATATACTTTGGATAATAATTAGAGAATAATTAATAATAATAATAACAATTAGATATTAATTAGATATTATTAAACAAGAAGCCCATTTGCTAAGAAAATCGTGGCCATTTTTTTTACCCTGTAAACAAACGATCTTCTCTGTCCTGAATCAAATTTTTACACACTGTTAACAGGTGGTAGACGCTTTCACTCATTGGGCGTCGTCCGGTGAGATACCACCATGCCAGAACTGAGTAGCGCTAAGTGGTATCACCACGTTCCGCTACTGCGCTGGCAGTCCGGTTCCAACAATGAGTAACAGATAGCATGATGGCGCCTCCAGGATCAAAATATTCCGGAGGTAAAATACCCGACCACTCGGATCTCCGGGCGTCGGGTGATCCTGGGGGTCCTCCATGTAAAGATATTAAAAGAAGACCAAAAACTCAACTCAGAATTGATTTTAGCAATATAAGAGTAATCCTCTAACCAACATTAATTCAGTTCACCAACATCTTGAAGAACAAAGACCTGACATCCTTGTTCTCACTGAAACTAAAATCAGTTCTGCAACACCTATTGTGAGCTATCTTTATCCCGGCTATGACCTACACCACCGATTTCGACATAATTTTGGGATCTGTTTGTACATTAAAAATGACCTTTCATGTCATCGAGAGGAGAAGCTAGAACCAGCGAACCTCGATATCATATGGCTTAAATTCACCTCAAAGTCATCGACCAAGTTCATCTGCTGCCTCTACCGACCGCCAAGTAACACCGAGTACCAAAACTTTTTCGCGACATTATCCGAAAACTGTGATAGTATACAGTCGATTTCAACGTCCACAATATACCCTGGCTAAAACACCACAACAAAACAGATAATGAAGGCAGGGAAGCAGAAGCTTTTGCCATAAGTTGTGGTCTAACGCAGCTTGTCGATGAACCTACCCGTATCTCAGAAAGGGGTGAATTTGCAGCGCTTTTAGACTTGTTCCTAACTACAAATCCTGACTCGTACACACTTCAAGTAGATCCCCCACTTGGTTCATCCGATCATAAACTTATAATAACAAAGTGCGAAATGATCATACCACCAAGCCAACAATCACTTCCTCGTAAAATGTGGCACTATAAATCGGCAAAATGGAATGACCTTAAACAGTTTTACCTGGATTTTCCATGGCAAGAGGTTTGCTTTAAAACAGCTGATCCTACTGTTTGCTATAATGAAATAACAAAAGTAATTTTATCTGGAATGGATGCATATATCCCACATACAATTAAACGCAGAGCAAATGCAAAACCTTGGTTCAACAGCCAGTGTCAAACGGCTGTACAGAAAAAACACAGAGCATATAACCTTTGGAAACGACAACAAACCGCTCAAAACCACACAGAATTTATAGAAACCAGAAATAGTTGCAAAATTACTATTGACGCCGCCAAAGAAACATACAATCAAAGAATAAAAAACAGGTTGCTGAATTGTCCAAGTAGTTCTAGGTCCTTTTGGTCTCTTGCAAAAACAGATAAAAATTCTCACTTAGCCACAACATCAGAGGAAAAAGCCAATATGTTGGCCAAAATCTTTTCCCACAACTCAAACCTAACAGTGCCAAATGGAAAAACTCCACCGTTCATTGACAGGGTTTCCCACAGTATGCCAGAGGTACCCTTTTGTCACAGAGAAATACGAAAATCCCTTAAAAAGTTGGATACAAACAAAGCAATGAGTCCAGATGGCATTCCCGCGATAGTACTCAAAAATTGTGCCAACGAACTCACCTCAACTTTCGCTAAATTATTCAATTTATCTTACAGGCAAGGAGTATATCCATCATCATGGAAGTCTGCCGCAGTACAACCTATTCCAAAGAAAGGAAAAAAGACAGATCCGTTAAACTATAGACCAATTGCTCTACTTCCGGTGATATCAAAAGTAATGGAAAGAGTTGTGAACAATCACCTAACCAAGTACTTAGAAAAGTACAAAATTATCAACGACAAGCAATACGGATTTCGAAAATATAGGTCAACTGGCGATTTACTTACATACGTCACTCACTTATGGCAAAAAGCGATTGAGTTACGGGGCGAAACAAGAACAATTGCCTTAGATATATCTAAAGCATTCGATAAAGTCTGGCATGAAAATCTGCTCAACAAGCTCAAAGCAATGGGATTGTCGCCGAAACTTTGCACCTGGTTTGAAAGTTACCTTAAGGATAGATCCATTTATGTTGCACTGGATGGCCGGAACTCCAACTCTTACCAGATAAATGCTGGTGTGCCACAGGGAGCAATCCTTTCGCCAACACTTTTTCTGATTTACATAAATGACCTCATAGATAAAACAGCAAATCCACTTTATTGCTTTGCAGATGATGGCAATGTAGTCTCCTCAGTCATACCACCCACTCAGTGTCTATCCGCACGTGAATTCCATCATCTTAGACTAACTCAAATATCGCAGATAAATAACGACCTGGAGATAATAGAGGACTGGGGCAACAAAAACCTTGTACAGTTCAACGCGCAAAAACCCCAAGCAGCCCTGTTTTCAAAAAAGACCGGCACTGGTGAGCCAAACATCATGCTATCTGGAAGTGCTGTCACATTGCAGAGCCATTTGAACATCTTAGGAGTCACTGCAGAGACCAACATGTCTTGGCACAGTCACGTGGCAGATATAGCTAAAAGGGCGTCCCAAAAGCTTGGGGTGCTAGTTCGTACAAGACATCTGTATACACCAAGCCAACTGCTGACACTCTACAAAGCCCAGATTCGACCAACTATGGAGTACTGCTCACATGTATGGAGTGCGGTACCCAAACATACCTTAATACTGTGGTGGGTGTGCTTTCGGGCTATTCGGCCGTCGTCGTTGGAAATTCGTTCTCGACGTTTCGCCATCTCGAGTGGATGGCATCTTTAGGAGATGTTGACTGTTTGTCGGCTTCTCGAAGACTGGTGGTTAGTCTGTCGCGGGCGCTATGGTGGGCGGGGCATATATCAGAGCTAGTCGGTGATTGGTCACATTCCCTTGATTCGGTTCGGTTATTGTAAGCGAGCCGTTTAGTGTTTTTAAGAACCGGTACCCATGTTCTGTTCATTTTAAGAGTTTCTTCAGATCTGTTGAAGTTCTGCTGGTGTTTATGAATTTCGATTGCTTCTCTATAGAGCCTTGGATAGTATGAAGAGGAGGCGCAGAGAACTTGTGTGTCTTCGAATTTTATTCGGTGGTCTTCATTGTTTAGTGTGTGGTCTGCAACTGCGGATTTTTCCGTATGTCCGAGTCGACAGTTGGCTTTGTGTTCTTTGATTCTTGTGTTTACGGACCGTTTGGTTGTTCCGATGTAGACACTTCCACAGGTACAGGGAATGCGGTATACCCCCGAAGAACTTAGTGGGTTCCTTATATCCTTCGCAGATCTGAGGTGGTTCTCGATCTTCTTAGATGGCTTGAAGATCGTTTTTATGTTGTGTTTTCCCAGAATACGTCCGATCCTATCTGTCACTCTAGGGATGTAGGGCAGAAAGGCTCTAGAAGTAACTTCGCGGCTGCTCAGTCCACCGCTATTGTTACTTCTAGTGCTCGGCTTTGGTCGTATACATTTGTCTATGTCACTTTGAGTGTATCCATTTGCTACGAGGGCGTTTTTAAGATGGTTTAATTCTTTGTCTAGATGTTCTGGTTCGCAGATTCTTTTCGCCCTCTCTACCAATGTTCTTATTACCCCTTTTCGTTGGTACGGGTGGTGGTTAGATGTGTTGTTTAGGTAGCGGTCTGTGTGAGTAGGTTTTCTGTATACGGTATGTCATAGTCGTCCCTCTTTCCTCGTTACTAGTACGTCAAGGAATGCTAATTCTCTGTTTCCATTGTAAATTGTATACTAGGGTGTATGCTGTTAATGTGGTTGAGAAATTCATTAAGGCGGTCTCTACCATAAGGCCAAACCACAAAAGTGTCATCTACATATCGAAACCAGATTTTCCGAAGGACATCACCGACCTGTTTAAAATCTGCCTAACGACATCATATTTCACCTTCAATGAACAAATTTATGAACAGATCGATGGAGTATCAATGGGTAGCCCTTTATCGCCAGTGATTGCGAACTTTTTCATGGAGAAACTAGAAGAGAAGGCGTTGAATAATGCCCCTCATAAACCCAAAGTCTGGTTTCGATATGTAGATGACACTTTTGTGGTTTGGCCTTATGGTAGAGACCGCCTTAATGAATTTCTCAACCACATTAACAGCATACACCCTAGTATACAATTTACAATGGAAACAGAGAACAACAGAGAATTAGCATTCCTTGACGTACTAGTAACGAGGAAAGAGGGACGACTAGGACATACCGTATACAGAAAACCTACTCACACAGACCGCTACCTAAACAACACATCTAACCACCACCCGTACCAACGAAAAGGGGTAATAAGAACATTGGTAGAGAGGGCGAAAAGAATCTGCGAACCAGAAAATCTAGACAAAGAATTAATCCATCTTAAAAACGCCCTCGTAGCAAATGGATACACTCAAAGTGACATAGATAAATGTATACGACCAAAGCCGAGCACTAGAAGTAACAATAGCGGTGGACTGAGCAGCCGCGAAGTTACTTCAAGAGCCTTTCTGCCCTACATCCCTAGAGTGACAGATAGGATCGGACGTATTCTGGGAAAACACAACATAAAAACGATCTTCAAGCCATCTAAGAAGATCGAGAACCACCTCAGATCTGCGAAGGATATAAGGAACCCACTAAGTTCATCGGGGGTATACCGCATTCCCTGTACCTGTGGAAGTGTCTACATCGGAACAACCAAACGGTCCGTAAACACAAGAATCAAAGAACACAAAGCCAACTGTTGACTCGGACATACGGAAAAATCCGCAGTTGCAGACCACACACTAAACAATGAAGACCACCGAATAAAATTCGAAGACACACAAGTTCTCTGCGCCTCCTCTTCATACTATCCAAGACTCTATAGAGAAGCAATCGAAATTCATAAACACCAGCAGAACTTCAACAGATCTGAAGAAACTCTTAAAATTAACAGAACATGGGTACCGGTTCTTAAAAACACTAAACGGCTCGCTTACAATAACCGAACCGAATCAAGGGAATGTGACCAATCACCGACCAGCTCTGATATACGCCCCGCCCACCATAGCGTATATAAACTGCGCCCGCGACAGACTAACCACCAGTCTTCGAGAAGCCGACAAACAGTCAACATCTCCTGAAGATGCCATCCACTCGAGATGGCGAAACGTCGAGAACGAATTTCCAACGATGACGGCCGAACAGCCCGAAAGCACACCCACCATTGGACGATGGCCGCGAAAGCCTTTCACAATTTATACCTTAATGCTTTTGAACACCGTGCAAAAACGAGCTATCAAGCTGATCAATGACCCCGCACTTACCCGTAGCTTGGATAGTCTCGAACATCGAAGAACTGTGGGCGATCTATCTCTCTTCTACAGGTATTATCACGGAAAATGCTCTGAAGAGTTGGCACGTATGATCCCCCCGGGAGTAGCACCTACTAGGCGAACACGTCAAACAGACGGTAACCATCAATTTATTGTCAAAATAGAGGCACCAAGAACCTTATTATATCAGAATTCATATCTCTGGAGAACAGCATCGCTGTGGAATAAACTCCCTGCGACAGTTTTCCCTGCAGATTACAACCTGAACCGTTTCAAAACCAATACACACCAACATTTCCGCGCACTGGCCGCTTCTCGAGCGTGATAGGGATCTCCTTGCGAGTGCGTTTAACCGTAAAAAAAAAAAAACCAGACGTGAAAATGTTTATTTATATGTATTTTCTTAGTAGCACTGCACTGAAACAATCCAAAAAACACAAACTATTCAGCGAAATATCAACCAAACTCTCTTGAAATTACGAATAACATCATATACAACGAACGTAAACAAAGGATTTAGCACAAGTGGTGACGTCAGGCCGCTCTCCTCACCCCGCACAATTTGTTAACACAGGTTTAATGGAACTAAGCAGTCCTTTATGTCTATAGTTCTTGCACCAGACGTACAATCGAGTGTGTTCAGATTGGGGTTAATAGCCTGTAAATAACACTGGTCCGCAAAAAAAAAATTCTCGAGCCCTGCCATTATTTTCGCGGATTCTTATTAGACGACGCCCTGAATCCAAATATAGCTTGCGTTTTTTTTACCACCCACCATTTTTGAGGGAGCAGCCCTTTTACCTATTTTTATCATTTTTCGATAATAATTATAATATTATCGTCATAAATTTAAATTTTTAAGTATAAAGAGAGTTATTTTAGTTTCAAACAATAATAAATACATGGGCGCACCCAGAGGAGGGGACCTTGGGGCCCGCCCCCCCCTTAGGTTTTTTTACATATATATTCCACATGTTTCATAAAAAAATAGCTTAAAATTCGACATCATGAGGCTATAGAGGCGTCGAGCCCCCCAAGACATATTCCTGGGTGCGCCACTGATAAATAAGAACTTTCGTACCTTCACTTGGTGCTTGCTTTCCTTTTATACCCTGAGGTACAACCCACTCGTTTCAAAAACCAGCAGTACCAACATGCTTGCATTTCACTTCCCTGAAAACCTCTTTTCCAACTTAGCGATGTCTTGATGAAACCGTTCCCCGTATTCATCCGAGATGTACGCTAAGAGCAATTCCTCGACCTGAGCGATATAATCATCACTTTTATGGTTACCCAAAAAGTTCTTACACATGTTTTGGAATGCAAACCAAGCTCGTTTTTCTTTTTGATTCAGGTGTTCCATAAACTTCGAATCTTGAAAAAGTTGTCTATTCTGGGGCAACGCAAAAACACCTTCCTTGATTTTAGCCTCACTAAGACGAGGAAATTTAGTTTTCAAAAATATGAATGCGTCGCCTGTTTTGTCCAGTGCTTTTAGAAACTGTTTGATCAATCCAAGTTTGATGTGCAAAGGCGGCCAGTAAATATTATCTTACAGGACTAATAAGGGTCGTTGGCGACATTTTTCTGACCGGGAGTAAATCTTTCTCGCAAAGGCCAGTTCCGTACAATGTAATGTTTGTCCCGTGGTCGGCTGTCCCATTCATAAATAAAGCAAAAATATTTTATTTTTTTATTATAGTTTCTGCATGAGCGTATACAAGGGGGGAGGAGGGCTTGGGGGCGAAAGCCCCCCCAAGAATCTAAAATTAGATTATGTTAAAACTATTTCTTTTCCTACTTTTTAATATGTTAATAAATAAAAGTGGAAAAAATTTCCAAGCCCTTCCAAGGCGATTTTTTGTATACGCCAGTGGTTTTTGTATATATATATATATACTAATATGTTGCTTTATACTTTGTTATAACGTTTATTACCTTTACCGTTATGCTGCTGGCAGCTAAAATTTTATAAAAATAATTAGAAAATGCATATAAAACGGTAAAATCGACAATGTCCATTTACCATTTATGCAAACCCCCCCCCCCTCCTCAAAACAAATGGCTTACCACCTTGCTATAAATATTAATTTGAAAACATTAAACTCTCCAGTCTCTCAAAAATAATGATGTTAAGGTCAAAAAAATCCTTTCCGTCCCACCAAACTATCGAAAAGCAGTAAAAATAGATAGGGGGGTCTCCCCCGAAAATGGGGGGTGATGGGGGAAAAACGGGGTTCATATTTGGATTCAGGAGGTCATTTTACATAAGAATCGGCAAGAATGGTGTCAGGGCCGATTTTCATGCAGACCAGTGTAATTATAGACTAAACTGAGTCAAAATGACGTGCCCAACTAGCTCCGAATTCCAGACTGAATACTAGATTTTTTCTATGGTTGTTGAGGGGCCTTAATTTACCACTCGATGCTATGGAGCAGGAGTAACAAATGATCATCAAGAGAACGCATAAAAACAGGCACAAGACTCACCTGATTTTTTTAGGGAATAGGGCAAATGGAGGTCTTGAATGTACCAACTTTCAGCGTTCTTCGTTACCAAGGGATGAATACGTTTGGGCTGATTCACTAGTGATTTAACCGGTTGTAATTCGTAGTATGTATAAAATCACGTAGGTCCATAGCGGTATTTTACGACATTGGCGTTCACCGTCCGCAAGTGTTTTCTTTCGTTAAGTTATACGAACTGAGGTGCGGAACTTATCTCGACGACCATGTAGAAGCATTACCCGCATGTTGTTCTTGATTCCATGGTGGGGTAAATTATTAAAAATGAACGGAAGCAAGGGTTAAAAGAAAAATAGGTTTTGGTTAAATAATATCCATTTGTGGTGGCTGTCTAAACTATCACCAGATGTACTATCGAATGTGTTCAGATTGAGGTGAATGGACTGTAAATAATTATAGGCTAAACTAGTTCAAAATGACCTGCCCAACTATCCCCAAAATCCAGGCTAAATACTAGGTTGTTTTTATGGTTGTTGAGTGGCCAAAGGGGCCTTATTTACCACTCGATGCTATGGAGCAGGAGAAACAAATGATTAGCAAGAAAACGCGAAATAACAGGCACAAGACTCACCTGATTTTTCTAGGGAATAGGGCAAATGGAGGTCTTGAATGTACCATCTTTCAGCGTTCTTCGTTACCAAGGGATGAATGCGTTTGGGCCGATTCACTAGTGATTTAACCGGTTGTAATCAGTAGAGTCCCTGTATGTTGACATATTTGAATTATCCAAACATGTCAACATACAGGGACTCTAGTAATCAGTGGTATGTATAAAATCACTCGCGTATTTTTATATATGTAAAATTGCAGTAGGTCTACAGCGGTATTTTTCATCCCATGGTGGGGCAAATTATAAAAAATGATCGGAAGCAAGGGTTAAAAGAAAAATAGGTTTTGGTTAAATAATATCCATTTGTGGTGGCTGTCTAAACTATCACCAGATGTACAATCGATCGTGTTCAGATTGAGGTGAATAGACTGTAAATAATTATAGGCTAAACTGGTTCAAAATGACCTGCCCAACTATCCCCAAAATCCAGGCTAAATACTCGGTTGTTTCTATGGTTGTTGAGTGGCCAAAGGGGCCTTATTTACCACTCGATGCTATGGAGTAGGAGAAACAAATAATTAACAAGAAAACGCGTAATAACAGGCACAAGACTCACCTGATTTTTCTAGAGAATAGGACAAATGGTAGTCTTGAATGTACCACCTTTCAGCGTTCTTCGTTACCAAGGGATGAATGCGTTTGGGCCGATTCACTAGTGATTTAACCGGTTGTAATCAGTAGAGTCCCTGTATGTTGACATATTTGAATTATCCAAATATATCAACATACAGGGACTCTAGTAATCAGTGGTATGTATAAAATCACTCGCGTATTTTTATATATGTAAAATTGCAGTAGGTCTACAGCGGTATTTTTCATCCCATGGTGGGGCAAATTATAAAAAATGATCGGAAGCAAGGGTTAAAAGAAAAATAGGTTTTGGTTAAATAATATCCATTTGTGGTGGCTGTCTAAACTATCACCAGATGTACAATCGATCGTGTTCAGATTGAGGTGAATAGACTGTAAATAATTATAGGCTAAACTGGTTCAAAATGACCTGCCCAACTATCCCCAAAATCCAGGCTAAATACTCGGTTGTTTCTATGGTTGTTGAGTGGCCAAAGGGGCCTTATTTACCACTCGATGCTATGGAGTAGGAGAAACAAATAATTAACAAGAAAACGCGTAATAACAGGCACAAGACTCACCTGATTTTTCTAGAGAATAGGACAAATGGTAGTCTTGAATGTACCACCTTTCAGCGTTCTTCGTTACCAAGGGATGAATGCGTTTGGGCCGATTCACTAGTGATTTAACCGGTTGTAATCAGTAGAGTCCCTGTATGTTGACATATTTGAATTATCCAAATATATCAACATACAGGGACTCTAGTAATCAGTGGTATGTATAAAATCACTCGCGTATTTTTATATATGTAAAATTGCAGTAGGTCTACAGCGGTATTTTTCATCCCATGGTGGGGCAAATTATAAAAAATGATCGGAAGCAAGGGTTAAAAGAAAAATAGGTTTTGGTTAAATAATATCCATTTGTGGTGGCTGTCTAAACTATCACCAGATGTACAATCGATCGTGTTCAGATTGAGGTGAATAGAATGTAAATAATTATAGGCTAAACTGGTTCAAAATGACCTGCCCAACTATCCCCAAAATCCAGGCAAAATACTCGGTTGTTTCTATGGTTGTTGAGTGGCCAAAGGGGCCTTATTTACCACTCGATGCTATGGAGCACGAGAAACAAATAATTATCAAGAAAACGCGTAATAACAGGCACAAGACTCACCTGATTTTTCTAGGGAATAGGGCAAATGGAGGTCTTAAATGCACCAACTTTCAGCGATCTTCCTTGCCAAGGGATGAATGCGTTTGGGGCGATTCAGTAGATGAGGGGGGCGATTGAGTAGATGAGGGAGGCGATTCAGTAGATGAGGGGGGCGATTCAGTAGATGAGGGGGGCGATTCAGTAGATGAGGAGGGCGATACAGAAGATGATTGTCAGGATCGAATGAGGTGGAGAATAACCGTCGGACAACATAGAAATACGTTCTAAACCGACATAGTAGAAGTAATAAAAGGAAAATTTAGACACTTACCTAGATGAAATGTCATCTAAAATAAGCTCCTCCTGCTTTATCTCTTCTTCAGTCTTCATTTCAAAATCGTCTGGTTCTGCTTCTGACTTTAAGCTGCATGAGGACGGTTTAGAATGTGAATCTATGAGTCTACAAAATAACAGTGTGTGAGTCTCAGTGTAATGGTAGTAGTGTAGTGTAATAGCTTGTTTGATCTGAACAATCGAAACCTCAATCAATCATTCAGTCCATTAAATTTGATTGGCATATACTACTGAGGCAATCCGGCCACAAACATGCTATTTTTTTACAAGCTTTTATTTAGCTTCAGATGTTCTGTCTAACTAACTATCTAAGCTAACTATCTATCAAATCTTGTGAAGCCTTTTTGACACACTTCCCATTATCCAATTTGGATGAAATTTGGTACACACATAGTGGTCCCATGACAATACAACATTAAGAAAAAAATATCCTCCCACCCCTATCCCCACCCCCTTTCATAGAAAAATGAGTTTTTGACACACTTCCCATTATCCGATTTGGATGAAATTTGGTATTCACATAGTGGTCCGATGACAATAGAACATTAAAAAAAATATATCCTATATAAATTTGTGATCTAAGCACTTAAAGAATATTCAACATAGCAGGTCATCAAAGATATGTTTGATGTGCCGCAATGTTATGCCATTGCCATACCTATGTCAGAGAAATGCTGGGGTATCTTAGGTCAGGTTGGGTGGGTTTGGTACCTCTGCATTTTTCTGCTAGATTGATTCTTGCAAATAGTGATATTTAATTGATACAGATATCTTATCGTGCTAACATCGTCAAAATTTCCATCAGTCGGCCATCGCTTTTATTATTATGATAATATTAGAATGTTAGAAAATTATTTTTTAAGTTTTAGTGCATTTTATAAAAGCTTGTGTGACTAAATTTTTTACCAATTTATTAATAACTGATATCTGTAGGAGGCAATCACAATTCATTTATATCACATAAAGACCCAGCAGGTCGGCCAGCTAAGCTCTCCCTGGTAGGCAATTTTCTTTTCTCATGGATGATTTAATTTTGTCTGACACCCTTTGTCCGGCACAGGTAACTCTTAGACGTTAGTTTTCATGATGCAGTGTCCCTTAATTAAATAACAACTTAATTTAGGGTCACTGCATCACGAAGACGTAGTGTATGGAGACGCCAGGCTTCCAGGATGCAGTGACCCTAACTTAATTAGGAATATATTGCCATCTGTACGTATTTAATGAACTTAAGCATACAAAATTACTATCCAGAATTTTTCAAGAACTATTACTATGATATAAATTTTGCATGTTAATTATAGTCTTTTGTCAAAAAATACAATTTCTCTATTCGGGAGATGCCATTATTGCTTCCTAGCGGTCAGCTACAGCAACAAAAAGATTTTTAGTGAATTCATTATAAAGAAAGTCCTAACGATAGAAGTTTCTGCCTATAGCAGACGATTTCCATTTGGATGTCAATAAAGACAAACATCTGAGGGCACGGCAGTGCCTCGCCAAGTTCGCGCGCCGTAACCATCTTTTCTTGAAACATTTCAGCCGATATTTGACCTACCTAAAACTCTACTTCGGAATGAGCTACGAATCTCAAACTTTGCACAGTCGTAGATCTCCATGGAGTTAACAACCCCTTCAAGTTTCATGGAATTCCATAAAGTAGTAAAGTAGTTACGAAATTTCAAAAAACGTCGAAATTGCCACTCACTCACTCACTCATGTATAGATCATCAATATTCTACTATACTTCCAGACATGCTACAAAGCTGAAATTTGGCAGACTGATAGAACTTATGACCAAACCCCTGGAAAAAACCCCAAAATTTTAATTTACTCCCCTCCCCTATACATTTAAAGTTATGTAAAAGTAGCATCGCCCACTTCCAGAAATGCTAGAGAGTTGAGCTTTGGCAGACTGATAGGAACTATGATAAAACTATAGGAAAAAATCAAAATACCCTAAAATTTTAATTTACTCCTCTCCCCTATACATTTAAAGTTATGTAAAAATAGCATTGCCCACTTCCAGAAATGCCAGAGAGTTGAGCTTTGGCAGGCTGATAGGAACTATCATAAAACTATAGGAAAAAATTAAAACACCCCAAAATTCTAATTTACTTCCCTCCCCTATAAATGTAAAGTTAAGTAAAAGTAACATTGCCTACTTCCAGACATGCTAGAGAGCTGAGCTTTGAAAGAGCGATAGTAACAATGATAAAGTTATAGAAAAAAATTAAAACACCCCAAAATTCTAATTTACTTCCTTCCCCTATGAATGTAAAGTTATGTAAAAGTAACACTGCCCACTTCCAGAAACGCTAGAGAGCTGAGCATTGGAATGCTGATAGAAATTATGATAAAACAATGGGAAAAAATTTAAAAAGTTCAATATTTTCATTTACTCTCCTCCCCTATAAATGTAAAGTTATGTAAAAGTAACATTACCCACTTCCAGAAACGCTAGAGAGCTGAGCATTGGAACATTGATAGGAACTATGATAAAACTATAGGACAAAATTTAAAAACACGACAATTTTAATTTATTTCCCTCCCCTATACATGTAAAGTTATGTAAAAGTAACATTGTGCACTTTCAGAAACGCTAGAGAGCTGAGCTTTAGAAGGCTGATAGGAACTACGATAAAACCATGGAAAAAAATTAAAAAACCTCAAAAATTTAAGTAAGGCATTGCAAAAGTTTTGAACAATATTCCGTATATTTTACTACTTTAAAAATTAAGTATTATCCAATTCCTTTAAAAAAGAAGTGAAATCATAACAAAAACATTTTATGTAAAAAAAGCCAAGTACGCGAAAATGGCATTCCGTAAAAAGAATTGAGATAAAAGTAAAGCCAAGTTCTTCAATACAAATTTCAAAATGAAAGGTTCTTACTAGTTTGGAAATATTAGCTCACACATATACTATACTATAGTAGTGTGAGCTATAGTGATCCTAATTTTTTCAAGAAAAAAAAAGTTGCTCCGATTTCAAAATTTTTTATATATCTTTGCGTTTCAGATGATTTTGAAACTTTTTTGTTGCGCCGTCTGTCTGTCTGTAACGACCAACGCGCATAACTCAAGAACCGCTTGCCCGATTTTAATGAAATTTGGCAGCTAGGCTGAGTCTTGGGTCGAGATGGTCCCATTTAAAAATGAACAAAATCCACCGAGCACAAGCCAAATAAAAGGGTGGGGGTAAATTTCAAAAATCAGAGTTTATGTTAAAATACGGCGTGTGTGATATCAAACGAAAGGTAATTGAGTATGGAGTTATAAAAAATAAACTTTAGTTAAAAAAAAAAGGGTGGGGGTAGATTTGAAAAATTAGATTTTAAGTGAAAATATGGCGTGTGTTATCAAACGAAAGGTAATTGAGTCTGGAGTTAAACAAAATACATTTTAGTTTTTTTTAAAGGGTGGGGGTAGATTTCAAAAATTAGAGTTTAAGTCAAAACATGGCTTGTGTGGTATCAAACGAAAGGTAATTGAGTCTGGAGTTCAATAAAATATGTTTCAGTTTTTAGTTATATTAGCTCACGCTAACACTATAACTATAGTACCTAGTGTGAGCTTAGGTGCCCATAGATTGGCAGAGTATTTTTCTAAACTTGGCTATTACGGCTGTAAAAGACTCTTAGGCACAGTGCTAAATTGAACAGAAAGAAGTTTGGCTGTAATAGCAAAGTTTAAAAAACATTTCCAAACTAGTAAGAACCTTTCATTTTGAAATTTGTATTGGAGAACTTGGCTTTACTTTTATCTCAATTCTTTTTACGGAATGCCATTTTCGCGTACTTGGCTTTTTTTTACATGAAATGTTTTTGTTATGATAAATTTTTTTCTGATACATTTAAATTATAATTTTTTAAATGATAAACCCGGGATAAAATGAAACTGAATGAAACTTACCCACGTGAGCTGTTATCCAACATTAGCTTCTTCTGTTTGATCTTCTCTGTTTTCTTTAAGTCATTTTGTTCCAACTCTACATCGTCAGAGTCTGATGACATGGGATATGAGTCTGCCAGTCTGTAAAATATGAGCATTAACACCAGTATTTACTAAAGGGTATACAGTTTTTAATATTTATAATATAAATTGTTCATAAATACATTGCGATTATGAATCATCTTTTTTCATTGTAACAAAGACATTATTGCAACACAAAGGTTAGGTATTTAAACCTCCAAACGTCTCCCAGTCCAATAAAAGTGGTGTAAGTCAGTGTCAGACAAGTTAGCGATGATTAAACCGATATTCAATTGTTTTGGTGAATGTGTAATCAAAAACGGATTCTTATATCTTGTGCTTTTTACAATATTAAAATATTGAAATGTATTTAATATGATAATGCATCTACAGACATAGTTTTAAGTTATTTATGTATTATTTAGTTTTTACATTTTTTTTAAATCAATTATGGATTATTTCTATTGTTTTGCGAATTTTAAACCACCCCCAGGGGTGGTACTACAATTTGAGACAATTTTTACCAGGAGTCCTACAACTACACAGACTAAATTTCGAAAAAAAAATGTATGTGGTTTTTCTTTATTTTATAGTTATTAAAATTTACCGAGACAATAGGGTGAACCGAATCTTTGCAGTTATTTCACCTGTGAGTATTAAAAAATACACTTAAACTGGTCGGTATCAAGTCTATAGACTTGATACTTTTAAACCCGGTCTAAATTGCTAAGTTTTAAGGTGTTAGTAAATGCTGGTGTAAATGTTTTTCAAAGCAAGGGTAAAATAAAAGAACAAAAAAAAATATCAATGATTCAGCTGGGACTCGAACTTGGACTTCTGACTTTGTACACTAATGTTGACATACAAAGATAAAGGTTACAGGTTCGACTCCTGGCTGAAGCAGAGAAAAGTTTTGTTTGATTTTTTCGAGGGGTGAACAGCTCTCACAATCGGTGTACACATTTCTCACAATCTGTTCACAATCTTTACACAATCCCCCCCAATCACCCACAATCCTTCACAATCCTTCACAATCTTACCACAATCCTTCACAATCCCTCACAATCTCTTACAATCTTTACACAATCCCTCACAATCTTAGCAAAAGATTGTGGAAAAGATTGTCGATTTTCGCAAACGGCGTAGACATTTTGGGGTTCCCTCACAATGTTAGCAAAAGATTGTGGATTTTCGCAATCGGTGCACACATTTTGGGGCCAGCTGGTCACCCCTCGGTTATTACGCAGCAGGGCCGGCAACGGTAAATGAAGAGGGCGGCAAAGGAAACTATAGACATGATGACCTTTTTTTTTTTTTGTTTTTGGTCGCAAGAATTTTTGATGGGACGGTGCCCACCCCGCCCCTTCAGGCACGCTACGCCGCTGTACAGTCCTCCACCATCCCTCACAATCTTTCACAATCCCTCCCAATCACCCACAATCTGTCACAATCTCTCACAATCCTTTTTTAAATTCACGGGTACGAAATTCCACGTTTGTTAGTATTATTTGGCTTAAAAATTCCGTTGATTGACGCTCACTGTCTTGAAGACGGGTAAAAATGCAATCTGTGTTGATCCGGCCTGAAAGACAAAGAGCTGTCGTAGGTCACGGACTATAGTTGTTTTCTTTTATTTGCATTCGATCTTTTCATTGATTGATATTGTATAGCAGTGTTTTCGCCTGCTTTTAGTTTTTTGTTTCTCTCGTATCTCGGTAGATGGCGCCTCTTGCTATAGTTCGCTCACTAATTACATTTAATTAGAGACAAAACCGTCTGATTAACTTCGCAAGATTTGTCACATTGACCAGCAGTGTTCTGAGGAGTCCCATAAGGACGAAACGGTTAACTGTCAACACTTATTAGGTGTCCATTAGATCTTGGACCCCCGTGAAGTTAAGCTTTCAGGCTACCCACGGAAAAATATAAGGGAAACAAAAAACTCCTTTTTGCCCGATTAGCCACGAAACTTGTTTGATTTTTAAATTCACGGGTACGAAATTCCACGTTTGTTAGTATTATTTGGCTTAAAAATTCCGTTGATTGACGCTCACTGTCTTGAAGACAGGTAAAAATGCAATCTGTGTTGATCCGGTCTGAAAGACAGAGCTGTCGTAGGTCACGGACTATAGTTGTTTTCTTTTATTTGCATTCGATCTTTTCATTGATCGGTATTGTATAGCAGTGTTTTCGCCTGCTTTTAGTTTTTTGTTTCTCTCGTATCTCGGTAGATGGCGCCTCTTGCTATAGTTCGCTCACTAATTACATTTAATTAGAGACAAAACCGTCTGATTAACTTCGCAAGATTTGTCACATTGACCAGCAGTGTTCTGAGGAGTCCCATAAGGACGAAACGGTTAACTGTCAACACTTATTAGGTATCCATTAGACCTTGGACCCCCGTGAGGTTAAGCTTTCAGGCTACCCACGGAAAAATATAAGGGAAACAAAAAACTCCTTTTTGCCCGATTAGCCACGAAACTTGTTTAATCCTTCACAATCTTACCACAATCCTTCACAATCTTACCACAATCCTTCACAATCCCTCACAATCTTGCCACAATCCCTCACAATCTTTCAAAATCTTGCCAAAATCCCTCACAATCTTACTAAAAGATTGTGGATTTTCACAATCGGTGTACACATTTTGGGTTAGCTGTTCACCCCTCGGATTTTTTATTCTTTAATTTCCCTCTTGTTTGCAATTGTTGTTTATGGTGTTGAGTAAAACCTTGCACTATTTCACTTTGGTATTTAATAAATATTTTGTTTACATTTTCTGGTTTAAAAAATTAAAAACATGTTATACATTAACTTCAGATCTAAGGGAATCTCCTAAAAAAATTGCAATTAATATCACTAGATGTTTTCTTTAGAACCAGTGCATATTGAAACTTAATTTCAGGGTTTACTTTGATAAATAGTTTTGTGACAGGACTATAGAAATGTTCATGTGTCAATAATCAATATATTTTCTAATTTTTTTGTCATTCCCTAATATTTCCAAGTAAGTGAATACCCTGCACTTACCCAGATAAAATATCATCCAGAGTAATCTCCACTTGATTTGTCTCATTTTCATTTAGTTCTGACTTCACATTGGATGATAAAGGTATATGATCTGAGTCTGCCATCTGGTAAAATAATGGGTAGTGTTCAGTTCCGTTCCTTTAATAAAAAAATAAATCATTACCACCATTGGTATGTACAGTCGGGGACTTTTTAAATTGCCACACACAAAAATAAAAAATATTCCTATTTGAAATTCAGAAAACTAGTTTAAACCAAAACAAAAAATACTCTGCCAATATATGGGCCCCTAAGCTCACACTAGGTACTATAGTTATAGTGTACGTGTGAGCTAATATAACTAAAAACTGAAATTTATTTCATTCAACTCAAGACTAAATTACCTTTTGTTTGATACCACACAAGCCATGTTTTGAATTAAAATCAAATTTTTGAAATCTACTCCCACCCTAAAAATAAAACGTAATTATATATTGTTTAACTCCGGACTCAATTACCTTTCGTTTGATATCACACACGCCATATTTTCCCATAAACTCTAATTTTTAAAATCTACCCCCACTCTTTTATTTGGCTTGTGTTTGGTGGATTTTGTTCATTTTTAAATGGGACCATCTCGACCCAAGATGCAGCCTAGGTACCAAATTTCATTAAAATTAGGCAAGCGGTTTTTGAGTTATGCGCGTTGGTCGTTACAGACAGACATACAGACAGACAGACAGCGCAACAAAAAAGTTTCAAAATCATCTGAAACGCAAAGATATATAAAAAATTTTAAAATCGGAGCAACAAAAAATTAGGATTACCATAGCTCACACTACTATAGTATAGTATATGTGTGAGCTAATATGAATTTTACCTTTGTCTGTACACATACATATTTAAAAAGTCCCTGAGTGTACATAAAATTGCACAAAGAAAAATGACAGGTAAGTATAAAAAACACTATGTTTAACAAACAGGTAAAAAAACTAACTAAAATAATTAAAAAATAATATTTTATATAAACAGATTTTTTTTTAACAAACTTATTTCTAAGATACAAAAATGACAGTAATATGAATATAATAAAAAACAAATGTATAATAACAAGTAAAGTCTTTGCACCTCAAAAATATTTCTGCATTATTTTTCTAAGCCCTTTTGCAATTCAAATTCAAATTCAAATTCAAAACTTCTTTATTCAAATGAACCTAAGCCTAAATTACAATACCTGCAAATCAGTCTCAAGTTAAAAGAATTGTGTCAGAAAAGCAAATTTTAAGTTTAAGTATTGTTAGTTTTTTTTTTCAAATTTCAAACCCTACCCACTTATCTATCTATCTATCTATGTCGACTTTAAAACAAAAAAGTTACACACAAAATAAACTCTTAAAAGACATAAAAAAGTTTTTAAAAAGATTTTCCTAAAAAAGTTTTTCCTAAGCTAAACACACTTTAATAAAAGACATCCTTTTCTAGGATATTAATCCTTTTCTAGGATATTAGGACTATTAAACAAACAAAATTAAAAAACAAACATCAAAACCATTGCAGAATGTCCCCACAGTTTATGAAAACTCACTAAAATACTAAAAAAAAATACTAAAAACTTCAGTGATGTGTATTCTCAAGTATTTACTTATGTTCCATTTTATTTTACTTTCTTATATTATCTTTTTGGGTATATGAATTTAATGTAATCAAAGCCATCAAATTTACTGAAATTCTCCAAGAAAAAATAAAATCTTAGCTAACAGAAAAAATAAATTAGACTCAGTCCGAGTTATTAGGGTGAAATGGGGTGAACATTTAGGGGTCCCTAACTGAACCCTACATCCCCAAACCTAAATTCCAACAAGTATTTAGCATAAATTGAATTCAAACTATTATTAAAAGGAAACACACTGGGTCTTGAAAACATTATGTACAACAAAATCACTGTTACTTAATTTCTGAACGCCCCTTAACATAAACCCTGTTTGTTCAGCTGCACATAAACTAATGAAAATTATGACCAAATAGCCAAAAGATCTGTCATCAAGGTTGGAACTGTGTCAAAGTAATTTATCTTTGAGAAATTTTCAAAATTACATAAAAACTTGCAAAAAAATTAAAGTTATATGTTCTCTACTAAAAGTCAGTCATTATGTTCAGAAGCTTATTGTAAATATGGTAGGAATATTAAAAATTCTTTAGTTTTTAGTTATTCTGATGTTTTTCACCTGATGGAATGATATACTTTGTCTCAGGCTCTCCTAAATTACAATATTGCCCAAAACTAACAAAGTGACTGACATTTTTATAAAAATCGAGTTTTTTTTAAATTGACAGTCACCATATTCTTACACCCTGTTTCCACCCCAATTCAAAAAACACATCAGGTGATACTGCATTTAAAACCGGTGCAAATCCATGGGCCATCATGTGATGCGTTTTTTGAATCGGGGTGGGCATGCATTGGTGGAAACAGGGTATTACGCACGATAAGAAAAAACGAAGTTTTGATATAATTTGGACCAAGTTTCGCCGTTTACACTGCTTTAAAAAAACACTTTAAATTGATTTTTCTTGGTTTTAATAAATCTGCATTTACTACTAATTTTGGGTAGCCGAATAGTTTTTCATCATCATCGAAAACACACGTTGTCGGGATGCTTTTGATTATGCACAATATTTTTATATCTTGATTTTAGGAAGGAGGTTAGAAACTTTAAAATCAAAATGGCTACCAGAAAATGACACACTGAAAATGACATTCAAAAAAATTACATTTCAACGATTTTTAAGTTGACGTGGAAAGGCCTACGCGTCGATCTGTTCACTAACTAATACCCTGATTCCACCAATGCATGACGACCTCGATTCAAAAAACGTATCACGTGATGGACCATGGATTTGCACCGGTTTTAAATGCAGCCTCACCTCTGATGCGTTTTTTGAATCAGGGTCGGCACGCATAGATGAAAACTGGGTAAAACGGATCGAACACAGGAACCAACTCTACCGTCCAAAGATAAATGAGAGAGAGAACTACAAAAAATTAAAAATTAGCTGTGTTCACACGTAGATTTTATCAACCAAACATTCTGTACCAAAAGATACCATGGATGTGAACAGAAAACTCGTACAGCTTTTGAAGATTCAATTTCAACTTCAACACTAGCGATTCTAAAAACCCCTTGATTCAAAAAACATGGGCATGCTTTCTTGGTGGAAACAGAGTTGACTCACTTAAGTCACAAGTGTTGCTCACATACAAAACATCGAAGAGAGATAGTCCTGTTAATGTTACATTTTACCCAAAAAAATTTTTTAGTTAGTGAACAGACCCGTGCGTTAGCCTAAACAACTCGTCTAAAAAATCGTTGAAAGTAATTTTTCTTTACTGTCATTCTCTGGTAGCCATTTTGATTTTAAATTTTTTAACCTCCTTCTAAAGGCCTTCACATACACAATTTACGTATTCCGTAGCATGGATTTACGTAAGAAAAGTCCATAAGGTTGAACTTCTTACGCGTTATGTTTTTTTGTGTGTGATCGGCTTTAAAATCAACAAAAATCAAAAGCATCGTGCAAAGGAGCAAAGGTAAGTAAACTAAAATTTTGTAAAGCTAAATTGTCGTTTCCCAGACTGACCAGATTTATAAACTCCAAAGCACTTTTTTTATCAAAGACCAGATTTTTTTTACCAAAAAGAGTTAACAGCACCAGCACCCAGAAATATGTATTGGGGGGGCCCATTAACATATTAACCGGATACGTTAATGGGGGGCCCGAGGCCATTGGGGGGACCGACGCCTCATGATGTTGAATTTTATGCTATTTTATCTTTTTATTCATAAAATATGTGGAAAATATCTTAGGCTTGGGGGGAGGCCCAGGCCCGGATTTTTTCAGTCTAAACGCAATATGTAGTGGAATGTTTTTTATACTTACCTGTAATTTTTAATTTTCTTTGCATAATTTTATGTACCTACCTAATGGTTTTAATAATTTTGACTGTTTTATATTTTTTATATGTTCTATTATAATACATTCCTTTCAATTTTGAGATAGATTGCAAACCTGCAACTTTTAAGCTTAGAGTTAAATGAATATTAAATGATAATTCTTAGATGTTATATCATGTCTTGAGTGCTGAATGTTCTGAATTGGTTTTCTTGTTTTTGTCATATCTGTTTCACCACCAAAAAAAAAACATTTTTGTTTGATTATATTATTATATATATATTATCTATTACGATTTTTAACTTTGATTTTTACTAATATTAAATTGCCACTATTAGTGTACTAGTTAGGTAGGAATATCACATGTATAGGGGGGTATAGGTAGGGTATTGGACAAATTTTAGAAAAGAATTTAGAATGATACATATATCCCTAATTTGCTACACAAAATTATTAAAATAGTATATTTTATCATGACTACATTTCAAATCAAGTTTGGTAATTTCTGATTTGAATTTGCCCCTAAAATGTTAATTTCTAGCATGGCATTGCAATGACGTCACAGCGCAGTAAACTCGCAGATAGAGACACAGCATGCAAGTGTGTATTTGTTTTTGGTCTGTGTTTTTACTGTTTTTTATGTAAAAAAATGTCCTATAAGTGGTGTGTAGTGCCTCAGTGTTCGAAAACACCTGAAAACCTATTTATTCATGTGCCTACAGCAGTAAAAGAACGGAAAAAGTGGTTAGAACTTGCTCGAAAAGATGCAAGGGCCTTATCTAATACATCTTCACTTTATATTTGTGAAGATCACTTTGATGTGAATATAACTAAATTGTTTCTATTAATTTTTCTCATGTTGTCTATAATTTATATAACTATTTCGTAAATGATGATTAAATTTTTGAGGTTATGTTTATTACAAGGGGTGAACAACTATAATAGGCAGAAAGGTGTACAAATTTTTAAGCGGTGCTAGGCAGGACTAGGGAGTACCTCTAAATGCAGGATTAGACAGTGCACATGCAGGCTAAATGTAGGACTGAGCAGTGCATATGCAAGACTAGATTGGACTAGGCAGAACCTACGCAGGACTATGCAGTACTTCAAGTATTGCTGGTTGTTGTATAATTTTTGTACCTGTCCCCCCCTCGGTTTATTACATGATTTTTATTTTTGTTTTTTTTTCTGTGAATTAATTTATTGTTACAGTTGCCCAATGATATGGAAAACTATATAGAGTACCATTTAATAATAATTAAAAAGCTCACTTCATAATAATTTTGGTGTTTTGAAATTTGTTATGAACGGTCATAGGAAGGAATTCTTTGAAACAAAATGTATTTAGAAAATTTTAAAAAAGCAATTTTTGATTGTTTCTTAATGCTTAAAATAATAATGATTGGGTATTTAATTGAATCTATTGTAAGTGGCATATTAAACAAAAAAGCAAAACATATAACCTAACCTCAAAATCTAAATGAGTAAAAGTAGGAGAAGAATATCGTAAAAAAACTTTCAGTTATATACAAAACAACTCATCGAAAACTTACATCAACATTTTAACGTTTCTCAATTCCGCAGAACAAAAATCACTGTTGTTGGCAAAGAAGCCTGCCACCATAAAGGAATTCAGCATTGGCAAGTTGGAGCTATCGGCTTTGGAGAATCCGTTTTCCATTGAAAATGTTTTTTATAAGCAAAACACAAAATAAAATCTAATTTAGGACGATAATTCGCACTTTAAACCAAAGCAAACATTACCATCCATAAGAAAATAATACAGAAAATAGGTTCGTGCGAGGCGTTTACTGTTTTGTGACGTCACTCGCAGCTGATTGGTAGACCGCCTGTTTTGAATCACGTGGCTAATGGTTTTAATTCAATGAATTTATTTAATTAAAAGAACTTTGAATTTGAGAAAAAATTAAACAAAAAAGTTTCTTTTTAGCATTCCCAAGACCTAAAGAGATTTCTAAAAATAAATATATATTTATTTTTTACTACTGTCAAACACTCTATTGTACATTTTTTGATTTGATACCATAAAGCTACTTTGAACCTGAACTTTACAGGTAAAATTAGTTTAATTTTATTTTTACTTTAGAACTTCTTGTTATGGATTGCAGGTGTTTCTAAAAAACAAAAGGAACTGAACTGAACACTACTCATTATTTTACAGGATGGCAGACTCAGATCATATACCTTTATCATTCAATGTGAAGTCAGAACTAAATGAAAATGAGTCAAATCAACTGGAGATTACTCTGGATGTTATTTCACCTGGGTAAGTTAAAGGTAGAGATGTTGAAAAAGTAACTATTCGTTACTTGAGTACTCGTTACTCGACAAATAACGGCCCAAGTAACATTATTACCACTCAAGGTTTTATTAATCTGGTTCCTAGGTTATTTAGAGGGTGCTGTTATGGGATTTAGGATCAATTTGGCTACATAAAGGTAATTTATATTGCCAATTACCTAAAGGGGTGTTATACAACCAAAAAGTGATTTATAAAGGGAGTATAATAAAACTGATATTCCTTCTGTTCCTTTAGATACTTTTGGTTTTATTGATTTCTGATTTATAAAAATGGTCTTATAAAACCATTTTACCTAAAGTTTTTAAAAAGAAATAAATATAAACTTTGGTCATTTAGTTTTTTTCATTACTTTAGGTCATCACAAAAATGTTTTATAATAGAGCTAAAAGGTTATCTTATATCCTTTTGTTTTTATAGTTACCAGTAGTTTAAAAGTAAATATGATTAGATATGCGGCCATATAGAACCTAGTTTCCTTAAGGTTTTTAAGAGTGGTAAATATAAACTTTAGACTTTTGGTTTTTGTCATTACTTTTAGGCATTTTAAAAAGGTTTTATAGGAAGGCTTAAAGGTAAACTTAATTCTTTTGTATTTATAGTTACTCATAGCTGTATATTAAATATTATTTAAATAGGCGGCCATATAAAACCTTGTTTCCTTAAGGGTTCTAACAGAAGTAAGTAAATACTTACTAGCGTGTTTTATTTGTTTAGGTATTTTTTGTAAAAATAATAGATATACCTAGGTACAGATTTTTACCTACCTATTGCAAGATTGATTATTTAAAGCCCAATAAATGTTGAGTTTCCATCCTCCTGGGTAGGACACCCAGGCCTAGATAAGGCCTGTTTAGACGGCCAATATAAGAGGCTGCCCTCCAACCTGCAGGCACAACGAATATCATTACACTGGCCCTCTCGATTGTGTCGAAATTGCACGATAAAAAACATTTAAAAGTGTTGAATTTTACGCTTTTAAACACTTTAAAAACAAATTAAAAAAATTTAATTGAGGTTATGTTGACTATGTTTACATTGTTCTTTTTTGTTGGTTTCATAAGGGCACTCAAAAATCCTTGTTGCGATACAGTAACAAATAAAACCAAGTAACCACTATAAAACCATAATGGCGTATATAAATTTATTTAAAAAATATTGTAGAGAGAAAATATTTATCTAGTCGTTTTAGCAGTGTTTTTTAACAATAATTTTACTTTAATTTTAATTTATGTAAACCAAACAGACTTTTTTAATGGTGATAGTGTAAATGATTTTTTTAAATTTTAAATATTTGTTATTTTGTTATCAAAAAACTATTAAAAAGCATTCTTGAGCTGGCGCGCTTGTTTTGAGAGCTTTTCAGATACGATTTTAACAGAAAAATAAATCTGGCAGGCAATTTGATCATCAACAAAACGACAAACTTGGTATATTTTTATGTGATAAAATAATTTTGGGACTCTGACATTTTTGGCAATTTTGTGACCTAAATTATTTTATATAGCCATTGTGAATCTAAAATATCGCCATAGCTTTTATAGGAAAACTTCTTTACTCTAAAGATATTATGGTATTCAACAGAATCGCCAGGATACCAAATTACCAAATCTAGTTTTATAATAGGATAGAGGACGTTTCTGAGTTGCTTTTAGAACCTGGCATAATAGCTTTAGGCTCTAAAAGATTCTATACTGGTGGAACCGCTAGAAGGCGAAGCTGGAGTTTATTTCTTATGGTTTTATAGTGAGTTTAATACATAGGTTGCCACCACCAATTGGGAAGTCCCATTTAGGAGGTCTAAGGGGTATATAAGGGTAATGGGAACGTGCTAGCGACCAAACATTGAAACTAATGGTTGTAAGGAAAGGCGCTGGCAACCGTTTAACTTCTGCTATAAATAAAGAAATGTTACTTGGGGGAGTAACGAATATTGGTCCGATGATGAATGATTACTTTCGTTACTTTGATTCCTTCGATTATTTTAGTATTCAGTAATCACTCGAAAGTCGGTTATCCAAAATCAGGGAGTAACTATTTAAACTTAAGTAACTAACACATTTCAGTTTTATTTGTAAAAGGTAAGAATAGGACAAAGTAGGACGTGACAATCTGGCAATATTTTTTGTTTGAACGCTTGCAGCCGCTTTCAAATTCAAATTCAAACATTCTTTTACTTAAAAAATTGTACACAATCAAAAAGAGCATTGTTACAATTGGATACAATAAGCGTCAAAATATAATATTTAACCTAGCTTTACACTAAACTAAATTTAGTAAAAAGACTTGCATAAAGTATAGTATAACTAGTAACTAGTCACTTATTTCTACAATAAAGTTAAAAAATAGTATATATAGTTATGCTGCCTACCTATTTCAACTTATAGACTGCCACTATACCCTACTTGCATTCAAAACATGTACAAAAAAATTCACAAAAACAGCTAAAATCAGAATACAATTTAAAAACAATGTTACGTCAGTAGAAGTTATTAAAACCTGAAATCAAGAAATTCTTGAACCATATTGAAGCAAGATAGTTTTTATTTGGTTTTTGTAATTTTTTAAGTTTTTTTCTGTTTTTAATTCCTGAGGTAATTTATTGAAAAATCTGATACAGGAATAAGTGGGGCCTCTTTCTGTAGCTGTAAGCCTGTGCTAAGGGAAATTGAGGCCAACAAACCTAGTAGAAATCTCATGTTGTGATTCAAAAAGTTCAAACTTTTCCCTGTTCTTGTGCAGAAACAGCAGGCACTCATATATGTACAGACCTGTTGTGGTTAGAAGTCCTAACTCCTTAAACCTACCCCTGCAAGAATTTTTTTTGCGAAGATTTAAAATCTAATCTAATTTAATTAAATCTAAGTTGTTGTCAATATGCATACCCAAGAATTTTGTGCTTTTAGACAGGGATACAACCTGATTTGTTATCACTGCTTCATCTGGTATATCTCTGTTCTTCTGCTTCGTCCGGAAACAAACAGAGTTTGTTTTATCAGCGTTTAAAACTAGCTTATTCCTTATGAACCAGTCCTGAGCAACCATCAGGCGATCTGTGGAGATGTTGAGGAGACCTGACAATGTTGCTGCAATCACTAAAAGATTCGAATCATCAGCAAAATTCACAAGATGCGATTCATTATTCAGAATCTCATTGGCTAAATTGTTGACATAAAAAATTAAAAGTATCTTCTCTGAGAAATGTTGCTGATTATGACTTTTTGTCGCCTGTTGGACATGTAAGATCTTAACCAATCCAAAGGAGGGCCTCTAATTCCATATCTTTCAAGCTTTTCCAACAAAATTTGATGATTCAAGGTATCAAATGCTTTAGATAAATCTAAAAACACCCCCATTGAAATGTTGCCATCCTCCCAACTTCCCATTTGCGATACGTCTCGTTGCTGCGTCTGTATTTTTTGCCCCCTGTAAAACTTTTTTGCTTAATACCCAGGTGAATTTAATAAGATTAATATTATTTAGCTTATCACTAACAACAAAAATATCCCTACAATCTTGTACTATGATGATGATGATTCATATATGAGTGGGCCTTGCAGCCTGGTCTATTGTGGCTCACTTTTGAGTGATCTCTCACCACTGTATGCTTAATCCTCCAAAAAGGTTAGCTATCAATTTGGGTGAGACACTGTTCAGATCTTCTGAATCAATCTGAAGTTTACCGAAGGTGTTTTGACGTAAATGTGCAATAGCCGGACATTCGCACAGTACATGTCTAACTGTTTCGTCATCCTCCATACAGATTCTACATTCGGTCTCTTCTGTTATTCCCATTCTGTGCATGGGTACTCTTAATCGACAGTGACTCGTAAAAAGTCCAGATTGATTGAATTGAATACAGTAATCAAAGTAACGATAGTAACGAATATATAAAATTATTGCTTAATAGTCGAGTAACGATTAGTAACGAGTATTCTAAAATAACTGAAATCAACACCTCTAGTGCAAGGTATTCACTCACTTGAAAATATTAGGGAATCATGTAGGATTTAATTTTGCCTGATGCTCTTTGTTGAACACAGGGGTCTTAATCGTGCTAGCGCCATCTACGCTCTTAACATGGGACCACCGACTTAACGTGACTTCCGAACCACGGCCTTGTATTCATCATCAACGTTGCCTACCTCGTTAGACAGGCTTTACCCCTACTTCCGGTAAATCTGTATTCACAAACTGAGAGTAGGTTCGAGTTTGAAGTGGCAGGTATGGGAATCGAACCACACACCTTCTTATTGAAAAGCAAACGCACCGCACGCCTACTGAACCAATCAGGGCCACTAATTGGCTAATTATTTATATTTTATATTTTGACGTTTAATAATATGACGTTTGTGAATACAAATTCACTGGAGGTAGAGGTAAAGCCTGTTAATAACGAAGTAGGCAAAGTTGATGATCAATACAAACGCGTTGTTCGGAAGTCACGTTAAGCTGGTGGTCCCGTGTTAAGAGCGTAGATGGCACTAGCACGATAAGGACCCCTCCGCCCAACAAAGAGTTTCGGCAAAATTAAATCCTCGAGAAAAGGAAATTGCCTAACGGGGGGTGCTTAGCAGGCGGGCCTGCTGGGTCTTCATGTGTTATAAAGAAATTGTGATTCTCCCCGACAGATATCAGATATTAATAAATTGGTAAAAAAAAATTTTTAAGTCACAAGCTTTTATAAAATACACTAAAAATTAAAAAATAATTTTCTAACATTCTAATATTATCATAATAATAAAAGCGATGGCCGAATGATGGAAATTTTGACGATGTTAGCACGATAAGATTCCGTATCAATTAAATATCACTATTTGCAAGAATCAATCTAGCAGAAAAATGCAGAGGTACCAAACCCACCCAACACGACCCAAGATACCCCAGCATCTCTCTGACATAGGTATGGCAATGGCATAACATTGCGGCACATCAAACATATCTTTGATGACCTGCTATGTTGAATATTCTTTAAGTGTTTAGATCACAAATTTATATTAACTCATGCTTTGATTTGCGGCCATCGCTTTTATTATTATGATAATATTAGAATGTTAGAAAATTATTTTTTAATTTTTTGTGTATTTTATAAAAGCTTGTGACTTAAATTTTTTTTTAAACCAATTTATTTTCTACTTTTTAGTCTCAGCTATCTACTCTATTAAATGAAAATATTTGTTCAATAACAGAACAGAAGAGTTTATTCTAGATTATAATGAATTCGCTGATCGTGAGTTGTTTGGAAACTCATTTTTCTATTGGGGGAAGGAGAGGGTGGGGGTAGAGGTAGAAATATATTTTTTGTTTGGGCTGTATTGCCATCGGACCTTTATGCATATACCAAATTTTATAAAAGTCATTTGAAGTGAAGTGTGTCAAAAACGCATTTTTTATGGAAGGGGGTGGGGGGTAGGGGTGGGAGGACATTTTTTCATTATTGTTGTATTGTTATCGGACCGCTATATGTATACCAAATTTCATCCAAATCGGACAATGGAACGTGTGTCAAAAACGCATTTTTCTATAGAGGGGGGTGGGGGTAGGAGTGGTAGGATTTTTTTTTCAATGTTGTATTATCATCGGACCACTATATGTATACCAAATTTCATCCAAATCGGATAATGGGAAGGGTGTCAAAAACGCATTTTCTATGGAAGGGGGTAGGGGTGGGAGGATATTTTTTTTAGTGTTGTATTGTCATCGGACCACTATGTGAATACTAAATTTCATCCAAATCGGATAATGAGAAGTGTGTCAAAAACTCATTTTTCTATGAAAGGGGGTGGGGGTAGGGGTGGAAGGATATTTTTTTCGTAATATTGTATTGTCGTCGGATCACTATATGTATACCAAATTTCATCCAAATCGGATAACGGGATGTGTGTCAAAAACAAATTTTTCTATGGAAGGGGGTGGGGGTAGGGGTGGGAGGATATTTTTTTCTTATTGTTGTATTATCATCGGACCACTATGTGTATACCAAATTTTATCCAAATCGGATAATGGGAAGTGTGTCAAAAACGCTTCACAAGATTTGATAGATAGTTAGTTAGATAGTTAGACAGAACATCTGAAGCTAAATAAAAGCTTGTAAAAATAGTATGTTTATGGCCGGCTTGCCTTGGTAGCATAGACTAAGTAAAATGGAATGAATAAATAAGGTTGCGATGAGATTGACACGCTTTTATTTTGTAGACTCATAAATTCAGAACTCAAACCATCGTTATCCAGCTTAAAGCCGGAGCCAGAAGAGTTTGAAATAAAGACTGAAGAGAAAATAAAGCAAGAGGAGCTTATTTTGGACGATACTTCATCTAGGTAAGTGCAATGAGTATATCGTCGTTGATACTCCAAAAGGTCCTATGTCACCAAGTATAAAAATTTCACTAGGTAGGAAAAAAGATTGGAAGTATTGTGCGGAAATTAAAAACAGACACTAATGGGTTGATAAGTAACTTTTGAATCTGAAGTTTTCTTATACTGTAGTATCACATAACCAAGTGTTTTTTGATTTTGTATTATTATTTTAGGTTTTTGTGTGACATACAACCCATTGGAATTATTTTCTGGTCACAATTGTATGACATAGGATCAATTTTTTGTTTGAAACTCGTAGACAATGATTGTGTAGAAATAAAATTTCGGACTTCCATTGTCTTTATTTATTTTAAAACACGACGTTTCGGTTAGTAAGTATCTCTAACCGTTATCAAGTGTAAACTAAACAATCTAGTCTCTAGGCTACTACTTATACTACTCGGTGTGCAGTCAGGTGTGACAGCCCGCCCCCTTTTTAATCCTAAGACGCCTGTTTTCCTTAAGGAGTGGTTTCCATATGTTTGGTATGTCCGTGCTTGGTTGACTGAAAACTTCTTTATTCTGCATTATAAACGCGGCTTCAATAAATTTTCGTTTTCGCCAATGCGACTCCTTATGTAAAACTTTAGCTTCTGACCACTGAATCCTGTGATAATTTGACCATGCATAATCTGCTAAACTAGATTTTTCAATATCCCCTAATTGGGTACTTTTTAGATGTTCATTTACTCTAACCTGAAGAGGGCGTTTCGTTTCACCTACATATAATTTACCACATTCACACGAGATTATTAGTTACAAAACTTCTTATCGTATTTCCCGAAGAAAATACTGTTTTTATATTATAGTGTTTAGCTATTCGTCTTATGTTTTCTGAAATCCCTTGAACATATGGAATGTTAATAATGATTATTATTTTGAGAATTTGGTACATTTAGTTTGTTTTGTTTTTAATTTTAAATATCGTTGAGTTTATTAATTTCTCGGAATAACCATTCTGTTGTAAGTCCTTTTTAATGTTGTTAATTTCTGTGGTTAATTCTTCATTATTACTACAAATATTTACGGCTCTTAAATACAAACTTCTTATAACTCCTTGTTTTGTTGCAACAGAATGATTAGACTTAAAATTTCGGTACTGTCCCGTGTGTGTAGGTTTCCTATATACAGTGGTTTGAATGTTTCTGTCTAATCGTTTGACAAGAACATCCAAAAAAGGTAAGGCCGAATCTTTTTCAATTTCCATGGTGCAATTGATTGTTGGTCGAATACCGTTTAAATGGTGCAGAAAATTCTGTAGTTCGTCATCATTTTCCGGCCATATAATAAATGTGTCATCCATGTATCGTAGCCATAGTTTTGGTTTGACTCTTGCTGTGTTGATTGCATGGTCCTCGAACCACTCCATGTAGATGTTTGCTACCACTGGCGAAAGAGATGAACCCATTGGGAGTCCATCATTTTGCGCGTAAAACTTATCTTTCACTTGAAAGTAAGAGTTACGGAGACAGAGCTCCAAAAGATCCATCACCCCCTCCACCGATAGCGTTGTTCTCTCGTGAAGTGTATCATCAGTTTGTAATTTGTTTTTGATGATACTGAGTGACTCATTTATTGGCACGTTGGTGTAGAGACTTTCTACATCAAAACTTACAAATCTATCGCCGGGATCTAATTCGATACCTTTTAAAACCTCGACAAAATGTTCCGAGTTTTTGACAAAAGATTCGGACTTACCCTGTAGTGGTTGAATTATGTCCAACAAAAACCTTGACAAAATGCTGGTCGGTGAGTCCCTGAGTTTTATTTATAGGATCAATTTCTTAACAGTTAGGACATATCGGTACAACGCTATGTGCCACATCATAGCGACATACGACTTCTAGATCCCAAATTAAAATAAAAATTTTCCAATAAACATGTTTAATTTAGTCATTTAAGGTGTTACAAAACTTCCTAAGGCTAACAAAAATAATTTTTCTACACAAATGAACTAAAAAATAATCGAAATCACTTCAACAAAAATGAAAACAAGTGGTCTTGTTTTTGTGAACGACATAGGACTAATTGATTATAGCCAACTTTACGACGTTAACGACATGTGAGAAATTTTAATATTGAAATATTGCGTTTCTGATTGGTCGGAGACATAAGAGGTTTTTCTGGGATATAAAGTAGGATATTTGAGTATGAAAGGCGGAGAGAATGTACCTCGGTACGGTGATCATAGCGTAGGTGGCAACCCTTTCTTTTAGGGATAGTATAAAAGACTACAGCTGTTGCCTTACAGTATGGCGTTGGCTCGTCAAAGGCTAGAGGAGAAAAACCTTGATTAAAAATCCTGGCCCTCCAAGTAGGGGGTTGAGGCATTAAACTGGTTCTCTTATACTTGTAAAACAAAGCAGTTACCAAAAAGCCTAAACAAAGCCTCGGAGCAATGGATGGAAACTCTCGAAGACGAAAAAAGCAAAGAATATAGCTACATGGAACGTACAGGGACTGAATCAAAAGTTGGACATTATTGCAACCGAAGTGCAGAATTGTAAGATCGATATTATTGCACTCACAGAGACACAAAAGAAAGGAACAGGTACGAATAGTGTCGGTAATTTCGTCCATATATTCACTGGAGTCCCAAAAGAAAGAAGAGCAGCCAGAGGGGTATCCTTGTTAATAAAGAAGAAGAGCAAATATTATTCCCTTTAAGAAAAGACGAATCTAAATACGTATTAAACTTAATTGATAAGGATGATTCATATGTGAGTGGACTTTGCAGCCCTTCCACTGCGACCACCAGTGGGTCTATTGTGGCTCAGTTTTGAGTGGTTTCTCACCACCCGGCTATCAGTTTGGGTGAGACACTGTTCAGATCTTCTGAGTCAATATGAGGTTTACCGAAAGTGTTCTGATGTTTCGTCATCCTCCATACGGAGTCTACATTCGGTCTCTTCTGTTAGTCCCATTCTGTGCATGGGAACTCTCAGTCGACAGTCACCCGTAAAAAGACCAGTCAATATGCGTATTTCCTGTCTTGTAATTCCAATGATGTTCCTGGCTCTGTTTCTACAAGGTCCTTTAATGAACTCTTTAGAGTGAACCAGTTCAATTTATCCAGTATTGCTGGAAGCTATTCTCCATCCATTTTAATATGCTTGACTATCGGAGAAGATTTTTATTGTCCTGTTGGTCCATTCGAGGTTAGTAATCCACCGGGCACACAGTTCAATGGCCACGAGTTCGGCCTGAAATATAGTAGCCAATTGGCCGAGACTATGTTTAATCACGACTTTTTCTTGGATACTAACAACTCCAGATCCAACGGCTGATGGAATTTTGGATCCGTCGCTATACCGTTATTTGAAAAATTGATTGGTCCTGTTCTTTAACCAGTCCTCCCTCTCTGGGAGTTAAGCTTAATTACTTGTGATCTCGGGTATAGGGAATAAAGAAAACAACCAATTTTTGTTGCTACCCAAGTAACATATTACCACTCAAGGTTTATTAGTTTGGTTCCTAGGTTATTTAGAGGGTGCTGTTATGGGTTTTAGGATCAATTTGGCTACATAAAGGTAATTTATATTGCCAATTACCTAAAGGGGTGTTATACAACCAAAAAGTGATTTATAAAGGGAGTATAATAAAACTGATATTCCTTCTGTTCCTTTTAAATACTTTTGGTTTTATTGATTTCTGATTTATAAAGATGGTCTTATAAAACCATTTTACCTAAAGTTTTTAAACAGAAATAAATATAAACTTTGGTCATTTAGTTTTTTTCATTACTTTAGGTCATCACAAAAGTGTTTTATAATAGAGCTAAAAGGTTATCTTATATCCTTTTGTTTTTATAGTTACCAGTAGTTTAAAAGTAAATATGATGAGATATGTAGAACCTAGTTTCCTTAAGGTTTTTAAGATTGGTAAATATAAACTTTAGACTTTTGGTTTTTGCCATTACTTTTAGGCATTTTAAAATGGTTTTATATAAAGGCTTAAAGGTAATCTTAATTCTTTTGTATTTATAGTTACCCATAGCTGTATATTACATATTATTTAAATAGGCGGCCATATAAAACCTTGTTTCCTTAAGGGTTCTAACAGAAGTAAATACTTTCGTGTTTTATTTTTTTAGGTATTTCGTGTAAAAATAATAGATATACCTAGGTACAGATTGGTACCTACCTATTGCAAGATTGATTAATTAAAGCCCAATAATTAATAATTGTTGAGTTTCCGTCCTCCTGGGTAGGACACCCAGGCCTAGATAAGGCCTGTTTAGACGGCCAATATAAGAGGTTGCCCTCCAACCTGCAGGCACAACGAATATCATTGCACTGGTCCTCTCGATTGTGTCGAAATTGCACGATAAAAAACATTTAAGTGTTGAATTATACGCTTTTAAACGCTTTAAAAACAAATACAAAAAATTTAAGTGAGGTTATGTTGACTATGTTTACATTGTTCTTTTTTGTTGGTTTCATAAAGGCACTAAAAAATCCTTGTTGCGATACAGTAACAAATAAAACCAAGTGACCACTATAAAACCATAATGGCGTATATAAATTTATTTAAAAAATATTGTAAAGAGAAAATATTTATCTAGTCGTTTTAGCAGTGTTTTTTAATAATAATTTTACTTTAATTTTGATTTATGTAAACCAAACAGACTTTTTTAATGGTGAATAGTGTAAATGATTTTTTTTTTAATTTTAAATATTTCTTATTTTCTTATCAAAAAACTATTAAAAAGCATTCTTGAGCTGGCGCGCTTGTTTTGAGGGCTTTTCAGATACGATTTTATCAGAAAAATAAATCTGGCAGGCAATTTGATCATCAAGAAAACGACAAACTCGGTATATTTTTATGTGATAAAATAATTTTGGGACTCTGACATTTTTGGCAATTTTGTGACCTAAATTATTTTACATAGCCATTGTGAATCTAAAATATCGCCATAGCTTTTATAGGAAAACTTCTTTTCTCTAAAGGTATTATGGTATTCAATAGAATTGCCAGGATACCAAATTACCAAATCTAGTTTTATAATAGGATAGAGGACGTTTCTGAGTTGCTTTTAGAACCTGGCATAATAGCTTTAGGCTCTAAAAGGTTCTATACTGGTGGAACCGCTAGAGGGCGAAGCTGCAGTTTATTTCATATGGTTTTATAGTGAGTTTAATACATAGGTTGCCACCACCAATTGAGGAGTCCCATTTAGGAGGTCTAAGGGGTATATAAGGGTAATGGGAACGTGCTAGCTACCAAAACATTTAAGGAAAGGCGCTGGCAACCTTTTAGCTTCTGCTATAAATAAAGAAATGTTACTTGGGTTGAATTTACAATTGAAACTGAAATCTCGGTTGAAATCTATTTCAACCGGGATTTCGACCCTTTAGACAGCCCAACCAAATAGACAATAGACAACTTTATTAATCTTTTCAGCTACAATAATGTAGATAAGATACGTCAAATACAAAAAATATAACATTAAGTGTAAATAATAATAGTGTAAATATTTAAAAAAATTAAAACGAAAACACATTTACAAAATTTGTATATATATGTATATAAATATTGAGAACAAAAATTTACCTTCTGCCCAACATGTAGTTTTCAAATTCAATTAAACTATAAAAAGTTTCTTTTAATAAAAGATTTTTGATTTCTTTTTGGAATCTTGGCAGCGACGTAGTTTGTTTGATTTTGTTTGGCAACAAGTTAAAGAATTTGCATCCAAGATAATGAGTACTTTTTTTTATATACTCATGGTTGTGTTTATGGATGCTGAAGTGGTTACGACTTCTAGTTGGATAGTTGTGATAAGGACTATTTAATGTAAAAATATTTTGGTGTTGAAAAATGAAAATGAGTAGTTTATATATGTAAATACTTGTTATTGTCATAATTTTATTATCCTTAAATGCAGAGCGACAAGTACCGTTGTAAGGTATATTGAAAATTAATCTTATAAGTCTCTTTTGACCTACCAATACTCTTTCCACATCCTGAGCACTACCCCATACTGCCACACCATAGGCTAGAGCCGAGTATGTATTAGCATAATAGACAGTAATGAGATTTTTTATACTGAGAGAGTTTTTAAGTGACTTAATCATGAAGTAGCCTGTATTAAGTTTTTAGCATACACTACTTATGTGTAAACTCCACTCGAAATGAGTATCGACAATAGTTCCCAAAAATTTTGAGCTATCGCTAACTGGCAAAGGGATGTCATTAAAGGTTATATTGAGGTCGGTAGGTTTAAGGGACTTTGTTCTAAATTCCATAAAGACAGTTTTAGAGACATTTATAATCAGATTGTTTTGCTTGCACCAGTTCGAAAATTCATTTAGGGTTAAGTTGATTTTTTCATGAAGAAAATTTGTGTCTTTTGCGGATACAACGATAGACGTATCATCGGCGAACATAAACACAAGTCCCCACGCGATATATTCGGGAAGGTCGTTAATAAACAGCAAAAATATTAAAGATGCAAGCACACGACCTTGGGGCGTGCCTATGTTTGATTCTGTAGATTCTGAATATGTGCTTTCTATTTTGATTTTAAATTTTCTATCTGTAAGAAAAGATTTAATGCAGTTATTACTTTTCCAAATTTACTGTACTATGATTTTATCGCAGCCTGATCAAAATGTTTAGTTGTTATTTTTGTTTCCTGGGAAACAGGAACGGGTTGCAGACAGACCAGAGAATTCGTAGACCGTCCAAAAGCGACCAGAATTAGATGGATGCTGGGACGGACACCACGAAAAGACCTCGGACTGCTGATAGGTACTCTAACCGGACATTACCGGTTGAGGAAGCACATGACACGTATAGGAGTCGAGAATGACCCTACCTGCCCAGCCTTTGGACAGGAAGAAGAGACATCAAGACACCTCGTGGCAGAATGCGAGGCCTACGCAAGGATGAGACAACAGGCACTCGGAGCGCCAACTCTGAGCGAGGAAGAACTGCACATGCTCAAATGGGCAGACTTACTGGACTTTGTAAAGAGGACAGGAAGGCCCAATGAGTTACCCGACCATCAAAGGGAAGTGCAGAGAGTGGGTTAAGGGACAGACTTGGGGCATGGCAAAAAGGGCCTACTCTGGCCTACTTGTCAGACCTGCTGGTCAACCCCCCCACTACTACTGTTATTTTTGTTGAAAAATAAATAAATTCACGGATTTTTCCTAGTGTAATGGAAAAAGTAATGTTTAAGACCCTGAACAATTTTTGATAGATTTTACAATTAGAATTAACAATAACAGCGGTTAACAAGCGGTTAACAAGCAGTCGAAACCATAGAACAAGCAGTCTAAACCAGAGAAGCCCAAGTAACATTTCTTTATTTATAGCAGAAGCTAAAAGGTTGCCAGCGCCTTTCCTTAAAACCATTAGTTTCAATGTTTGGTCACTAGCACGTTCCCATTACCCTTATATACCCCTTAGACCTCCTAAATGGGACTCCCCAATTGGTGGTGGCAATATATGTATTAAACTCACTATAAAACCATAAGAACTAAACTCCAGCTTCGCCCTCTAGCGGTTCCACCAGTATAGAACCTTTTAGAGCCTAAAGCTATTATGCCAGGTTCTAAAAGCAACTCAGAAACGTCCTCTATCCTATTATAAAACTAGATTTGGTATCCTGGCGATTCTGTTGAATACCATAATACCTTTAGAGTAAAGAAGTTTTCCTATAAAAGCTATGGCGATATTTTAAATTCACAATGGCTATATAAAATAATTTAGGTCACAAAATTGCCAAAAATGTCAGAGTCCCAAAATTATTTTATCACATAAAAATATACCGAGTTTGTCGTTTTGTTGATGATCAAATTGCCTGCCAGATTTATTTTTCTGATAAAATCGTATCTGAAAAGCTGTCAAAACAAGCGCGCCACCTCAAGAATGCTTTTTAATAGTTTTTTGATAACAAAATAACAAATATTTAAAATTAAAAAAAAATCATTTACACTATTCACCCTTAAAAAAGTCTGTTTGGTTTACATAAATCAAAATTAAAGTAAAATTATTGTTAAAAAACACTGCTAAAACGACTGGATAAATATTTTCTCTTTACAATATTTTTTTAATAAATTTATATACGCCATTATGGTTTTATAGTGGTCACTTGGTTTTATTTGTTAGTGTATCGCAACTAGGATTTTTGAGTGCCCTTATGAAACCAACAAAAAAGAACAATGTAAACATAGTCAACATAACCTCACTTAAATTTTTTGTATTTGTCTTTAAAGTGTTTAAAAGCGTATAATTGAACACTTTTAAATGTTTTTTTCGTGCAATTTCGACACAGTCGAGAGGGCCAGTGCAATGATTTTCGTTGTGCCTGCAGGTTGGAGGGCAACCTCTTATATTGGTCGTCTAAATAGGCCTTATCTAGGCCTGGTTGTCCTACCCAGGAGGACGGAAACTCAACAATTATTAATTATTGGGCTTTAAATAATCAATCTTGCAATAGGTAGGTACCAATCTGTACCTAGGTATATCTATTATTTTTACAAGAAATACCTAAAAAAATAAAACACGAAAGTATTTACTTACTTCTGTTAGAACCCTTAAGGAAACAAGGTTTTATATGGCCGCCTATTTAAATAATATTTAATATACAGCTATGGGTAACTATAAATACAAAAGAATTAAGTTTACCTTTAAGCCTTCCTATAAAACTTTTTTAAAATGCCTAAAAATAATGGCAAAAACCAAAAGTCTAAAGTTTATATTTACCACTCTTAAAAACCTTAAGGAAACTAGGTTCTATATGGCCGCCTATCTAATCATATTTACTTTTAAACTACTGGTAACTATAAAAACAAAAGGATATAAGATAACCTTTTAGCTCTATTATAAAACACTTTTGTGATGACCTAAAGTAATGAAAAAAACTAAATGACCAAAGTTTATAATTATTTCTTTTTAAGAATTTTAGGTAAAATGGTTTTATAAGACCATCTTTATAAATCAGAAATCAATAAAACAAAAAGTATCTAAAAGGAACAGAAGGAATATCAGTTTTATTATACACCCTTTATAAATCACTTTTTGGTTGTATAACACTCCTTTAGGTAATTGGCAATATAAATTACCTTTATGTAGCCAAATTGATCCCAAAACCCATAACAGCACCCTCTAAATAACCTAGGAACCAAATTAATAAAACCTTGAGTGGTAATAATGTTACTTGGGAGGAAATGTCAAATTAAAATCATAGCCTCTATCTTAGATTTGCCACTTTAACTTTGGTCAGATCTAATCCGGTTCTGTTCAATAAGCCGTAACTGAAATGGAATTAAGCTTGTGAAATTGTTGTTGAACTTAAAACCGATAACTCTCTAATGTTCAAGTTGTTTTTTGTTTATTTTTCAGTTGGCATGAAGCTCCAACCTTTCCAAATATTTCTGATGACACCATTGCTCACCCTGATATTAAAACAAAAATTGAATCAGCTGAGGAATCGACGACCACTGGTGGCACGAAATATCAACAAATAAACAATTCAGGTTTTAAGTCCGGCAACCAGAATATAAATGTTGAATTGAATTTTCAAAGCAACTTTGGTAGTGTACCAAATAACACTAAAACTACTTCTAAAACTAAACAGAAAAAGTATAAAACAATCCATAAAGACGTGGACAAAATTAAGTTGTTTGATTGTGCTGATTGCGATTATAAAGCCAAAAATAAATATGATTTATCAAGTCACATGCTCAGACATAAAACCGAAAGTAAAGTTAACTGGTTGCAATGTAAAATCTGTAGTTATAAGACCAAAACCAGATGCAGGCTAAACCAGCATTCAATAATCCATAAAGACGCAAACGACATAAAGTGGTTTTATTGTGCTTGTTGTACTTATAAAGCTAAATTTAAAAATTCTTTAATAAAACACATGCTTAGGCATAAAGACAAGAGTAAAGTTAAATGGTTTCATTGTGAAAAATGTGGTTTCAAGACCATACGCATAAGAACCCTAAACAAGCATGCAATAATCCATAAAGACGTGGACAAAATTAGTTGGTTTTATTGTGCTCATTGCGATTATAAAGCCAAACGGAAATATAACTTATCAATTCACATCATCAAACATAAAAGCAACAGTAAAGATAAGTGGTTTCAATGTGAAAAATGTAGTTTTAAAACCATATACAAAAGTAACCTACCCTATCATGCAATAATCCATAATAGAGATCTGAGCCCTGAAGGGGAGAAAAACTAGAGATATCCCAAAAAAAATAACCCCAAAATTAAATTCGCCCCGCCTGGGAAAACAGAGTCTATTAAACTAAAAAACAAAGGAAAAAATCGGCAACACGCTAGAAGCTTACCTTCTGTAATTCTGCAGCAGTCCCAAAATTTCACTGGCGGCCTGCCCCTCCTTGCGACTAGATTTTCGGTCTTCAACCCGAAAACACGTGTAACTTCTTTTAGTTTTTTGGCGGAAGTGATTTCTTCATTCCCCTGTCACACACAGGGTGGCGCTTCAAACTCCCAGCGTGAGCAAAAAACGCGCATGATTTTAACAAAATGAGCAGGTGATCAAAAAGAAAATAACTTTCAACAAAGAGAGAAATTATCACCTGATCGGAATTTTTCCCAAACAGGACTTTCTTTTTTTGAAGGTTTTTGCAGAAAGCCCAAAAATATCAAAACAAACTTTAAGGTTAGGTTTTCCAAAAAATTAAAAATAAAACAATAAAGAAAAAATAACTGGCAGCATTAAACATTCCGCCCACCATAAAAATTGCCAATTTTTATAGAAAAACCCAAAAACAAAAAAATAAAAAAAAAAAGGTTATTCAATTGCCCAAAGGGTCTAAACAATAAATTAGCATTTTTGCAACAATAATTTTATCGCAATAACTATGGACGTCATACTTAAGTTAATTCAAATAAGCATGATTCATGCTACATAAGGCTTTGAAGGTTGGTTACTGGCTGGGTAACGGACATACCTTCACCAAACTACGGTCAAGTAATCTTTTCGCGGTTTTTTACTTGCACGACACGGGGGATTCTATCTGGACTCGAGTAAGTTTTTTCAATTCTACCGAGTGACCACTTCAATGGGGGTAGGTTTTCATCGGGAGGGGCTGTCAAGGGTTCCAAAGTGAGGAAATGTCCAGGAGTAAGACTTTGAAAGTCATGAGGATCAGGGCTCATACTACACAATGGTCGACTATTTAAAATAGCCTCAATCTGAACCAATACAGTCATCAACTCTTCAAAGGCTAGGATTTGATCCCCCACAATTCTCTTCAGATGAGTTTTCGTGGACTTTACCCCAGACTCATGGAGTCCACCAAAATGCGGACTGGCGGGTGGATTAAAACACCACTTAATCGCTAAAGTCTCAGCAGCTTGCTGACAATAGGACACAAGGAGGTTATTTGCCCCAACAAAATTAGTGCCCTGGTCACTGTAGAGGGCAGCACATCTGCCACGTCTACCAACAAATCGGCGGAGGGCAGCCAAAAATGCATCAGTGGACAAATCAGAAACAGCCTCCAGGTGAATGGCCTTTGTTGGGAAACAAACAAAAATACACCCATAAGCCTTTTGACTTTTTACACCACGACGCTTGGTTAACGTGATGGAGAATGGACCCATAAAATCTACACTAACATGGGAAAAGGGCTTCACCTGGGACACTCTAAATTTAGGAAGGTCACCCATGAATGGGTGCAATGGTTTGGGATTTACCCTGGCACAACCAAAACACTTGGAAATAACACTGTGAATGGCACTTTTCACCGACAAAATCCAAAACTGTTGATTTTGGAGGTACTCCAATAAGCGAGGACCTGGATGTCCATGCTCATTATGGAATTTTTCAATAATCAAAGTGGTAAGCCTATGACTACGAGGCAACAACATGGGGTGTTGTCAATGTGACATAATCTACCGCCCACCCTGAGAACACCAAGGGAATCAAGAAAAGGAGCCAACTTTCGAAGAGGCTTAGCACAACTCTCACCTTTACGTATCTTTTTCAAATCTTCAAAAAAAACTTCTTGTTGTACAACTCGCACAACAACTAAAGTAGCATAATAAAGATCTGCCTCATTGAGGGCTTTAGTAGGAAAAGATAAAGAAGGAACTTTTTTCACTCGAAAAGGTCTCAAACAAAAGGCAGCAATGCCCAAGATTTTACGTAAAGATGAGTACTTAGTGAGTAACAGCTGTACTTCATCAAGGGGTATTTCTGTCACAAAAACAAAACGATTTTCCTCAGGGGGTAGATCAGCATCAAACGTATCAATTTTATGGTTCGTAGGCCATGTTTCACTAGACTGGGCCAAGCAGGATGGTCCAGTACACCAAAGAGGATGGTCTATCAATTGACCAGGAAGTAAGCTCCGGGATAAGCTGGGTGCTCCTTACCATTTACATGGTACCAACAGCTGGGGGGAACTTTCTCTTGAATAGTCGTTACACGATTGGCTACAAAAACCTTTCGTTTTGATGGACACGATTTTATCCAAGCAAGGGTAACGCTGAAGTCAGACCAAGCAAAAATCTTATCAATCGGGATGCAATCAAGATGATTGCCAACAAACTCCAATAGCTCTGCCAACAATACAGCAGCACACAATTCGAAGCGTGGAATAGAAATACTTTTCAAAGGGCACACTCTACTTTTCCCACACAAAAGGGAGATAGAAATATTTCCATCCAACTCAATTTGTCGAATATATACTGTACCACCATATGCACACATTGAGGCGTCACAAAAGCCATGCAATTCAGTGGTGACAGCATTTTGCTTCACAACATAACGAGGTATTGATATCGAAGATAATAATGGTAGTTGCGACACATAGAGTTGCCACTGTGGAACAATATCACTGGAGGGGGTATCATCCCATGAAAGACCCTGGACCCCCAAACGTTGCATTAAACACTTAGCAACCAAAACAACTGGGGCTAGGAACCCGAGTGGATCATATATCCTTGCAATCTCAGAGAGAATGTTTCTCTTGGTACAAGGTCTTTCCATGGGCATCACATCATAACAAAACGAATCAGATTTTGGACACCATTTTACCACCTTCACAACTGGGTGGTGTGGAACAAAATATGAATGGAAGTCAGGGTTAGAATTGTCCAATTTCAGAAGCCCCTGGTCTAGGTAATCCTGAACAAATTCTTTGTACACACTATACAAAGCAGGATTCCTCAATAATCGGTTTTCCATCATATTGAATCTACGCAATGCTTGACCTTTAGAGTCACCAAGTTCTTGTCGAGGCTCTCTGAAAGGTAAACGAACAACATATCTGCCAAACTCAGTTCCAGATTGAGCGGCAGCAAACAATTTTCCACACAAGTCCTCATCAGAGGGAAGAGGGATTTTTGGAGGGGTCGATTCTAGTTCCCAAAACTTTTGTAAGGTACTATCCAATCCAGATTCTATTGGGGAAGACACTAAGGTCAACAAACTAATGGGTTTTTGAGTTTTACGAGGACCATCAATATCACCAAGGAGTATCCAACCAAATATTGAATTAATGGCACAAGGTCCTCCATTTTCTCCTTTTTTAAAGCCAGGCACAAGCATCTGACCAAACAAATCAACACCAATCAAAAGGTCTACACTACTAGGTTGTCCAAAATTAGGATCTGCAAAATCTAAATCTTTTAGGTATGGCCACTGAATAGAATCATATTCTACAACAGTCACAGGTATGGTTCCACAAATTTTAAAACAAACTATCAGGAAACTTGGTGGAGCCTATTTTCAATGTAACATTGCCATATGAAGTACTAGAAATCATGCCATTTATTCCCTCAATAGGAGTTCTATTCGGAGCTACTTTAAGTCCTAACCTCTCAGCCAAAGAGACAGTTACAAAGGACACTTCACTAGCGGAATCTAAAATTGCCTGACAAGACACAAACTTGTTGTGGGCATCTAACACTAAAACTTGGGCAGTTGCAAAAAGCACAGGTCTCCTCTTACGAGGTTCAAAATGGTTGCTACTGGGTGTAGCGGTACACATTGCCTGTTTGGCACCTTCACTATTAGGTATGTGGGGGCTCTCCCCTGGACAATCATCTAAAAACACAGGTCTCCTCTTACGAGGTTCAAAATGGTTGCTACTGGGTGTAGCGGTACACAATGCCTGTTTGGCACCCTCACTATCAGGTATACGGGGGGTCTCCCCCGGACAATCAACTTGGTGGCAAGAGCTTTTCACAAAGTGCAACAGGGAATGGTGAAGACCCTGGCACTGACGACACGTGGCATTTGTAGGGCATTGAGATACACCATGTTTGTCAAAGCAGTTAAAACACAATCGTTCACGCTTAACAAATTGATGGCGCTGACCTACTTCTAATTCCAGAAATCTGGTACACTTCACAAGGGGATGGTAGGGCTGTTGCTGGCAATAAACACAACCTTTATTACCAGACTGGCCTGTTCCCGTCAATAACACAGGATAGGGTGGTTTGCCACCCTTCCTAGGAGGTAGAGGAGGTGAGACCTCCTTCGGCTTATTCAAAAGAGAACTATTTTCCAAAGCCCGACAATTTTTCTCTAAGAATTTAAACAAATCTTTATAGGACGGGATTTCCTTATCACTATACTCAATCTCAAACTGAGTTTTCAATGGGGTATCAACTTTTTGCAAAAGAAGAATCATTTTAGCAAAATCTAAAAGGTCTACATCATCATAGTTTGACAATGCTTCCAAATTTTCCCGGAAAGTGGACAACAATAACCTTAAATCTTGTGGGTTGCTCGATTTTGCAGAAGTGGCTTGACAAATAGACGTCCAATAATTTGTTACCAAAAGTCTTTTATTATTAAAGCGTCTAATCATCGCATCGAAGGCTACTCGATAATTATCAGAGGTTAGCGGTATGTTCCTAATTACAGATGCACCCTCTCCCACCAGAGCGGTATTTAAGGCTTGAAATTTAGCTATTCCACTCATGTCAGCTTTATCGTGAACAAGTGACTTAAACATATCAAAAAAGGTGGGCAATTTTTTAAGATTACCGTCAAAATGGGGTACCTCTATCCTTTTAATTTCACGACCCCTGTCCACATTTACCAGGGAATGGTTCAAAATTGTCTGTGAGGCATCTTGGTAATCCTCCGGATAGAGCTCACGACAAATCTATTGTGTATTTCATTTCATCAAATTCCTGCACTAAAGTTTCCTGACTTTCGTGTATCTGATCACTACTATCCAAGCTTATAATTTCATAATGCAATGCATCGAATTGACTTACCAGAAAAGGCACATCTTCCCATCTGGGTTTTAACTTTTTTGCCTTCTCTGCATTGCCCTGGGCTTCGACGGCTCTATTATAAGTTGTTTTTAATTTATTAAAAACGCTATTTTGTTGTTTTTTCAAAACTTTTATGTCAGACATGACAAAGCGGTTTTTATCGGATACAAAAAAGTAGGTTTTTTCGCGACAAATCCGCTATCAACACCCGGGTACGGTTCGCTAAGAACGCGGCAACTATCTCGCGCTTAACGAAAGCAAAAAACGAAGGTAAATTTCGACGGATTTCACACAAACAAATTCGAAACCCGACGAATAATCAACAATTTTCTAACCTCGGAGGTAAACAAAACAACACGTGAAGTTGCGAGGTTAGAACACACAAACGTCAATGAAACGTCAGCCAGCAAGAAAAAGAACGGGGGCCCGGGCCGCTGCCAAATGTCGAACGGGGGTTTTTTTATCGCCGCACGAGGTCATAAACCAAACTCAGGGCAACCAACCTTCAAAACCATGCAGACTCTAAAAAAAACCAGTACAAAAACAACAATGTCCGAATCTGGCAAAAAACAACGATAAAATGTGGTTGCTGCAAAAAATAATAAAATTACCAATTTTTTAACAAAAAAAAACTGTCAAATCCAAAGGGCTTTTTTAAAACATAAGGGTCTGAAGGACCAAATAGAGATCTGAGCCCTGAATGGGAGAAAAACTAGAGATATCCCAAAAAAAATAACCCCAAAATTAAATTCGCCCCGCCTGGGAAAACAGAGTCTATTAAACTAAAAAACAAAGGAAAAAATCGGCAACACGCTAGAAGCTTACCTTCTGTAATTCTGCAGCAGTCCCAAAATTTCACTGGCGGCACTTGCGACTGAAATTCCGGTCTTCAACCCGAAAACATGTGTGACTTCTTTTAGTTTTTTGGCGGAAGTGATTTCTTCATTCCCCTGTCACACACAGGGTGGCGCTTCAAACTCCCAGCGTGAGCAAAAATCGCGCATGATTTTAACAAAATGATCAGGTGATCAAAAAGAAAATAACTTTCAACAAAGAGAGAAATTATCACCTGATCGGAATTTTTCCCAAACAGGACTTTCTTTTTTTGAAGGTTTTTGCAGAAAGCCCAAAAATATCAAAACAAACTTTGTAACGAAGTTACTATTTTTTTTATTGTTTTAATTAATTTTCTAGACTATTTAAGCTCAGACAGTTAAAAAATATTTTTACTGAAACCTGACTCAATTTTCGCTTATTAATTTTGTTTCATATTTTCCAAAGAAAAATGCCGTTTTGACATATGAATGTCATTAAAGCCTTTCAAAACGTTTGTTGCAAAAAGACTAGATAAAATAATATTCCGAATAAGTGAATCCACGTTCATTTTTAAAAACGTGATTGGGTTTCATTCGGTTATTTCCGTTGATTCTCGATTTGTAGCCGGGCTCTAGCCTATGAAACAGCAATGCCTTCGCCCATACGAGGATTCGAGATTTGTTTCTCGTTCGAGCACAATGTATAGGTGGTACGCGGTGTGTGTAGATGTCGACCGGTTTCTGGTAAGAATGGGATTTATAAAAGAAACCTCATTTTTGCCTAGTCAAAGTTTTTATAATTCTATTTGATTTGAATTTATTTTGAACCGTGCAAATTACTTGATTGTCCTTTCCCGATTCCATGCTTTCCCGTTAGTATCTTACATGTTTTCTAGTATTTATTAATTTTCTTTTGCAAGAAAATTAAGAAACAAATCGGGTTTATTACTTGTGGGCTGCAGGTTCGTCACCAAGTAATAATCATCCCGGATTTGACACATCAGTTTCCCTTTTCCTGGTTTTTATTATTTTTGTCCTCTTTCAAGAAAGCAAAACTGATAACAAAGCTATAGATTATATTTCGTGGGCTGTATGTTTCGTCACCGACTTATAATTGTAGCGCTTTGCTAAACCCCCCGTCCTCGTTTCCCGTTTCCCGTTTTTTTTATTATTTTTGTTCTCTTTCAAGGAAGCAAAAATGATAACAAAGCTATAGATTATGTTTCGTGGGCCGTATGTTTCGTCACCGACTCATAAGTGTAGCGCTTTGCTAAACCCCCGTCCTCGTTTCCCGAATCCCGTTTTTTTTTAATTATTTTTGTTTTCTTTCGAGGAAGCAAAAATGATAACAAAGCTATAGATTATATTTCGTGGGCTGTATGTTTCGTCACCGACTTATAATTGTAGCGCTTTGCTAAACCCCCGTCCTCGTTTCCCGTTTTTTTTTTATTTTATTATTTTTGTTCTCTTTCAAGGAAGCAAAAATGATAACAAAGCTATAGATTATGTTTCGTGGGCCGTATGTTTCGTCACCGACTCATAATTGTAGCGCTTTGCTAAACCCCCGTTCTCGTTTCCCGTTTCCGGTTTTTTTATTATTATTTTTGTTCTCTTTCGAGAAAGCAAAAATGATAACAAAGCTATAGATTATGTTTCGTGGGCCGTATGTTTCGTCACCGACTCATAATCATCGCGGCTTTGTGCAGCCAGCTCTCCCATTTAGATAAAACCTGGTATGTATTAATTTCTTCCTAATTCTCTTTTTATTTTTCATAATTAACGATTTTTTTTTCTGTCACGATTATTGCTTCGTTATTGCCACGTTAGACCCGTGTCCCACCGCGACCTTATAAACTTAAAAGTTGGTATAGTTAAATTTTTTATCCGTTTCTTTTGGTAAATAACCTGTTACCTGTTACCGTAAGACATATATGCTCTCACCGTAAATTAAACCTGTTAAAGTGGTACCACATACCGTTTCTATTTGTAAATATTCTGTTTAATTATTTTTTCCGTTTCTTTTGTACATAACCGACATGAACCGAACCGAACCGAACCGAACCGCGAGACATATATGACCCGACCAGTTCTGTGAAACTTCAAAGTTGGTAAAGTTTCGTTTTCTTCCAGTTAAATAGCCGTAAATTTGTAAAATTATAGTATGTAATTAACTACAAGCTGTTTAAGGACATCTTTCTCCAATTTTTTTTTTATGTTGGGAAAAGTCTTTTTGGGACAAAAAGAAATCAGTATTTAACTAACGTCCATCCGATCTAATCGGACCTAACCAGATTTGTTAAATCCTTTTGTTAGAGTTCCGAGGTGATAAGGCGTTGAGTTTTAAGTCCTTTTTCATAACTTTCACTTTTTTTTTAAATACCTAACTGTCTGTGCTAGAATAGCGCAAACAAAGTAAACTGGAGTTTTTTTTATTTGACTTGATAGAAATAAGGCATTTATAGTTTTGTTTTATTTATTAAGTTGCATATATTTAGTTATTTTCTTTGAGGGTTTGTACCACTAAATTAAAATGACAAAATACACATAAACTAGTATTTATAGAAATTGAGTTTTTAATGAAATTGTAGTTTACTTACCTGGTTATTCTCCACTGTTTAAAAGCATACCCGAGAGGCAAGGGAGACTCTAGGCTCCCTTATTTCCTAGAGTGGCGCCCGAGGCAAAATTTCAATCGATTCTATCTCTCGAAATCCCAAGATTGAATCGACCGAAACCCTGGGACGTCAAAAGTAGGGGAAAATTCGTTAGATGACGAAACCCTCTTACAACTTTAAGGTTATGTTTTCCAAAAAATTCAAAATAAAACAATAAAGAAAAAATAACTGGCAGCATTAAACCATAAAGACATAAACAAAATTAAGTGGTTTTATTGTGCTCACTGCGATTATAAAGCCAAACAAAAATATAATTTATCAATTCACATGCTCAGACATAAAAGCAAAAGTAAAGATAAGTGGTTTCAATGTAAAAAATGTAGTTATAAGACCATACGCAGAGGCAGCCTAAACCAGCATGCAATAATCCATAAAGACGTGGGCAAAATGAAGTGGTTTTATTGTGCTCATTGCGATTACAAGGCCAAAGATAAAATAACCCTTAATAGGCACGCGCTAATCCATAAAGACGCAAACGTAGTAAAACGGTTTTACTGTGCTTGTTGTATTTATAAAGCTAAATATAAAAGTGATTTAATAAAACACATGCTTAGACATAAAGACAATAGTAAAGTTAAATGGTTTCAATGTGAAAAATGTAGTTATAAGCCCACATACAGAAGCAACCTCCACAAGCATGCAATAATCCATAAAGACGTGGACCAAATTAAGTGGTTTTATTGTGCTCATTGTGATTGTGACAAGACTGAAGTTGAGTGGTTTTAATGTGAAAAATGTAGTTTTAAGACCATACACAGACGCAGCCTAAACCAGCATGTAATAATCCATAAAGGCATGGACAAAATTAAGTTGTTTGATTGTGCTCATTGTGATTACAAGGCCAAAAGTAAAAATAACTTTAATAGGCACGCGCTAATTCATAAAGACGCAAACGATATACAGTGGTTTCATTGTGCTTGTTGTGATTATAAGGCTAAATATAAAGGTAGTTTAACAAGACACATCCTTAGACATAAAGACAAGATTGAAGTTGAGTGGTTTTAATGTAAAAAATGTAGTTTTAAGACCATACACAGAAGCAGCCTAAACCACCATGCAATAATCCATAAAGGCATGGACAAAATTAAGTTGTTTTATTGTGCTCATTGCGATTATAAATAATTGCTCAGACATAAAAACGAAAGTAAAGTGGATTCAATGTGCAAAATGTAGTTTTAAGACCAAATTTAAAAGGAATTTTATAAACCACTTGCTTAGACATAAAGTCAAGAGTGAATTTGAGTGGTTTCGATGTCAAAAATGTAGGTTTAAGAACATACACAGAAGCAGCCTATACCAGCATGCAATAATCTATAAAAACGTGAAGAAAATTAAGTGAAGTTATAAGACTAAATATAAGGGTCATTTAATATAACACATGTGTACAAAGACAAAGTTAAGTGGTTTCAATGTGCAGAATGTAGTTATAATACAAAATATAAAAAAATCCTTAAATTATCAAACTGGTTTCATTGTGCCTACTTCGATGTAAATTATTTTATTTCCATTTGGCTTATATAACATGCATTCTCCCTTATATATGTACAATGAGGGAAAAAAAGCCCCTGATATGTGTTTTGCTTTTCTAATAAAAAGTTTTAGTTCTGTGGCGATGTCTTTTAGATTAATAAAGATATTTTATTCTATTTTAAGTTCAAGTTTTTTATTGATGTTAATGTGCTAACGCACACATATGTCAAGATTACAAAATTAAGGAATTACATGTCATAAAAAATTTAACAATAAATTGTAAAAATATTTTAAATTAAGTTCCTGTGAAAATATAAAAAAATAAGTCCACTAATAACAATAATTCGTAATTTTAGCTTTAACAATGTTTGTGTAACCATTCAAAAAAATAGAAAAAAAGAATAACTAAATAAATGTAGTCAAAAAATGTTTTAAAATACTTATCCCTACTTTAAAATTTAAATGAACAAAATAAAAACAAAAAGAAAGTAATAATAAGTAGCTATTAAAAATGTATGTATGTAGGGCCTAAACTACTTCTAAAAAATAATAAAACCAACAGCTATTAAAAATATAATAGTTACAGTAAAAGAGTAGTCCGTAATTAATATAATAAAATAATCGATGTATAAAATTTAAAAAAATTTTAAGTTAAATAAAAAAAAATAGAACAATGCACATGTTGTTTTAAAAGTTGCTGTAAAATGTTTTAAGTTACTTAAAATCACTGTAAAATTTAAAGAAACAAAATAAAAACAAATAATATAATAAGTAGTTAATAAAAACTTTATATATGTAGGACCTAAAGTACCACTAAATACTATTTAAAACAATAGCGACAAAAATATATATAATAGTTACATTTAAACAAACAATCATAAATTGAAAAACGACATTAATTCTATTTGATAATATGAGAAAAATATAACTAATAGCTACAATGCAAAGTATAATTTCCAATTCAATTCTGGCAAATTGTTTTTTGTTTACTTTTCAGTTTCCATGAAGATCCAACCTTTCCAAATATTTCTGATGACACCATTGCTCACCCTGATATTAAAACAACAATTGAATCAGCTGAGGAATCGACGACCACTGGTGGCACGAAATATCAACAAATAAACAATTCAGGTTTTGAGTCCGGCAACCAGAAGATAAATCTTGAATTGAATTTTCAAAGCAACTTTGGTAGTGTACCAAATAACACTAAAACTACTCTTAAAACTAAACAGAAACAGTATAAAACAATCCATAAAGACGTGGACAAAATTAAGTGGTTTTATTGTGCTCACTGCGATTATAAAGCCAAAAAAAAATATAATTTATCAATTCACATGCTCAGACATACAAGCAAAAGTAAAGATAAGTGGTTTCAATGTAAAAAATGTAGTTATAAGACCATACACAGAGGCAACCTAAACCAGCATGCAATAATCCATAAAGACGTGGGCAAAATTAAGTGGTTTTATTGTGCTCATTGCGATTACAAGGCCAAAAATAAAATAACCCTTAATAGGCACGCGCTACTCCATAAAGACGCAAACGTAATAAAGTGGTTTTATTGTGCTTGTTGTATTTATAAAGCTAAATATAAAAGTGATTTAATAAAACACATGCTTAGACATAAAGACAAGAGTAAAGTTAAATGGTTTCATTGTGAAAAATGTGGTTTTAAGTCCATATACAGAAGCAGCCTAAACAAGCATGCAATAATCCATAAAGACGTGGACAGAATTAGTTGGTTTTATTGTACTCATTGCGATTATAAAGCCAAACGGAAAAATAATTTATCAATTCACATGCTCAGACATAAAAGCAAGAGTAAAGATAAGTGGCTTCAATGTGAAAAATGTAATTTTAAAACCATATACAGAAGTAGCCTAAACCATCATGCAATAAGCCATAAAGACGTGGACAAAATTAAGTGGTTTAATTGTGCTGATTGCGATTATAAAGCCAAAGATAAAAAATGCTTTAATAGGCATGCGCTAATTCATAAAGACGCAAACGATATAAAGTGGTTTTATTGTGCTTGTTGTATTTATAAAGCTAAATATAAAAGTGATTTAATAAAACACATGCTTAAACATAAAGACAAGAGTAAAGTTAAATGGTTTCATTGTGAAAAATGTGGTTTTAAGTCCACATACAAACGCAGCCTAAACCAGCATGCAATAATCCATAAAGACGTGGACAAAATTAGTTGGTTTTATTGTGCTCATTGCGATTATAAAGCTAAACGGAAATATAGTTTATCAATTCACATGCTCAGACATAAAAGCAAAAGTAAAGATAAGTGGTTTCAATGTAAAAAATGTAGTTATAAGACCATACGCAGAGGCAGCCTAAACCAGCATGCAATAATCCATAAAGACGTGGGCGAAATTAAGTGGTTTTATTGTGCTGATTGCGATTATAAAGCCAAAGATAAAAGTTGCTTTAATAGGCATGCGCTGGTTCATAAAGACGCAAATGAGATAAAGTGGTTTTATTGTGCTGATTGCGACTATAAAGCCAAAAAAAAAAATTATTTATCAAGTCACATGCTCAGACATAAAACCGAAAGTAAAGTTAACTGGATGCGATGTAAAATCTGTAGTTTTAAAACTATATACAGATGCAGGCTAAACCAGCATTCAATAATCCATAAAGACGCAAACGATATAAAGTGGTTTTATTGTGCTTGTTGTATTTATAAAGCTAAATATAAAAGTGATTTAATAAAACACATTCTTAGACATAAAGACAAGAGTAAAGTTAAATGGTTTCATTGTGAAAAATGTAGTTTTAAGTCCACATACAAAGACAGCCTAAATAAGCATGCAATAATCCATAAAGACGTGGACAAAATTAGTTGGTTTTATTGTGCTCATTGCGATTATAAAGCCAAACGGAAATATAATTTATCAATTCATATGCTCAGACATAAAAGCGAAAGTAAAGATAAGTAGTTTCAATTTGCAAAATGTAGTAATAAGACCATACGCAGAGGCAGCCTAAACCAGCATGCAATAATCCATAAAGACGTGGGCAAAATTAAGTGGTTTTATTGTGCTCATTGCGATTACAAGGCCAAAGATAAAATAACCCTTAATAGGCACGCGCTAATCCATAAAGACGCAAACGTAATAAAACGGTTTTATTGTGCTTGTTGTATTTATAAAGCTAAATATAAAAGTGATTTAATTAAACACATGCTTAGACATAAAGACAATAGTAAAGTTAAATGGTTTCAATGTGAGAAATGTAGTTATAAGACCATACACAGATGCAACCTAAACGAACATGCAATAATCCATAAAGACGTGGACCAAATTAAGTGGTTTTATGGTGCTCATTGTGATTACAAGGCCAAAAGTAAAAATAACTTTAATAGGCACGCGCTAATTCATAAAGACGCAAACGATAAGTGACAGTGGTTTCATTGTGCTTGTTGTGATTATAAGGGTTAATATAAAGGTAATTTAACAAGACACATGCTTAGACATAAAGACAAGACTGAAGTTGAGTAGTTTTAATGTAAAAAATGTAGTTTTAAGACCATACACAGAAGCAGCCTAAACCACCATGCAATAATCCATAAAGGCATGGACAAAATTAAGTTGTTTTATTGTGCTCATTGTGATTACAAGGCCAAAAGTAAAAATATCTTTAATAGGCACGCGCTAGTTCATAAAGACGCAAACGATATACAGTGGTTTCATTGTGCCTGTTGTGATTATAAGGGTTAATATAAAGGTAATTTAACAAGACACATGCTTAGACATAAAGACAAGACTGAAGTTGAGTGGTTTCAATGTAAAAAATGTAGTTTTAAGACCATACACAGAAGCAGCCTAAACCACCATGCAATAATCCATAAAGGCATGGACAAAATTAAGTTGTTTTATTGTGCTCATTGTGATTACAAGGCCAAGAGTAAAAATATCTTTAATAGGCACGCGCTAATTCATAAAGACGCAAACGATATACAGTGGTTTCATTGTGCTTGTTGTGATTATAAGGCTAAATATAAAGGTAATTTAACAAGACACATGCTTAGACATAAAGACAAGACTGAAGTTGAGTGGTTTTAATGTAAAAAAATGTACTTTTAAGACCATACACAGAAGCAGCCTAAACCACCATGCAATAATCCATAAAGGCATGGACAAAATTAAATTGTTTTATTGTGCTCATTGTGATTACAAGGCCAAAAGTAAAAATAACTTTAATAGGCACGCGCTAATTCATAAAGACGCAAACGATATACAGTGGTTTCATTGTGCTTGTTGTGATTATAAGGCTAAATATAAAGGTAATTTAACAAGACACATGCTTAGACATAAAGACAAGACTGAAGTTGAGTGGTTTTAATGTAGAAAATGTAGTTTTAAGACCATACACAGAAGCAGCCTAAACCACCATGCAATAATCCATAAAGGCATGGACAAAATTAAGTTGTTTTATTGTGCTCATTGCGATTATAAATAATTGCTCAGACATAAAAACGAAAGTAAAGTGGATTCAATGTGCAAAATATAGTTTTAAGACCAAATTTAAAAGGAATTTTATAAACCACTTGCTTAGACATAAAGTTAAGAGTGAATTTGAATGGTTTCGATGTCAAAAATGTAGGTTTAAGAACATACACAGAAGCAGCCTATACCAGCATGCAATAATCTATAAAGACGTGAAGAAAATTAAGTGAAGTTATAAGACTAAATATAAGGGTCATTTCATATAACACATATGTAGACAAAGACAAAGTTAAGTGGTTTCAATGTGCAGAATGTAGTTATAATACAAAATATAAAAAAATCCTTAAATTATCAAATTGGTTTCATTGTGCCTACTTCGATGTAAATTATTTTATTTCCATTTGGCTTATATAACATGCATTCTCCCTTATATATGTACAATGAGGGAAAAAAAGCCCCTGATATGTGTTTTGCTTTTCTAATAAAAAGTTTTAGTTCTGTGGCGATGTCTTTTAGATTAATAAAGATATTTTATTCTATTTTAAGTTCAAGTTTTTTATTGATGTTAATGTGCTAATGCACACATATGTCAAGATTACAAAATTAAGGAATTACATGTCATAAAAAATTTAACAATAAATTGTAAAAATATTTTAAATTAAGTTCCTGTGAAAATATAAAAAAATAAGTCCACTAATAACAATAATTCGTAATTTTAGCTTTAACAATGTTTGTGTAACCATTCAAAAAAATAGAAAAAAAGAATAACTAAATAAATGTAGTCAAAAAATGTTTTAAAATACTTATCCCTACTTTAAAATTTAAATGAACAAAATAAAAACAAAAAGAAAGTAATAATAAGTAGCTATTAAAAATGTATGTATGTAGGGCCTAAACTACTTCTAAAAAATAATAAAACCAACAGCTATTAAAAATATAATAGTTACAGTAAAAGAGTAGTCCGTAATTAATAAAATAAAATAATCGATGTATAAAATTTTAAAAAATTTTAAGTTAAATAAAAAAAAAATGCACATGTTGTTTTAAAAGTTGCTGTAAAATGTTTTAAGTTACTTAAAATCACTGTAAAATTTAAAGAAACAAAATAAAAACAAATAATATAATAAGTAGTTAATAAAAACTTTATATATGTAGGACCTAAAGTACCACTAAATACTATTTAAAACAATAGCGACAAAAATATATATAATAGTTACATTTAAACAAACAATCATAAATTCAAAAACGACATTAATTCTATTTGATAATATGAGAAAAATATAACTAATAGCTACAATGCAAAGTATAATTTCCAATTCAATTCTGGCAAATTGTTTTTTGTTTACTTTTCAGTTTCCATGAAGATTCAACCTTTCCAAATATTTCTGATGACACCATTGCTCACCCTGATATTAAAACAACAATTGAATCAGCTGAGGAACGGACGACCACCAGTAGCACGAAATATCAACAATTAAACAAGAATTTTCAAAGCAAGTTTGAACGTATATTAGATTGCACTAAAGCCACTCCTAAAACTAAACTGAAAGTGTGTACAACAATTCCTGAAAACAAAAACGAATGGTTTTATTGTGTTCATTGCAAATATAAAAGTCAACGAAATTTTCATTTAATAAGACACATGCTCATTCATACTGATGAAAGTGATGTTAAAATATTTCAATCTAAAGAATGTGGCTACAAGACTAAATACAAATCCAGCCTAGACACGCATGCAATGATTCATAAACACGTTCACAAAACTAAGTTGTTTTATTGTTTTCATTGCGATTATGCAACTAAACGAAAACATAATTTAAGAACACACCTGGTTAGACATAAAGACAAAAGTGCAGATAAGTGGTTTCAATGTAAAGAATGTAGCTTCAAGACCAAATTTAAATGTGGTTTCATTAAACACATCCTTATACATAAAGACAAGAGTAAAGTTAACTGGTTTCAATGTGAAAAATGTAGTTATAAGACCATAAACAGACGCAGCCTAAACAACCATGCCATAATCCATAAAGACGTGGACACAAAAATTAAGTGGTTTTATTGTGCTCATTGCGATTACAAGGCCAAAGATAAAAGTAACTTAAAAAAGCACGCGCTAATTCATAAAGACGCAAAGGACATAAAGTGGTTTTGTTGTGCTCTTTGTGATTATAAGACTAAATATAAATGTCATTTAGTAAAACACATGCTTAGACACCAAGACAAGACTGAAGTTGAATGGTTTCAATGTGAAAAATGTAGTTTTAAGACCATACACAAAAGCAGCCTAAACAAGCATGCAATAAGCCATAAAGACATGGACAAAATTAAGTGGTTTTATTGTGCTGATTGCGATTATAAAGCCAAACACAAATATATTTTATCAATTCACATCAACAAACATAAAATCAACAGTAAAGATAAGTGGTTTCAATGTAAAAAATGTAGTTTTAAAACCATATACAGAAGTAGCCTATGCCAACATGCAATAATCCATAAAGACGTGGACAAAATTAAGTGGTTTTATTGTGCTCATTGCGATTATAAAGCCAAACATAAAAGTTGCTTTGATAGGCATGCGCTATATCATAAAGACGCAAACGATGTAAAGTGGTTTTATTGTCCTTTTTGTGAATATAAGGCTATAAAGAAATATTATTTAACAAGACACATGCTTAGACATAAAGACAAGAGTAAAGTTACATAAATGGTATCAATGTAAAATATGTAGTTTTAAACTAAATAAAAAAAATGTGCTTGAACCTAGTTTTTAATTTCTAGTTTTATGGGACATGCAAAATTTGTGGGTAAATTTTTGTTTTTTATTTGTGTAAACTTGATGTTTATAAATCCAAGCGACTTATTTTTAATGTTAGTTTTACACTTTGTATTTTTCTTTTTAGATGAAAAACCCTTGAAAATGAACTTAGGTTCGCAATTGGTCGGGTTAAAATTTGATTTTTGAATGAATAAACAAAGTTCTTGAAAAAGAGATCTTTTATTGATCAAAATTTAAAGGTTTTAAGTGTGGAGTAAAGGACAAATCCCACCAAATCAGTTGAAAAAATGCTCCACGAGGGGAACTTCATAAGTTATCAAAATACTCTGCCAATTTATGGGCACTTAAGCTCACACTACGTACTATAGTTATAGTGTACGTGTGAGCTAATATTACTAAAAACTGAAATATATTTTATTCAACTCCAGACTAAATTACCTTTTGTTTGATACCACACAACCCATGTTTTGACTTAAACTCAAATTTTTGAAATCTACCCCCACTCTTAAAAAACACAAAAACTAAAATGTATTTTGTTAAACTCCGGACTCAATTACCTTTCGTTTGATATCACACACGCCATATTTTCACCTAAACTCTAATTTTTGCAATTTACCCCCACCCTTTTTTTAAAATAACTTAAAATGTATTTTATTTAACTCCAGGCTCAATTACCTTTCGTTTGATATCACACACGCCATATTTTCACATAAACTCTAATTTTTGAAATCTACCCCCACCCATTTATTTGGTTTGTGTTCGGTGGATTTTGTTCATTTTTAAATGGGACCATCTCGACCCAAGACCCAGCCTAGGTACCAAATTTCATTAAAATCGGCCAAGCGGTTTTTGAGTTATGCGCGTTGGTCGTTACAGACAGACATACAGACAGACAGACGGCGCAACAAAAAAGTTTCAAAATCATCTGAAACGCAAAGATATATAAAAAATTTTGAAATCGGAGCAACTTTTTTTTTTCTGGAAAAAAATTAGGATCACCATAGCTTACACTACTATAATATATGTGTGAGCTAAAAATTGTCAACTTTGATTCTCTGTATCTCGACAAAGAAAGAGTTTTGACCCATGCATTATAGGAACTTTTTTATCACACATTACCTACTCTATCACCTGCTGGCCTATGGCCCCTAAGTTATGGGACACCCTGTGTATATATAGGTTAGCTCCAAATTGATAAACTTCGAAGACTTCCATTGCAGGAGGCAGTCGTTATATTAAACTTTTTTTATATTTTTGCATATACTTTAAAAACATCTTGCTAAAATCCTATCAAAAGTTGAGGCATCCTGTTTATTCTAATTTTATTTTTCTACTGTTTTAGCTCTTATTTGTTTATAGTTTCGATATGTGTAACAAAAATTGGAGGTAAAATTTCTTCTTTTTATGTTGCCATCTGATAAATATAAGAATAGTAAGAAATATAAAAATTCATATCATTTAAAACTAAACATAGAAAAAAATACATTTTTTCCTGGTTAAAAAGTTACGAAAATAAAGAGGTAAAGTTTTATCAAAATTCACCGAGCCGAATATTTTTTTGACAAAACTAAAAGCAATAGTATTTTTTTTATATAACTTAACTATTTTTGCAAAGTTGGTTGCGTCCACGTTTTTTTTTTCAAATGCAAAAAACAATTTTTGTATTTCGTGCAAATGTCATTTTGTCATTTTGCTTTCGACCACTTTGTGCCCATCATCAGTGTCTCTGAAATAAAGAGAGCATGTTTTTGATCTTTAGCTGGTTCCTTAAGTGATAAATTTGGTTAAAATTAACATACAAATACAAACAGATTAAAATACAACACACAAATCAAAATTTCTTAAAACTATAAGGTAACTTTCAGTCATTTAAAAAATACTCTGCCAATATATGGGCCCCTAAGCTCACACTAGGTAGTATAGTTATAGTGTACGTGTGAGCTAATATAACTAAAAACTGAAATATATTTTATTCAACTCCACACTAAATTACCTTTTGTTTGATACCACACAAGCCATGTTTTGACTTAAACTCAAATTTTTTAAATCCACCCCCACCCTTAAAAAAAAAACTAAAATATATTTTATCAAACTCCGGACTCAGTTACCTTCCGTTTGATATCACACACGCCATATTTTCACTTAAACTCTAATTTTTAAAATATACCCCCACCCTTTTTTTAAAATAAATTAAAATGTATTTTGTTTAACTCCAGACTCAATTACCTTTCGTTTGATATCACACACGCCATATTTTCACATAAACTCTAATTTTTGAAATCTATCCCCACCCTTTTATTTGGTTAGTGTTCGGTGGATTTTGTTCATTTTGAAATGGGACCATCTCGAAATTTCATTGAAATCGGCCAAGCGGTTTTTGAGTTATGCGCGTTGGTCGTTACAGACAGACATACAGACAGACGGCGCAACAAAAAAGTTTCAAAATCACCTGAAACGCAGAGATATATAAAAAAATTTGAAATCGGAGCAACTTTTTTTTTCTCGAAAAAATTAGGATCACCATAGCTCACACTACTATAGTATAGAAAATGTGTGAGCTAAAAAAAATTGGTTGTTTTTGGAAAATAGTTTATAAAACTATACATACAAAAATAGTTTTTTGCATTTAAACTATTTTTTATTGTTTTAATGGGGAAAATTAATAAAAGTTTACGTAATTTATGAACGGCCCCTTCAAAGATGGTAATAAACGGTGGAGAAACCCATGCGTTGTCCCAAATTCTGGTTAAAAACTATTAAACCACCATTTTGTTATTGAAACTACATTCTCGTAGCCATTTTGATAGTTAGGTAAAATTTTTATACTTATTTACCTAATCTGTGAGGTAAAAAAGTTATAAGCACAGTACACGGACCGCATGAACCGACCTGCGGTCTGTTTACTGTGGTTATAAGCAAATCGGGCCGGAATGAACCGAAGGTCGTTTATCAAATCGGGCCAACCCAAAATAAAGTTTTATCTTCGCATGCGCTACTTTCTCTTCGAAAATTCCAATGAATTGACCTCCTTTGTTTGGTGCTCATCTCATGTAAAATAGACAAGACTTTAAAGTGCACCCAACGGTAATATTCTGTGAAAAAAGAGAACATTGTAAAAGTTGCCCTTCTCTTTCAGTGGAAATCATTGGTGTAAAGTTTATCAACATCATCAAGATCTTGTAATTTCTATTATTTAGAGAAAAAGTGGTTTTAACATGCTTAGGTGGGCCATATTTTTGATATTTTCAGACATATTCATATATCATTTCCAAACTATTATTTAGCATGCAATATAGGGCATGAATTAGTTTTTTCCCCAAAAAAAGACTTCTATAAACCTTAAATTGTAGTAAGACAGAGTAGGGTAGAAGGCCCAGTTTTCATCTGGTTAGAGAAAATGTTAAGTTTAAAGCCCTAAATCTGTGTCTTCTTAAAGGAATATATTCTTGAAATTGAATAATTACCATTCGTTAATGCTTTAAAAACGAAATAAATTTAGAAAAAAATACTTTTTGAAAACAAGCTTTTATAAAATGGACTAAAAAGCATAAAATAATAATAACTTTTTGAGTGTTCTGATATCATAATAATAAAAGGCAGTCAGTTGAAAGTAATCAGAAAAACTCATCATTAAATCGTCCATTTTGAATCCGCCATATTGAATTTTTCTAATCTGATCAAAAATTCATGATCCTCATCCTCAAAAACCCCCAGATACCAATTTTGGTGGAAATCTGACAAACTAAAATTTTACCCTCCACCCTCCACATTAGAGGGGGGTAGGCAGTCAGTGATACCATGTTATTGGATTGTCATCGGAACTATAATGGAAAGCAAAATTTTAAGTCAATCGGATAAGTGGAAAGTCAGTTGAAAGTAATCAGAAAAACTTGACATTAAATCGTCCATTTTGAATCCGCCATATTGAATTTTGGTAATCCAATCAAAAATTCGTAATTCTCATCCTCAAAAACCTCCAGATACCTATTTTGGTTTAAATCGGACAAACTAAAGTTTTACCACCTCCCACGTTAGGGGGGAGGTAGTTACCCAATGAAACCATATTATTGTATTGTCATCGGAAATAAGTCGCTATGCGAAATTTGAAGTCAATCGCATGTTTGGAAGTTCTTCAAAAATGAGTTGCAAGATTTGATTACATACATACATACAGGTGAAGTTAAATAAAAGCTTGTAAAAAACTTCATTTTAGGTACAACTGTGTAAAGCTGGAGTTTCTAGAGAATTAAAAAGAAAAATTGTCACTTTTCCTAGTTTTCGACCTGGTGCTGCCCTCGTTTTGTACAAAAATTTCCAGTTTTCGACCAGTCTAAAACTCGGGTTTTCCTAGGTCGAATAACTGGCCCGTGAATATCAAGAACCAGGTATTATTCGACCATTAAAGCGGACGAGACATTGGTGTTTATCGCCCACTCCTGGTTGAAAACTGGCAATTTGAAAGGACATTTTGGCCGTGATTTAAGAGCAACCGTTCAAACTAGGGACTAAACCTTAAAAACAGATGATTTTTAATAAAAATAGCAGATAAAACATTAAGCGGCATTTTCATTACAGTGAGTACCACCGAACGAATTTGCTTCCTTGCAGTACTGTGAACTGTGAAATGTACCACCTGCTCGTACTTGAAACAGAAGTTAAAATATCCTTTTTTGGCAATTCTGGCCAAAAAATTCCCCTCACTATAAAGGACATATTTTTGTTAAAAATGGCTAAAAACTGTAAACTTTAGGTACTTTACTTAAAGTTTAACTAAATTAAGAGTACTTATAGGCTCTTGTTACTTAAACTATTTATAACAATGTACAAATTGTACTTGATTTTTTGAGGTACCTACTTCAAGTACACTAAAACAAAGTACTTTAAGTACATCAGAGGTTGGTACTTCAAGTACCATAAAATTTCCTTAATATATAATAAAATGCCTACGTAATTAAAATAATTTTTAGTTTGTGAGTTTATTATAGGTAGGTACATATGTAGGTATATGATAAAACTTTACTTTACTGGAGTTCTATTGCTTAGAAAAATCATAACCTGATATAACATTCACGCATTATATATTACCTACCTACTTATTTTAAATTAAATTCCTCTTTTTTAATTTTGAATTTCATCTGTATATATTTATAACATACATTATCCTCTCGTCCTCCTGTCTTTATCATCCTCTTTTTTGGGTGTCATTACTAGTTAAAAGATATAAATTCTAGAAAATGTCAATTAGAACTAATTTTCAAATATCTTTTTAGAGCAAAGCATAAATATTTATCGTTTGGGATAATCCTCTTAAAGAAGGTCGAGAAAACCTATATTTCGACCATAAAAAACAGTTTCTCGACCAGTCAGATTTTAAGAGTTCGAATAATATCAGTATTTCGGCCCCCAAAAATTTTAGATTTGTCTTGCAAAAATTTCTAATTTAAAAAAGGCGGTCGAGAAATAATAAAAACTTTCTTCGAGGGGTTCATTTCTCACAATCTGTTCACAATCCTTCACAATCCCTCCCAATCACCCACAATCTGTCACAATCTCTCACAATCCTTCACAAATTTTTATTGAAAGGTAAACTTTAAACTAGTTACTCCAAAGAGTGGGGTATTGTGCTAACTAACCTAACCGAAATAAAGTGACATTCAAATAATATGTATACAAATGTGGATGTGGAAGAATATGCAATTTTCTTATAGTTTAGTTTATTTTGCTTTATTTTACTATAGTTGCCTATTTACTATTAGATAAGCAAGGCTTTGTCAATGTATATTTTGAATATTCTAGGACAATAAAGCTACTTTTGAATTTGTATTTTATTACAATAAAAAATTTACCATTACTGGTGTAGATCTTAGATCTTGTCAACAAAATTACAATTAAAATTACAGTACTTATAAAACAGTAACACAATACTTATTATATAAATATAACACATAATATACATCTATGAATGTCTTCTGTTTTTGTTTAATAAGAATAATTTTGAACAATATAAAATTAAGCATAATCACAATACAAGAAATGAAAACTATAGCTTCCTATCGTACAGACTGACTACTACTACTATGTCGGTTTAGAACGTTTTTCTACGTTGTCCGACGCCTATTCTCCACCTCCTTCGATCCTGACAGTCATCTTCCGTCAGGCTTTTTTGACTCATTGATTTTTGGATTGACTGTTGCCATTCCAGTTTAGGACGCCCTCTTTTTCTGTACCCTATTGGTTGCCATTCTAGGACCTGCTTTGGTAATCTTTCGTCGCTCATCCGTTGTACATGGCCGTACCATATCAGTTGCCTTTTATTGATGTCATCCGTTATGCTTCCCTCGATTCCCATTCTTTCTTTTATGATCTCATTTCTTATATGATCTGTTCTAGATATTCTCATTGATCTTATTGCATCCATTTCGACACTTTCCATTTTTGCTTTGTATTTTTCTGTTACGCGACAAGTCTCTATTCCATACAACAGCGTGCTTTTCACCATTGTTTCGTATATGTCAAATTTTACATTCTTTTTTATCTCTCTGCTCCATAAAATACTGTTAAGACAACCAATAACCTTTTTTGCTTTTACTATTCTTTTTTGCAGTTCTTTACAGTCTGTTCCCGTCTTATCAAATGTGACACTCAAGTATACATACTCATTACATGGAGATATTGTTTGCCCATTTTCTAGTTCTAATTCACTCGATTCGTTTCCAATACATAAGTACTGTGTCTTGTCCACGTTCACTGTTAACCCCCACTTTTGGTATTCTTCTGTAAACTTTCTCATCATATACTCCATGTCTTCTTTATCATTAGCTACAATTACTTGGTCGTCAGCAAACTGTATGTATGTATGTATTCGAAAGTGATGGCAGGCACTGCGACCACAAATGGATCTATTGTGCCCACGTACCTACATACTGAGACTAAAGTGGCATATTTTTTTTTCCATCCAGTACATGAAAAAACTCTGCAGATTACAACAATAAATGATTTAGGCTTAACACTTTGGCTCAAATATATACCACCAAGGCCTCTGCATTATTAGCCAAACTGTAGTGTGTATATGGTAAATCGGTCGTTAAGTTGTATTCCCATGCCGTGTACTTTGTGTTTCCAGCACAGACTGACACTTACAGAAAAGTTACCAAGTATTTAGCTATTAAATTCTTTAGTTGGCTCCCTATACAGCTGCAGAAAGAAAACAACTTTTTGAGATTTAAAAAAGCTTTATTTAACATAATTTTAAACATAAAGCCTTATAATGTAAACAAGTTTGTTGAAAATAAAAATATCCCTTTTCTGCTGGTAGTCTCGGCTTCTTCAGGTTTCTGGCCAGGGCGATATGCGGGATTCTGACTGAAATCAAAAAAAAAAATAAATTTAAAAATTTATATTGTGCCAATTGATTTTTCACATAAAATGTATTTGTATTTTTAATGTAGATTTTATGTAGTGATTGTTTATCTTTTTTAGAGACATACTGTGCTGTAATTCTTTTAAGTTAGATTAGGTATCTTTTTTATAATCATGAAAACATTTTAAAGGGTATTAATTTTATTTATTTATTTAATGTATTGTATAATGTAATTTGTTTTTTTTTTTTGGTTTGACAACAATTCAATTACCGGTGGTTTTTTTTTGGCTTCAATCGTTGCTATTAATAAAGAATTTTTGAATTTGAAATCCATTGAGTTCGACATTCATAATAGAAGAGATTATAAAATTTAAAATATATAGAAATTAGAAAGTGAAAAACTGTTATTTTAATAATTTCACATTGTTTGTCATCCAAAAATAGGCTTGTTGTAAATGGTTGAAAAGCTCATTTTATGCTCTATTTAATAATATAAAAATCCAATATGGCTGTCATAAGAAACAACAAAGTTGACTATCGTTTTAAAAAAACTGAAAAGCCTACTAAAATTTGTCATTCGATTAGTCATTTACTACATGGCGACAATATTTTAGTTTTTCAAAAAACACAATTTTTAGTTTTTGTCCGATATTTTGAAAACCCCTGTAGATATTAACTAATTTTCAATTTGTTTTAAACAAATAGTCCTGACATGTTTCATAAGTAGAAACTTTTTTGACATTCTAATATTATCATAATAATAAAAGCGATGTTAATAAAAGTTAATTTAAATTTGTGATCTAAACATTTAAAGAATATTCAACATAGCAGGTCATCAGAGATATGTTTGATGTGCCGCAATGTTATGCCATTGCCATACCCATCAGAGAAATGCTGGGGTATCTTGGGTCGGGTTGGTTAATTGATACGGATATCCTATCGTGCTAACATCGTCAAAATTTCCATCAGTCGGCCATCGCTTTTATTATTATGATAATCTTTGAATGTCAGAAAATTATTTTTTAATTTTTAGTGCATTTTATAAAAGCTTGTGACTTAAATTTTTTTTTTACCAATTTATGATTTTTTATTTTCAGAATAAAAAAATTAAAATCAAATTACTTCCAAGAGAAGGACAAGAATTGAGAACTGGTGTGCAAAACACTATTATATTAGGTAATAACTAACTAATGCTCCTTCAATATTGTTTTAATTTGGGTTTTCGGGGTTTAAGTTAATTCTCTAATATTTTGCTCGTAATAGCATAGCTTGCCAAATCGCGTCTCTTTTGAGAAGGCCTCCCATTTTTTTTTAAATAAAGCAGAATTAAGCACACATCAAAAAATATATTAAAGTAAACAAAAATGTTAGGTTAGTTCACTTATATTCGTATCCAGAAATTGGGATTCGAGTGGGCTTTACCACTCCACTCGACTCTAATTCCGAACGAAAAACTCGTATACATGCTTTCAAGAATTCGAACGTTGAATATCCGTATACGTTTCGTGGAATCCGTATACGGATTCATTTCAAGAATTGGGTCCCTGGACAAAAGCCCAAAGATCAATGGAAAGACAAATGTTGTTCGTTGTTTGAAACTCGTAGACAATGTACAAATTATGAAAGGCTTTCGCGGCCATCGTCCAATGGTAGGTGTGCTTTCGGGCTGTTCGGCTGTCGTCGTTGGAAATTCGCTCTCGACGTTTCGCCATCTCGAGTGGATGAACCAGCAGAACTTCAACAGATCTGAAGAAACTCTTAAAATTAACAGAACATGGTTCTTAAAAACACTAAACGGCTCGCTTACAACTACAAAATTGAATCTCGGGAAAGTGACCAATCACCGACCAGCTCTGAAATATGCCCCGCCCACCAGAGCGTATATAACCTGCGCCCGCGACACACTAACCACCAGTCTTCGAGAAGCCGACAAACAGTCAACATCTCCTGAAGATGCCATCCACTCGAGATGGCGAAACGTCGAGAACAACAACACACTTACCGTAGACAATGATTGTGTAGAAATAAAATATCGTACTTCCATTGTCTTTATTTATTTTAAAACACGACGTTTCGGTTAGATTAAAGAAGGCTAAATAGATATATAGAAGAAACTTTCATTTTGATATTTGTATTGGAGAACTTGGCTATACTTTTATTTCAATTCTTTTTAGGGAATAACATTCTCGCGTACTTGGCTTTTTTTACATGAAATGTTTTTGTTGTGATAAGTACTGTTTGCAAAACAAAGTGTCTGATATGTGATAAAACGTTTTTTTTTGTTTTAGTTCCCATGAAGATTCAATTAGTCCCCAGAACACCATTCGCCTTTGAAGTAAAATACGAGAATTATCAAACTAAACGGCGTTTTCAAATTACGAGGAGAATAGAAAAAAAAACTCTTTCAGTCCTGCATTAAAGCAATTTTATAAAACCAAATAAAAACTTAGTTTGCGAAGACACATGTTTCTACACAAAGACAAGTAAAGTCGAGTTATTTCCATGTGATCAGTGTAGTTTTAAGACTAATAGCAAATTCTTTTGGGAAATAATGCAGCACTAATGCAATTTTTGTGTTCTTTTGGGGAAATTGGCTCAATCAATCATTTTTTGAAATGGACTGACCAACAAAAAAAAGCATCCCTCGATGTGACGTCAACAAAGTGGAGGATCGTGGTTTATACATAGAGACATGAGTGAATTAAAGTGTTTTGAAAGTTACCAATGCAATTATAAAACTAACCGAAAAAGTGAATTACAAGCACACATGCTTTTACATCAAGATATGAATAAAGAAGAGTGGTTCTGTTGCGACAAGTGTAGTTATAAGTCCAAATATAAATCTGACTTAAAATTACATGTGAAAATCCACAAAAACGTAATTGAAAGGCGGTTTCAGTGTTCCCATTGCAATTATGAAGCAAAAACAAAATCTAGTGTATCACTACATATGCTTATACATAAAGACCCAAGTGAAGTGGAATGGTTTCAATGTGACCAATGCGAATATAAAGCTAACCAGAAAAATAAATTACGAAGTCACATGCTTATACATAAAGATATAAGTGATTTGGAGTGGTTTCGTTGTGCCCATTGTATTTTTAAAGCTACACGAAAATGTTCTTTAATAAGTCACATGCATAAGCATAAAGACATGAGTCACATCACTCAGTTGTTAAAATGTGAAGAGTGTAATTATGAGACAAAATATAAATCACATTTAAAAGCCCATCTAATTGTTCATAAAAAGTTTGAAGACATTGAACGGTGGCCGTGTAAAGACTGCAATTTTGAGAGCAAATACAAGAGTGACTTAAAAAGACATGCTACAATTCATCAAAAAGAAGACGAAATTAGGTGGTTTCGGTGTTCCCATTGTACTTATAAAGCTAAAACAAACAGTGAGCTCAAAAAGCACATGCTTAAACATACAGACATAAATTACGTTAAGTTGTATCAATGTTCCCATTGCATTCATAAGGCTAAACATAAACGTAGTTTAATGCGTCACATGCTTAAACATAAAGACATTAATGAAGTCGAGTTGTTTCGATGTGACAAGTGTAGTTATGAGACATACTATAAATCCAGCTTGAAAGACCATCTAAAAACTCATAAAACATTTGAAGAAATTGAGTGGTGGCCGTGTAAAGACTGTAATTTTAAGAGCAAATCCAAAGATTACTTAAAAACACATGCCGCAATTCATAAAAATATAGATGAAATTACATGGTTTCAGTGCTTTTATTGCCACTATAAAGCTAAAAAAAAATTTACTTTGTCACTACATATGCTTATACATAAAGACTCAAATAAAATTAAATGGTTTCAATGTACTGTTTGTGAATTTAAATCTAAAACGAATAATCAGTTAAAAAAACACATGGTTTTACATAAAGACCCAAGTGAAATTGAGTGGTTTCATTGTGCCCATTGCATTTATAAAGCTAAACAAAAAGTTAATTTAATAAGTCACATGCTTATACATAAAGACAAGAGTGAAGTGGTGTTGTTTCAATGTGAAAATTGTAGTTATGCGACAAAATACAAAAAACACTTAAAAGCTCATCTATACATTCATAAAAATTTTGAAGAGATTGAGTTTTGGCAATGCAAAGACTGTAACTATAAGGCCAAAACCAAAAAAATCTTAAAACAACATGCTCCAATTCATAAAAACGTTGACGAAATCAGATGGTTTCACTGTACCCAATGCAATTATAAATCTAAGCGAAAAGATGGCTTAAAATCACATATGCTTATACATAAAGATCCCAGTGAAATTAAATGGTTCCAATGTGCTATTTGTAATCACAAATCTAAAACAAACGGTGATTTAAAAAAACACATGCGTGTACATAAAGATCCAAGTGAAGTTGAATGGTTTCAATGTGACCAATGCAATCATAAAACTAATGACAAAAGGAGTTTACAAAAACACATGCTTATACATAAAGATATAAGTGATTTGGAGTGGTTTCGTTGCGAAAAGTGTAGTTATAAAAGCAAATTTAAAAAACATTTAAAAGATCATGTACTTATCCATAAAACATTTAAAGAGACTGAAGAGTTTCAATGTAAAAAGTGTAATTATAAGGCCAAACGCAAACAAAGCTTAAAACAACATGCGCTTGTCCACAAAGCCGCAAGCGACGTTTTGTGGTTTGAATGTTTTCATTGCGATTACAAAACTAAATACAAAACTAGTTTGGTGACACACATGGTTAAACATAGGAGCCGTTTGTAAACTAAAAATCGGTTGCTTTTTTACAGCTTTTTCATGGAAACAATCCTGTTAAAGATAAAGGCCCAAGTGAAGTTGAGTGGTTTCAATGTGCCCATTGCATTTATAAAGACAAACAAGAAGGTAATTTATTAAGTCACATGCTTATAGATAAAGACATGAGTGAAAAGGAGTTGTTTCGATGTGAAAAGTGTCATTCTAAGACAAAAAAATCTTATTTATACATTATAACTTTAAAGGGTTTGAGTTGCGACCATGTAAAGAATGTAACTAAAAATAAAAATCTTAAAAAAACATACCGCAATTCATCAAAAAGAAGACGAAATTAGGTGGTTTCGGTGTTCCCATTGTACTTATAAAGCTAAAACAAACAGTGAGCTCAAAAAGCACATGCTTAAACATACAGACATAAATTACGTTAAGTTGTATCAATGTTCCCATTGCATTTATAAGGCTAAACATAAACGTAGTTTAATGCATCACATGCTTAAACATAAAGACATTAATGAAGTCGAGTTGTTTCGATGTGACAAGTGTAGTTATGAGACACACTATAAATCAAGCTTGAAAAGCCATCTAAAAACTCATAAAACATTTGAAGAAATTGAGTGGTGGCCGTGTAAAGACTGTAATTTTAAGAGCAAATCCAAAGATTACTTAAAAACACATGCCGCAATTCATAAAAACATAGACGATATTACATGGTTTCAGTGTTTTCATTGCAACTATAAAGCTAAACAAAAAACTACTTTGTCACTACATATGCTTATACATAAAGACTCAAATAAAATTAAATGGTTTCAATGTACTGTTTGTGAATTTAAGTCTAAAACGAATAATCAGTTAAAAAAACACATGATTTTACATAAAGACCCAAGTGAAATTGAGTGGTGTCATTGTGCCCATTGCATTTATAAAGCTAAACAAAAAGTTAATTTAATAAGTCACATGCTTATACATAAAGACAAAAGTGAAGTGGGGTTGTTTCAATGTGAAAATTGTAGTTATGCGACAAAATACAAAAAATACTTAAAAGCTCATCTATACATTCATAAAAATTTTGAAGAGATTGAGTTTTGGCAATGTAAAGACTGTAACTATAAGGCCAAAACCAAAAAAAATCTTAAAACAACATGCTCCAATTCATAAAAACGTAGACGAAATCAGGTGGTTTCAGTGTACCCATTGCAATTATAAATCTAAGCGAAAATATGGCTTAAAATCACATATGCTTATACATAAAGATCCCAGTGAAATTAAATGGTTCCAATGTGCTATTTGTAATCACAAATCTAAAACAAACGGTGATTTAAAAAAACACATGCGTGTACATAAAGATCCAAGTGAAGTTGAATGGTTTCAATGTGACCAATGCAATCATAAAACTAATGACAAAAGGAGTTTACAAAAACACATGCTTATACATAAAGATATAAGTGATTTGGAGTGGTTTCGTTGCGAAAAGTGTAGTTATAAAAGCAAATTTAAAAAACATTTAAAAGATCATGTACTTATCCATAAAACATTTAACGAGACTAAAGAGTTTCAATGTAAAAAGTGTAATTATAAGGCCAAACGGAAACAAAGCTTAAAACAACATGCGCTTGTCCACAAAGCTGCAAGCGACGTTTTGTGGTTTGAATGTTTTCATTGCGATTGCAAAACTAAATACAAAACTAGTTTGGTGACACACATGGGTAAACATAGGAGCCGTTTGTAAACTAAAAATCGGTTGCTTTTTTACAGCTTTTTCATGGAAACAATCGTGTTAAAGATAAAGGCCCAAGTGAAGTTGAGTGGTTTCAATGTGCCCATTGCATTTATAAAGACAAACAAGAAGGTAATTTATTAAGTCACATGCTTATAGATAAAGACATGAATGAAACGGAGTTGTTTCGATGTGAAAAGTGTCATTCTAAGATAAAAAATCTTATTTATACATTGAAACTTTAAAGGGTTTGAGTTGTAACCATGTAAAGAATGTAACTATAGGGCCAAATCCAGAAAAATCTTAACATGCCGCAATTCATCAAAAAGTAGACGAATTTAGGTGGTTTCGGTGTTCCCATTGTACTTATAAAGCTAAAACAAACAGTAAGCTCAAAAAGCACATGCTTAAACATACAGACATAAATTACGTTAAGTTGTATCAACGTTCCCATTGCATTCATAAGGCTAAACATAAACGTAGTTTAATGCGTCACATGCTTAAACATAAAGACATTAATGAAGTCGAGTTGTTTCGATGTGACAAGTGTAGTTATGAGACACACTATAAATCAAGCTTGAAAAGCCATCTAAAAACTCATAAAACATTTGAAGAAATTGAGTGGTGGCCGTGTAAAGACTGTAATTTTAAGAGCAAATCATCAAAGGGCGAAGTAAAATTAAGTTGTTTCAATGTATCCGTTGTATTTATAAAGACAAACAAGAAGGTAATTTATTAAGTCACATGCTTATACATAAAGACATGAGTGAAAAGGAGTTGTTTCGATGTAAAAAGTGTCATTCTGAGACAAAATACAAAAAACCCTTAAAATCTTATTTATATATTTATAAAAACTTTGAAGGGATTGAGTTGTGGCAATATCTTTACATTGCTGTAACTGTAACTAAAAGGCCAAATCCAAAAAAATCTTAAAACACCAAGCTCCAATTCAGGCAAACAAAACTTAAAACAATATGCGCTTGTCCACAAAGCCGTAAGCGACATTTTGTGGATTCAATGTTTTTATTGCGATTACAAAGCTAGACAAAAGTTAGTTTAGTAACACCCAGACAACAGACGTTTAAAAGAAAAAAAGACGACTGTTTTTTTGTTACGAAACTACTTCCAGAACTTGGACGTTTTAGGCTAAAAATAAGGTCTTTTGTAGGTCTAAAATTAAAATAAAATGTTAAAATGAATATTTTAATTAAACACATAAAGACCCAAGTGAAGTGGAGTGGTTTAAATATGACCAATGCAATTTCAGAGCTAAACGAAAAAGTATTTTAAAAACTCACATGCTGATACATAAAAACATGAGTGAAGTTGCTGGGTTTCAATGTTTCCATTGCAATTTTAGAACTAAACATAAAAAATCTTTAATAACACATATGCTGCGACATAAAGACCCAAGTAAAGTGGAGTGGTTTAAATGTGACCAATGCAATTTCAAAGCTAAACAAAAAAGTTATTTAAAAACTCACATGCTGATACATAAAAACATAAATAAAGTTGCGGATTTCTAATATTTTCATTCCAATTTTAGAACTAAACGAAAAAGTTATTTAATAACACACATGGGGACACATAGAGACCCAAGTGAAGTCGATTTGTTAACATGTGACCAATGCAATTATGAAAATAAATTAAAAAGTAATTTACGAAACCACATGCTCATGAATTAAGGCCCAAATTATATTAAATGGTTTCAGTATGCAATCATAAAGCTTAACAAAAGGGTGTTTTACAATTACTGATGCTCAGACACAAAGACATAAATTAAATAGACAACCTTTCTCCCTGTATAATGCAGAGTAAGTTTGGAAAACTTAAAAAATTATATGATTATAATTAGTTAGTAATAAGTGAAAACTAAAAAAATTTATTGCTCTATTTATAAAATAAAAGGATTTTTTGCTAACTTTAGTAGCAGATAGTTGTAACATTAGGTAGAAGTACAAACTTGGCCCAAGGGCGTATCCAACAGAAAACGGAAGGGGGGCAGATTTTTATTTCTAATAACACATTTAAGAGCGGAAAAATTTATAATCTATAAGAAATGGGGCAGCTGCCCCCTCCCCTTGGATACGCCCTTGTACAAAGTGGGTCGTAGTTTAAAGCAGGACTATAAGTAAGACTATACTAAAGAACATTAAGGACTTATAGCAGTAATTGTGCCGGGCACTATTCTGACAGTTTCGCATTGTCGTTTATTTTCCATTAATAGTGGCGGCACTATTAAATCCGGCTCTTATAATACACAAAGGCCTACTTTTGCCCGGCACAATTAGTGCGTGGGTTTATTGCAATAAGTCCCTATTATTTAGTCTCTAATATTTTATTAATTTTGAATGTTAGTGTTTTTATTTAATCTATCAATAGATTTTTTTCAAATAATTTAAATTGTTAGATTTAATTTTTTTTTGTTTTAGTTCTCTCTCTTTTTCTCGGTAGATGGCGCCTCTTGCTATAGTTCGCTCAATAATTACATTTAATTAGAGACAAAACCGTCTGATTAACTTCGCAAGATTTGTCACATTGACCAGCAGTGTTCTGAGGAGTCCCATAAGGACGAAACGGTTAACTGTCAACTCTTATTAGGTGTCCATTAGATCTTGGACCCCCGTGAGGTTAAGCTTTCAGGCTACCCACGGAAAAATATAAGGGAAACAAAAAAACTCCTTTTTGCCCGATTAGCCACGAAACTTGTTTGATTTTTAAATTCACGGGTACGAAATTCCACGTTTGTTAGTATTATTTGGCTTAAAAATTCCGTTGATTGACGCTCACTGTCTTGAAGACGGGTAAAAATGCAATCTGTGTTGATCCGGCCTGAAAGACAAAGAGCTGTCGTAGGTCACAGACTATAGTTGTTTTCTTTTATTTGCATTCGATCTTTTCATTGATCGACATTGTATAGCAGTGTTTTCGCCTGCTTTTAGTTTTTTGTTTCTCTCGTATCTCGGTAGATGGCGCCTCTTGCTATAGTTCGCTCACTAATTACATTTAATTAGAGACAAAACCGTCTGATTAACTTCGCAAGATTTGTCACATTGACCAGCAGTGTTCTGAGGAGTCCCATAAGGACGAAACGGTTAACTGTCAACTCTTATTAGGTGTCCATTAGATCTTGGACCCCCGTGAGGTTAAGCTTTCAGGCGACCCACGGAAAAATGTAAGGGAAACAAAAAAACTCCTTTTTGCCCGATTAGCCACGAAACTTGTTTGATTTTTAAATTCACGGGTACGAAATTCCACGTTTAATAATTTTTAATGAAAATTTTAAGAGATATAATCACTTTTTTGTAATAAAAATATATAACCCAGTTTGATACCTTTTTTCTCTATAACGACGCTCGGTTATAACGACCGAAATTACGCGATACGTTTAATGTTAACCGATATTCACTGTACCTCATATGATATTTTTAAAGAAAATTAGCTCACACGTACACTATAACTAAAGTACGTAGTGTGAGCTTAAGTGCCCATAAATTGGCAGAGTATTTTTTTATGTATGTAAAATCGTGATGCGATTATTAAAGATACCCACCAATTTGAGATGTATACGCGCCACGATTTTATATCGAACTTAAAAATATAAAATGAGTTATTAAAGCTATTGTTAAATCTAGACTGTTGTAAACAGAAATCTGCCAAATTATTTTTTACTTTTTAGTTTAATTTTTTTATCAACTTAAAAAAAAGTATTTATAATATTTATTAATAGGTATCTGTGTTGTGTTGCTGATCCAGAAATTTTTTTTCAAATGCGATACACAATTTCTGAAACGTTTTTGAAATGTACTTTTTACTTTTCCTTAGGTCCCCAAAATTTTCCGTACCTAAAAAGTAATATTATTGATCTGAGGGAAAAGGATAGAAATATAAATAAATAAAACGTGGTGTACCCATTACTCTCTTTACTTTTATTACCAGTTTTGCACCTAAGATATTTAAACGCTATACTACAATTTGATCACGGGGATCTGTCTTATAACATGTTCCTTTCCAAAACAATGATAGCCTCTAAAATAACAACCACAAAAAGAAGAAAACCTACTAGTAACACATTTTTACTTTCAATAAACACACTGAAGGCACTTTGATTTGTTTAAGTATCCATGAACTATCACATTCTATTTTAGAACCTTCTAGTAATTACCCTGCCAATATTAAAATCACTTAACTTATAACTTTATGTATAAGCATGTGCTCTCTTAAACGACTTTTTCGCTCAGTTTTAAAATAGCAATGAGCGCAGTGAAACCACTCGACTTGATTAACTTCTTTATGTGTTATCTCATGCTGTTTAAAAGCTCTACTGTATTTTGTCTTAAAACTACACTTTTTGCACTGGAAACACCTAAAATCACTTATGTGTTTATCACTAAGCATGTGTCTTGCTAAATTACTTTTCAGGTTCGTTTTATAATTGCAATGGAAGCATTGAAACTGTTTGTCTTTATGCATGATCATTATATGCGTTTTTAAGTTATTCTTATATGTAGTTCTATACATACACTGTGCACATTGAATCGGAACTTCACTATGTTTTAGCATGTGAGTTGTTAAATCTTTTTTTAGTTTCGTTTTATATGTGCATTGTTTGCATGGGAACCACTTAATTTCGTTTTCGTCCCTAAGAATATTTTCATGCAATAGCATATGTGTTCTTAAATTATTTTTCCGTTTCGATTTATGTGTGCAATGTTTGCATGGAAACCACTTAATGTCGTTTTCGTCTTTATGGATGATCATATGCTTTCGTAAATCAAACTTATATTGAGTCCTATAACTACATTGTTCACATCGAAGCCACTCTACTTCACTTATGTCTTTATGTATCAGCATGTGCCTTGTTAAATAACTGTTCCGTTTCGCTTTATATGTACAATGTTTGCATGGAAACCACTTAATCTCGTTTTCGTCTTTATGGATGATCATATGCTGTCGTAAATCAGGCTTATATTGAGTCCTATAAGTACATTGTGCACATCGAAGCCACTCTAGTTCACTTATGTCTTTATGTCTTAGCATATGTTTTCTTAAACCAGCTTTCCATTTCGATTTATATGTACAATGTTTGCATGGAAACCACTTAATCTCGTTTTCGTCTTTATGGATGATCATATGCTGTCGTAAATCAGGCTTATATTGAGTCCTATAAGTACATTGTGCACATCGAAGCCACTCTACTTCACTTATGTCTTTATGTCTTAGCATATGTTTTCTTAAACCAGCTTTCCATTTCGATTTATATGTACAATGTTTGCATGGAAACCACTTAATCTCGTTTTCGTCTTTATGGATGATCATATGCTGTCGTAAATCAGGCTTATATTGAGTCCTATAAGTACATTGTGCACATCGAAGCCACTCTAGTTCACTTATGTCTTTATGTCTTAGCATATGTTTTCTTAAACCAGCTTTCCATTTCGATTTATATGTACAATGTTTGCATGGAAACCACTTAATTTCGTTTTCGTCCCTAAGGATATTTTCATGCATTAGCATATGTGATCTTAAACCAGCTTTCCATTTCGTTTTATGTGTGCAATGTTTGCATGGAAACCATTTAATGTCGTTTTCGTCTTGATGTATTATTAGCATGTGTCTTCTTAAATTATCTTTCCGTTTCGATTTATATTTGCAATACTTGCATGGAAACCACTTAATCTCGTTTCCATCTCTATGGATGTCTTCATGCTTTAGAATGTGTCTTGTTAAATCCCTTTTCAGTTTCGCTTTATATGAATCTTCATGAATACTGAAAGATAAAAAACCCTTTTAGTAATTTCCCCAACTTAAAATTAAAATAACTAAATAGAGAGACATGACACAGGGTTTTAGGCATATACCTTAAGAATTTACGCCAAATTTAGCAGCTGATATGAACCGACCCGACGGACGGGAGTAAGTGAATATTTGATCGTCATTGTTATGGTAACGGGCAGTATCAAAGTTACTACCTAGCAGCTGCTGTTTGCCAAAACAGATAAACAATAAATATTTAAATATGAATGTAAAAAATAGTATTTTAGAAAAATTATAATAAACTTTGGTTGGAAATTTTTTCTATACAGTTTTGCTGTTTAATGTACCTTTTTATTTGGTTTATTTGTCCACTAACATTTACTGCTTAAAATATCAGCTTGATAGTTCTTAGTACCTTGTTTTGTTGTTTTAAAACAACTACAAAAGAAAAGAGAAAATAAAATGACAAATTTTCTTTCTCTTAAAGATAAATATATATTTAGTGAAGTCATTAAACCCGTTTTATTTTAAAATTTAACAAAATATAAATAGAACCTATGCTACCGTCGAACGCAAAATTGCAGTAACTACGAAAAACTTGAAAATTGAGTTATTGGCATATTTGGACATCTAATTGATCGAACAATTTCCTCAAAAGTCGAGAACCATAAAAACTAAACGCAATTTTCTGTTTAATCTATAACACAGTTACGGCCATAAAATGGCAATAACTGCTTTTTAATAGATACAACTAAAGAACGTAGGTTTAGGTTTCTATCGAATCAACAAATTTTTCTAAAACACTTTTTATAAATATCTGACAAGCAATTGAATGGCTTATAAAATATAGGTTAGAATTATTTTTGAAATACCCTGTATGTTAGCTCCCGCTAAATTTCGCGGTTGTTTATATATATTTTTAAAACCACACAATTGTATGAAGGACAAAGCGCATTTCGCGTATTTGGACATGCGCACCAACAACCAGTGAGATCCTTGTCGACCGCCTCGAGAAAATGGCGTGTTAATTTCGTTCTCCAACTATTTCAAATATCTACACCTGAAAGTGCTCGATTTTTGTGTACTGAAGCATAGAACTAGAAACTTCAGCCCTTCAGCTACGTGGTGACATCATTAGATCCAATCAGGGGCCCCTTAGGAATGGAGAATTTGGCTGCAAAACTGGTGAGTGCCTTTGTATCTGATTACCGTTGTGTGGCACCAAATAATTTACCTATGGACGTTTGATTATTTCGTAATTCATATCAATATATTTATGTATGCTCGCGCTTTCATTAATTAAGTTATACAGTCCATTGCATTTATCGTTTTTCTAACCGCAAGTTAACATAAGTGTTCCTTGCGAGCCGAATTATTTTAAATTAAATCCATACGACGGTATTAATAGGTCGGCCACTACTTTCATGCCGAAAAACAAGGCGGCCTTGAATTTTCGCATCGTATTGAAACTAGAGAAAGGTGTCGGCGCAATACTTGTTTTTGGTCCGCTGCTATGGTAACGGGTCTACTCCGCGTGGTATAAACAAAACCGAGAAGGAATCAAAACAAACAAAACAATTGTTCAGTGTGTGTACCATATCATTTCGATATTTAAAACAATTTTCATCAATTGCGATAAATTAGTGCATATTTTCGACAATTCGTCATTTTTCTATTTCAGAAGCATTAATTTAGCGTTAATTGTATAGTTACCGACATTTCTGTGATTAGATGTGTTCCATATCATTTCGATATTTAAAATAATTTTCATCAATTGCGATAAATTAGTGCATAGTTTCGACAATTCGTCATTTTTCTATTTCAGAAGCATTAATTTAGCGTTAATTGTATATTTACCGACAATTTCGTCATTTCAAAGGTAAAATCATGTCTGTCAAAAAAGCCGCGCAAAAACGCAAGGGTTTTTTATCTGCGATCACCGAGTGTTATGTGTTGTCACAGACCGCGGAAAAGGATGAAAAAGCGAGAAACGAGTTTCAAGTGAGGTATTCCGATTTGGATGAAACCTTCGATAAATGCATGCTGGCACATAATGACGTCATTATGTTGATAGACGACTCGGACGACGAGGAGTTTAAAACACAGGATGCGATCCTTTCAGAAGCTCGTAAATATTTTTATGCGTGTAAGGGGGTTTACTCTAAAATATTTCCGGTTGAGGCCCCAACCCTTTCGGGATCATATGTTCGACAAAACGAATCTGAAACTCCAAAACTCAAAGAGTTAGGTATTCCCATATTCCGAGGTGATAAAAAATTATGGCCAAGCTTTTTCGATCTTTTTAATAACATTATAGATCAAAATCAAAGTCTAAGTAACGTCCGAAAACTTCAATATTTATTTTCTTATCTCGAGGATGAGCCTTTAAAATTGATATCAGGGATTAGCTTATCTGATCAAAATTATAAAATTGCTTATGACAAATTAGTCAATAGATATCAAAACAAGCGAGATCTCGCAAATGATGCTTTAAGCTCAATTATGAACTTTTTCGATCTTTTTAATAACATTATAGATCAAAATCAAAGTCTAAGTAACGTCCGAAAACTTCAATATTTATTTTCTTATCTTGAGGATGAGCCTTTAAAATTGATATCAGGGATTAGCTTATCTGATCAAAATTATAAAATTGCTTATGACAAATTAGTCAATAGATATCAAAACAAGCGAGATCTCGCAAATGATGCTTTAAGCTCAATTATGAACTCCACCTTAAAAAACGAGTCAGCTAAAGAATTGCGTAATTTAATTGACACCTTTTCTGAATCCCTAGAAATTTTAAAATCACTTAGCTTTGACGTTGACAGTTGGGACTTTATTATTTTTTTCATTTTGTTAGAAAAATTGGATATTCCGACGCGTTCAAATTTCGAAATGAGTCACGCCAATACTAATACCGAAATTCCCACTTTTCAGTCACTTTTTCAATTTCTAGAAAAAAGATGTAAAGTTTTGGAATCACTTCCTCAATCAACAGCACCCAAAAAGGTGCCTATCTATCAAAAATCAAATTCTATGCAAAATCAGTCTGGGCAAAAGCCTACCTATCAAAATTCAAATTCTATGCGAAATCAGTTTGGGCAAAAGCCTACCTATAAATCATCCAATTCGCCTTTTATAGGACTGGCTGGCACCTCAACTAAGGTCACGTGCTGTCGAAATGTCAAACATTTCTTGATCTCTCACCTATCGATCGCCTATCTTTCGTCAAGCAGAAAAAATTATGTCTAGCGTGTTTTCATCCCTTGCATGGTGTAGATACGTGCAAATCAAAATATTCATGCAGGACTTGCAATAGTAAAAGGCACCACACTTTAACTCATATCTTAGAAACTAATCAAGAGTCTGGAAGCCAAGATACTAGTCCTGTCATTCACACACCACCTGTCAATAATCTTCATGTGTCATTAAATGCCTCAGGACCTTCAGGTACCTTTCTTTTATGCACCGCCATAATAGATGTTATGGACGGTTGCGGAAATTTTCAACCTGTAAGGGCACTGCTTGATTCTGGATCACAGACAGGATTCATCAGTGAAAAGTGTATTCAGCGTCTTAATCTTCCTAGGCGAAGTTACACCACTGAAATATTCGGATTAAATCAGATGTCTTCTTTTACTTCCAAAGGGCTCGTTCAATGTCACATTAAGCCACAAGGACAAGTCACTCCTTTACTTAATTTCGAAGCAATTGTTGTTCCACAACTATGTTCCAATATGCCTACATTCTCTTTGAACGATAATCAGTGGAAACACTTGGAAAACCTTAAACTTGCCGACCCATCTTATTTCAAATCTAGACCTGTGGACCTGGTTATTGGTTGCGAGCTATTCGCACAGATATTCAAGGAGGGCAGGGTTTTTGGACAGGTAGGGCAGCCTTCAGCCCTTGAAACTATCTTTGGCTGGGTCGTCATGGGAAAGGTTGACGAAGTAGGTAGTCTTACGGAACGAACCAGTTGTTTTTTAACGAGTCATTCACCTCCTTTAGAGGTCATTCTCCCTAGGTTTTGGGAAATCGAACATTTGCCTAAAAAACAAATCTTATCAAAGGAAGAAAAACAGGCAGAATCAATTTTTACTGCTAGTGTAGTACGGCAACCGAGCGGTAGATTCATGGTAGATCTTCCGCTTAAAGATAAAATAAACCCTGACCTAGGAAATACTTATCCGCAAGCTTATCGTAGATTTTTACTTCTAGAAAATAGATTACTTCTAGAAAATAGATTAATCAAAAATCCTGATCTGTACACTGCCTATTCAAGTTTCATGCAAGACTATATCGATTCTAATCATATGAGTTTAGTTTTATCTAGTCAACCAAAGGTCGACGTATCGTGTTTTTTAGCACATCATTGCGTGCTAAAGCCGGAAAGCTTAAGTACAAAATTAAGGGTAGTCTGGGATTGTTCGGCAGTCACCCCAAAAAATATTAGTCTCAATGACACATTGTTATCTGGACCGAAACTTCAAAAGGATATTGCTTCTTTACTCCTTACGTTTCGTCTTAATCCTATTGCCCACATTGCTGACATCAAACAGATGTTCCGTCAAGTCCTTATCAATCCTTATCACCGTCCTTATCAAAGGATATTGTGGAGGTTTTCTCCACATGACCCACTTTCAGTGTGGGAACTTTCTACTGCCACTTTTGGCATGACATGCTCACCTTTTCTAGCCATGCGTACCTTAAATGAGCTGGCAGAGAGAGAAAATGAACGTTTTCCTATGGCTAGTACTGTTGTAAAAACGTCAATCTATATCGACGATATCTTGGGAACTAGCCCTTCGCTTTCTGAAGCTCTCTCCCTTCAAACAGAACTCAATGATTGTTGAAGTCGGGAGGATTTGAACTTAAAAAATGGGCAAGCAATTGTCCCGAGTTATTGGCAACATTGCCAGAGTCCGATCGTCAAATGCCTCTCTCTTTCGACAAGGAGGAACCCCACTTTATCAAAGTTTTAGGACTTCAATGGCATCCAAAAAACGACATTTTTTCTTATCAATGCCGAATGAAGGACTAACCCCCAACCAAACGTTCTATTTTATCTATCATAGGAACAATCTTCGATCCCTTAGGTTTTCTTTGTCCCTTGTTGCTACAAGCAAAATTTATTTTGCAACAGTTGTGGATATCGAAAATAGGCTGGGACGAAGAACCAGATTCTTCTATCATCGACTCTTGGAACAAACTTCGTTCTGAATTCCCGCTTCTTTCCAATTTTCAATTACCCCGACAAATCAAACTGTCAAAAACCAATACCTGTCAAATCATCAGCTTCTGTGACGCTTCAATTCGAGGCTACGCAGGCGTCGTGTAGAAGAGGAAAATAATATATCTGTTTCTCTCATATTTGCAAAATCTAGGGTCGCGCCTATAAAGTCACAAACTTTGGCTAGGCTAGAACTCCTGGGCGCATTTCTTTTAAGCGAATTAATTGACTTCGTTTTATCTAGCTATGAAGGAAAAATAACTTTTACAAATATCGTTACTTTCTGCGATTCGCAAGTCGTATTGCACTGGCTTTCATCCCCTCCTAATCGCTGGCAAACCTTTGTTGGAAATCGAGTCAGTAGAATCCAAGAAATCATTCCCTCAAACTCGTGGCGCTACATTCCTTCTGCTTTGAATGCAGCCGATATTGCGTCACGAGGGGCCACCCCTTCACAGCTCATGTCACATGACATGTGGTGGAACGCACCGTCGTTTTTGTGGTCTCCCGAAAACGAATGGCCCGATTTTCATAAATCAAAAATGCCGATTGATTTCGGAGATATTAATCTGGAGGAAAAGCCAAAAGTCTGTTGCAATGCGATAATTGATGTCAACTTCTTAGATCAGCTTCTTATCAAATATTCATCTATATCAAAAATTCAACGTATCATTTGTTATGTCCTTCGAATAGTTAACCTTTTTCAAAACCATTCCTATCAAAAACCCACTAAGCCGCCGGACCAAAAAGTTATTTTTGAGAATATTGTTTTTCCTACCACCGGTGAGATGCAAAGTGCGTTACACCTTCTTATCAAACGCGTTCAAGGTTCTTGTTTTTCTGAGCTTTTTTCCGCGTTATCTAAGGATAAACCAATACCGAAACCTTTGCGAAAACTTTCACCTTTTCTTGATGAGAATAATATCATTAGAGTCGGTGGCAGATTACAAAAATCTGACCTTTTGTCTTATTCTGCAAAACACCCCGTCTTACTTTCGAGTGACCATCGTTTAACTACACTTCTTATCGAGTCCGCTCATCGACAATATCTTCATCCTGGGTTTAAAACATTACATAATCTGCTTTTACAGCAATTTTGGATATTATCTGCCAGACGGGCAATTCAAAGAACCATATCCAAGTGCTTGCAATGTTTTAGAATCAACCCTAAACCCTATAGACCGCCCATAATGAGTTCACTTCCCGCTCATCGAATCAATCAACTTAAACCTTTTTCGAGTGTAGCTATCGACTTTTGTGGACCTTTCTTTGTAATTCCTCATCGTTACCGTGGTTGTAAAGCTTTCAAATCGTATGTCTGTGTGTTTGTCTGTACGGCCACACATTGCGTGCATTTGGAATTAACCATGGAACTGTCCACCGAAGGGTTCGTAGGTGCATTCCATCGATTCATTTCCAGACGCGGAAGCGTGACGCAATGCTGGTCAGATCAAGACAGTAATTTTATAGGGTTTCGTAACCAATTACTGGATTACGCAAGAAGTGCTGCCACCAGACTTTCTATTCGTTGGCATCTGGGACCTCCTCTCAGTCCACATTTCAATGGCCTGGCAGAAGCTGGCGTCAAAAGTTTTAAAACTCACTTTGTACGAGTTGTCGGCGACCAGAAGTTGTCTATCATGGAGATGTCCACCCTTACCTGTCGCATAGAAGCCGTACTTAATAGTCGCCCTTTATCTCCTGCCTCTTCAGACCCACACGATCTTCAACCTCTTACCCCTGGGCATTTTTTGACACTTGAACCCCTTAATTCAGAAATTCCGGAGTCAGATTTGTCCGAGGTTCCCCTAAATCGGCTCTCGAGATGGCAACTAATCCAAAAACTACATAATGATTTTTGGAAACGGTATTCGATAGAGTATTTGCATACGCTACAACAGCGACACAAGTGGGCTGATTCGTCCCCAAATATCAAATTAAATGATTTGGTTATCATAACAAGTGATCACATTCAATCGCCTTTGAAATGGCCGGTCGGTCGAGTCATCGAACTGCATCCCGGCGGGGACGGTCAGGTGCGTGTTGCGACGGTACAAACGGTTACCGGTATTTATAAGCGGCCAGTTGTAAAACTGTGCCTCTTGCCAAATTAAAAGTAATTTTAATTTTCTACCTTTTACCGGGTATTACAATAGGTTTTTTTTATTTTTTTTTTTTTTTTGAATTTTTTGTTTGTTTGTTTTGCCTTTTTTGGGATTTCGTTATCTCTAAATAAACTTACGATACTTATCTGTTTTCATTCATTTATATTTATCGGTCGATTCTTTTTCTTATATCTATATCTGTCCGGTTGGATTCTAAAATTGTGTGTTTTGGAGGGCAGTTATGTTAGCTCCCGCTAAATTTCGCGGTTGTTTATATATATTTTTAAAACCACACAATTGTATGAAGGACAATGCGCATTTCGCGTATTTGGACATGCGCACCAACAACCAGTGAGATCCTTGTCGACCGCCTCGAGAAAATGGCGTGTTAATTTCGTTCTCCAACTATTTCAAATATCTACACCTGAAAGTGCTCGATTTTTGTGTACTGAAGCATAGAACTAGAAACTTCAGCCCTTCAGCTACTTGGTGACATCATTAGATCCAATCAGGGGCCCCTTAGGAGTGGAGAATTTGGCTGCAAAACTGGTGAGTGCCTTTGTATCTGATTATCGTTGTGTGGCACCAAATAATTTACCTATGGACATTTGATTATTTCGTAATTCATATCAATATATTTATGTTTGCTCGCGCTTTCATTAATTAAGTTATACAGTCCATTGCATTTATCGTTTTTCTAACCGCGAGTTAACACTGTATACCTATAGCTAACAGAGTATTAAATTAAAATGAACTTACTCAGATGAGCTGTCATCCAATATAAGTTCTTCGTGCTTGATATCCTCTTCAGTTTTCATTTCGAAGTCATAGGGTTCTGACTTTATGCTGCTAGATGAAGAAGGCAGGGAATCTGGATCTCCTGGTCTGAAAAATTTTAGCATTTGATCCTCTTGTAACAGAACGTAATTTTGAATATTAGTGGTTTTTATCATTTATAATTTTTCATATAGATATAAGAGCAAATAAAAATTATTGCACCCCAGTGACTGGATTTCAGGCAATATTTCAGGATCACTGCATTTAATATTAGGCTTTTTCAGTTTTTAAAGACTGTAATTTTAACTTATAATCGATTTTGGTGTCAACGCATCTTAGTCTTGTGCTAGTATTCTCATTATCTTTAAACCACTATGAGCTTACAGCTTTCACTGTGTAAAGCAGTAACCTAAAGATGTAAGTCGTGGGGGGGGGCTGTTTTAAAGCATTATTTACGACAATTTTTTACTATTAACACCTTTTTAGAAAGAGTGATTTTACAACTAAAAAATTAAATTAAAATAAAAAAGACACTTACTTAGATGAGCTGCTATCCAACATAGGCTTCTCCTGCTTGATCTCATCTGCAGCTTTTATTTTGAAGTCTGTCAGTTCCAGATTCATGCTGACTGCAGACAATATGAGGTGTGGTTCAGGCAAACTATGAAATAACAGTAATTCATCTAGTGTGCAGAAAAACCTATATGACATTTTTTAATGGTTTATGTTGAAGTTTAACATCTGTTATTTTACATTTAAATGACAAAATATTGGTTTTTTGAATATTAAAATATGATCCAGTTGACTATATGGACTTTATAAAAGATTCTTTATGAGGCATTTACCAAGCACAAATTTAGTGTTAATTTTATATCTTTATTTTGATAGGAAGTAAAAAGAAAGACACAGACAAAATTAATACTAAATTTCTTCAATGGTTAAATGAGACATTAAATAGCATTTATATCCAGTATTTAAAAAAATTAAAAAAACTTGGAATCAGCAGCTTTAAAATAAGGTGATACATCCAAATAAGGCTGGACAAGTTTGGCTTTTTGAGCAAAACGAAAATGTCACATGCTTTATGTTGAAAAAAGATCAAAGTTTCTACAATGTGGTTTTTTTAATTGGATTTTTTTGGTCAACCAATTTTTTTAGGACAGTTTATCAAAATGACTTATATGGTCTCCCTATTTACCTAAAAAAACTTTACATTAATTAAAGACCGCTACTTTCTAGTGATGGGCAAACGTGCTATTTTTTCAAAAAAGCAGCATCTTGAATGTTTCACACAGCAAGTCAATTTGTCTTGAAAAAAAAGGTTCTTTCTACCTAAAACACTACTTATACATATTATAAACTGCTTTTTAGAAAAGCTGCTATTAAGTAGCAGGAAGCTGCTTGCTGCAATAGCAGCTAACCAAGGGCAATTTAAAAAACATCAACCCATCACTACTTAGGGAATGTCCTTAAAGTTCAAGAAAAAACACATTTAAAAAGCATTGAGTGTACCACAAAGCCAAACCCCCCTCCCCCCTTGAGTGTTACATAATTAAAGGATAGGTACCTACTAGCTTCACCAGGCACTGGGTCTTTCTTATCTAACCTAACCTGTGAGTCCCTTGACTATCTAATAAGGGCATATTCCTAAATTAGGTAACAGAAAAATTCAAGATTTTTGACCCCCCTCCCCTTTCTTAACGCATTTGCAAGAGAAAATTACATCAAAATATCATTAAGTGTAACACAAGGCTAAACCTATCCCTTCTCCCTTGAATGTTACAAAATTTAGATATATAACACATCCATGCATTTTTATAAATCAAAAGTTTGTTTTGGTATTCTGTGCAGTTGAAAGCGCTGACCCATGCACATATAAGTACTACTCTATCAAAAATAAATTGCGTCTGGGCGCTTGACCTCTCAATAGAGTACTATATTAAATAAAAACTAAGACACGGCTTACCGCTTACATCAATTCAATTTCTGGATATATATTTTTTCTGATATAGTCCCAGGCTTCAAAGTACTTAAAACCACTAAAAACAAATTTTAAAAATATTTTTCGTTTCCAGGTTAGGTTTTTGACACTCATCTCAAACAAACTCAAAATGGCTACCAGATTATTCTAGGTAAAAAGATTTTTCCGCAAGTGTACACAATGAACTTGTAAAAAGCTTTTTACAAGTTCATTGAGTGTACAGGACAACGCATGAGACTGTTCACTAACTAAAAAAGAAAACGAAAATAATACAGCACCGGCGTATTTAAAAATTAATATAAGTGGGGGCAGGGGAAAATAAAGAGGTTGCTCTGTGTTACGCTTACCGAATTTTGACTGGGTGGCGTAGTTACGCCAAGGAACGGTCAATTATTATGTAGAAAGTATAAAAAAGGAATCTGATTTGACTAGAATATACTGCCGCCGTCCCTTTAAAAATTTTACGTTTCAAAATTGTCTTATAGTTTTGAAATAGAAAGGTATGGCGTTTTATTTTTCTTACTTTTTATATCAAAATTATAAGACTATAAAATTTTAATCCCGTTGTTTTTCCGAAAACGTAAAATTTCTATGCGACTTTCTCCATAGCGACGGCAGTATACATGTTATTGAATAACATGCTAATATTTAGGGAGAAAAAGCAAATTTTTTGGATCCATTTTCAGAAAAATACTTTATATGGTATTTTTAAAGAAATTAATAATTTTTTTTCTTGAAGGGGTCCAGCGAGAGGCAAATATAAATAAATGTATTTCTTAATACATAAAAACTGTATGTTAAAAAAAAGACGACATTTTTTTAGCAAAAAATTAGAATTTCAAAACTATTTATTGTTTAAAAAAAAATTGCGTCCTATTATTTTCTTCAGATTACCGCACGAATGCCACTGGTCGAATTAAAAAAATATGGGATTTTATCAGAAAATACGTCTTGATATATTGAAATTGTGTATCGCATTTCACAACAAATATCTTGATCAGCATCACAACACAGATACAGATACCTATTAATAATGAGTCGATTAGTGTTAAATTATAATGTTTACTTCTCTGATTTAGACATCTCTAACAAAACTTTAAGTGCAGTTAAAGACGCTATCAAATATAATGTTAAGTATTGTGTAGGTAAAATGTACCATTTAGAAAAAAATTCTGTAGTGTACACTATAAATAAATAAATAAATATTATAAATACAATTTTTTTTATGTTGAACGATTTTATTAATAAATTACACTAAAAACTAAAAAATAATTTTACAGATTTCTGTTTACAACAGTCTAGATTTAATAATAGTGTTAATAACTCATTGTATATTTTTTTATGTATGTAAAATCGTGATGCGATTATTAAAGATACCCACCAATTTGAGATGTATACGCGCCACGATTTTATATCGAACTTAAAAATATATAATGTGCCATTAAAGCTATTGTTAAATCTAGACTGTTGTAAACAGAAATCTGCCAAATTATTTTTTACTTTTTAGTTTCATTGTTTTATCAACTTAAAAAAATGTATTTATAATATTTATTAATAGGTATCTGTGTTGTGTTGCTGATCCAGAACTTTTTTTTTGAAATGCAAAATAGTAGTTTACCTAACTAGTGCGGAAAGGGCCTCTTTTCCGCACGCGATTGCAGATGGCCAAACGACGCGATAGCGGAGTTTGGCCAGCAATCAAGTGCGGAAAAGACTCTTTACGCACGAGTTAGGTACATTATTTTTTCTATAAGCGTGAGGAAAAAACTAAAAATTAATCAGAAAATTATTTATATTCAAAACATTTTAATCAAATCAATTATTATTATTAACATTAATATTAAAGGTGCAGTTTGTAGCGTGCTGTAAGTTGATAGCAGAGGCAAGTGTTTTCTCAAATGAAGTGGCAGATTTGAAACTTGGGTTTTGGTTCTCCACTGCGTTTTCGGAAACATCTGTTGCAACTGTGGTCATGCATTTGGGGCTGGATTGAGGCACTTTGGAAGGTTGTATGGTAGAAGAAAGTTGCTGACTAGTTGAAGGACCAGGGTGGCTGAACTTCAAAATTTTATTCGAAATATTTTTTTGGAATCCATTTGAACTGTCAAGGTACCCTTCTGCGACACTTGAAGATTTCCATCCACCGAGTCGTTTGATATTGGTTATTCCTTCGCCTGAATCTGCCAACATTGTTGCGGCAGAACGTCGGAAGCTGTGGCCCGTGTATAATTCTGGATTTGAAAGCTTCAGATAGCATGCGATATCTGATGGCATTTTACCGAATGTATTAATTCCAATGCATTGTACCGTACATGCTCCTTTTTTGTAGTTTACGAAGAACCGTCTATGTGGGGTCTCTGGTTTCCTTAAGTTGACATATTTTCGGATCAATTGGAGAAGTTTTCCATTCTCGGCTTCTTCTGAAATAGCAAAACTTCTAAATGTATGGTTTTTTGAGTCAGGAATTTTTATAATGATCATATTTCCTTTTTCTTCAATGTCATCTAGGCACATTTTTGCTAGTTCTTCACGGCGACATGCGCCCGCCAAACCAAAAATCGTGGCAACTTTCATATGCAAATAAACTAGGTCAGGAGCTTCTCTTAAAAACTTGAAAATTTCTTCTTTTGTGAAGATTTTTGCCTTCTTGGGTCTGAATCCAACGTTTTGTTTTTTCAAGTAGGCCGTAACTTTAAAAAAATTGCTTAAGTCAACGTTTTTTCTGAGTTTTATTACACTTTTGAGCATAGAATACCTCGACCAAAGGGTATTCGGTTTGCACGTTTTGGAAATTTCGGAGAAATATGCCAAAAAAACAGCTTCTTGAAGGGATTTGATACCTTTAGCGTGGCACCATCTTTCAAACAAACTATATTCCTTCTCATACCTGTGACGAGATTTTGAAGGAAGCAGGTCGAAATTAGCGATTCTAGCGGCTTCTAGAACTGACTGGGGTAGATCTTCGTCCGAAGAATCTATTGAAAATCTGATTTTTTTGTTTGAAAAATTCAAAAGACGCTTGTATCTGCAAAATTGGCTTTGTTTTGACAGTTTGTTTGTACTTTGTTGCTATGGTGATTTAAGATGCCAAATCTAAAACCACTAGTGTTCATTGTTGTTTGACATTGACAATGACGATATTTATACCGGGGAGGTTAAAAACTTATAATTTGAACCTATTTTACTGAAAACTTTATTTTATCGAAAATATTGAAAATATAGCAGAATTTTAGTCAATTTGAATATTTTTAGGATATTTCGTGTGGTAGGAAAGATACAAATGTATTTTGAACGGTCTAAATGTTATAGAACACCTCAAAATCGTAACAAATTTACTTTTCCGCACTAGTGCGGAAATAGTTATTTACCTAACAAGTGCGGAAAGTGATACTTTTCCGCACGCGACGGAAGTTGCACGAACGACGCGGAGCGGAGTTCGGGCAACCGTCAAGGGCGGAAAAGACATTTTCCGCAAGTGTTAGGTACAACATTTTTCCTATGAACGTGGAAATCGTCAGTTTTTTAGAAAAAAAATAGTTTTTATCGGACAATTTTTTGGTCTTTTAGGTTAGAACACGCCAAGCACAAAGAATAAGGAATGAAATTGATGCATTCTTCTTTAATAACTTAAAAATAAAGTTATAAAAAATGAGTGCGGAAAAGTTACTTTTCCGCACTAGTGCGGCAAAGTTACTTTTCCGCACTCAAAACTATTTTATGTAATTTTGCATAAAATTAAATAAGAAACTAAAGATTTGTTAATATTTTCTTTATTTTTTAAAATAATAACAGAAAAATCGGAAAACTTTAAACTAATTTTACTATTTACTATAAAAATTAAAATTGAAGCTACAATTTGTAGCGCATTGCAGGTTCACTGCTGAGTCAGCTCCTTTTAAATGTGCTTTCATTTCACTGGCGTTTATAATTTGGCCCGTTTTTGAAGTAAAAATATGAGATTCCTGGATTTCCATGGATTTTACGACACTGGAACTTTCTTCTTGGCCTTGATAAATAATGGAAGATGGTGCCTCACTTTCAATGTGATCTAGCTGCAGATTCTGATACATGTTGTTTAATGGTTTTTTTGATAAAATGTTTTCCGCAATTTTTTTCTTATTTTGTAGGGAATCCTCTATATAGGATTCCGCCACAGAAGTGGACTTCCAGCCCCCATGCCTTTTAATATTTGTGATATTGCTTCCTGCGTCAGCTAGCATTGTGGCCGATGATCGTCTAAAGCAATGGCCGGTGTACATTTCAGGATTTTTGAGGCCCAGATATCCTGCAATGTTACTTGGCATTTTTCCAAACGTATTAATGCCGACGCATTGATTACCGCACTTTCCAGCTTTGTAGTTTAGGAAGAAACGATTTGTGGTGCAGTTTAAACGACGTAACGACTTGTATTTTTTATATAAAGCGATGTAGCTGTCTTCGCAAACCACAAATTTTCTACATACCTTTGTTTTAGTATCTGGTATGGTAATCAAGAGAATGTCGTCTTTTTCTTCAATGTTGTCGATGGTTAGTTTCGTTAGTTCTTCCCTGCGACACGCCCCAGCTACGCCGAAGATGGTGGCAACTTTCATCATGAGATAAACCGAGTCTGGCGCTTGGGTCAAAAATTTTTCCGTGTCCTCCTTTTCAAATATTCTGGATTTTTTTGGTTTAAAGCCTTCATTTTTGCATTTTAGAAAGGCTGTCAATTTACAAAAATTTTTAAGATCGATGTTATGTTTGACTTTAAGGACCATTTTAACCATGGAATACTTGGACCATAAAGTAGAAGGAGAGAGTTTCTTCGATAAATAATAAAAATAGGCCAATATTACCTCCTCTTTTGAAGCAGCCACTGCTAAGGTCATACTCTTGCTTTTACACCATGATTCTAAAGCTTCGTATTCTTTGTTGTATCTTGGCGAAGATTTCTCGGGTATCAACGATAGTGTGGCCGCATTTGCTGCCTCCAAAATCTCCTGGGGCGTTTCCTGTTCGGAATCTGAGTCCATTGGGTCAAAAATAGTGGATAATATTATACTATAACGACGCTGCAGCTCAAAAAGCTATCAAACCGTTTGTTTGTATTTTAATTTGTTGCTATGGTATCTAAACAGTGATGCTATACTTACTCATAGCCACCTTAAAAATAATGACATCTACATGTTGGGTGTCAGTTCTGTTATTCTGTTAATAGAGTGCTTGACAAAGTAAAAAACTGTCATTAATAAAGGCAGCTTCTAAAATACTTTGCTTATTAATAGAGTACCTATGAGAAACAATAGTAATATTCACATAATAAATATTGCAAAAAACTGTTTACTGTTATTGCAGTTCCATATTTTCATTAAAACTCATGTAAAAACAAAATTCAAGGGGCAGTGCGGAAAAGTAACTTTTCCGCACTAGTGCGGCAAAGTAACTTTTCCGCACTAGTGCGGAAAAGTGCTACTTCCCGCACGCAAAAGAGTGCGGAAAAGTACACTTTTCCGCACGCGAGTAGGAAAAAATATTTTTCCGCACTAGTGCGGAAAAGTAGCACTTTCCACACTAAAATGCGTGCGGAAAAGTGGACTTTTCCGCACGCTTATAGAAAAAACAATTTCTGAAACGTTTTTTAAATGTAGTTTTTACTTTCCCTTAGGTCCCCAAAATTTTCCGTACCTAAAAAGTAATATTATTGATCTGAGGGAAAAGGATAGAAATATAAATAAATCAAACGTGGTGTACCCATTACTCTCTTTACTTTTATTACCAGTTTGGCACCTAAGATATTTAAACGCTATACTACAATTTGATCACGGGGATCTGTCTTATAACATGTTCCTTTCCAAAACAATGATAGCCTCTAAAATAACAACCACAAAAAGAAGAAAACCCACTAGTAACACATTTTTAATTTTAATAAACACACTGAAGGTACTTTGATTTGTTTAAGTATCCATGAAGTATCCATGAACCATCACATTCTATTTTAGAACCTTCTAGTAATTACCCTGCCAATAATAAAATCAATTTATAACTTTATGTATAAGCATGTGCTCTCTTAACCGACTTTTTTGCTCAGTTTTAAAATAGCAATGAGCGCAGTGAAACCACTCGACTTGATTAACTTCTTTATGTGTTATCTCATGCTGTTTAAAAGCTCTACTGTATTTTGTCTTAAAACTACACTGTTTGAACTGGAAACACCTAAAATCACTTATGTGTTGATGGTTAAGCATGTGTCTTGCTAAATTACTTTTCAGTTTCGTTTTATAATTGCAATGGAAGCATTGAAACTATTCGTCTTTATGCTTTTGCATCATATGCGTCTTTAAGTTATTCTTATATTTAGTTCTATACATACACTGTGCACATTGAAACAGATCTTTACTATGTTTTAGCATGTAATTTGTTAAATTATAATTTCTTTTATGTTTGAAATCGCATTTAGCACAATAAAACCACTTAATCTCGTTTTCGTCTTTATGGATGATCATATGCTTTCGTAAATTAGGCTTATATTGAGTCCTATAAGAACATTATTCACATCGAAGCCACTCTACTTCACTTATGTCTGTATGTTTTTGCATGTGGCTTATTAAGTTATCTTTCCGTTTCGTTTTATATTTGCAATGCTTGCAGAAAAACCACTTAATCTCGTTTTCGTCTTTATGGATGTTCATATGAGTTTTTAAACATTGCTTATATTTAGTCTTATGACTACACTTATCACATTGAAGCCACTTTACTTCACTCATGTCTTTATGTACTAACATGTGTGTTGTTAAATTATTTTTCCATTTAGTTTTATAATTACAATGTGCGCAATTAAACCATTTCATCTCGTCTCTATGAATGTCTTCATGTTTTAGCATGTGTCTTGTTAATTCCATTTTCAGTCGCGTTTTATATGTACAATGCTGGCATGGAAACCACTTAATCTCGTTTTCGGCTTTATGGATGATCATATGCTTTCGTAAATTAGGCTTATATTGAGTCCTATAAGTACATTGTACACATCAAAGCCACTCTACTTCACTTTTGTCTTTATGTATCAGCATGTGCCTTGTTAAATAACGGTTCCGTTTCGTTTTATATGTACAATGTTTGCATGGAAACCACTTAATCTCGTTTTCGTCTTTATGGATGATCATATGCTTTCGTAAATTAGGCTTATATTGAGTCCTATAAGTACATTGTACACATCGAAGCCACTCTACTTCACTTTTGTCTTTATGTATCAGCATGTGCCTTGTTAAATAACGGTTCCGTTTCGCTTTATATGTACAATGTTTGCATGGAAACCACTTAATCTCGTTTTCGTCTTTATGGATGTTCATATGAGTTTTTAAACAATACTTATATTTAGTCTTATACTTATCACATTGAAGCCACTCTACTTTACTTATGTCTTTATGTATTAAAATATGCGTTGGTAAATGACTTTTCTGTTTAGTTTTATAATTACAATGTGCGCAATTAAACCATTTCATCTCGTTTTCGTCTTTATGGATGTTCATATGAGTTTTTAAACAATGCTTATATTTAGTCTTATGACTACACTTATCACATTGAAGCCACTCTACTTCACTCATGTCTTTATGTATTAACATGTGTGTTGTTAAATTACTTTTCCGTTTCGTTTTATATGTACAATGCTGGCATGGAAAACACTTAATCTCGTTTTCGTCTTTATGGATGATCATATGCTTTCGTAAATCAGGCTTATATTGAGTCCTATAAGTGCATTGTACACATCGAAGCCACTCTACTTCACTTATGTCTTTATGTTTTAGCATGTGCCTTGTTAAATAACTGTTCCGTTTCGCTTTATATGTGCAATGTTTGCATGGAAACCACTTAATCTCGTTTTCGTCTTTATGGATGTCCATATGAGTTTTTAAACAATGCTTATATTTAGTCTTATGACTACACTTATCACATTGAAGCCACTCTACTTCACTCATGTCTTTATGTATTAACATGTGTGCTGTTAAATTATTTTTCCGTTTAGTTTTATAATTACAGTGTGCGCAATAAAACCATTTCATCTCGTCTCTATGGATGTTTTCATGTTTTAACATGTGTATTCTTAAATTATATTTCTGTTTCGTTTTATATGTACAATGCTGGCATGGAAACCACTTAATCTCGTTTTTGTTTTTATGGGTGATCATGTGCATTTCTAAGTAATACTTATTTTTACATCGAAAAGTACACTGCTCACAATGAAACTGAATATCCTTAGTGTCCTTTGATTTATATTTAAACTTACTTTCGACGTTTAAATAATTTAAGGTCGGGTTGCTCGAATCCAGAGAATCACCAATAAGGCATTCAGAAATATTTGAACTAGTTGAATCTTCATGAAGACTGAAAGATAAAAAAACCCTTTTAGTAATTTCCCCAACTTAAAATTAAAATAACGATATAGAGAGAAATGTCACAGGATTTTGCGCATATACATTAAGAACGATCGTCATTGTTATGGTAACGGTTAGTATCAAACTTACTACCTATAGTTGAGGATAGATATAAGTGGCACCGCGTTAAAGCTATGGTAAACCAAATTTTGTGGCAAAATCTAAGTAAAGAAGCCGCAAAAAATTGTTGTTTCACTTTGTAGCTGTAGTGTGCCACTTTATATGTCTATAATAAAACACCGAGACCTTTTAAAGGAGAGATAAAATAGGTACTTACCTAATAAATAAAGATCGGAAACATAAACGAGAATCCAAATTTATGTTAAAATGTGCGCAAATATTGATTTAGTTGCAAAAACGGTAATTTGTTTTGTAAAAAGTCGGTCCCAATTTGTTTGACATTAAAACAGTCAAAACAACAACGAATAGACAACGTCAAATCCCAGCTAAATCAATATGTTCGTAACAACCAGACAAGAGTATATATGTTCCTTTCTAATAAAATCGTCTAGAAGAAGACATAAATAGAAAGCAAGTAAAATAGTAAGCTAATGACTAATTAGTGCAGTGCCTCGTTTTGGGAATCAATACCAATAAAAAAATTACAGGAAGTGCGGGCCACTGTATGTACCCCTCTACTTCCTTCCCGCCCATCACGGTTTTGATGACGCGGTACCACTTTAATACAACATCAAGTATAGTAGCTGCTGTTTGCCAAAACAGATAAACAATAAATATGAATGTAAAAAGTAGTATTTAAAAAAAAATCATAAACTTTAGTGGGAAATCTTTTCTGTACATATTCTGCTGTTTAATGTACTTTTTTATTATTTATCCATTAGCACTAAGAGCTTAAAATATCAGCTTAGTAGTTCTTAGTACTTTGTTTTGCGAAAGAAATAAGAAAATAGAATGACAAATGTTCTTTCTTTTAAAGATAAATAAGTCATTAAACGCGTTTTATTTTAAACTTTAACAAAATCTAGGTAGAACCTATGCTGCCGTCCAACGCAAAATTGCCGTAACTACGAAAAACTTGAAAATTGAGTTATTGGCATATTTGGACATCTAATTGATCAAACAATTTCCTCAAAAGTCGGGAACCATAAAAACTTTGAACGCGATTTTCTGTTTTACCTATAACGCAGTTACGGCCATTTCGCGGAGGATCGCAATATGTGCAACTAAAAAACCTGAAATGGCAATAACTAAAAATTACTATCAAAACAAATTTTATACTTCACACAAAGGTATGTGTGCCTAACTTGCGAGTGTCAGAAGGAGAGGGAAGAGTTGAGTTTGGTTGTTTTCTTACTTACACAAGGTTGCATCTCTAAACGTACGTTTCTGTGTGTTTCACGTCATCAGTAGAGAACAGCAAACCCAGGTAAGCCAATTTTAACCAAAACCAACTCCTACATATGAAATACTCGCGGCGGTGCAATGCGAGTAAACTCCAAGGTGTAGCGCCATCTAGCGGACTGGCTCGAGCACTCGAAAGTTTAAGCACACTGGCATCGTCTTGTCTTGGACGCCGAAGCGCCATCTATGACAAGTTTCATCCATTAATGTGGTATTAAAACCACGTAATCACGTAGCAACTAAAAAGCCGTACTGCCCACACATACCTTTGTGTGAAGTATAAAATTCGTTTTGATTTTTATCGATCCACACACAGCACGTTTTCCATCTTTCTTCTTTGCATATGCTTCGGGCAGTACGGCCTTTTAGTTGCTACGTGATTACGTGGTTTTAATACCATATTAATGGACGAAACTTGTCATAGATGGCGCTTCGGCGTCTCAGATAAGACGATGCTTCTGACACTCGCAAGTTAGGCACACATACCTTTGTGCAGTGTTGCTACCCTCGACCCTGAGGTCTTCGGTAGAAGGCTTCGAGAAAAATCGGTAGATTTCGGTAGATTTTTTAATCATCTTAGCAAGCAGTGCTGGAGAACTATCGATAGTTTGGATTGATTTAGTAGGTAAATTGTATTTCTACGATTTGTTTTTACTGACAAAATACCAAAATTAAGAATTAAATAAAAACATTACGTACATACTAGGGACCTATTGCAATAAAGCCAGTCACAAATTGTGCCGGGTACTATATTGACAGTATGCATTAAAAACTGACAGTTGATCTTTCAAAATTGACATACGAATTTAGAAATCCAGTCGTTTATTTTCCATTAATTGTGGCGTCACTACTAATTCCGGCTCTTATAATACACAATGGCCTTATTTTAAAAGAAGACAGCTGTTCTTATAATGTGAAACTGTCAATATAGTGCCCGGCACAATTTGTGCCTGGCTTTATTGCAATAGGTCCCTATTAGGTAGATAACGTTATAAAAACAACCTCAGGGTTTATAATAGCCTGATCTTAAATGCCGCTTGCGGCTGCCGGCTGAGTATATCGCAAAATCCAAGAGATGGCGCCATAAATACACATTTAAAAACAATGGCTTGAAATAAAATTTTTATTCTACAAAGAATCTTACATAAATTATTTATGGTGTTTTTTTTTTAATCGCGATTACGAGCCGTATCAAAAAAAAACAAGTTTATATTGAAAAAAAAAATCGGTAGAAAACTATGGTAATTCGGTATATCGTAAAGTGAAAGGCTAAATCGGTAGATCTACCGAAAAATCGGTAGAGGTGGCAACACTGCCTTTGTGTGAAGTATAAAATTCGTTTTGATTTTTATCGATCCACACACAGCACGTTTTCCATCTTTCTTCTTTGCATAAAAATTACTATATTTAAACCTACTGCTTTTTAATAAAAACAACTAAAGAACGTAGGTTTAGGTTTCTATCGACTCAACAAATTTTTCTAAAATACTTTAATAATATCTGTCAAGCAATTGAATGGCTTATAAAATATAGGTTAGAATTATTTTTGAAACACCCTGTATACCTATAGCTAACAGTGTATTAAATTAAAATGAACTTACTCAGATGAGCTTTCATCCAATATAAGTTCTGCGTGCTTGATATCCTATTCAGTTTTCATTTCAAACTCATAGGGTTCTGACTTTATGCTGCTAGATAAAGAAGGCAGGGAATTTATAACTTTTCATATAGATATAAGAGCAAATAAAAATTATTGCACCCCAGTGACTGGTTTTTAGGCAATATTTCATGCACCACTGCATTTAATATTCAGTCTTTTTCAGTCTTTAAAGAGTGTAATTTTAACCGATTTTGGTGTTAACGCATCTTAGTCTAGTGGTACTATCTTTCTCTTTAAACCACTATGAGCTTACAGCTTTCACTGCGTAAAGATGTAAGTCGTGGGGGGGGGGGAGGGGGGAATTGTTTCTAGCCCAGACTAAAAATCCGGTGTAAGTTTTAAAGCATTTTTTACGACTATTTTTTGCTATTAACACCTTTTTAGAAATAGTGATTTTACAACTAAAAAATTAAATTAAAATAAAAAAGAGACTTACTTAGATGAGCTGCCATCCAACGTAGGCTTCTCCTGCTTGATCTCATCTTCAGGTTTTATTTTGAAGTCTGTGAGTTCCAGATTCATGCTGACTGCAGACAATATGAGGTGTGGTTCAGGCAAACTATGAAATAACAGTAATTCATCTAAAATTTTCAGTGTGCACAAAAACCTAGATGACAATTTCTAATGGTATATCTTGAAGTTTAACATCTGTTATTTACATTTACATGACAAAATATTGGTTTTTTGAATATTAAAATATGATCCAGTCGACTATATGGACTTTATAAAAGATTCTTTATAACCCATTTACCCATCTTTAAGCACAAATTTAGTGTTAATTTCATATCTTTATTTTAATAGGAAGTAAGAAGAAAGACACAGACAAAATTAATACTAAATTTCTTCAATGGTTAAATGAGGCATTAAATAGCATTTAAAAAAATTAAAAAATCTTGGAATCAGCAGCTTTAAAACAAGGTGATACATCCAGATAAGGCTGGACAAGTTTGGCTTTTTGAGCAAAACGAAAATGTCACCTGCTTTTTGTCGAAAAAAGATCAAAGTTTCTACAATGTGGTTTTTTTAATTGGATTTTTTTGGTCAACAAATTTTTTTAGGACAGTTTATCGAAATGACATATGGTCTCCCTATTTACCTAAAAAAATTTTACATTAATTAATGACCCCTACTTTCTAGTGATGGGCAAACCTGCTATTTTTTCAAAAAAGCAGCTTCTTGAATGTTTCACACAGCAAGTCAATTTGTTTTGGAAAAAAAGGTTCTTTCTACCTAAAACACTACTTATACATATTATAAACTGCTTTTTAGAAAGGCTGCTATTAAGTAGCAGGAAGCTGCTTGCTGCAATAGCAGCTAACCAAGGGCAATTTAAAAAACATCAACCCATAACTACTTAGGGAATGTCCTTAAAGTTCAAGAAAAAACACATTTAAAAAGCATTGAGTGTACCACAAAGCCAAACTCCCCCTTGAGTGTTACACAATTAAAGGATAGGTACCTACCAATGAACTTGTAAAAAGCGGGAGAATAGGCGTCAACCTGCGCGAATAATGTAATCGTAATTGCAGCCATCTTGGCGGCCATTTTGAGGGAAACCTTGGAATACCGGTTATACTCACAATTCAAACTTACTTAAATTAGTATAATGTAGCCTACCTTTTTATAATTTTTTTAATTTTGCATCTACCAATAAAAATTTATTAAAACAAAGCCAATAATATTTCAAAAAGAAAACGAAAATCACAAAAAAGTCTTCAAAACTAAACACATTTTTGATCCACATAATTTAAGTTCATTTTAAAATTCATATGTAAACATATTTTCAAATAGATAAAGATAAAAAGAAAAGAAAAAGACAGAAATAAGTTAAAATGGGCTAAAGGACAATTGGCCATTTTTATGTTCGAGGGGCCGCTCAAAAACTAGGAGATAGTTGTAGTAAGAGCAAAATCAGTTTATATCAGAAATGGCTTACTTAAAATAAAATTATGCCAATACATTTTTCGCACTTTAAAAATAAAAAGTGCCTTTAATCCCTTAATGAAGAGACAAAAGTGTCACTTTCTATTATTACAAAAAAGTTGAGAAAGTTAAAATGATGATGAAAAGTTTTAAAAAATCGACACTTATATTGCTTAATAGTAATAGCTATAATCAAATTAATTTACATCATAAAATTGTTGAATTCGGTACCTAAAAAAAAACCCTACCGTAAACCGGGTTAAGTTTGTAACTTGGGTATAACTTCGGGACACCCTGAATTTTTTTACATTTTATTTTTGTACAAATTCATAAGGTAATATTCTGTGAAATTTTTAGGTTTTGGAATTCCTCATTTGTTTGGACTGCAGTTATAGTGTGATTTCAAAGATTATGGTATAGCAGGTCTTTTTGAAAAGTCATAAATAACATTTTACTTGTGTGGCCCAAACCACTAAATATATTTGGTTTTTGGTAAAGACATTTTAGTTAAAGTAATATTTTGGCCTGCTGTTAATAAAATAGTTAAAAAGATTATTCGCATCTAAAAATAAATATTTACAATTAAACAAAAAATGGTAACATGCGGAGGTACGATACAGACATACTTTTAAAATATTCATTAAAAAAAGTCAGCGTACCAAAGTTACCCCAACTGGCATGGTAACTTTGGGACACTTTTGGAGCTCATTTTCTTAGGTTACACTATAAACAAATCATTTCCCTGTACTTTTGTTTACATTTACAAGTGTCGGAACTTTAATTATTGAAGTGCAGTAATTTTTTAAAGTTTAAGAAAAATCATGCCAAAGTTACCACGGTTTACGGTAGACAATATGACAACAAAAGTTAATTGTTAGTTATTATTATACTTCTAAAGTTCCACCAGTTCCACGGAATAGTTTTTAATTTTATTATCAATGAATAGAGTTTAGAACATAGACGGTTTAGAACTTGGTACTGATAGCTCTGATCTGTCCACTGTCAGGTAGTACTGTACAATTTTCACCTTCTCTACCAATTCTGGAAAGACATTTTCGTGTTAGAACTACCTGATTGTAGCTTATTTTGGGGTCTAATTTAGAAAATATTATAGTGGGAATATTATTTTTAGAAAATCTTTTAGTGTATGGCTCGGGCTATTTTGTGTATGATTAGAGCAGCTGCAAAATATTTAAAAAAAAACGTTTTTTGTATGATTTGTAAGGGCTATTAAGCGGCGATCTCAGCATTATTTAGCATTTGGTTTTTAAGTTATCCTAAAACAAAAGAACCATTATAATTTATGTAGATTTTTTTTAAACTAATTTCAGTTTAACAGTTTTTGGGCAACATTTTATTAAAAATGTTTAAAAAGGCAAACCTCCGTTTTTTTTTTCAGCTTGAAAATAATTTGTTGCTAAAAGCACTGTTTTGTCAAGTAGTGCTTTGCAATACCCCCCTTCTTCACTAATTCTGGACAGACAACTTTGCGTTAAAACTTTTATGTCTGTATGATTGTCACCTATTTCGGCGTCAATTTGGCAAACATCTTGCTGTGAATAATTTTTGAAAAAACTATTAGTGTGTGGTTTGTAAGGCTATTTTACAGTAATCGCAGCATTGTTTAGCATTTGGTTTTTATGATATCCTGAAACAAAAAAAACCGTTATAACTTATGTATATAGATTTTTTAAAACTATTTTAGCCCTACAAGTTTTTAGGAAACTTTTACTAAAATATTTTAAAAAGACAAACCTTGGTTTCTCTTTGTACTAGCTTAAACAAAACTTGGTGCTTCTCTACTCATTCTGGAAAGAAAACTTTGCTTTAAAACTTTACATCAGAGCTTTAGTGGTGCCAATGCTATAGCTAAATTCTATCTGATTGTCACTTATTTCGGCGTCACTTTTGCAAACATCCTGCTGTAAATTTTTGAAAAAACTATTCGTATGTGATTCGTAAGGCTATTTTACAGTAATCACAGCATTGTTTAGCATTTCGTTTTATAGTATCCTGAAACCAAAAAAACCCTTATAATTTATGTATGTAGATTTTTTAAACTATTTTAACTCATCAAGTATTTAGGAAACTTTTACTAAAAATATTTTAAAAAGACAAACCTTGGTTTCCCTTTGTACTAGCTTAAACATAACTTGGTGCTTCTCTACTAATTCTGGAGAGACAACTTTGCTTTAAAACTTTACATCAAACAGAACTTTTGTGGTGCCAATGCTATAGCTAAATTCTATCTGATTGTAACTTATTTCGGCGTCACTTTTGCAAACATCCTGCTGTAAATTTTTGAAAAAAACTATTAGTGTGTGATTCGTAAGGCTATTTTGCAGTAATCGCAGCATTCTTTAGCATTTGGGTTTTATAGTATCCTGAAACAAAAAAAATCACTTATAATTTATGTATGTAGATTTTTTTAACTATTTTAACTCTACAAGTTTTTAGGAAACTTTTACTAAAAATATTTTTAAAAGACAAACCTTGGTTTCCCTTTGTACTATCTTAAACAAAACTTGTTGCTTCTCTACTAATTCTGGAGAGACAATTTTGCGTTACAACTTTTACATCAGAGGGTTTGTGGTGCCAATGCTATAGCTAAATTCTATCTGATTGTCACTTATTTCGGCGTCAATTTAGCAAATTTCCTGCTGTGAATAATTTTTGAAAAGACTATTAGTGTGTGGTTTGTAAGGCTATTTTGCAGTAATCACAGCATTCTTTAGCATATGGGTTTTATAGTATTCTAAAACAAAAAAGTCCCTTTTAATTAATAATTTTTTAAACTATTTTAACTCAACAAGTTTTTAGGAAACTTTTTCTAAAAATATTTTAAAAAGACAAACCTTGGTTTCCCTTTGTACTAGTTTAAACATAACTTGGTGCTTCTCTACTAATTCTGGAGAGACAATTTTGCTTTAAAACTTTACATCAAACAGAACTTTTGTGGTGCCAATGCTATAGCTAAATTCTATCTGATTGTAACTTATTTCGGCGTCAATTTAGCAAATTTCCTACTGTGAATAATTTTTGAAAAGACTATTAGTGTGTGGTTTGTAAGGCTATTTTGCAGTAATCACAGCATTCTTTAGCATATGGGTTTTATAGTATTCTAAAACAAAAAAGTCTCTTTTAATTAATAATTTTTTGAACTATTTTAACTCAACAAGTTTTTAGGAAACTTTTTCTAAAAATATTTTAAAAAGACAAACCTTGGTTTCCCTTTGTACTAGTTTAAACATAACTTGGTGCTTCTCTACTAATTCTGGAGAGACAATTTTGAAGTCACTAATATTTTTATCTCTGCCAGTCTTTTCAGTGCTTCATGAACAATATTCTCTTTTTCTGAAGCATTTAAGGCTTTAATTAAAAAGTAAGCTATAGGAAGCTTCCATGCAGCTTGGTGGCATACAACTGTCATAACCAAAGCTTCTCCAGCAACATCTAATTGGTCATTTTCCACTGGAACACCAACATCTACATACCCCCACATCTTCTTTCCATCATACTCTATTTGTTTCCTTAATGACATTTCATCAAACATTAAAGCCACAACAAGTGGTCTACCAGACTTTAAACTTTCTTCTGACTGTTTTTTTAAAATCTCAAAAGAAGTATCGAGGAAACCTGGATCACAATCTACATTTGCATACCACTTTCTTACTGTAGACTGATCAGGTAAAGCCAAGGCAAACTCCTTCCTGACAGCCTCATAAGCTTTGCTTGAATAAAATTGAAGAGTGGCTGCAAATTTTCTTAGAGGTTCTGGGTATTTTTCATGTGTTGTGGTACCACTTTTTACATTTTTAAGGTATCTTGACATAAGTAAATGAGGCACATCACTTATGGTTTTGTCAATGTGATCCACACCATCATTCGAAATGTCTTGATTTTTTAAAAATTGTATCACATTTTTCATTTCAAAAACTTTTTTGGTTAAAGTAGCCACTTGTTGGTTTTTTCGGTAAAGTTGCTTCCTATACCTCTCATTTGATTTAAATAATTCCTGTTTGTGCCTCAATATATGACTTGGCGATTTGCTACAAAAAGAAATAACATGAAAACAATATTGTTCACAATTTAGCCTTTTCAATATATTTTAATAATGAAAATTTTATTAAATGTCAAAAAAACTTGTGTGCAAACAGCTAATTAGGTTTTTGATATATAGTATATATAGTCTAGCTAAATTGGAACCATATAGAAAAGTTTTTTATTATTAATTTTGGGAAAAAATGCTATTCTTTATTATATATTATATTGTCAAAAAATATTAATTTTGCCCAAGAGCAATGACTTCATTTTTGACATTATTAAAGATTGTGTAAAGAAAAATGAATCAGAACTAATAACTACGTTTAAATACATCCATTTATAATAAAAAATTATATTTAGGTATTTTTTACTAACTTTTCTACATTATAAATTGAAAAGTTATTAATTATAATAAAATTAAATCATTTTTATGTATTTTATAAATTCTAACCCGCTTTGACATTGTAGAAAAATAACATTTCAAAAATATAAAAACTATAATAATTATATAATATAGAATTATTTTTTAATGTAAATAAGCGTAATTTAAAGATAGTTTTAGTTTTAATCAATTTTTTTTTATCAATTTTTAATATTGTCAAAATTATATCATTTATATTTTCACCATCTTTTGATGCTTATCTCTCAATAAGTATTTGGGATAGAAGAATGATTCTGGTGCCCATAGGTACATTTTGGTATATGTAATTAAGTCCAGTCTACACAGCAACTAAATGTACTTTTTTGACACTAGTTGTCTTTTTTTAAATTAGACCCTATGCTTTGAATACATTTTCTAAATTACTTCAAAAATCCTCTTTTTAAATATATATTGGTTTCCGTTAAAACTTTCTGAGACTCTAAAATAGACTAAATTAATAAAAATCGACGCCAATGTCACGAATACCTATACCTAGTAAGCAGATGTGGCACAAACGCATTTTTTCTAATCAATACAACTGATTGACATGTTTTGACAAATAAATGGGTATGACTTTTTTCATACTCACAGTACATGAGTGTCTCATACAAATATCTTGCAAACTATCAATGAAAACCCATTAATGCAATATATTTTTGGGAAGTGTATCGAAGCAATTTAAAAAATGATTAGAGTCAAAAAACTATACTTAGGTGCTGCATAGACTGGAATCAATAACATAATTATACTAAAATCATTCTTCTATCCTAAATACTTATTTAGATGTATGTAAGAATTTAAACATGGTCAAAATATAAATAATCTTGAGCAAGATTCGTATTTTTTGAAAAACCTTGTATATGACTAAAAAAACTTGATATCTGATCAATTTATTTTAGGTTTTAGAGCATGCAGAAGTTTTTATGAACAATATTCAAATATACAGTGTGATCACAAACAGCTTTTTAAAAATTACTTTTTGTCATGAAATCAATATTAAAGATTTCTATAATCAACTTAATACACTTTGTTAGAATTTTAGTAATTAATTTAGATTTCTTTTTTAAGTTATCTTTTTACCATTTCTGAAGATCTCAAAACTAAAAAGAACATAAACTAAAATGTCACAAAGTACATAGCGAACAATCAAAAAAACAATCAAACCAACCTGTAATTATGATATGTCTTTATGTGCCCCATGACGACTCTCCTTCTTTTGGTACTGCTGCTAGTGCTGCTACTAGATTCAGATTGTTTTTGAAGATCTTCATTTAATCTAAAAAGTTAAGTTGTGGTTAGTTCTTACCTTTTTTTGATAGCGAGACCTCAGGATAGCTTTAAGTTTATTGTAGGATGGTAAAATATGTTAAAGGAAGCAATAAAAATAAAAAAATTGGGATCAACATCAAAACTATAGGCATTTTTTAATGAGATTTTTATTAGAAAAGTGAGAACTGTGTTTTGCTAAATGTTATGGTTTGCAAGTTTTGTTTTGTTTCTTATAATTCAAGCAGACTTCCCCATTTTCTGCAGCAAATTATGTTAAAAATGTAATTATGAATATAAATTTGAAACCAAATTTTCCTGGCTACTGTAGTATTTGTGTTTCTTTATAAATGAAACCCCCTCAACCACCTCACAAACCATCTTAAAAAAATGGTGTTATCTGCAGGTACCAAAAAATTTTTACACTTTTTGTAAATTTGTTAATTTTTTATCAGAATACCTGACTCATTTTGAGTGAAAATAAAAACACCTACTTACTGTATAATATATAAAAATAGTATTAAAAAGGCAAACTTACTTTCTTTTTCTTTTAATCCTAAGTAAAGATGTGTCTCTTGACATATTACTTGATGAGGAGGATTGTATTATTGAGACTATGTTGGTTTTTTCAATACTACTTGACGAGGAAGAAATAACTGCCAAGCTAGAACTTGTCTCTGTACCTGCTTCATTGGAATGTTCTAGGTCTGCTGAAGAGCTTGGTCCCAATTCTGTAGTTTGGGTAGAACTTAAAAAGCTAACATTCGCCTTGTTGCTGGAATCTTGATTATTGTTATACAATAATGATGGCACAGCAGTTTTTGTAATAAATTTTTTGCCATTTTTAAAAAACACATCTTCTCTCTTAAAATGTTGGGAGCATATAAGTTTATGTTTAGTCCATTGCCATTTGTCTGCATCAACACCTATAGCTTCTAACCATATCCTACGTCTCGGATATTCTTTTGGAATTCTATAAATAAAACCAACAAGTTCTACTTTTTCTAGATTATGTTTTAAACACTTGTTAATAGCCATTTACAATGAGTGTAGGTAGGTAGGTAATGTATGAATAATGTATAGGTACTAATACAAAGTAATATGTAAATCCCTCACCCAAAAAATTTGATTAACACACTCTAACAACAAGGGGCTGATCAATCTGTAAGGACTTGTACAAAATCTTAACAGAACTTTTACTCATAAGGACTTGGCAGGACGCATAAGGATTTGACAGGGTCCTTAAGGACCAAACATGACCCATAAAGACTGACAGGACACAAAAAATATGGATATAATCTTGGGTGTACCTGTAAAAAGTTTTTGCTATTTATCAGCCCCTTGCAACATAAAATCTTGGTACTTATAGTATATATAACACAGCCCCTATGTAAGAAACTAATTTTCTTAACATACCTGCAGATGCACTTTAAGCACATTTCTTGGATTAGACCCTTAATCGCGATTAAGTCTTTGTTGATCACATACAAAACAACAGAGAGAGATTGGATTAGCTAAGCTGTGTTACAGTCCATCTAGGGGATAGGGTCTTTAAACACTACATTTTTATATGATATATAACAGGCCTCTTAAAAGGGGGCTGTGGATATATTTCTCAGGTTTATAAATTAGGCTTTATACTTACAAATGGAACGATATATTCCTATTCTGGTTAAGCCGCGCACTTAAATGGCAGCCTTTTGCCTGACACGTCATTGTCTATGAAAATAGTTCACAAAATGTTTTCAGCACTATTATCAATATTTATGTCACTAGAAACACAGCGAAACGCACGTGAAAATATGATAAAAATCACAAAAAATCGAAAAAAGGAAATAAACGACCGTTCACTTTCCAAATCGAAAAAGTAGGGTTAGATCTACAGAACACAACAGAGACGTTTGATCAAGGCCTTTTGGCCATCAAATCACGCCCAAACAAAGTTTAAAGCCGGCTGTCCATGAAACTCATTTTCCGCGCCGATTTTTTTTCTCAGTCAAATCAACCAATCAGAGCCCAAGAAAAGATAAACCCAGGGGTATAATAAGGATTATGGACACCCTGCCTTATATCTATCCTCCCTCAAAATGGCGACTGAATGACACTAATGACAGATAAATGGCGGACCCATTGCGTCGCACGAAATTAGGCTGCGCAGTGGTTTTCACCTGTTCTCAGCTTTTTACAAGTTCATTGGTACCTACTAGCTTCACCAGGCACTGGGTCTTTCTTATCTAACCTAACCTGTGAGTCCCTGGACTATCTAATAAGGGCATATTCCTAAATTAGGTAACAGAAAAATTCAGGATTTTTGACCCCCCTCCCCTTTCCTAATGCATTTGCAAGAAAAAATTACATCAAAATATCATTAAGTGTAACACAAGGCTAAACCTCCCTTCTCCCTTGAATGTTACAAAATTTAAGAATAGATATATAACACATCCATGCATTTTTTTAAATCAAAAGTTTGTTTTGGTATTCTCTGCAGTTGAAAGCGCTGACCCATGCACATAGAAGTACTACTCTATCAAAAATAAATTGGGTCTGGGCGCTTGACCTCACAATATAGTACTATATTAAATAAAAACTAAGACACGGCTTACCTCAATTCAATTTCTGGTATATATTTCTTCTGATATAGTCCCAGGCTTCAAAGTACTTAAAACCACTAAAAACAAATTTTAAAAATGCTTTTCGTTTCCAGGTTATGTTTTTGACACTCATCTTAAACAAACTCAAAATGGCTACCAGATTATTCTAGGTAAAAAGATTTTTCCGCAAGTGTACAGGACAACGCATGAGACTGTTCACTAACTAATAAAAATACGGGGTAATGCAGAGCTAACAAAAAGAAAACGAAAATAATACAGCACCGGCGTATTTAAAAATTAATATAAGTGGGGCAGGGGAAAACAAAGAGGTTGCTCTGTCTTACGCTTACCGAATTTTGACTGGGTGGCGTAGTTACGCCAAGGAACGGTCAATTATTATATAGAAAGTATAAAAAAGGAATCTGATTTGACTAGAATATACTGCCGCCGTCCCTTTAAAAATTTTACGTTTCAAAATTGTCTTATAGTTTTGAAATAGAAAGGTATGCCGTTTTATTTTTCTTACTTTTTATATCAAAATTATAAGACTATACAAAAGCACATATAAAATTTTAATCCCGTTGCTTTTCCGAAAACGTAAAATTTCTATGCGGCTTTCTCCCTAGCGACGGCAGTATACAGGGTGTTATTGAATAACATGCTAATATTTAGGGAGAAAAAGCAAATTTTTTGGATCCATTTTCAGAAAAATACTTTATATGGTATTTTTGAAGAAATTAATAATTTTTTTTTCGAAGGGGTCCAGCGAGAGGCAAATATAAATAAATGTATTTTTTAATACATAAAAACTGTATGTCAAAAAAAAGACGACTTTTTTTAGCAAAAAATTAGAATTTCAAAACTATTTATTGTTTAAAAAAAAATTGCGTCCTATTATTTTCTTGAGATTACCGCACGAATGCCACTGGTCGAATTAAAAAAATATGGGATTTTATCAGAAAATACGTCTTGATATATTGAAATTGTGTATCGCATTTCACAAAAAATATCTTGATCAGCATCACAACACAGATACTTATTAATAATGAGTCGATTAGTGTTCAATTATATTGTTTACTTCTCTGATTTAGACATCTCTAACAAAACTTTAAGTGCAGTTAAAGACGCTATCAAATATAATGTTAAGTATATAATAAATAAATATTATAAATACAATTTTTTTTATGTTGAACGATTTTATTAATAAATTACACTAAAAACTAAAAAATAATTTTACAGATTTCTGTTTACAACAGTCTAGATTTAATAATAGCGTTAATAACTCATTGTATATTTTTTATGTATGTAAAATCGTGATGCGATTGTTAAAGATACCCACCAATTTGAGATGTATACGCGCCATGATTTTATATCGAACTTAAAAATATATAATGTGCCATTAAAGCTATTGTTAAATCTAGACTGTTTTAAACAGAAATCTGCCAAATTATTTTTTACTTTTTAGTGTAATTTTTTTATCAACTTAAAAAAATGTATCTATAATATTTACTAATAGGTATCTGTGTTTTGTTACTGATCCAGAAATTTTTTTTGAAATGCGATAAACAATTTCTGAAACGTTTTTAAAATGTACTTTTTACTTTCCCTTAGGTCCCCAAAATTTTCCGTACCTAAAAAGTAATATTATTGATCTGAGGGAAAAGGATAGAAATATAAATAAATCAAACGTGGTGTACCCATTACTCTCTTTACTTTTATTACCAGTTTTGCACCTAAGATATTTAAACGCTATACTACAATTTGATCACGGGGATCTTATAACATGTTCCTTTCCAAAACAATGATAGCCTCTAAAATAATACAACCATAACAAGAAGAAAACCCACTAGTAACACATTTTTAATTTCAATAAACACACTGAAGGCACTTTGATTTGTTTAAGTATCCATGAAGTATCCATGAACTATCACATTCTATTTTAGAACCTTCCAGTAATTAACCTGCCAATAATAAAATCAATTTATAACTTTATGTATAAGCATGTGCTCTCTTAAACGACTTTTTCGCTCAGTTTTAAAATAGCAATGAGCGCAGTGAAACCACTCGACTTGATTAACTTCTTTATGTGTTATCTCATGCTGTTTAAAGGCTCTACTGTATTTTGTCTTAAAATGACACTTTTTGCACTGGAAACACCTAAAATCACTATGTGTTTATCACTAAGCATGTGTCTTGCTAAATTACATTTCAGGTTCGTTTTATAATTGCAATGGAAGCATTCAAACCGTTTGTCTTTATGCATGATCATTATATGCGTTTTTAAGTTATCCTTATATGTAGTTCTATACATACACTGTGCACATTGAATCGGAACTTCACTATGTTTTAGCATGTGAGTTGTTATCTGATAATTTCTTTTAGCTTTGAAATCGCATTTCGGACAATAAAACCATTTATTATTGTTTTCGTCTTTATGGACGATCATATGCTTTCGTAAATCAGGCTTATATTGAGCCCTATAAGTACATTGTTCAAATCGAAGCCGCTCTACTTCACTTATGTCTATGTTTTAGCATGTGTCTTCTTAAACTATATTTCCGTTTCGATTTATATGGACAATGTTTGCATGGAAACCACTTAATGTCGTGTTCGTCTTTATGGATGATCATATGCTGTCGTAAATAAGGCTTATATTGAGTCCTATAAGTACATTGTGCACATCGAAGCCACTCTACTCCACTTATGTCTTGATGTATTAGCATGTGTCTTCTTAAATCACCTTTCCGTTTCGTTTTATGTGTGCAATGTTTGCATGGAAACCATTTAATGTCGTTTTCGTATTGATGTATTATTAGCATGTGTCTTCGTAAATCACTTTTCTGTTTTGTTTTAACATTGCAAAGCGTGCAAAAAAACCACTTAATCTCGTTTTCGTCTTTATGGATGTTCATATGAGTTTTTAAGCAATGCTTATATTTAGCCTTATAACTACACTTATCACATCGAAGCCACTCTACTTCACTCATGTCTTTATGTTTTACCACGTGCTTTGTTAAATCATCTTTCCGTTTCGTTTTATATTTGCAATGTTTGCATGAAAACCAATTAATGTCAGTTTCGTTTTGATGTATCAGCATGTGTCTTGTTAAATTACATTTCTGTTTCGATTTATATTTGCAATGCTTGCATGGAAACCACTTAATCTCGTTTCCATCTCTATGGATGTCTTCATGTTTTAGAATGTGTCTTGTTAAATCCCTTTTTAGTTTCGCTTTATATGAATCTTCATGAAAACTGAAAGATAAAAAACTCTTTTAGTAATTTCCCCAACTTAAAATAACTAAATAGAGAGAAATGACACAGGGTTTTACGCATATACCTTAAGAATTTACGCCAAATTTAGCAGCTGGAGAAAATAAGGTAGAAAGACTTATCGTCACAGAATTCCGAAACACCGGTGTCCGTGGTTGACTATACCCCTATGAAGTTGCCTTTTATACTTGCTTAACTCATTGTTTACGGTTCCGGAACCGATACCGTGGAGACGGTGATAGCATGGTCTGGTTGAACTGTGACGATAAGTCTTTCTTCCTTATAGACCGGTGGACGTTTTCGTCCCGCCATTGACTTAGTTTCCTTGGTTTGCTGTCGTTCACTTGTAGAATGAAAAATAGGGTTCACCTATTTTTCCATTCTTTTTGATTTACCTTGTATCTTGTAGACAGTTTGTTCTACTTTGTGTCAGGCAAGCCACGCTGAGGATGTAAATGCCTTTTTCCGAAACACCGGTGTCCGTGGTTGACTATACCCCTATGAAGTTGCCTTTTATACTTGCTTAATAGGTTAGAATTATTTTTGAAATACCCTGTATAGCTATAGCTAACAGAGTATTAAATTAAAAGGAACTTACTCAGATGAGCTGTCATCCAATATAAGTTCTTCGTGCTTGATATCCTCTTCAGTTTTCATTTCGAAGTCATAGGGTTCTGACTTTATGCTGCTAGATGAAGAAGGCAGGGAATGTGGATCTCCTGGTCTGAAAAATTTTAGCAATTGATCCTCTTGTGACACAACGAAACTTTGAATATTAGTGGTTTTTATCATTTATAAGTTTTCATATGGATATAAGAGCAAATAAAAATTATTGCACCCCAGTGACTGGTTTTCAGGCAATATTTCAGGATCACTGCATTTAATATTCGGCTTTTTCAGTCTTTAAAGACTGTAATTTTAACTTATAATCGATTTTGCTGTCAACGCATCTTAGTCTTGTGCTAGTATTCTCATTATTTTTAAACCACTATGAGCTTACAGCAGTAACCTTAAGATGTAAGTCGTGGCGGAGGGCTGTTTTAAAGCATTCTTTACAACAATTTTTTACTATTAACACCTTTTTAGAAAGAGTGATTTGACAACTAAAAAATTAAATTAAAATAAAAAAAGACACTTACTTAGATGAGCTGCCATCCAACATAGGCTTCTCCAGCTTGATCTCATCTTCAGTTTTTATTTTGAAGTCTGTTAGTTCCAGATTCATGCTGACTGCAGACAATATGAGGTGTGGTTCAGGCAAACTATGAAATAACAGTAATTCATCTAAAATTTTCAGTGTGCACAAAAACCTAGATGACAATTTCTAATGGTATATCTTAAAGTTTAACATGTTATTTTACATTTAAATGACAAAATATTGGTTTTTTAAATATTAAAATATGATCCAGTTGACTATATGGACTTTTTAAAAGATTCTTTATGACTCATTTACCCATCTTTAAGCACAAATTTAGTGTTAATTTTATATCTTTATTTTGATAGGAAGTAAAAAGAAAGACACAGACAAAATTAATACTAAATTTCTTCAATGGTTAAATGAGGCATAAAATCAGCTGCTTTAAAATAAGGTGATACATAAGGCTGGACAAGTTTGGCTTTTTGGGCAAAACGAAAATGTATGACCTTCTTTTTGTCAAAAAAAGAGACCATATGTTTTTGGTTATCAAAGTTTCTTCGATGTGGTTTTTTTAATTGGATTTTTTTGGTGAACAAATTTTTTTAGGACAGTTTATCAAAATGACTTATATGGTCGCCCTATTTACTTAAAAAAACTTTACATTAATTAATGTGATGGGCATACCTACTATTTTTTCATAAAAGCAGCTTCTTGAATGTTTCACATAGCAAGTCTATTTGTCTTGGAAAAAAAATTCTTTCTACCTAAAACACCACTTATACATATTGTAAACTGCTTTTTAGAAAAGCTGCTTTTTCTAATATTAAGTTGCAGGAAGCTACTTGCTGCAATAGCTGCTAACCAAGAACAATTTAAAAAACATCAACCCATCACTACTTAGGGAATGTCCTTAAATTATGTAACATAAAAATTCAGTATTTTTCCCCCCCTTGTAACACATTTTCAAGAAAAAACACATTCAAAAAACATTGAGTGTACTGCAAAGCCAAACCCCCTCCTCCCCTTGAGTGTTACATAATTAGAGGATAGGTCCCTACTAGCTTCCCTGGACACTGGATCTTTCTTATCTAACCTAACCTGCAAGGGCTGCAAGTAGGGTTACCAGACGTCCGGATTAATCCGGACTTGTCCGGATTTTTACTACGTCCGGGTGGGTCCGGGCGGATTTTTCATAAACGTCCGGATTTTAAAGTAGCTGCCTTTATAAACATCAAATAATGCAAAATAAACTAGTTTCAAAAAATGTAATTAAACAATAATCGTCGATAAATTTAGCAGTGTGAATTCACCTTTAAGTGGGGTCTTCACATAACGTTTTACCTTACATCTTGCCTGTTCAGTCAAAACGCATCAAGTAAAACTTTGTGTGTAGATGGAAAAACGGACGTTTTACTTGAACTGATTTAAGACGAAAGACCGCCTAGAGAACTGACCGGATCATGTATTGTTTTCCAATAAAACCATCATTTTGTATCAAAAACTGATCTAAAAACTTACGTTAAAACTATCAAGTGTCTACGCTAGTCTTTCAACCATCATACTTGACCCTTTTGACTGTCAGGCAAGACATAAGGTAAAACGTTATGTTAAGACCCTGCTTAAAGTAGTATTATTAATTTCACCTTGTTGAATTACACTACTGCCGTGTGGTCTTAAGCACACACAATTTTTTTGATGAAGTTTGTAATCTAAAAAAGTACATATCAGACAATTTTACTTCTGATGACCACAATCTGCCTACCCACGAAAAATGGGCAAAATATTTTAATGCAAGTATTTCTACCCAGTGGACCAAAGAAAGAAATAGGCTGCTTTTATCTTCTGTAAAAGGAATACTCATGACTTCATATAATTTAAGAAATATGAGCTGCTCAGAATTTTACGATTTTGTACTTCTGCCTAAAAATTCAATGCTGTTGAATAAAATACAAAGCAGTGAAAAGTACCTATAAAATAGTAGGTATATTATGTTATTTATTAGTTATTGTTTCAATAAACTTGATTTTTTGTGTGTGGCATCGAAAAAATTTTGACATCCAGATTTTGTCCGGATTTTCTTGACGGCTGGTCCTGGTTAGAGACGTTTTCATCTGGTAACCCTGGCTGCAAGGCCCACTCACATATGAATCATCATCAATCAACCTGTAAGTCCCTTGACTATCTAATAAAGGCATATTCGTAAATTAGGTAGAAGAAAAATTCAGGATTTTTGACCCCCTCCCCTTTCCTAACGCGTTGGCAAGAGATAATTACATCAAAATATCATTAAGTGTAACACAAGGCTAAACCTCCCTTCCCCCTTGAGTGTTACAAAATTTAAGAATGAACCGTAAATCATCCATGCATTTTTATAAATCAAAAGTTTGCTTGGGTATTCTGTGCAGTTGGAAGCGCTGGCCAATGTACATATAAGTGCTATACTCTATCAAAAATAACATACGTCTGGGCGCTTGGGCTCTCAGTCTATAATAAATAAAAACTAAGACACGGCTGTCTCTTCTGATACAGTCCCAAGCTTCAAAGTACTTCAAAACCACTAAAAACAAATTTTAAAGAATGCTTTTTGTTTCGAGGTTAGATTTTTGACACTCATCTCAAACAAACTCAAAATGGCTACCAGATTATTCTAGGTAAAAAGATTTTTCCGCAAGTGTACAGGACAACGCATGAGACTGTTCACTAACTAATAAAAATACCGGGGAATTCAGAGCTAACAAAAAGAAAACGAAAATAATACACCACCGGCGTATCTAAAAATTAATATAAATGGGGGCAGAGGAAACAGAGAGATTGCTCTGGGTTACGCTTACCGAACTTTGACTGGGTGGCCACGCGACGTAAAGTTACGCCAATGAACGGCAATTAATATGTAGAAAGTATAAAAAAGGAATCTAATTTGACCAGACTATACTGCCGTACCTTTAAAAATTTTACATTTTAAGAAAAACGGGTTTAAAAGTGTCTTATGGTTTTGAAATAGAAAAGGATGCAGTTTTATTTTTCTTACTTTTTGTACCAAAACTATAAGACTATAAAAAAACACCTATAAAATTTTAATCCCGTTTTTTTCCCAAAACGGAAAATTCCTATGCGGCTTTCTTTATAGGGACGGCAGTATACAGGGTGTTATTGAATAACATGCTAATATTTAGGGAGAAAAAGATAATTTTTAGGTCCAGTTTGAGAAAAATACATCTGACTCGATAATCCGGATCAATTAAAACCGGGCCGATCCGAGTTATCGAGGAATCCGGATTATTGAGGACATTTTTTGATACAAAAAATGTATAAAAGTTACTAAAAAGTGGGATTTAATAGAATAAGTAATGATTTTATTTTAAATAAACACAAAATCATGAAAAAAAAGCAAATTTACATTTTTTTTTAAATATAAAAAAAAGAATTGTTTTAATTATATGCATTATAGATTTACAGTGGCTCGTTGAAAAAGTCATTAAAATGTCCAAATCAAGCCAATTTTAAACATGTTCTATTTTCGCATTCATTCACTTTCCACACCCATTTTACCAGGGCGGAAAGTATTTTTGGTACGCAAGAAAAAAATATTTACAAGGAGTTTCAAGGAGTTGAATACAAACCCTCTAATTTTCTCGGAATTTTTCCAAATATCGCTGATTGTTAATGTACCCCCTCCATACTTCAATAATCTCTGACTTCCCTTTTATCGTCAAAGTTTTGTGTTTCCTGTTGATTCGAGTCATTCTCGACACGACCTTAACCTATAACCTTGCCTTCGCCCGACAAGCTAGGTAAGTACTGCTGAATGCGGGCATTAAGCCAACCAAATGACAGGCAATTATGTGCATTATATACGGCATTTTCTGGTAAAAACGCGAGTCCGGATTAGTAAATCAATTAAAATCCGGATTACCGAATCCCTCCATGGACTGCTGAGACTATCCGGACTACCGAAGCATCCGGATTATCGCGTGTATGGATTATCGAGTCACCACTGTAGTAATTTTGAAGAAATTAATTATTTTTTTCTCGCAGGGGTCCAGCGAGAGGCAAATATAAATAAATATAATTTTTTAATACATTAAAAACTGTATGTCAAAAAAAAGACGACAGTTTTTTAGTAAAAAATGAGAATTTCAAAAATATTAATTGTTTAAAAAAAAATTGCGTCCTATTATTTTCTTCAGAATACCGCACGAACGCCACTGGTCGAATTAAAAAAATTTTGGATTTTATCAGAAAATACGTCTTGATATATTGAAATTGTGTATCGCATTTCACAAAAAATATCTTGATCAGCATCACAACACAGATACCTATTAATAAAAAAAATTAATATATAAGTTAAACGATTTTATTAAAACAATTACACTAAAAAGTAAAAAATAATTTTACAGATTACTCTTTACAACAGTCTAGATTTAATAGCATTAATAACTCATTGTATATTTTTAATTTCGATATAAAATCGTGGTGCGATTATTAAAGATACCCTTCAATAGGAGATGTATACGGGCCACGATTTTATATCGAACTTAGACATCTGAGCCCTGAAGGGGAGAAAAACTAGAGATATCCCAAAAAAAATAACCCCAAAATTAAATTCGCCCCGCCTGGGAAAACAGAGTCTATTAAACTAAAAACAAAGGAAAAAATCGGCAACACGCTAGAAGCTTACCTTCTGTAATTCTGTAGCAGTCCCAAAATTTCAACGGCGGCCGCGGTCCTTTCTTGCGACTGGAATTTCGGTCTTCAACCCAAAAACACGTGTGACTTCTTTCAGTTTTTTGTCCGAAGTGATTTCTTCATTCCCCTGTCACGCACAGGGTGGCGCTTCAAACTCCCAGCGTGAGCAAAAAACGCGCATGATTTTACCAAAATGATCAAGTGATCAAAAAGAAAATAACTTTCAACAAAGAGAGAAATTATCACCTGATCGGAATTTTTCCCAAACAGGACTTTCTTTTTTGAAGGGTTTTGCAGAAAGCCCAAAAATATCAAAACAAACTTTAAGGTTAGGTTTTTCAAAAAATTCAAAATTAAACAATAAAGAAAAATAACTGGCAGCATTAAACAGAACTTAAAAATATATAATATGCTATTAAAGCTATTGTTAAATGTAGACTGTTGTAAACAGAAATCTGCCAAATTATTTTTTACTTTTTAGTGTAATTTTTTTAACAACAACTTAAAAAAAATGTATTTAAAATATTTATTAATAGGTATCTGTGTTGTGACACTGATCCAGAAATTTTTTGTGGAATGTGATACACAATCTCTAAAACGTTTTTGAAATGCACTATTACTACTTTCCCTTTGGTCCCCAATATTTTCCGTACCTAAGAAGTAATATTATTAATCTGAGGGAAAAGGATAGAAATATAAATAAATAAAACGTGGTGTACGCATTACTCTCTTTACTTTTATTACCAGTTTGGCACCCAAGATATTTAAACGCTATACTACAATTTGATCACGGGGATCTGCCTTGTAGCATGTTCCTTTCCAAAACAATTGTGGCCTCTAAAAGAACAACCACAACAAGAGAAAACCCACTTGTGACATTTTTTGCAATAAGCACACTAAAGCCACTTTAATTTGTTTAAGTATTCATCAACTATCGCATTCCATTTTAGAACCTTCTCGTAATTACACCGCAAAAATTAAAAGCACATAATTTTCACTTATAACTTTATGTATAAGCATGTGCTCTCTTAAACGACTTTTTCCCTCAGTTTTAAAATAGCAATGAGCGCAGTGAAACCACTCGACTTGATTAACGTGTCATCTCATGCTGTTTAAAGGCTCTACTGTATTTTGTCTTAAAACTACACTTTTTGCACTGGAAACACCTAAAATCACATGTGTTTATGGCTAAGCATGTGTCTTGCTAAATTACTTTTCAATTTCGTTTTATAACTGCAATGGATGCATTGAAACTGTTCGTCTTTATGCTTTTGCATTATATGCGTTTTTAATGTCCACTTATATTTACTTCTATACATACACTATGCTCATTGAATCAGAACTTAACTATGTTTTAGCATGTGATTTGTTAATATATAATTTCTTTTAGTTTTTAAATCGCATTTAGGCAGGGCAATAAAACCATTTAATATTGTTTTCGTCTTTATGGATGATCATATGCTTTCGTAAATCATGCTTATATTGAGTCCTATAAGTACATTGTTCACATCGAAGCCACTCTACTTCACTCTTGTCTTTATGTATTAACATGTGTCTTCTTAAACTATCTTTGCGTTTCGTTTTATATGTGCAATGTTTGCATGGAAACCACTTACTGTCGTTTTCGTCTTGATGTATTAGCATGTGTCTTCTTAAACTTTCTTTCCGTTTCGATTTATATGTGCAATGTTTGCATGGAAACCACTTAATTTCGTTTTCGTCCCTAAGGATATTTTCATACAATAGCATATGTGTTCTTAAATTATCTTTCCGTTTCGTTTTATGTGTGCAATGTTTGCATGGAAACCACTTAATGTCGTTTTCGTCTTTATGGATGATCATATGCTTTCGTAAATCAGACTTATATCGAGCCTTATAAGTACATTGTTCACATTGAAGCCACTCTACTTCACTTATGTCTTTATGTTTTAGCATGTGTCTTCTTAAACTATCTTTCCGTTTCGTTTTATATGTGCAATGTTTGCATGGAAATCACTTAATGTCGTTTTCGTCTTGATGTATTAGCATGTGTCTTCTTAAGTCACGTTTCTCTTTCGTTTTAACATTGCAAAGCATGCAGAGAAACCACTTAATCTCGTTTTCGTCTTTATGGATGATCATATGCTTTCGTAAATCAGGCTTATATTGAGTCCTATAAGTACATTGTTCACATCGAAGCCACTCTACTTCACTTATGTCTTTATGTTTTAGCATGTGTCTTCTTAAACTATCTTTCCGTTTCGTTTTATATGTACAATGTTTGCATGGAAACCACTTAGTTTCGTTTTCGTCCCTAAGGATATTTACATGCATTAGCATATGTGTTCTTAAATTATCTTTATATTTCGTTTTATATGTGCAATGTTTGCATGGAAACCACTTAATGTCGTTTTCGTCTTGATGTATTAGCATGTGTCTTCTTAAACTTTCTTTCCGTTTCGATTTATATGTACAATGTTTGCATGGAAACCACTTCATTTCGTTTTCATCCCTAAGGATATTTTCATGTATTTGCATGTGTCTTGTTAAATGACCTTTCTGTTTCGTTTTATATTTGCATTGTTTGCATGGAAAAAAAAAATGTCGTTTTCGTCTTGATGTATTAGCATGTGTATTCTTAAATCACCTTTTCGCTTCATTTTAACATTGCAAAGCATGCAGAGAAACCAGTTAATCTCGTTTTCGTCTTTATGGATGACCATATGCCTTCGTAAATCAGGCTTATATTGAGTCCTATAAGTACATTGTTCACATGGAAGCCACTCTACTTCACTTATGTCTTTATGTATTAACATGTGTCTTCTTAAACTATATTTCCATCTCGTTTTATATTTGCAATTCTTGCATAGAAACCACTTAATCTCGTTTCCATCTCTATGGATGTCTTCATGCTTTAGAATGTGTCTTGTTAAATCCCTTTTCAGTTTCTGACTGAAAGATAAAAAAACCCTTTTAGTAATTTCCCCGACTTAAAATTAAAATAACTAAATAGAGAGAAATGACACAGGGTTTTACATATATACCTTAAAAATTTACGCCAAATTTAGCAGCTGGAGACGGGAGTAAGTGACTATTTGATCGTCATTGTTATGGTAACGGGCAGTATCAATCTTACTACCTAGTAGCTGCTGTTTGCCAAAACAGATAAACAATAAATATTTAAATATGAATGTAAAAAGTAGTATTTTAGAAAAAAAAATAATAAACTTTAGTTGAAATTTTTTTTTATACATGTTTTGCTGTTTAATGTACCTTTTTATTTGGTTTATTTGTCCATTAACATTTACTGCTTAAAATATCAGAACTAGCTTAGTACTTTGTTTTGTTGTTTTAAAACAACTACGAAAGAAATAAGAAAATAGAATGATAAATTTTCTTTATCCTAAAGATAAATATGTATTTAGTGAAATCATTAAACGTGTTTTATTTTAAACTTTAACAAAAGATAAATGAAACCTATGCTGCCGTTCAACACATAATTGCCGTAACTACGAAAAACTTGAAAATTGAGTTTATGGCATATTTGGACATCTAATTTATCGAACCATTTCCTCAAAATCTGAGAACCATAAAAACTTTAAACGGAATTTTCTGTTTTACCAATAACACAGTTAGGGCCATTTCGCGGAGGATCGCAATATATGCAACTAAAAAACCTAAAATGGCAATAACTAAAATTTTTCTAAAACACTTTAATGATATCTGACAAGCAATTGAATGGCTTATAAAATATAGGTTAGAATAATTTTTGAAACATTCTATATATCTATACTGCCGTCAGAAGCAAAAACACAGTAAGGATATTTAATATTTCACAGTGAAACAATCTCAGATAATATATTTTGAATAGAGTGTTACCTTAAAATGTCAGCTATCAAATTTACTTATGGTGTTTTTGCTTCTGACGGCAGTAGCTAACAGCATATTAAATTAAAATGAACTTACTCAGATGAACTGTCATCTAGTATGAGTTCTTCTGGCTTGATATCCTCTTTAGTCTTCAGTTCAAAGTCATATGGTTCCGACTTTATGCTCCTGGATGAAGAAGGCAGGGAATATGGATCTCCTGGTCTGAAAAATTTTAGCATTTGATCCTCTTGTAACAGAACATAATTTTGAATAATATTGGTTTTTATTTTTTATTTATTTTTTAGTTTTCATATAGATATAAGGGCAAATAGAAATTATTGCATCCCAGTGACTGGTTTTCAGGCAATATTAATTAATATTCGGCTTTTTCAGTCTTATTTATTTATTTATTTAGGTATCAACAGCCAACTAACCAATTACAGACACCTTACTTATCTAAGTCATTGTAAAGTTATCACACTACATATTCAACATCTATCTAATCAGACACAGAGGTGGCGGAAGTTTTTTATTTATTGCAATACCGTAAATTTAGAATAACGTAAAATTTAAAATTTTTAACAATACTTATTACTGTTTATCATTTCTGTGTTTCTTTATCCTTACACTTAAAATAAGAATAATAATTTAAAAAAAAAAACTAAGAAGTAAAGGTAGATCGCCGCCCACCCTCTAAAAGTCGAACATATCCGTCCCGTACTACAAAAATTTTACAACTACTCTACATAAGTTTAACGGGGTTAACGCAATTTATTATCAACTAATTTCTTAAAATGAGTTAAATTTATTAAATCAATGTCAACATCTGAAGCATATGGGCTAAATAGGTGACATAAATGATATATTGGAGAACTTTTATAAAGGTTTGTTCTTGAGAATGCAAGATAAAAAACTCTAGTGCTCCTGGAGTTGACACGATTGATAGCAAATGGAAGTTGTTCGAGAATATCTGGGTAGTCTATGTCTCCTTTTAGAACTTTAAACATCGTGCATAAAAAAATTTTTGTTAGTCTCTTATCTAAAGACAATCTGTTAAACGAACCCAACAACCAATTATTATTACAGCCTCTTTGGGGATAAAATCCAAATTTTCGAAAATACATATACTTAAGAAACTTTCTTTGTACTCTTTCGATAATAGATAGTTTAAGTTGTGCTACGTATTTTTACGTAAGCATGAGATTTGACAGATACGCAAGCGCACTTCTTCACACGGTCGTCAAGGTCACGTTAGAAGCTTACGTATTTACGTTAGCTTACGGCAGTCTGCGGGCACCTTAACGTTACCAAAGAATAGAATTGGTTGATTGACCGAGCGAAAAATGAGGCCTAGACGATAATTTCCGCTTCCAGTACAAACGATTCTTTGCAAATATATTCCTACTGTAGTTGAAAACACAAAAACCAAAATTGTAACATCAAAAACACACAGTGCCGCATTCCATATTCTCTGCTATTAGTAGACTTGTTATGGTAACGTAAAAACATTCAACTTAAACTCAAATTTGGAACAAAACGTAGAGCGCTTAACGTGCAGTTTTACGTAAAAATACGTAGCACAACTTTAACTATCTAATGTTTACCCAAATGCTGTATTGCGGTGACCAGATAATACTGCCATATTCTAGTATTAGTCTTTAAACTTTTTCTTGGAAAAAAAAGGTTCTTTTTACCTAAAACACCACTTTTACATATTGTAAACTGCTTTTTAGAAAAGCTGCTTTTCCTAATATTAAGTAACAAAAAACAGCAACTCATCACTACTTACTACCTTCACCAGGCACTGGGTCTTTCTTATCTAACCTATGACCCCCCTCCCCTTTCGTAATGCATTTGCAAAAAAAAATACATTAAAATATCATTAAGTGTAACACATGGCTAACTCTTCCCCTTGACCCTACAAAATTTAAGAATGGACCCTAACACGTCCATGCATTTTTATAAATCAAAAGTTTGTTTGCGTATTGTGTGCAGTTGGTAGTGCTGGCCCCTGCACATAAAACTGCTACTCTATCAAAAATAACTTACGTCTGGGCGCTTGGGCTCTTAGTCTAGAACTATAGTAAATAAAAAACTAAGACACGGCTTACCTCAATTCAATTTCTGGATATCTGTCTCTTCTGATACAGTCCCAAGCTTCAAAGTACTTAAACACTACTAAAAACAAATTTTAAAGATTTTCGCTTTGAGGTTAGTTTTCTGACACTCATCTTAAACAAACTCAAAATGGCTACCAAATCTTTCAACGTAAAAAGATTTTTCCGCAAGTGTACAGGACAACGCATGAGACTGTTCACTAACTAATAAAAATACCGGGGAATTTTAAGCTAACAAAAAACCGAAAATATTTTAAAACCAATTAATACAGCACTGACGTATCTATCGAAAAAGTTAACATCCAGATCATCAAACCCGACCAACGGACAGAACACTATAAGGGACTGCTGCTGCTCTGCAGGAGACGAGACCCGAATATCTGGCAGCCTCTCCGAGGAGAGACATAAAAGTACATGGAGAGGAAGTAATCATCGAAAAAGAAATGATAAAGAATGGTATTAAAAAGCTTAAATCCGGAAAAGCTAGCGGACCTGGGGGAATATATGCTGAAATGCTCAAATATGGATTAGAAAAACTACTCGAAAATCTCACATATATTATCAATCAATGCATAAACGGACATCCAGTACCTGATGATTGGAAAATTGCATTCATATCATCAATACATAAAAAAAGGAAACAAGCTGGATTGCAACTATTACAGAGGAATTTCAGTAACCAGTACTCTAAGTAGATTGTACGGTAGGATTCTTAGAAATCTAATAGAGAATGATTTTCATGAACAAGAAGAAGAGCAACGTGGGTTTCGTGCAGGCAGCTCTTGTAGTCATAATGTTTTTTGTCTTAAACAAGTAACTGAGAAAAGGAGCGCCAGAAATATAGAGACTCATGTTACCTTTGTGGACCTACAAAAATCATACGATACCGTTCCAGAAGAAAAATTATGGACAGTGTTGGAGCAAACTAATATCAATCATACATACATAAAAGCGATAAAAGAACTATACAAAGGGTCAAAATCTAAAATTAAAAAATGACTTTCAAAAGAATTCCTGGCTTAAGACATTCTCCAATTCTTTTTAAAATATATATCGCAGTAGCTCTAAAAAACTGGAAACGCAAAGTACACGGCATGGGAATACAACTTAACGACCGATTTACCATATACACAATACAGTTTCCTGACGACCAAGTAATTGTAGCTAATGATAAAGAAGACATGGAGTATATGATGAGAAAGTTAACGAAAGAATACCGAATCAAGTGAATTAGAACTAGAAAATGGACGAACAATATCTCCATGCAATGAGTATGTATACTTGGGTGTCACATTTGATAAAAACAGGAACAGACTGTAAAGAACTGGAAAAAAGAATAGTAAAAGCAAAAAAGGTTATTGGTTGTCTTAACAGTATTTTATGGAGCAGAGAGATAAAAAAGAATATAAAATTTAACATATATGAAACAATGGTGAAAAGCACGCTGTTGTATGGAATAGAGACTTGTCGCGTAACAGAAAAATACAAGGCAAAAATGGAAAGTGTCGAAATGGATGCAATAAGCAGATCAATGAGAATATCTAGAACAGATCATATAAAAAATGAGATCATAAAAGAAAGAATGGGAATCGAGGGAAGCATAACGGATGACATCACTAAAAGGCAACTGATATAGTACGGCCATGTACAACGGATGAGCGACGAAAGATTACCAAAGCAGGTCCTAGAATGGCAACCAATAAGGCGCAGAAAAAGAGGGCGTCCTGAACTGGAATGGCAACAGTCAATCCAAAGATCAATGAGTCAAAAAAACTGACGGAAGATGACTGTCAGGATCGAAGAAGGTGGAGAATAGGCGTCGGACAACGTAGAAAAACGTTCTAAACCGACATAGTAGTAGTACGTATCTAAAAATTAATATAAATGGGGGCAGAGGAAAACAGAGAGGTTGCTCTGTGTTACGCTTACTAAATTTTGTCTGGGTGGCCATGCGACGTAAAGTTACGCCAAGGAACGGTCAATTAATAGAGAATTAGAAAATTATTGAAATAAAGCCAGGCTATAATAGTGCCAGGCACTATTTTGACACCTTCACAATGCAATATCATCTGTGATGTTTCAACGACGATAGTTTTAAATTTGACTATGCTATGTCAGTTTTGAAGGTTTAACTGTCAGTTTTCAATGTGAAAGTGTCCAAATAGTGCCTGGCACTATTATAGCCTGGCTTTATTTTAATAATTCTCTATTATTGAAAGAAAGCCAGGCTATAATTTTGCCAGGCACTATTTTGACACATTCACATTGAAAACTGACAGTAAATCCTTCAAAATTGACAGGCCAAAGTCGAATTTAAATCTTTCGTCGTTTATTTTCAATTAATAAAAGAAGGCACTATTAATTCCGGTTCATATAGTAAACAAAGGCCATGTGTGGAAAGATCACAGCTGATATTACAATGTGAAGGTGTCAAAAATGTGCCTGGCACTATTATAGCCTGGCTTTATTTCAATAATTTTCTATTATGTAGAAAGTATAAAAAAATGAATCTGATTTGACTGGACTATACTAGCATCCCTTTAAAAACTTTATGTTTTCAGAAAAGCGGGTTTAAAATTGTCTTATAGTTTTGAAATAGAAAGGTTCGGTGCGGTTTTATTTTTCTTACTTTTTATATAAAAAAAATAAGACTACAAAAAACTACCTATAAAATTTTAATCCCGTTTTTTTCCCAAAACGTCAAATTTCTATGCGGCTTTCTCCTTAGGGACGGGTGTTATTGAATTACATGCTAATATTTAAGGAGAAAAAGGTTTTTTTTGGGTCAATTTTGAGAAAAATACTTCACAGCAAACATGGATTACAAAAAAGTACTTTTTAAGTACTGGCTTTCGCTGCACTCCATAACGGCAAAGCACTACGTAGGAAGTACTTAATTTGTATTGATTTGGAACAACGGCCGGCATCAGGCCTACAAGTATATATTTTAATACAAAAAACACTGTACTTTAATTTTACTTTTTTTTTACTTTTTTAGTATAATAGTAAAAAATAAAACTAGGTGTATCTTAAATTTATTAATAAAATAATATATAAACAACAAAAAAATAAACAAAAATAAAAATTAAACTCTATATATAAGTAGAGTTAGAGGAATCGGTATATTATATGGAGTTGACATTTTCGTTTTACAGTAGAGTTATGACGTCCAATAAGAGTACTGTTTATTTTCTTTTGCATGTTTATAAAATAAATAAAATAAAACTTGATAAGAACCAGCTGACGATATATTTTTGGGCGGCAGATAAAAGGTCGAAAGTACAAAAGGTCGAAAAAATAAGGTCGAAAATACAAAAGGTCGAAAGTACAAAAGGTAGAAAGTACAAAAGATCGAAAGTACAAAAGGTCGAAAGTACAAAAGTACGAAAGTACAAAAGGTCGAAAAAAAATCGACAATACAAAATATTAAAAATACCAATTTACAATTTATCAAAAAAAAACTTTCCTGACGAGATCAGGGTAGTTTTTTTTTAGTAAACAAACCTAACCTGGTCACGTTGGGTTAGTAACCTAACCGGGTGTACTATGAACTATCCTCGACCTCTGGACTACCTCGGTCGAGGTGGACCCGGGGCCGAGGATAGGTTAGGTTACTATCCCAACCTGACCCGGTTAGGTTAGTATATCAAAAAAAAAACTTTCCTGACGAGATCAGGGTAGTTTTTTTTTTAGTAAACAAACTTTTTCTATATAGATATACGAGCAAATAAACATTAGTTCACCCAGTGACTTGTTTTTAGGCAATATTTCAGAATCGCTGCATTTTTATGACATTTACATTGGGCTTTACTTAAGTTCTTCGTGCTTGATAACCTCTTCAGTTTTTATTTCGAAGTCATACGGTTCCAACTTTATGCTGCTGGATGAGGGATCTGGATCTGCTGGTCTAAAAAATTTTAGCATTTGATCCTCTTGTAACAGAACAAAATTTTCAATTATAGTGGTTTTTACTCTTTATAAGTTTTCATATAGATATAAGAGCAAATAAAAATTATTTCACCCAGTGACTTGTTTTTAGGCAATATTTCAGGATCGCTGCATTTAACATTTACATTCGACTTTTTCAGTCTTTAACGGCTTACTGTACGATTTCGGTGTCAACGCATCTTAGTCTTGTGCTAGTACTTTTCTCTTGAAAGCACTATGGGTAGTAAAATAAAGATGTAAGTAAGGGGAGTTCTTCCTAGCTCAGACTAAAAATCCACTGTAAATTTTAAAGGATTTTTTAGGAAAATCTTATATTATTCACATCTTTCTAGAAAGAGGGACTTTCAGTGCTCTCAACAGATAAACACCAAAATAATATAAAAAATATGAACTTTTTAAATAAAATTATGAAAAATATGAAATTAAGAAAATAAAATATGAAGGAAATATGAATAAAAAATTAAATTTTTTTTGGTTTATTATGTCAAACCCAACTTTTTTTTAGGAGAACTCATTTGCTAAGCAAAAATATATATTTCATAATTTTATTTATTAAGAGAAGTATTAACAAACATTTTCAAGTTGAATTAGGCCTGGATGGGGTATGGCCAAACAACAACAAGGCACATTTTTTAAAGCATATTTTACAACAAGGTATAAGGTGTTTCCGTATTTTTAAACCAAAGTCTACTGCAATTATTCAAAGAAATAGAAAAAAATTATAAATTCAAAAGTTGTGGGCTTTATCCTATTTCGTCAAAAAAAGTTATAAAAAAACACAAACATTGTAAATCTCTTACGGAACAACCTACAAATTAATATGTTAATGATTTAACTTAACAAAAAATAGATATTTTCTTTTTAAATTCAAAAATATATCATAAACTGCCATTTGGTAAAGCCACTGTTAAAATATTAACATCTATAATTTTTAGCGGTTTGAGACCTACTCTACATTTTTTGAAAATAGGTACCCTATTTTCTATCTCTTGAAATAAGTGCAGTAGACCTTTGTGGAAATATACCAAAACACCCTGTACATCTAGTAACACAGAAAACTTAAGTATACTCGATGATATACGTGGTATACTTTAAATACCTATTACGAGCTCAAACATTTAAAAAAGTCAACATTACAGAGTAAAAAAATAAAATTCATGAAAAAGCCCTGCTCAATTAGACTTTTTCAGAACTAACCACGGATGACCAAAACAACTAATTAACATAAAAAATGCAACAAACATAAGAATAATAAAACAAAAGGCAAAAAAGACCTACTTTATTCAGACTTTCTCAGAGGCAACAAACTAATAATAAACTAAAAGGAACTCAAAATTCAAGACTAGGAAAAATATTGCAAATTTTCACACTTATTCTATGACTGAAGTTTCTTCAATAGGGAAAATATGAAAAATATGAAGGTTTTTCTAAACATATGAACCAGGTAGGTATTCGTGGGTAGAGGACAGACCAAAAAGAAACTAAGGTACCTTTGGCAACGTTTCGGATTTAATTAATCCTTTTTCAAGCCTCAGACAGAAATGTTTCTTGGGTCCATAAGTACAGCGAACAGGGGTGAGTGTTGATCGAAGAACATTTTACTTTAAAAAAATTTTTTAAAGTAAAATGTTCTTCGATCAACACAGTACAGCGAACAGGGGTGAGTGTTGATCGAAGAACATTTTAGTTTAAAAAAATTTTTAAATAAAAATTTTTTTTAAAGTAAAATGTTCTTCGATCAACATTCACCCCTGTTCGCTGTACTTATGGACCCAAGAAACATTTCTGTCTGAGGCTTGAAAAAGGATTAATTAAATCCGAAACGTTGCCAAAGGTACCTTAGTTTCTAAATTTTTAAATTAAAATTTTTTTTAAAGTAAAATGTTCTTCGATCAACATTTACCCCTGTTCGCTGTACTTATGGACCCAAGAAACATTTCTGTCTGAGGCTTGAAAAAGGATTAATTAAATCCGAAACGTTGCCAAAGGTACCTTAGTTTCTTTTTGGTCTGTCCTCTACCCACGAATACCTACCTGATTCTATAATAGGACACAAAATGCACACATAAAAATATGAAGTTTTATGAAGTCTGAAAAAAAATATGAAATATTTTCATAAAATATGAAGGCGTTGAGAGTCCTGGACTAAAGGAAAATACTTAGTTTTTGTCAAGATTCATGCATCAAAATAAAAAAGACACTTACTTAGATGAGCTGCCATCAAACGTAGGCTTCTCCTGCTTGATTTCATCTTCAGCTTTTATTTTGCAGTCTTTTAGTTTCAATATCATGCTTATATCTTTATGTTGTGCAAGCATGTGGCGTTTTAAATCACCTTTCCGTTTCGTTTGATATGTGCAATGCTGACATAGAATCCACTTAATCTCGTTTTCGTCTTTATGGATGATCATATGTCTTTTTAAGCATTGTTTATTTTTGGTCTTATAACTACACTCATTACATTGACACCACTCTACTTCACTTATGTCTTTATGTGTTACCATGTGTTTTCTTAAACGATATTTATTTTTCGCTCTAAATTTGCAATGGTTGCATGGAAACCAGATAACCTCGTTTTCATCTTTAGCTTTTATTTTGAAGCCTTTTAGTTCCAATTTTATGATTATATCTTTATGTTGTGCAAGCATGTGTTTTTTTAAATCCTCTTTCCGTTTCGCTTTATATGTGCAATGCTGGCATGGATGCCACTTAATCTCGTTTTCGTCTTTATGGATGAGCATATGATTTTTTAAGCAATGTTTATATTTGGTCCTATAACTACATTGTTTACATTGAAGCCACTCTACTTCACTCATGTTTTTATGTTTTAGCATGTGCTTTATTAAATCACCTTTCCGTTTCGTTTTATATGTGCAATGCTGACATAGAACCCAATTAATCTCGTTTTCGTCTTTATGGATGATCATATGATTTTCTAAGCAATTTTTATGTTTGGTCTTATAACTACACTCATTACATCGAAACCACTCTACTTCACTTATGTCTTTATGTGTTACCATGTGTTTTTTTAAACGATATTTATCTTTCGTTCTAAATTTGCAATGCTTGCATGGAAACCAGATAACCTCGTTTTCATCTTTAGCTTTTATTTTGAAGCCTTTTAGTTCCAATTTTATGATTATATCTTTATGTAATGCAATCATGTGGCGTTTTAAAGTATATGTCCGTTTCGCTTTATATGTGCAATGCTCGCATAGAACCCATTTAATCTCGTTTTCGTCTTTATGGATGATCATATGATTTTCTAAGCAATTTTTATGTTTGGTCTTATAACTACACTCATTGCATCGAAACCACTCTACTTCACTTATGTCTTTATGTGTTACCATGTGTTTTATTAAACTATATTTATATTTAGTTCTAAATTTGCAATGCTTGCATGAAAACCAGATAACCTCGTTTTCATCTTTAGCTTTTATTTTGAAGCCTTTTAGTTCCAATTTTATGATTATATCTTTATGTTGTGCAAGCATGTGTTTTTTTAAATCCTCTTTCCGTTTCGCTTTATATGTGCAATGCTGGCATGGATGCCACTTAATCTCGTTTTCGTCTTTATGGATGATCATATGTTGTTCTAAACAATTTTTATGTTTGGTCTTATAACTACACTCATCACATTGATACGACGATACTTCACTTATGTCTTTATGTGTTACCATGTGTTTTCTTAAACTATATTTATATTTCGTTCTAAATTTGCAATGCTTGCATGGAAACCAGATGACCTCATTTTCATCTTTATGGATGATCATATGAGCTTTTAGGTAATGCTTATTTTTACCTCGAAAAGTACACTGCTCACACTGAAACTGATTATCTTTAGTGGCCTTTGATTCATATTTAAATTTATTATCGATATTTAAATAATTCAAGGTCTGGTTACTGGAATCCAAAGGATCACCAATAAGGCATTGAGAAATATTTGAACTAGCTGAATCTTCTTGAGGGCTAAAAGAAACAAAATCACTTTTAGTAATAGCCGCAACATACAATTAAAATAAATAAATAGAGAGAAATGACAGAGAGTTTTGCAAATATACCTTAAGTATTTGAGTTATTGGAATATTTGGACATCTAATTGTCGCTAGAAACCGCTTGTTTTTATTTTTAATTTAAAATTGTTTTTGTTTATTAAAAATGCGGGGTTAAGATTTTTAATAATCACCTGGGTTGTAAAATCCTATTTTGGGAAAAGCGATTTTTAGCACCTTTTTGGGACCTTTTTTGGTCATATGACTTTTGTCAGCTTTTGTTAAAATCGCGATAAAACCACGTTTTGACTTTTTGGAAAGCGCCGACCTGCGCCAGAAAGAGAAAGAAAAACACTTCCGTCGAAACTTTTGCCGAGAACGCATCGCAACAAAACACCTTAAAACTATTTTCGGGAGTGAAAACCCGGATCGGCCCTACCATCACTGATAAAGACGAGCGAAGCTGCAGAAAACAAACTGGTAAGTCTTAACGTGGGCGAAACTAATTTAAAACATCAGAAAATTAACCTTTTTTTATAGAAATCCCAAAGGTGTGTTTTTCAGGGTATTTTTTCGTTTTTTGGGGAAAATACCAAGGACCACTCTTTCGGGACTCCACCCAAATTGATCAAACTATATCTTGAAGTCAAGAATCATATGGGTTAATTTTATTTGTCAAAATAACAGTGTTGCATTTTACCGTTACTATGTTACACAACACTTTGAACACAATTTTCTTTTTCACGTTTAACGCATATACGGCCATTTTACGGAAGACAGCAGTATGCAGACTATATTTTAAGTTTTTCAAAATTATTTTAATGGCATCTGACAAGTTTTTGAATGATTTATAAAATATAGGTTTAGAATAATCTTAATTGCTAACAGCACATTGGCAATTGAAAGCAACTTACTCAGATGAACTGTCATCCAATATAAGTTGTTGTTGCTTGATCTCCTCTTCAGTCTTCATTTCGAAGTCACATGGTTCTGACTTGCTGCTGGATGAAGAAGGTAAGAGATCTGGATCTGCTGGTCTGTAAAATTTTAGTATTTCATCTTCTTGTAACAGGACGAAATTTTGAATAAATAATAGTGGTTTTTGCAATTTATAAGTTTCTATATAGATAGATATAAGAGCAAATAAAAATTATTGCGACCCAGTGACATGTTTTTAGGCAAGTTTTCAGAATCGCTGCATTTTTATGACATTTATATTGGGCTTCTAGTTAAGCTTAAACTAAATATCATCAAATCATTTAATCAATAATTTTCAGTCTTCAAACACTAAATTAAAAACCAATCTCGGTGTCAACGCATCTTAGCCTTGTGCTGGTATTCTCTTTGTCTACACTATAGATATCATATTTTTAGAAAGACGGTTACGGCCATTTCGCGGAGGATCGCAATATGAGCAACGAAAAAACCTAAACTGGCAATAACTGAAAATCACTCCTACTGCTTTTTAATAGAGACAACTTTACTAAAGAACGTAGGTTCAGGTTGGTATCGACTCGGCGAGTTTTTCTAAAATATTTTAATGATATGTGACAAGCAATTGAATAAAATACAGGTTAGAATTATTTTTTAAACACCCTGTATACCTATAGTTAACAGTGTAATAAATTAAAAGGAACTTACTCGGATGAGGTTTCATCCAATTTAAGTTCCTGCTTGTTATCGTCTTCAGTTTTCATTTCAAAGTCATATGGTTCCAACTTTATGCTGCTGGATGAAGAAGACACAGGATCTGGATCTGCTGGTCTAAAAAATTTTAGCATTTGATCCTCTTGTAACAAAACGAAAGTTTTAATTATAGTGGTTTTTACGCTTTATAAGTTTTCATATAGATATATAAAAATTATTTCACCCAGTGACTTGTTTTTAGGCAATATTTCAGGATCGCTGCATGTAACATTTTATTCGGCTTTTTCAGTCTTTAAGTAATTTTAACTTGTAACCGATTACGGTGTCAATACATCATAGTCTTGTGCTAGTATCTTCCTCTTGAAAGCACTATGGGCGGTAACCTAGATGTAAATAAGGGAAGTTGTTTCCAGCCCAGACTAAAAATCCACTGTAAGTTTTAAGGACTGCTTTGGACAATTTTTTACTATTCACACCTTTAGAAAGAGGGACTTTACAACTTAAGGAAAATATTTAATTTTTGCGTTCCTGCTTGATTTCATCTTCAGCTTTTATTTTGAAGTCTTTTGGTTGCAAATTTCAAGGCGTGGTGCAGGCAAGCTATGAAATAACAGTAATAAAAACGTCTAAAATTCCCAGTGTTTTGGTTTATCTTGAAGTGTAATGTGAAGAACTCAAAATTAAGAGGGTTTCAAAGTTTTAACCGGCAGCATACAAACCTTATTTAACCGAAAAAGAAAAATCATAAATTGTTTTAAAAAACAAGCAATAAGAAAATCAAATCTTTAAAATAAAAATAAAAAACTTTTTATCAACAAAGTAAAATGTGGAACTTATTTAAAAGAAAAATAAAACTAACCTTTGACTATGAATAAATGTTCAAATCATTGTACGAAAACAATCACCTTAAGTATTATTCTTTAACAAGGAACAAGTCACTATTTATCTGGCGCACACTTTAGACGACCCGACCGCCGATCTGATCATAGCGCGATCCCGTTTAAAACTAAAATTGAAATTCATTTTTTTAAACCAAGTCGGTGCTCAAATTTTAGAAACACCTGCATGAACTAAATAGATCCAAGATGTTTTTTAAACAACAAAATTCCTTTTAAATTAGTAAAGTAGGTTACCAAGAAAATAACACTGAATCAGCATTGGAATGCGCCGAAATATTAAATATTAAATAATTTTTAATTATTGAGCTCTTTTCTTATTGCCCAAAGCACAAACAGGTGGCTGAATTATTGTTTTTCTCGGAATTAAAAATATTAAAAAATAAGAAATTAAATGAGCACACTTCTGGAGAAATAGGTTAAACCTGTCACCCAGATTAAAATTTATTACCTTGTTGGTCAAATTTGCCTAAATAGTGTTGAACATGCGTCTTAAAACACAACCAATTTTTAATATAAAAGACGATTCGCGCTTATTAAAAAACCAGTCATAAAAAATCAGTGAAACAGTAAACATGAAGAAGAAAAAGAAAAGTTATAAAAACAAAGTGAAAATATTAATATTTAAAAAAATGAGTATAAAAACCAAAGTTAAACTGTTTAATTAAAAACTCGTAGTAGTGAAGTAATTTAGTAAAAAGTTAAAAATCAGTATTTTACGTAACAAGATGCAAGTTGTAGAATTGCATAAAAACTTTTAGTAGTAAATATACATATAAATCATAAAAGAGACATTATTTTTATGGAGCAAGAAAATTGGTGCTGAAAGGTAAAATGGTGCCTTAGATATAAGAAACATTAATTGTTATGGTGGCTCCTGGACATTATTTGGTGAGGTAATTTTTTATAGGAACTTGTAAAACTCCAATACCAGTGTTTGGTGTTTAAAGGGAAATAAGATGCCTTTTAAACTTGAATTGAACAATTATGTGCTAGACCCAAAAATTGTGTTTTTAATTGTTAATTGATGTTATTATTGAAAACATTCTATTGACATTGCTGTTTTTGCGAATTTTGTACTAAAGTTTTGAAATGAAAATATAGGTATTTGTAACAGAACTTTATGTGCCTTTTAATATCATTTCTCGTCTGAGCTAATCACTCTAGAACGCCTGCCTCAAAATAAATTTAATGTAACCGCAGATAGGCAAAAGATGAAATTCTTGGCTCGACTTAACCAGCCTAAATGCGGGCTTTACAGTAACATCTGTTATTTTACATTTAAATGACAGTATGTTTGTTTTTTAAATATTAAAATATAATCCAGTCAACTATATCGACTTTATTAAAAGATTCTTTATGCGTCATTTACCCATCTTTTAAGCACAAATTTAGTCCCAAGTAACATTATTACCACTCAAGGTTTTATTAATTTGGTTCCTAGGTTATTTAGAGGGTGCTGTTATGGGTTTTAGGATCAATTTAGCTACATAAAGGTAATTTATATTGCCAATTACCTAAAGGGGTGTTAAACAACCAAAAAGTGATTTATAAAGGGAGCAAAATAAAACTGATATTCCTTCTGTTCCTTTTAGATACTTTTGGTTTTATTGATTTCTGATTTATAAAGATGGTCTTATAAAACCATTTTACCTAAAGTTTTTAAAAAGAAATAAATATAAACTTTGGTCATTTAGTTTTTTTCATTACTTTAGGTCATCACAAAAGTGTTTTAAAATAGAGCTAAAAGGTTATCTTATATCCTTTTGTTTTTATAGTTACCAGTAGTTTAAAAGTAAATATGATTTGATAGGCGGCCATATAGAACCTAGTTTCCTTAAGGTTTTTAAAAGTGGTAAATATAAACTTTAGACTACTTTAGGCATTTTAAAAAGGTTTTATAGGAAGGCTTAAAGGTAAACTTAATTCTTTTGTATTTATAGTTCTGTATATTAAATATTATTTAAAAAGGCGGCCATATAAAACCTTGTTTCCTTAAGGGTTCTAACAAGTAAGAAAATACTTTCGTGTTTTATTTTTTTTAGGTATTTCTTGTAAAAATAATAGATATACCTAGGTACAGATTGGACCTACCTATTGCAAGATTGATTATTTAAAGCCCAATAATTAATAATTGTTGAGTTTCCGTCCTCATGGGTAGGACACCCAGGCCTAGATAAGGCCTGTTTAGACGGCCAATATAAGAGGTTGCCCTCCAACCTGCAGGCACAACGAATATTATTGCACTAGCCCTCTCGATTGTGTCGAAATTGCACGATAAAAAACATTTAAAAGTGTTAAATTATACGCTTTTCAACACAAAAACAAATACAAAAAATTTAAGTGAGGTTATGTTGACTATGTTTATTTTGTTCTTTTTTGTTGGTTTCATAAGGGCACTCAAAAATCCTTGTTGCGATACAGTAACAAATAAAACCAAGTGACCACTATAAAACCATATTGGCGTATATAAATTTATTTAAAAAATATTGTAAAGAGAAAATATTTATCTAGTCGTTTTAGCAGTGTTTTTAACAATAATTTTACTTTAATCTTGATTTATGTAAACCAAACAGACTTTTTTAATGGTGAATAGTGTAAATGATTTTTTTTTATTTTAAATATTTGTTATTTTGTTATCAAAAAACTATTAAAAAGCATTCTTGAGCTGGCGCGCTTGTTTTGAGAGCTTTTCAAATACGATTTTATCAGAAAAATAAATCTGGCAGGCAATTTGATCATCAACAAAACGACAAACTCGGTATATTTTTAAGTAATAAATATATTTTTGGTACTCTGACATTTTTGGCAATTTTGTGACCTAAATTATTTTATATAGCCATTGTGAATCTAAAATATCGCCATAGCTTTTATAGGAAAACTTTACTCTAAAGGTATTATGGTATTCAACAGAATCGCCAGGATACCAAATTACCAAATCTAGTTTTATAATAGGATAGAGGACGTTTCTGAGTTGCTTTTAGAACCTGGCATAATAGCTTTAGGCTCTAAAAGGTTCTATACTGGTGGAACCGCTAGAGGGCGAAGCTGGAGTTTATTTCTTATGGTTTTATAGTGAGTTTAACACATAGGTTGCCACCACCAATTGGGGAGTCCCATTTAGGAGGTCTAAGGGGTATATAAGGGTAATGGGAACGTGCTAGCGACCAAACATTGAAACTAATGGTTTTAAGGAAAGGCGCTGGCAACCTTTTAGCTTCTGCTATAAATAAAGAAATGTTACTTGGGGTATTAATTTTATTATTATGTTTATCTCTTTATTTTAATAATAAATAAAGGTGTAATAGGAAAGACACTTTGATGGGTAAATAAGGCATTAAATAGCATTTAAGATTTAAACATTGGTGGATTATCCAGTATTGTTTTTAGCCCAGACTAAAAACCCACTGTAAGTTTTAAAGGATTTTTTAGGACAATTTTTTACTATTCACACGTTTCTAGAAAAAGGGACTTTACAACGAAAGGAAAATATTTAATTTTTGTCAACATTCACGCATTAAAATAAAAAAGACACTTACTTAGATGAGCTGCTATCCAACGTAGGGTTCTCTTGCTTGATCTCATCTTCAGCTTTTATATCTAAATTTTTTTGTTCCAATTTCATGCTTATATCTTTATGCTGTGTACGCATGTGTCTAGTTAAACTACTTCTCAGTGTCGTTTTATAAGTGCAATGCTGGCATGGATACTTCATCTCGTTTTCGTCTTTATGGATGTTTACATGCTTTCGCAAGTTAGTCTTATATTTGGTCCTATAAGCACATTGTTCACATTGAAAGCACTCTACTTCACTCATGTCTTTATGTTGTAGCATGTGTGTTTTTAAATCACCTTTCCGTTTCGTTTTATATGTGCAATGCTTGCATAGAACGCACTTAATCTCGTTTTCGTATTTGTCTACTTCACTTATATCTTTATGTTGTGCAAGCATGTGTCTAGTTAGATTATTTGTCAGTTTCGATTTATATGTGCAATGCTGGCATGGATACCACTTAATCTCGTTTTCGTCTTTATGGTTGTTCATATGCTGTCGCAAGTAACTCTTATATTTGGTCCTATAAGTACATTGTTCACATTGAAACGACTCCACTTCACTCATGTCTTTATGTTTTAGCATGTGCTTTGTTAAATCACCTTTCCGTTTCGTTTTATATGTGCAATGCTGGCATAGAACCCACTTAATCTTGTTTTCGTCTTTATGGATGATCATATGTCTTTTTAAGCATTGTTTATTTTTGGTCTTATAACTACACTCAGCACATCGAAGCCACTCTACTTCATTTATGTCTTTATGTGTTACCATGTGTTTTCTTAAACTATATTTATGTTTCGATCTAAATTTGCAATACTTGCATGGAAACCATATGACCTTGTTTTCATCTTTATGGATGATAAGATGGGCGTTTAAGTAATGCTTATTTTTACCTTGAAAATTACTCTGCTCACACTGAAACTGATTATCTTTAGTGGCCTTTGATTCATATTTAAATTTATTATCAATATTTAAATAATTCAAGGTCTGGTTACTGGAATCCAAAGGATCACCAATAAGGCATTGAGAAATATTTGAACTAGCTGAATCTTCTTGAGGGCTAAAAGAAACAAAAACACTTTTAGTTATAGCCGCAACATACAATTAAAATAAATAAATAGAGAGAAATGACAGAGAGTTTTGCGAATATACCTTAAGAATTTGAGTTATTGGCATATTTGGACATCTAATTGATCAAACTATATCTTTATGTCAAGAATCATATGGGTTAATTTTATTTGTCAAAATAACAGTGTTGCATTTTACAATTACTATGTAACTATGTAACACAAAAACCGGAAGTTCAACCACTTCATGTTGATGGGGCAATCATTGACGATCCACAGGCGCTCTGCAATATCTATAATGAACACTTTTTATCCACAGTAAATCAGAGAGACTCTTTAGTTGCAGGGCTCACTCTGAATGTACAATCTAGGACAAATGCTTTATTTTTCCTGCATCCCACTACATCCAAAGAAGTCTATGAAGTGCTTCTTCAAGTTACTAAAAAACATTCAAGTGGCTCTGATAACATCCCATGTCATCTAATCAAAGATGTTGGTGGTCTCTTGTCTCCTCCCTTGGAGGATATTATCAAGGCTTCTTTTGCAAAAGGACACTTCCCAACTCAACTCAAAACCGCTAAGATCATACCTATTTACAAAAAAGGAAATAAAACTGAAGTGAATAATTACCGACCAGTGTCAAACCTTTCCGTATTTTCAAAACTTTTTGAAAAACTAATGTACAATCGACTAATTTCCTATTTTACAAAAAATAACTTGTTTTCACCCACACAGCATGGTTTCTTGAAAGGGAAGTCGACAGAAACAGCACTGTTTGAGTCCCTAATTTTAATATATCAATACTTGGATCAAAAACAATATACATCGGGTATTTATTATGATCTTTCTAGGGCCTTTGATCTAGTAAATACAGAACTATTGGCAAAAAAGTTGGAATCTTATGGTATTAGAGGTCCTGCTTTAGGATGGATTTTGTCATATGTTACAGATAGGTCTCAATTTGTGCAGATATCGGGTGAGAACTCTGAAATTCTTAACCAACAATACCGATCGGTTACTCAGTCAATAAAGTATGGAGTGCCACAGGGCGGAATCCTCTCTCCTTTACTGTTCCTTATATTTTGCAACAATCTGGCTGACACTCTGGGGGTCTCGGAGGGTCTATTTCAGTTTGCAGATGACAGCAGCAAAACTGAACACAGCAAAACTTATAATGGAATGGTAACTAGAATGCAAGCCATAACAGCTAATATGGCAGACTGGTGCAGATCGAATGGACTTCTCTTGAATTCCCAGAAGTCAGCTATTGTCACCTTTAGAAATTCAAGATCTAAAAAATGTGATGCTAAATCATCTCTTGTTTTTCTGAATGGTAAATCTATACCAAATGAGGAGGATACCAAGTTTCTGGGAGTTTACATTGACTCCGTACTTTGCTGGGAGACTCATATTGGCCACCTTTCAAAGAGACTAGCAACATCATGCTTCATTGTAAAAAATCTAAAACAGGAACTAAACACAAAAACTGTTCTGCTCTATATCCATGCACAGGTGATCAGCCGTCTTGCTTATGGGATAATCATCTGGGGATCTTCTTTAAAAATAGAGAGATTGTTTATTGTACAAAAGAGACTAGTCCGTATCCTGGATGGGGCTGGATGGAAGGATCATGCTGCTCCAATCTTTAGAAAGTACAAAATTATGACTATACTCATTGTATTTTTATAAACTTTTAATTTTTGTTAAAAAGTATCAGTCATACTTCACAACAAACAACCAAATTAACATCGGAATAAAAACAAGATCTTCATGCCAACTCAGCATTCCTTCACACAACTCTACACTATTCGAAAAGTCACCACTTTACATGTCTATTAAGGTATATAACAAACTTTCAGCAGACATAAGAAATATCCAGAATTTTAAAACATTTAAATTAAAAGTTAAAAATAACTGAAAATGTGTTATACAGTCACAGTGACTACTTTACTATTTTCTAAGTTCTCTTTGTCAATGTAATAGTTTGTGAAATTATTTTTAGTGATCTTGTTTTTTTTTTGTGTTGAATAATAATAATAATATTATAGCTTTATAATTTTGAGACTAATAATATAAGTATTCTATTAGACTGTTAGTTAGATATTATTAGGCCACTATTTTATACTTGACACATCCAATATGCATTTTATGTATCTTATGGAGTAAGGATTAAAATAAATAAATAAACATTTTGAACATGATTTTCTTTTTCACGTTTAACGCATATACGGCCATTTTACGGAAGACAGTATGTGCAAAAATGACTATATTTTAAGTTTTTCAAAATTATTTTAATGGCATCTGACAAGTTTTTGAATGATTTATAAAATATAGGTTTAGAATTATCTTAATTGCTAACAGCACATTGGCAATTGAAAGCAACTTACTCAGATGAACTGTCATCCAATATAAGTTGTTCTTGTTTGATCTTCTCTTCAGTCTTCATTTCGAAGTCATATGGTTCTGACTTGCTGCTGGATGAAGAAGGTAAGAGATCTGGATCTGCTGGTCTGTAAAATGTTGGCATTTGATCTTCTTGTAACAGGACGAAATTTTGAATAAATAATAGTTGTTTTTGCAATTTATAAGTTTCTATATAGATAGATAGATATAAGAGCAAATAAAAATTATTGCGACCCAGTGACATGTTTTTAGGCAAGTTTTCAGAATCGCTGCATTTTTATGACATTTATATTGGGCTTCTACTTAAGCTTAAACTAAATATCATCAAATCATTTAATCAATAATTTTCAGTCTTCAAACACTAAATTAAAAACCAATCTCGGTATCAACGCATCTTAGCTTTGTGCTAGTATTCTCTTTGTCTAGACCATTTAATTTAATTTAAGTCTTTTTATTTTAACCACACTATAGATAACATATATGTAGAAAGACGGTTACGGCCATTTCGCGGTGGATCGCAATATGTGCAACTAAAAAAACTAAACTGGTAATAAATGAAAATCACTCCTACATCATCATAGAGAGAACTTTACTAAAGAACGTAGGTTCAGGTTGCTATCGCCTCGGCGAGTTTTTCTAAAATATTTTAATGATATGTAACAAGCAATTGAATAAAATACAGGTTAGAATTACTTTTTAAACACCCTGTATACCTATAGCTAACAGCGTAATAAATTAACAAGAACCTACTCGGATGAGATTTCATCCAATTTAATTTCCTGCTGGATATCCTCTTCAGTTTTCATTTCAAAGTCATATGGTTCCAACTTTATGCTGCTGGATGAAGAAGACACAGGATCTGGATTTGCTGGTCTAAAAAATTTTAACATTTGATCCTCTTGTAACAAAACGAAATTTTTAATTATAGTGGTTTTTACGCTTTATAAGTTTTCATATAGATATAAAAAAATTATTTCACCCAGTGACTTGTTTTTAGGCAATATTTCAGGATCGCTGCATTTAACATTTATATTCGGCTTTTTCAGTCTTTAAGTAATTTTAACTTGTAACCGTTTTCGGTGTCAACACATCTTAGTCTTGTGCTAGTATCTTCCTCTTGAAAACACTATGGGCGGTAACCTAGATGTAAATAAGGGAAGTTGTTCCTAGCCCAGACTAAAAATCCACTGTAAGTTTTAACGGAGTTTTTTTTGACAATTTTTTACTATTCACACCTTTTTAGAAAGAGGGACTTTACAACTTAAGGAAAATATTTAATTTTTGCGTTCCTGCTTGATTTCATCTTCAGCTTTTATTTTGAAGTCCTTTGGTTGCAAATTTCAAGGCGTGGTGCAGGCAAGCTATGAAATAACAGTAATTTGTCTAAAATTCCCAGTGTTTTGGTTTATCTTGAAGTGTAACATCTGTTATTTTACATTTAAATGACAGTATGTTTGTTTTTTAAATATTAAAATATAATCCAGTCAACTATATCGACTTTATTAAAAGATTCTTTATGCGTCATTTACCCATATTTTAAGCACAAATTTAGTATTAATTTTATTATTATGTTTTTCTCTTTATTTTAATAAGGAGTAATAAGAAAGACACTTACAAAATTAACACTAAATTTCTGCGATGGGTAAATGAGGCATTAAATAGCATTTAAACATTGGTGGATTATCCAGTATTGTTTCTAGCCCAGACTAAAAAGCCACTGTAAGTTTTAAAGGATTCTTTAGGACAATTTGTTACTATTCACACCTTTCTAGAAAGAGGGACTTTACAACGAAAGGTATATATTTAATTTTTGTCAACATTCACGCATTAAAGTAAAAAAGTCACTTACTTAGATGAGCTGCAATCCAACGTAGGCTTCTCCTGCTTGATCTCATCTTCAGCTTTTATTTTGAAGTCTTTTAGTTCTAAATTCATGTTTATATCTTTATGCTGTGTACGCATGTGTCTAGTTAAATGACTTCTCTGATTCGTTTTATATGTGCAATGCTGACATGGATACCACTTAATCTCGTTTTCATCTTTATGGATGTTTACATGCTTTCGCAAGTAAGTCTTATATTTGGTCCTATAAGCACACTGTTCACATTGAAAGCACTCTACTTCACTCATGTCTTTATGCTTTAGCATGTGTTTTTTTAAATCACTTTTTCGTTTCGTTTTATATGTGCAATGCTTGCATAGAACCCACTTAATCTCGATTTCGTATTTATCTACTTCACTTATATCTTTATGTTGTGCACGCATGTGTCTAGTTAGATTATTTGTCAGTTTCGATTTATATGTGCAATGCTGGCATGGATACCACTTAATCTCGTTTTCGTCTTTATGGTTGTTCATATGCTGTTGCAAGTAACTCTTACATTTGGTCCTATAAGTACATTGTTTACATTGAAGCCACTCTACTTCACTCATGTCTTTATGTATTAACATGTGTGTTGTTAAATAACTTTTCCGTTTCGTTTTATATGTGCAATACTGACATGGAACCCACTTAATCTCGTTTTCGTCTTTATGGATGAGCATATGATTTTTTAAGCAATGTTTATATTTGGTCTTATAACTACACTCATCACATCGAAACGACTCTACTTCATTTATGTCTTTATGTGTTACCATGTGTTTTATTAAACTATATTTATGTTTCGTTCTAAATTTGCAATACTTGCATGGAAACCATATGACCTCGTTTTCATCTTTATGGATGATCATATGAGCGTTTAAGTAATGCTTATTTTTACCTCGAAAATTACTCTGCTCACACTGAAACTGATTATCTTTAGTGGCCTTTGATTCATATTTAAATTTATTATCGATATTTAAATAATTCAAGGTCTGGTTACTGGAATCCAAAGGATCACCAATAAGGCATTGAGAAATATTTGAACTAGCTGAATCTTCTGGAGGACTGAAAGAAAAAAAACACTTTCAGTAATTGCCGCAACATACAATTAAAATAGAGAAATAGAGAAATGATAAAAAATAGTATTAAAAAGCTTAAATCCGGAAAAGCTAGCGGACCTGGAGGAATATATGCTGAAATGCTCAAATATGGATCAGAGAAACTAATCGAAAATCTCACATATATTATCAATCAATGCATAAACGGACATCCAGTACCTGACGATTGGAAAATTGCATTCATATCCTCAATACATAAAAAAGGAAACAAGCTGGATTGCAACAATTACAGAGGAATTTCAATAACTAGTACTCTCAGTAGATTGTACGGTAAGATTCTTAGAGATCTAATAGAGAAGGATTTTCATGAACAAGAAGAAGAAGAGCAAAGTGGGTTTCGTGCAGGCAGATCTTGTAGAAAAGGAGCACCAGAAATATAGAGACTCATGTTACCTTTGTGGACCTACAAAAAGCATATGATACCGTTCCAGTAGAAAAACTATGGACAGTGCTAGAGCAGACTAATATCAATCATGCATACATAAAAGCGATAAAAGAACTATACAAAGGGTCAAAATCTAAAATTAAAATTGGAAATCGACTTTCAAAAGAATTCCTGGTAACAAAAGGCTTAAGACAGGGATGTTGTATTTCTCCAACTCTTTTTACAATATATATCGCAGTAGCTCTAAAAAACTGGAAACGGAAAGTGCACGGCATGGGAATACAACTTAACGACCGATTTACCATATACACACCACAGTTTGCTGACGACCAAGTAATTGTAGCTAATGATAAAGAGGACATGGAGTATATGATGAGAAAGTTAATGGAAGAATACCAAAAGTAAGGATTAACAGTGAACGTGGACAAGACACAGTACTTATGTATTGGAAACGAATCCAGTGAGTTAGAACTAGACAATGGACAAGTAATATCTCCATGCAATGAGTATGTATACTTGGGTGTCACATTTGATAAGACAGGAACAGACTGTAAAGAACTGGAAAAAAGAATAGTAAAAGCAAAAAAGGTTATTGGATGTCTTAACAGTATTTTATGGAGCAGAGAGATAAAAAAGAATGTAACATTTAACATATATGAAACAATGGTGAAAAGCACGCTGTTGTATGGAATAGAGACTTGTCGCGTAACAGAAAAATACAAAACAAAAATGGAAAGTGTCGAAATGGATGCAATAAGAAGATCAATGAGAATATCTAGAAAAGATCATATAAGAAATGAGATCATAAAAGAAAGAATGGGAATCGAAGGGAACATAACGGATGACATCACTAAAAGACAACTGATATGGTACGGCCATGTACAACGGATGAACGACGAAAGATTACCAAAGCAGGTCCTAGAATGGCAACCAATAGGGCGCAGAAAAAGAGGGCGTCCTAAACTAGAATGGCAACAGTCAATCCAAAGATCAATGAGTCAAAAAAATCTGACAGAAGATGATTGTCAGGATCGAAGGAGGTGGAGAATAGGCGTCGGACAACGTAGAAAAACGTTCTAAACCGACTAAATAAAAAAAAAAAGAGAAATGACACAGAGTTTTGCGCATATATCCTAAAAATTCACGCCAAGCAGCAGCAGCTACAGAAAGCAGTAAGTGACGATTTGATCGTCAATGTTATGGGTACGAGCATTATCTAACTTATTACCTAGTAGCTGAGCTGTTTTTCGAAACTAATAAAGAATACAGGGTGTTCGGCACATGAACCGTTAAAATAAAAACTTCTTTAGTTGATTACCTTTCTAACGGTATGCTACACATTGATTAAAAAAAACAATTCTGCTTTAAAATACAGATATTCCGTGAGACGGGCAATAATCGTTCCGACTTGATAAGAAAAACAATTTGATGTTTATGATCGTTTCGAACAAAATTTATAAATAAAGAACACAATACATTATTGTTTAAAGTTTAACTTTTGTTTAAGTAGGTAAACGATTATAAACATCAAATTGTTTTTCTTACCAATTCCGAACGAGTCTCGCCCTTCTGACGAAATATCCGTATTTTAAAGCAGAAATGTTTTTTTTATCAATGTGTAGCATACCGTTAGAAAGGTAATCAACTAAAGAAGTTTTTAAAACAAAATCACTAATGTTCTTCAATAAAAAACCTCGTATGTCCCTTTGGTACATCAATTTTAACAAATCTATTAATTAGTTGAAGAAGCATAAGATGAATTATAAAAAAAAATGGTGCTTTTCCAGACATTAATAAAAAGCTTACGAGGGTTTAAAGGTGGGATTTTGGATAATTGGAGAAAAAACATTTAAAAATTCATATCTCTTTAGCCGTGACTCTTAGGACCCAAGTTCCAAGGTTGAAAAGGTAGCAAATGACCCCAACAATATCCCAAAAAATGTTGACGGTTCATGTGTCGAACACCCTGTATATGTTAAATTAAGCATGTATCTTAGAAAAAAATTAGGTTGGAATTTTTCTTCTATAAATATAATTTTATTTTACTTGTTTTATTTGATATTTACTCGCTAAAATATCAGCTTGGTATGGTGGATGTGCTTTCGGGCTGTTCGGCCGTCGTCGTCGGAAATTCGTTCTCGGCGTTTCGCCATCTCGAGTGGATGGCATCTTCAGGAGATGACTGTTTGTCGGCTTCTCGAAGACTGGTGGTTAGTCTGTCGCGGGCGCAGGTTATATACGCTATGGTGGGCGGGGCGTATATCAGAGCTGGTCGGTGATTGGTCACATTCCCTTGATTCAGTTTTGTTATTGTAAGCGAGCCGTTTAGTGTTTTTAAGAACCGGTACCCATGTTCTGTTAATTTTAAGAGTTTCTTCAGATCTGTTGAAGTTCTGCTGGTGTTTATGAATTTCGATTGCTTTTCTATAGAGTCTTGGATAGTATGAAGAGGAGGCGCAGAGAACTTGTGTGTCTTCGAATTTTATTCAGTGGTCTTCAATGTTTAGTGTGTGGTCTGCAACTGCGGATTTTTCCGTATGTCCGAGTCGACAGTTGGCTTTGTGTTCTTTGATTCTTGTGTTTACGGACCGTTTGGTTGTTCCGATGTAGACACTTCCACAGGTACAGGGAATGCGGTATACCCCCGAAGAACTTAGTGGGTTCCTTATATCCTTCGCAGATCTGAGGTGGTTCTCGATCTTCTTAGATGGCTTGAAGATCGTTTTTATGTTGTGTTTTCCCAGAATACGTCCGATCCTATCTGTCACTCTAGGGATGTAGGGCAGAAAGGCTCTTGAAGTAACTTCGCGGCTGCTCAGTCCACCGCTATTGTTACTTCTAGTGCTCGGCTTTGGTCGTATACATTTATCTATGTCGCTTTGAGTGTATCCATTTGCTACGAGGGCGTTATTAAGATGGTTTAATTCTTTGTCTAGATGTTCTGGTTCGCAGATTCTTTTCGCCCTCGCTACCAATGTTCTTATTACCCCTTTTCGTTGGCACGGGTGGTGGTTAGATGTGTTGTTTAGGTAGCGGTCTGTGTGAGTATGTTTTCTGTATACGGTATGTCCTAGTCGCCCTCTTTCCTCGTTACTAGTACGTCAAGGAATGCTAATTCTCTGTTGTTCTCTGTTTCCATTGTAAATTGTATACTGGGGTGTATGCTGTTAATGTGGTTTAGAAATTCATTAAGGCTGTCTCTACCATAAGGCCAAACGACAAAAGTGTCATCTACATATCGAAACCAGACTTTGGGTTTATGAGGGGCATTATTCAACGCCTTCTCTTCTAGTTTCTCCATGAAAAAGTTCGCAATCACTTCATTAAGAAAATAGGAAGATCAATTTTCTTTTTTTCGTTTTAAAATTTAACAAAAGATAGAAAGTACCTATGTGGCCCTTCAAAACGAAATGACCGTAATTGCGAAAAATTTGTTATTAAAGTCAAGAATCATATGGGTTAATTTTATTTGTCAAAATAACAGTGTTGCATTTTACCGTTACTATGTAACACAACACTTTGAACACACGTTTAACGCAGTTACGGCCATTTTACGGAAGACAGCAGTATGTGCAATTGAAAAACCTGAAATGGCAATAACTTAAAATCACAATATTTTAAGTTTTTCTAAATTATTTTTATGGCATCTGACAAACAAGCTTTTGAATGGTTTATAAAATATGGGTTTATCATCTTCAGCTTTTATTTTGAAGTCTTTTAGCAACAAATTCATACTGACCGCAGACAATATAGAGTGTGGTGCAGGCAGGCTATGAAATAACAGTAATTCATCTAAAATTTCCGGTGTGCAGAAAATTTAGATGACACATTTTCTGATGGTATGTTTGTTTTTTGAATATTAAAATATGATCCAGTCGACTATATGGACTTTATAAAAGATTTTTTATGCTTTATTTACCCATCTTTTAAGCACAAATTTAGAATTAATTTTATATGTCTATCTCTTTATTTTAATAAAGAGTAAAAAGAAACACACATACAAAATTAACACTAAATTTATTTGATGGGTAAACGAGGCATTAAATAATATTTAAAATTTAACAACATTGGTGGTTTATCCACTATTGTTTCTAGCTCAGACTAAAAATCCACTGTAAGTTTTAAAGGATTCTTTAGGACAATTTTTTACTATTCACACGTTTCTGGAAAGAGGGACTTTACAACTAAGAAAGGAAAATATTTAATTTTTGTCAACATTCACGCATTAAAATAACAAAGACACTTACTTAGATGAGCTGGCATCCAACATAAGCTTCTCCTGCTTGATCTCATCTTCAGCTTTTATTTTGAAGTCTGTTTGGTCCAAATTCATGCTGGCTGCACATAATATGAGGTGTGGTTCAGGCAAGCTATGAAATAACAGTCATTCGTCTAAAGTATTCCAGTGCACAGTTTACATTTAAATGACAGTATATTTGTTTTTCGAATATTAAAATATGATTCAGTTGGCTATATGGACTTTATAAAAGATTTTTTATGCCTTATTTACCCATTTTTTAAGCACAAATTTAGTATTAATTTTATATGTCTATCTCTTTATTTTAATAAGGAGTAAAAAGAAACACACATACAAAATTAACACTAAATTTATTTGATCGGTAAATGATGCATTAAATACCACTAAAAATTTAACAACATTGGTAGTTTATCCAGTATTGTTTCTAGCCCGGACTAAAAATACACAGTAAGTTTTAAAGAATTCTTTAGGATGATTTTTTACTATTCACATGTTTCTAGAAAGAGGGTTTTTACAACTCAGAAAGGAAAATATTTAATTTTTGTCAACATTCACACATTAAAATAAAAGACACTTACTTAGATGAGCTGCCATCCAACATAGGCTTCTCCTGCTTGATCTCATCTTCAGCTTTTATTTTGAAGTCTGTTAGTTCCAAATTCATGCTGGCTGCACACAATATGAGGTGTGGTTCAGGCAAGCTATGAAATAACAGTCATTTGTCTAACCTTTTTTTTGGTCAAAATTATGCATTTAACCCATTTAGGATGGGCCTACAGAAGACACAAACATACCAAAATTAGAAAAAAAAATATGATCTAAGAAATGAGATTACGTTTTTGTTTCAGTCAGTTCAGTCTTCTTTTGTGGTGCTGCTTCTTTCTGAAGCAATGTGCCAGTCACTTGATGGTCAGATCCCAGACTGTCTGGCTCTTTGGCACCTGAAATTTGTTCGTTCGTTTCCAGAAGTACTGGCTTTATCCTTCTTGGATAGTTACAAAGCCGTGGGCCTTAAGGTTGTCTGGTTACGTACCACTTAAGGGTTTCTTGTCTCTTTCTCTGATTTTTTTCTTTCAGATTATTCTTCTGAAATTTGATTTCTCTGATTTGTTATTTCCCCTGTTTTTGTTGACGTTGCTTCGTCAAAAGAGATGGAGCAATTCAGAGCACCCGCTTGGATATTTGCGGGCAATACTCAAGCACACAAATCTTTTGTAGAGGACTGCTTATTGGGATAGTGCACCGAAACCCTGCTCTTGTTTTTAAGTCGAAGGCGTCGTGCAACCGTTTCAGAGCAATATTCGAGCAAAAGCACAAAAAGGATGCTTTTCGAGGTTAGTTAGTTAGACACTCATTTATTGACATATAACTATAGGTCAATAGGGCTGTCTAACAAAACATATGATCAAATCCAAGATGTCTTCCATAGGACAAACAAACCGATTTCCCATAAGCCGTAATGTTAACAAAACCGTAAATTTTACAAAAACGACAAGAGCTTTAGTCTAAAAAATTAATCAGTTTTAAGAACAGATCCTTTGTGCATATGGGAAAAATGCGTTTTTCTTAAAAATATTAAACTAAAGCGAGAAAATCTGAAATAAAAGGGACCATGTTTTCTTCAAAAAAGTAGGTTATGTTTTTGTTTATTTTGTTTTTTTTAAACTTTTTTTCTCACTTATTTTGAATTATTACATGGGCGCACCAAGGGGGCGGGGGGCTAGGGGCCCGGGCCCCTCCAAACCAAAAATTTTTGTAGATATTTTCCATATATTTCATGAATAAACAAAAAAAATAGCATAAAGTACATCATGAGACATCTGGGGGCCCCCAAAGGTTTTTGAAGTTTTTTGACCAATGAATCAATGAACTATCAGCCCAAGGTAGGGGAAAGTAGTTCTATTCAAAGAGCTCACTTCAAGGCTCAGTTAACAGAGACGAAATTGAAATAGACTAAACTTTTCTCATCAGATTCAGGTTTTCTATTAGGATATTTTGTTGTACTTGAATAAACCTTTTGCTAAGTAATAGGCCTTCTATAGCGTTAAACTGTGAAAAATATTTCACTATGATTTTTAGGTTTAGACAAAGTTTAATTGTTTTAACCCTCCAGTAGTGACATGAAAAAGAGGAACAACTTATAGGTAGGTCAGTCCAACAGATCAATATGCACATATGAGTTCCAACCGAGGTTGGTCAAGCAAACTTCTAATAAGTACTTTACAAAATATGTTTATTTAAAAAAATATAAGTAAACATTATATAAAAAAAAAAACTTGCAAAATTAAAATACAGTTTTTCCTTGTCATTGGCCTCACACACCATACATCACCATATGATTTTCCATGAACTATAATACATAGGGCTTAAGTACGGTCAAACCTAAGGTTCATCAGCTCACAACAGTAAGTACTGTTCAAATTTTACAACAGTACAATATTCGCTGTTGTATTACTACTGTTACTATTACTTTTATTTCTGTTTTTTTGTAACAATATTTGCTCACTTATGTATCTAAAAGTTTATGCAAATAAATATATACTCTACTCTACAATTGGGCGTAACAGCATATGACCCATTAGGAGTATTAGAACCCAAGTATTTTTGAGAGAAATTGAAAAAAATATCTGAGAGAACTTATTTGTTTTTCTTGTGGTCATCAAAGTCAACAAAGATTACTTTTTTTTCCATCTATTATTAATGATGCCATAAAAAATTTTTTTGGTAATAAGCTCAGACCAGTACCGTAGAAATTTCACAACAGGACTTGTAGTAGGTCCAGTCAGATACTATACAAGTTTTACGGTGTACAAGTTTTAGGTGTCAAAAAGCATGGAAATAAAGGAAAATTTGCACCAAAATAGTTTAAGATAAAAAGAGGTTTGAGTTAGGGAGATTGTCAAATTCACCAGTTTATTGTAAACTGTTTTGAGGTCTGTAAAATAAATATTTATTAAACAAAAAGAAACTTTGATGATACAGGACTTCACTCGACACTATACAAGACACTACACTACCAAACGTTTATTTAAGAGTTCTGTAGGATGGTCTACAAATTTGGTTCAGCTCATTATTTACACTTTCACCTCATATTGTTTTCCTTTTCTTTCTTCTCTAGACCCTTTTTTCAACCATCATTTTTAAAATTTTTCAACCGTTTTGAAATAATAATCCATTTAGGATGGGTCTCTCCTCATGATTGTGTCATGATCATTGCTGTATTCTAGTTTTGAAAGTTGCTTGCCTAGAATAGTAAAAAAATCATAGTGAAATATTTCTTACAGTTTAACACAATTCTATGTTACACTTCTGCAAAAGGTCCACTCAAGCACAAAAAAAGATCCCAATAGAAAATGTTGCCAAAATGGCAGTTACACATTTATCCAAAACAAATCTGACAAAAAACTTTCGAATATTTCAATTTATCCTCTGTTAAGTCAGGTAATAGAGCACTTATCCACTTTCTTTTCCCTTCTTTGACCTGATACCTAGTTCATTTAAATCAAGATGATTTTTAAGCTCAAAATACTTGGCATTCCATCAAAACTAACATTATCAAGCTCTCCCCAGCTGCCACAATTCATAACAGCACAGAAACTAATAATAATGATTCAAACTGAGTAAAAAACTGGAAAAAAAGTAAAAAAAAAACAAAAGTAAATAAAAACATAACCTGACTTTTGAACAAAACATCGTCCCATTTATTTGAGATTTACTGGCTTCAATTGATTTTTTTTAAGAAAAACGCATTTTTCCCATGTGTACAAAGGTTCAATACTTAAAACAGCATCTTTGTTGTAAATTAAATCGTTTCACTTTTTTTTAAAAATTACGTTTTTGTTAACATTGCGGCTTATGGGAAAACGCTTTGTTTGTCCTATGGCGTCCATCTTGGATCGAAAAACAGCTGATCGTGACAGTTCGTTAGACAAGCTAATGAATGCACTCATCGCAAACACAAAATGGCCACTAGTTTAATTTGACAAGATACCAATTTTTAAGCCTTTTTCCTTGCAGTAACTACAAGTTACCAGGTAACCTGGTTACTCCTTTTCTGTTTTTCTTCGCTGAGTAACACTAACTATGACGTCACGAGTAACCACACGGTGTAACCAGCCTAGCAGACGTGGTTGCTGAAATATTTTGAGGTTAAGATCGTTTTTTTTTATTTTTTTTTTCAAAATGTTTGATTTTAATATATATATTAACAACGAATTATGTTTGGTAACGGTAGAAAATGAAGCACATCCCTTGAAGTTGTTACTATATTAATTCAACTGCAACTAGTCTTAAAATATACTGCCTTTGGTGTTCTGTGGTACTGCGGCCTTACCAAAGGAGCACCCTGTTTGCACCCCGATTCAAAAAACGCATCAGGTAACGCTGCATTTAAAACTGGTGCAAATCCATGGCCCGTGATACGTTTTTTGAATCGGGGTGGGCATGCATTGGTGGAAATAATGAATTATTTTCTGCATTTCGGAAATTGCTGGTAAAAACAAACAATTGGAAATGTCATCCACAGCTGACTGTCTGACGTCATACAGCGGCTACTCCGAGTAACCGTGACGTCATTTCGAGTAACTTAAATGAGTGACTAGTAACCTCGCGGAAAAAGGCTTTTTGTTCCACAAATGTTTAGGACAACGCATGTGTCTGCTCACTAACTAATAAAAATACGGAAATAAATTGATACAAAACGAAAATATTAAATTAATGAAATATCTAAAGAAATGTTAGCCAGAGTCGGCGGCCATTGATGTCATCAATTGGTGACTTTGTGGGTGGGATTCCTCAGATAATTTAAGAACCCGATGGATTTCAACGAATTCATCTGCTAGCGTGGCCAGCCACTTGGCTTAATTTTTATATACGGCAATAATATACTCTCCTTTTTTTTTTAGCAGATTAATAAGCATTTTTATTAGTTAGTGAACAGATTCATGCGTTGTCCTAAACACTTGTGGAAAATCTCTTTACCGTAAAATTAAACTGGTAGCCATTTTGAGTTTGATGTCGAAAAACTAACCTCAAAAGCATTCTTATTTTAGTACTGGCTTTGGTGTTTTGTGTTTTAGTAGTTAGTTTAGGAGCAACGAGGTTGAATCTTAGGAGTCTTGAGACTGTCCCAGGAGAGACGCTATCTCATAGAAATCAAGAAATTGAATTAAGGTAAGCGGTAAGCCGCGTCTTAGTTTTTAGTTACTATAGTACTAGACTGAGAGCCCAAGCCACCGAATGCAAGTCATTTTCTAAAGGACAGAATATGTGGGATAGAGTTTTATTAGCACCTACATTTACTATGTTATTTATAAAAATACATGGATGTAATATTGGAAAGTCCAGGCAATCACAGGTTAGGTTAGATAAGAAACATCAAGTTCCATGGGAAGGTAGTAGTAATGGGTTGATGTTTTTTAAATTTCTTCTGGATAGCTTTCACCTGCTGTTTATTGTTTACTACATACATACATACATTTAAAAGATAAGTTTTAGATAGGAAAGTTGGACATAAATTGAGGGTGAGAACCTTTTTTTTGTCAACAAATTTTTTTCCAGTTTACTTGCTGTGCAAAACTGTTATTAAAAACCAGATTTTTGACTTTTTATAAAAAAGCAGTCATTGCTTTTTCAAAATAGTATATAAAATTTTCACTTCTAGCATAATTTTTTTTAGTTTTTACCAAAAATTATCTTATATGACTAAAAAAAAATTAGTTTTTCTAAAATTTTCCCCTGCATCGACTTTTTTATAGATACAAAAAAATGTCCTTTGTGTGATTTTTTTTAAGGTACTTAACTTTGTCATTTGCAGCAGTAAGGCCCTTCCTGTGCCCCCCTCCCTTAACAGAAAACTCTGGCGTCGCGGCAGTATTTAATGCCTTGTTTAGCCATCTTTTAAGCAGAAATTTAGTGTGCATTTTGTCCTCTTTACTTCTTATCAAAATAAAGTTAGACATACAAAAATTAACACTAAACTTATGCTTAAAAGATGTGTAAATTAGGCATAAAGAATCTATTATTTGGATCCAAGTCCCAAGTTCATATAGTCGACTGAATCATATTTTAATATTAAAAAAAGATAGACCATTAGAGAGGGTGTTCTCTAGAAATTTTAGATGAAATAATGTTATTTCATAGCTTGGCTGAACCACAACTCATATTGTTTGCAGCCAGCATGAACTTGGAACTAAAAGACTTCAACACAAAAGCTGAAGATGAGATCAAGCAGGAAAAGCCTATGTTGGATGGCAGCTCACCTAAGTAAGTGTCTTTTTTATTTTAATTCGTAAATGTTCACAAAAATTAAATATTTTTCTTTAGTTGTAAAGTCCTTCTTTCTAAAAAGGTGTGAATAGTAAAAAATTTCCTAAAAAAATGCTTTCAAACTTACAGCGGATTTTTAGTCTGGGCTAGAAGCAACCCCTCTATGACTTACATCTTTAGGTTACTGCCTTACGAGAAAGATACTAGCATAAAACTAAGATGCGTTGACACCGAAATCGGTTATACGTTAAAAGTACAGTGTTTAAAGACTGAAAAAGTTGAATATTAAATGCAGTGATCCTGAAATATTGCCTAAAAACCAGTCACTGCATTGCAATAATTTTTACTTGGCGCGCCATGCCCTTAGATTTGCTCTTATATCTATATAGAAACTTATAAATGGTAAAAACCACTACACACATTTTTCAGACCAGCAGATCCAGATCCACTGCCTTCTTTATCTAGCAGCATAAAGTTGGAACCATATGAGTTCGAACTAAAGACTGAAGAGGATATCAAGCAAGAAGAACTTATATTGGATGACAGTTCATCTGAGTAAGTTCCTTTTAATTTAATATGCTGTTAGCCATAGGTATACAGGGTGTTTTAAACCTGTATTTTATAAACCATATAGCGCCGGTACATACACGCTGTCTCACTCCGATAGTGGTGACACACATTTACAGTCAAAATTGGGTTCTGTAAATTTAATTATCAGGCCTTGTAATGACACGCAAACTTTATCGGTTAATACTATAATTTTGCCGCAAATATGCTCTTCAGTTCCTAGCAGTGAGATTAAAATAAATGACTGGAAAATAGTTAAAAATTTGAATCTCGCGGACCCGAACTTTTATAGACCGGGAGCTATTGACATTTTAATCGGAGCTGATTTGTTTCCTTATATAATTCAAGATGGACGAATTTTTGGAAATAATCAGGAACCGATTGCGCTAAATACCATTTTTGGATATATTTTAATGGGAAAAGTTAATTCTCTCGCTACGCAGCAAATTTCACAATCATTTTTTTGTCAAATTTCAAATAAAATGCTAAATGATTCGCTTATAAAATTTTGGGAAATAGAAAATATCCCTGAAACGAAACGTATTCTTTCACCTCAAGATGATATGTGTGAAAAAATATTTCAAAATACGGTATCTCGTAATGATGAAGGACGCTATACTGTAACTCTTCCTTTTCGCGATAATATTGAACCGATTTTTCCAAATAGTCGTGATCTTGCGCTAAAGAGGTTTCTCTCGCTAGAAAGAAGGTTAATAAAAATGCCGGAAACTTATAAAAAATATTCCGATTTTATGGAAGACTATTTAACACTTGATCACATGGAATTAATCGAAAACCGGGAAGTTACAGAAAAAAGTTATTACATTCCTCATCATCATATTGAACGCCCTGAAAGCTTATCAACTAAGCTTCGAGTCGTTTTTAATGCGAGTACAGTTATGCAATCAAATAACCAAAACCTCTCCTTAAATGATACACTTTACGCTGGTCCTAAATTGCAAAAGGACATTTGCAGCATTTTACTTAATTTTCGATTACACGAAGTAGCTCTTTGTTGCGACATTTCTAAAATGTTTCGTGGAATCTTAATTGCACCTCAGCACCAGGATTATCAAAGAATCCTGTGGCGTTCTAATAACTCTGAACCTATTCGCGATTATCGTTTAAAAACTGTGACATACGGTACTACCCCCGCTCCTTATTTAGCTCTTAGAGTTTTACAGCAATTGGCTGACGATGAAAAACAAAATTTTCCTCGCGCTTCTCAAGTCTTAATGTCTGACAATTTTGTCGATGACTTTGTAACTGGCGCTAGCTCCGTACAAGAAGCTGTTTCGCTTCAAAAAGAGCTATCTTGTTTGCTTAACTCTGGAGGCTTTAAGCTTCATAAATGGGCTAGTAATAACAAAAAAGTTTTAGAAAACTTGTCTGAACCCGATATAAACCCAACCGCGCTTTCTTTAGATACGGACGAGACCACTAAAATTTTAGGTCTTAGATGGCAGCCTTGTTCTGATTATTTTTCTTACTCGGTAGAACCCTTGAGTCGCGAATGTACCAAACGCAATATACTTTCTGAAATTTTTAAAATATATGACCCTTTAGGTTGGCTCGCGCCAGTAACCATTTTAATAAAATGTCTAATTCAAGAATTTTGGAAACTTAAATTAGACTGGGATTCCGAAGCACCTGTTGAAATTATTCGACTTTGGGAACGTTATAAATCGGAACTACCCTTACTCAAAGATTTTCGCTTGCCTAGATTTATAAATAGTTTTTCTGGTAATGCACGCATTGAAATAATCGCATTTTCGGACGCTAGTAATAAAGCTTATGCCGGAATAGTATATTTACGCGTTATTTACAAAAATGAAATATCAGTTTACCTTTTATGCTCTAAAACTAGAGTTGCTCCTCTCAAATTTACAAGTATTGCAAGACTTGAATTAGCCGCTTGTAATCTTGTGGCTGATTTGGTTCACTTTGTTTTAACCACTTTTGAGTCCCGCTTGAAAATACATCAAGTTTTTGCTTTTAGTGACTCACAAGTAGCACTTTCTTGGATAAGAGCGCACCCTTCTAGGTGGAAAACGTTCGTTCAAAATCGTGTTACACAAATTCAAGATAAAGTACCACCCAAAAATTGGTCATACATCTCAACGTCACAAAACCCCGCAGATGTTGCTTCAAGAGGAGTTTATCCCAGTGAATTAATTAATCACAAATTATTTTTTAACGGCCCTGATTTTTTGAGAAAATCTTATGAATACTGGCCTAAAGACTGTGAACAAAATGACTCTCCTGAAACTCTTTTAGAGGAGAAATCATTGCCTAATTTAACTTTAATTGCAACGCAAAATACAGCTCCTAATTTTTTGGACACGCTTTTAAGGGAAAACTCTAATTTTTCTAAAATGTGTAGAGTTTTAGCCTATGTTTTACGCTTTTTAAATAATAAATTTTTCTTAACACCGCCTAATTTAAAAATTAATGAAGATTTTCTGACATTTGTTGAAATAACATACGCAATTCATTTACTCATAAAAAATGAACAGTCAATTTATTTCTCAGAAGAAATTCACGCTTTAAAAAACAACTTAAAACTAAATAAATCAATGCAAAAATTAAATTTATTTTTAGATCCTCACGATTTAATCAGAGTAGGGGGTAGATTGCATCACTCCTCTCTGCAATATGACAAGAAACATCAAATTTTATTACCACGCAAGAGTAAACTCACCCTCATGATTATCGAACATTTCCATATAAAATATCTTCATGCAGGAGTGAGGACGGTACATTTTTTGCTTAGTCAATTGTACTGGATCATTGCCGCAAAACGCGAAATTGCACATGTTTTATCAACTTGTATAATATGTTTTAAATGCAATCCTAAGTCGGTTCAGCCTATGATGGGTTCATTACCGTTTCCCCGCGTATCTCAGTTGAGAGCATTTTTGCACACCGGTGTTGACTACGGAGGTCCAATAAATATAGTCATGAGTCGACATCGTGGAAATCGTACTACGAAGGCTTACATATGTCTGTTTGTTTGCCTAAGTACTAAGTGCATTCATATAGAAATAGCAAGCGATTTGACCGCTGATTGTTTTATTGCTGCGCTTCGCAGATTTGTTGCGCGCCGAAACTACGTATCCGATTTGTATAGTGATAATGCAACTAACTTTTTCTCAGCTAATCGCAAGCTTTTACAGCTTGATTCTACGCGTCCCATTAAATGGCATTTTATCCCGAGTAATAGTCCAAATTTTGGAGGACTTTGGGAGTCAGGAATCAAGTCAGTTAAAAAACACTTGATCCGCTTAATAGGACATCAAATATTAACTTTCGAAGAACTATACACTGTAACTTGTCAAATCGAAGCTATTTTAAACTCGCGTCCTCTCACTGAAATTTCTAGCGATACAAATGATATTTCCGCGCTGACCCCAGGTCACTTTTTATCTCTGGAACCGCTAAGTGCCGTTCCTGACGCAAACTTTATTGATATTAAAATAAATCGTCTCACGCGTTGGCAGCTCCTCCAACGAATCCACCAAGATTTTTGGAGACGCTGGCAACAAGAGTATCTCCATACTCTACAACAAAGGAGTAAGTGGTTGGAACCCACTTCAACTCCTGAAGTTGGACGCTTAGTTATAATTAAAAACGATTTATTACCGCCCCTTCAGTGGCAACTCGGCAGAGTGGTTGAAATTTTTCCCGGTAAGGATGGGATAAATCGAGTAGCCTCTGTCAAAACCAAGGATAGTTTGTTAAAGAGACCAATCTCTAAACTGTGTCCTTTACCTATTGGCCCCTTGGAAAATGCATAGCATTTTCGGCCGCCAGTATGTTTCGGTTTCGCAAAAAACCTTTTTTTCTTTTAATCTAATTTTTATTATTTTTTCAGAACATTTTATTTTTATTTTTAAAACTCATATTTTGGGTTACAATTGGGTATAATTGGGTTGTAGTTTTACTCAATAGGTTAAGTTAAATTTAAAACTTACAAACTAGCTATAAACTATCAATTTGGCATAGTTTAATATTTAAATTCCAAACGCATTTAATAATATATTTCTAATTTTAATTCAATCCTCATATTACTACCGCCCTCTGCATATTTTAATTTAAATCGCGTTTTTATTCTTTTTAATAAAATTAGAATTCTAAATTCTTTTTATTAGAAGTGATGCGATTTTCCTATAGAGGGCGAAGAAACACGCCGCAAAAACGACACAACCTAAAAGTGAGTCGACATTCAGACACGCTCTCGATCGGAATATTTTGAACGATCAACGCTTTTATAAAAAATGGTGAACTCTAAAAACCATTAAATTCCTCTAAAACTCCAAACATTTAAACTCGGGAGTGCTGGACCGCTATAGAAGACTTCTGGCGAATCTGGTGCACCAGTTGGAAGAGATCAAGACATCACCGGTAAGTCCCTCTCCTATAAGATCGCATCATTAATATTTTTCTATTATTTCGCTCTTAAATAGTCAACATATACCAATATTATTTTTATGTCTCAATTAAATTTCACTTCAGAAAGGTACGATTTCGCGTGCGTTCCTATACCCTTCAAATGAAAGCGAAGGACTTGTATAAATACAGTTCACTAGGTAAACCACAATTTTTTGAGCGACCAAAAATATGTCTCACTCCGATAGCTCAAAGTCAAAGTCAAAGTCAAAGTCAAAGTCAAAGTCAAAGTCAAAGTCAAAGTCAAAGTCAAAGTCAAAGTCAAAGTCAAAGTCAAAGTCAAAGTCAAAGTCAAAGTCAAAGTCAAAGTCAAAGTCAAAGTCAAAGTCAATCCAATCCCCTGGACTTCAGTAGTCACGTATACGCGGGGTAACCCTAATTTATTTGCACATTTCAAGGATAAAAATGAGAGCTGCGACCCAGTATCCAAAACTCCCCTAACAGTCTGAAAATTTCCCCTAACATCTTTGATTTCAAAAATCGCGGTTGATAAAAGTACAGCGGAATTATTCATATAAGACGAATAGCATGCACCACCGTTATTTTGGAAATTTTCGACCGTTGGTTGTTGCTGTATGCGCGCTTCGCTGCTGGACGTCGCGACGCCTGAAATTGTTTCAGTGCCAGTGGGTGCGTTTATATCGAGAGTATTAAAGTGACAAGAACTGTGGTGTCGTTTCCGGCAAAATCGACATGAATGTGTGCTTTTGCATTGGAAAGTGCGATGCATATTAGAAGTACAATTTATGCACCATTTTTTATCCTTCAGAAAATTAAATCTTTCTTGAGGAGACTTAGAAACGTAATTTGGACATAAACTTAAAGCGTGATCGCGAGTGCAAATAGGGCATTTTAATTTTTGAGGGGTTTGATTTTGCGGCGAATTATTTGTACCAAAAAAGGCACGTGGAGATTGTCGCGTGTTATATTGATGCGTGGATTGCGTTTTAAAATTATCATTTTGCGATTTTGCGGGTTTATTTCTAAGAGAAACTTGCATATTAAATGAGGAACTAGCGTTTACAGTAAAAAGAGCGTTGCAATGTTGATCAAAGAAATTGTAGATACTCCTATAGGAAGGAATTTCCGTAGGTTTTCCGTGAAAAACTTCAAAGCGGGTTTGAATATTATGGTCAACCGATTTAAGCAGTTTTTGCGCTAAAATAAAATCCCAAAAATCAGGTTCTAAACCAACTGTTTTAAGAGCCTCGAGATTTTTTGTAAAAATATCAAGTAGATTTCTGAGAGCTAAAGGGTCTTCAGAATTAACTTTTGGAGCGTTTTCAATGGCATTCCAATATGTTTGGGCTAAGAGGCGATCATTTTTATAGCGTTTTACTAATTGTTCAAAAGCAATAGGATAATTCGCGTCTGAGAGGGGTAATTGAGTGACCAATTCTTTTGGAGGACCTTCCAAATTTGTTACAAGCAAAGAGTATTTTTGCATATTTGGAATATTTGGATTGTCGTGAATCAAGCTTTTAAACAAATCATAAAAAGCTGGAAATTGATTCAATTCTCCATTAAATTTAATTAAATCGATCCTCGGTAAATGATAAGACATATTGTCATTTTGTTGCGAACCACCCGGAGAATGTGGATTAATGGTAAGACGGCGATTGCCACTAGAAGCCTGTGCAGAGGTTTGAAAAAGATCATTAAAAATTTCTTGAATTTGCGTGACACTTTTCTGAAAATCGTGAAGTTTTTTCCTAGCTGATTCGACTTCATTTTTATCAGCAAAAATTTCATTTAGCAAAGTAGAATGCTTTTTTGAAAACTCCGCGCGAATATCTTGAAGTTCTTCAAAGCGAATTTTAAAAGTATTGCGTTTTGTGGCGTCAGTTTTAGCTTCTAGGGCTACTGCTAAAATTTCATTAACATTGGATTCCTCCATATCTCGAAAAACTTTAATTTTCTTGATTTTCTCAGCTGCCATTTTGTATTATAATAAAAGCGTATATTAAAAGCGAATATCAAAAGCGTTTATAAAAAGCGTTTATAAAAAGCGTTTATTAAAATTAAACTGTAAATCAAAGCTATTTTAAAAGCGAAAATAATTTAAAATTATTTTTATAATTTTTTAAAAATATTTATAGAAGCGATATAAACGTAGTCATTTTTTCAGTATACCACTGAAAGAATTCCTGAAAATATATGCGTTTATGTGTATAGCGAGGTCACCTCAGATCAGTGATCCAAAACAACCGAATAAACCTTTTTTGTTAAATTATCGAGACCAAGGATTTTATAAAAAAAAAATGATATGGCGATACCTACTACACGAGCAGTAAATAAATTTATATTTTTATATTTTAAGATTTAAAAATTCTTGTAAAAAACAGTCCTCATGTTATTACCGATATTACCTGCGTTTCACTTTAGAAAGGATGATTTTTTAATTTCAAATTAATAAAAATCAAAATCCGGCGATCGAAGTGATCAAAAATATGTCTCACTCCGATAGCTCAAAAAATTGGTTTACCTAGCGGACTGTATTTATACAAGTCCTTCGCTTTCATTTGAAGGGTATAGGAACGCACGCGAAATCGTACCTTTCTGAAGTGAAATTTAATTGAGACATAAAAATAATATTGGTATATGTTGACTATTTAAGAGCGAAATAATAGAAAAATATTAATGATGCGATCTTATAGGAGAGGGACTTACCGGTGATGTCTTGATCTCTTCCAACTGGTGCACCAGATTCGCCAGAAGTCTTCTATAGCGGTCCAGCACTCCCGAGTTTAAATGTTTGGAGTTTTAGAGGAATTTAATGGTTTTTAGAGTTCACCATTTTTTATAAAAGCGTTGATCGTTTAAAATATTCCGATCGAGAGCGTGTCTGAATGTCGACTCACTTTTAGGTTGTGTCGTTTTTGCGGCGTGTTTCTTCGCCCTCTATAGGAAAATCGCATCACTTCTAATAAAAAGAATTTAGAATTCTAATTTTATTAAAAAGAATAAAAACGCGATTTAAATTAAAATATGCAGAGGGCGGTAGTAATATGAGGATTGAATTAAAATTAGAAATATATTATTAAATGCGTTTGGAATTTAAATATTAAACTATGCCAAATTGATAGTTTATAGCTAGTTTGTAAGTTTTAAATTTAACTTAACCTATTGAGTAAAACTACAACCCAATTATACCCAATTGTAACCCAAAATATGAGTTTTAAAAATAAAAATAAAATGTTCTGAAAAAATAATAAAAATTAGATTAAAAGAAAAAAAGGTTTTTTGCGAAACCGAAACACACGCGTTTTTCTGCCGCGCGTTGCTGCAGCGGTAACGCAATTGCGGTCCGTGAGCGCCGGTACACACACGCGGTTTTCTGAAGAATGAACGCAAGACGAACGCGCGTCGCTGCGATGTTGTTGCTCGACTGTGTGAATCGCGTCATTTATTTCATAGTGTTAAGGGCTGGTTGCGTCACGGAGTAACACCGTCTGGCATCCAGAAAACCTCACATAAATAGGAGAAGCTAATCCGGTCACGAACGAACAGGTATCCGCGATGGATAGTGGAAGGAGATGTAAAACATCCTTTTAATGTATTGCGTAAAAGTAGTAAAGTAAATAGTTACGTAACCGGTGTTACGTAACGCGTAATGTAAGTAATAAAAGTATGGCTCGACTTACCTCAGTAATTAACCGGACGTGGAGAAAGGGAAATCCAGTAGATAGCGTCCTTCATCCAGAAACAGTCCATTGAGTTAATTTTAAGTTTGCGCGGCCGCTTGTAATTATTTAGTAAAGTATTCATTTTTTCATCACTAATTCGCAGAACAGATAAGTAAATTTGCACTGCTGTGGGAGCCTGACGAGCGCACATACGTAGCAAAGCGCTTCCGGGTCTAGACTGGTTTATTCTTTCTCCAAAAATTCCCTCTTTGCCCCTAGGGGGAATAGCGTGGTATCCGCAAGGTATGTAGGTGAGATTTTGGAGAGCCTTTTGGAAAAGGACAATAGGATATATAGTGTAAGAAAGAAAGTAAGGTAAAATATAAACAAGTCGAGCCTTTCAAAAAGCAGATAAGTATTAGTAAAAATGAATATAGATTTAAATTTGAGTTGTTTTCGCGCCCTTCTGCAGGCAAAGTACATGTACATATTAGACATAAGTAGATATAAGGACACTTTTTCCCAAATTGTCAAAAAATATAAAACTAAAAAAAAGTAAAATTCTTCAAAAATAAAATAAAAATAAGAAGGGAACGTGGAGACCGAACACATAGTATCACGAACCGCAATTGCGGTAACGCTGCGACACCGCGCTGCTGAAAAACGCGTGTGTCTACCGGCGCTTAATAGCTTGTTATTAAAAATAATTAGGAAAAACTGCATGCCTTCTTTAGTTGCCTGCAGTAAGAAACAGTTATTTTAATATTTATTCTTTATTAGTTTATAATATAGACGATCAAATAGTCACTTATTGCAGCTGCTAAATTTCGCGTACATTCTTAAGATATACAGTCGTGGTCAAAATAATATGAGTGCAATAAAACTGTGTGAAAATCTGATCCTGCTCCAACTGTAACGAAGCTACTATATTTTTGCATAATTTTGTTCGTTACAATTAGTTCAGGCAGGGGAATTTTACTCTTATCTAAAAATGTAAAAAAAATATTGCTTCTTTTTCTTACTTATCTAGTTTCATTATTATTCAACAGGAATGTGATCGGAATTTCTTGTACTTTGGAATGTGTAAATGGGGGATATTAAAGAATGTCATGTGGTCCTGGTGGGAATGGAATGCGCCTCGGCATTCGTTAAATATTTTAAACTCCCTCCATAAGATCAATTGTGGAATGTGATCGGAATTTCTTGTACTTTGGAATGTGTAAATGGGGGGTATTAAAGAATGTCATGTGGTCCTGGTGGGAATGGAATGTGCCTCGGCATTTGTTAAATATTTTAAACTCCCTCCACAAGATCAATTGTGGAATGTGATCGGAATTTCCGGAATTTTATGATGAGGATCAAAATGCAAACTCAACCGGTGCGAAAACGAACATGCCTGTTTTCCATTCCTGCATTCCACAGTTGTGTTTTTATACACAGCATTCTTTCGAAATACCTTCGCATACTAAAAGTCGATTTTGGTTGGGACTAAGTATACATTCCAAGCATTTTTCGGATCTTTAATATAAAAACTAAATTCATGCCTGAAAAGGCCTCTTCTCTTTTGCTTTTTCGCCGATCTCGTGAGCCGAAAGATTATTTGTTTTTTTTTTAAAAGATATTTTTTTTACCGGATTTTCTCAGTGTGTGAATTTATCACTCCAGGTAAGTCAAAGTAAACAAAACAAAAAACATGTTATTATAATTTTTAAAACTTATTGCTCTAATGCCTTTATTAAATCTGTGTAAAAGATATGCAAATATTTAATGGGACAGTACCCAGTTTGATTTGTTTGTTGTCAGTTTTGGGCTTATAAAAAAGGTCATCTTGACGGGTAACAAACAAGATCAGACGTAACCGTGAAATATGTCTCGTGGGTATTGTTGGAATCGGGTGATTTATAACAGTAAAATATTTAGACCGTAGGTTGGGTTAGTTGTCTCCCTTTTTGGATTTCACAAGATCATCTTAATGGTTGACAACTAAAACAACTGATCCGCCGTTTCCTCTTCTATGTTTTGCTGTGTAGATCAAGTGATTTATAACAATATTTAAAGTGACAGTAGTTTGATTTGTTTGTTGTCAGTTTTGGGCTTATAAAAAAGCCATCTTGACGGGTAACAAACAAGATCAGACGTAACCGTGAAATATGTCTCGTGGGTATTGTTGGGATCGGGTGATTTATAACAGTAAAATATTTAGACCGTAGGTTGGGTTAGTTGTCTCCCCTTTTTGGATTTCACAAGATCATCTTAATGGTTGACAACTAAAACAACTGATCCGCCGTTCCCTCTTCTATGTTTTGCTGTGTAAATCAGGTGATTTATAACAATATTTAAAGTGACAGTAGTTTGATTTGTTTGTTGTCAGTTTTGGACTTATAAAAAAAGCCATCTTGACGGGTAACAAACAAGATCAGACGTAACCGTTAAATATGTCTCGTGGGTATTGTTGGAATCGGGTGATTTATAACAGTAAAATATTTAGACCGTAGGTTGGGTTAGTTGTCTCCCTTTTTGGATTTCACAAGATCATCTTAATAGTTGACAACTAAAACAACTGATCCTCCGTTTCTTCTTCTAGGTTTTGCTGTGTAAATCAGGTGATTTATAACAATATTTAAAGTGCCAGTAGTTTGATTTGTTTGTTGTCAGTTTTGGACTTATAAAAAAGCCATCTTGACGGGTAACAAACAAGATCAGACGTAACCGTTAAATATGTCTCGTGGGTATTGTTGCAATCGGGTGATTTATAACAGTAAAATATTTAGACCGTAGGTTGGGTTAGTTGTCTCCCTTTTTGGATTTCACAAGATCATCTTAATAGTTGACAACTAAAACAACTGATCCTCCGTTTCTTCTTCTAAGTTTTGCTGTGTAAATCAAATGATTTATAACAATATTTAATATGGTCGTGGTTTAATCCGTTTGTTTTTTAAATTTTGTAACCTGAATATAACTTAACGGCTAACAAACAAAATCACTCGATCCTTGTGTGTCTTATTGGGTATTATTGGAATCGGGTGATGTGTGCTTTGACCTAGCCGTCTTGATTTATATTCCTGTTGAGCAATAAAGTGGCTCTGTTAAAGGGTAAAGGGCTGGAGCAATAAGTTAATCTTAAAACACTGAGTCGTTTTCTTCTAACCAATTGAATGTTAGCTGGCTTAAGGTTATTTTTGGAGCTATCCGTAAACCTAGTTGCTTGATTTAACTTTCGGTTATCTGGTTTTGAAAATGTCTAATTTTCTTCCGCTTTTATCCTGCCTGTGCTAAACTAAATTAATTGTTTATTATTTTTAAGAAATTGTTTCTAGTTACTATTTTGGTACAAAATGTTTGCTAGTTTTTGGCCTAAACACGAATTCCGTATTGAAATAAAGTTTAACATTGTCGAGAGATTTGCTGACATTTTGTACTAAAGCCCTTATAAACAATTCCGTATATTTCAATCCTTATGTTATTATTTTATTGTTCTTTATGTTAAGGATATTTGTCGATTTTTTTTATTTATGTAATAATTGGCTAAAAATGTTAAAAATTTAATCTTGGGATTGTGCTAGAATAATTCTTATTACTTTTATTTTTGTTCCAATTGACAAATGTGATTTCGAATTTGATTTTATTTTATAATTATATATTTTTATTACCAAATTTACGTTGTTCTATGTTATGACTGTTAAATTTTTCCCTAAATAAACCTGGATTTCTCCACTGTTTAAAAGCTACCTCTGCTGGCACAGGAGACTCTAAGCTCCTTTATTTCTTAGAGTGGCGCCCGAGGCAACTTCTGTCAAATTCTTTGCAGCATTCCAGCTCCTAAAATTTGACAGGAACCCTGTGACGTCAAATGAAAAGGGCGAAAATCAACGTTTCTTTACAAATTTGGCGCCCGAGCAGGGACCTTGTTTTTTTATTAATTTGTTTTTTTTTTTGTAACACATAGAATGTATGCTAGCACAATCACAGGTTAATGTTTTTATTTATAAAATGGTATTTTTTTTAGTTTAGCACATGGTAGTCAGCTTTCTGTCACTAATTTGCGTAGGGTGGATGGTCAAATCATTATTTTTTTTCTTTCTTCTCTCTCTTTTGTTGTATATATAATACAGGCTTTTCTAAAGTCTTTTATCGCTTGTAAAGTTTCACCATAATGTAGCAAAAATCGTAAATTTTTCTGCTTTTCATACATTTATTTATTTGTAAATAATTACCCGGTTTTTCGTTTTTTTCGTTGTTGTATAAATACCGACCAGTTTCTAATTAAAACAAAAAAAAAAGAATTAATTGTCAAAATTGTGACGATATTTTTTTTTTCTTCTTCTCTTTCAGTTTTTTTTAATTTCTTGAGTTTTTTTACCGCTTGTAGAGTTTTACCGTAATGTAGCAAAGACCGTAATGTAGCAAAGACCGTAAATTTTTGAATCTTTCGTACACTAACTTGGTTATGCATAGTTAACCTGTTTGCTATTTTTTATTTTATTTTTTTTTTGTAAAAATACCGACCGGTTTCTTATTAAATAAAAAACGACTAATTTTCAAAATTATAGCGATAATTTTTTTTGTACAGTTTTTTTATATTTTTTGAGTTTTTTTTACCGCTTGTAGAGTTTTACCGTAATGTAGCAAAGACCGTAAATTTTTTTTAATCTTTCGTACGCTAACTTGGTTATACATTGTTAACCTGTTTGCTATTTTTATTTTAGTATTTTTTTTGTAAAAATTCCGACCGGTTTCTTATTAAATAAAAAACGACTAATTTTCAAAATTATAGCGATAATTTTTTTTTGTACAGTTTTTTTTTAATTTCTTGAGTTTTTTTTACCGCTTGTAGAGTTTCACTTTAATGTAGCAAGGACCGTAAATTTTTGAACTTTTCGTGTATTTATTTGTTTATAAATAGTTAACCTGTTTGTTCGTTTTAAAAAAAAAAAATTATTTTGTTTATTGTCAAATATATGGCGATGGTTTCTTTTATTTTTTTTTTAAAGAAAGAGATAATTATTTTGCAAAGTAAAATAAAAAAAAAAAAAACAGCGCCACCGGCGACGCTTTGTTTTCTTTCTGGGTAATTAAAGGAAAACTAAAAAAAAACTAAACCCACTGCGGTGGGAGATAAATAAATATTTTTTTTTCTTCTCTGTTAATAATGTCTTAAATGGCGATCCAGTATTTTTTTTTAAAATTGTTTAAGAATACCTGCATGAATTATTAAAGAGATTTAACCTCCACCCTGCCCGCGTTTTTTTTAACTTATTGAGTAAGGGATGATTTCAGTAACAGTAAATTAATACCGCGGGCAACGAGAATCGATTTTACTTAAGTCGATAGTATTCGTGTCATAACCGGTTATCTTTTCGAACCCATTACTTACCTGGAACGATTCACACACTGAAAAAGCCGTACCGATCCAGATCCAGACACAACCTTAAATAAACCGTAATCCCATATAATAAAAAAAACCGTTCCGCCGCGTCGTTCAGCAGGAATACCGTTTTAACTAATTCCAAATTTAAATAAAATGGACTCCGAACAGGCAGCATTGAATATCGGCTTGGAAGATACGATGCCAGTCGGGGATGATCTGCATAGGCAGGAGAGTACCCAGACTGTACATCCATTGGACTCACCAATTACCGAGTCGAGTGAAACCTTACCTAACCTAAAGATTTTGGTTTCAACCGATTCTGCCGAGGTCAGTAAATTTTCCACTAGTTGGGAAGTTGCCAGAAGATGTTATTGAACCGGTGCCGCTTGATCATCCTTCAAGGTGGGTTTACTCTCTAAAGAAATCAGACATGGACCGGTATTTGGAAATATTTGGAATTTCGACCGATGGCAATATGGGTAAGAAACGCTAGCGTTTGCTTAATCACCTGAAGGAGGAAGGCGAGTTTCTCCGAATCCTACTGCCAGTACCAGTCAGTTAACAGAACCTAGGATATTTCCGAATCAAACTCTACAATCTAGTAAGTTAGAATTACCGACAGCTGAAGGTTGTCAAAAGTTGCCTAAGTCCGTTGCGTGTACTACCCATGAGCAGGCAAGTCAAATAGAACCAGTTAGTACCAGTCCATCAGCTTCCGCTATATTACTTCCTTCACCAGAACCCGTCACCGTCCGTAACAGTATTGACCAGATTCATAAGCTCTCTATTCCTAGTGCCTTACCGAAATACGATCCGTTACCTACGTCCACCAGCCTGCACTAAGTAGTACCTGGACCTTTGCAAACAAGTACGAACAGCTTTGGTCAACCTCCACTAGAAACTCGAACAGCATTTAACCCACCTGTAGCTTGCGAAAATCAGGATAACTATCAGACCGCCGCTGAAGACATCTGCAAGGTTAACGTTGGTAGTAACCAACAACACCCTGGCCCACGTATAGCCACCACAGGTCTTTCTTATCCTGTAACCACTTTGCCTGCCACTATGGCAAATCCGCGTTCTTATTTGACACAAGCGTCATCATTATATTTGCCCGTATCCGCTTCACCTTCCAGCTACCGTTCCCCAGTACCGCCGATACCTGCCTCGGTCCTGTCAACTAGCTGCATGTCTCACGCACCAATATCCGTGGCGTCAGTAAATTATCTACCACCGTACCCAGCATTGCCAGTTCTAGCTCCGGCATCCAACTACCTGCCTTATATGCCACAACTGTCAGTTTCAGCTCCGTTGGTTAATAATATGCCATTGCCCGTTCCGTTCACACACTCACATGCGCCGTCAGTTCCTTTTAACAGCTTTTCAAACCCGCCGTTACATATTCCAAATTCAGTTCAAACCAGCCTTTGTCAACCCGTCTTTTCGGCTCAACCGCCCGTTCCTGTGTCCCGTTATGCATATCAGACTCAACCACCATCGACCCCGAATACGGCATTACCCGCTACTGATTCTTTTATCGAAAAGGTCGAGGAAACTTGTAGTACATTTGGATTGAGCTTAGACTCGATCGTTAATCAGATGCCGCAGTTATTACGAGGTGAAGCCGAACATTGGTGTCGTAATAACCGATATTCCTAGTATACTTGGAGCGATTCCTTAGAAGATAGTCGGGCACTACAGAGAGTATTGCACCAACCAACCGGTTATCTTTTGTTCACGCTGCGGATTGGTAGGTATTCGATCGAAGGATTGTCACTGTAACAATCGACGTCAGAATGAGTCCAGTCGTAAATAACACCACGCGAAAACTTTAAAGGGGAAAGCACCTCACGCCGGTTCTGAAGCTCCCCTACGAGCTGCTCCAGATGCATCGATCTCGTATGGGTTAAGTCGTCCTTCTGCCCCGCGGTCTGCTCCTTATTATCCAAGATTCGCATCGTCGACGCCAGATAGATCTTTTCTTTCGACCACGAACCGTTCCGTAGTATCAGTGGGCGTACAATGTGACATTCGTCAACCAGCTACACCTTCCGCCGAAATAGGGGTGCAGTGTTGCTTGCACCAATACACCGCTTGTACCGCATGTGGATGTCCTGAAGCGTTATGGGTTCCGAACCGGTCGGTTGTACGTACCTCCAATGCATCGTCTGTCAACTCCGTTCGCACTGTAAACCCCGCGGCAACTTTCTTCGACCAAAGTTTGAGTCAGTCAACTCAAGTGTCCGATCGTTTCACCCGTCCGTATTGAATTCATATTTAAGAGATGAGATGTTCCAGTTTAAAAGCAAATATTAAGGTCCGTTCCGCGCGTCCGTTTTGAACCGAGAATTGAGTTTTTTTTAGTTCCAGTTTCAGTATTCTTAAGTTAGGGATTTGGGTTGAAAAAGTACCACTTGTTTTTAGTATAAATTTTAAGTTTTTTTTTCCTAAAAAAATTAAAATTGAGCAAGCACAGTTGCGTTTTTTTTTTACCGAAGTAAGGAGAAAATGTATTAACTTGTTTTAAAGTTTTAAAAGAAAAATGACAATTATGCAAGCATAATTGCATTTTTACCGAAGTAAGGGGAGAATGTAACGAAGCTACTATATTTTTGCATAATTTTGTTCGTTACAATTAGTTCAGGCAGGGGAATTTTACTCTTATCTAAAAATGTAAAAAAAATATTGCTTCTTTTTCTTACTTATCTAGGTTCATTATTATTCAACAGGAATGTGATCGGAATTTCTTGTACTTTGGAATGTGTAAATGGGGGATATTAAAGAATGTCATGTGGTCCTGGTGGGAATGGAATGCGCCTCGGCATTCGTTAAATATTTTAAACTCCCTCCACAAGATCAATTGTGGAATGTGATCGGAATTTCTTGTACTTTGGAATGTGTAAATGGGGGGTATTAAAGAATGTCATGTGGTCCTGGTGGGAATGGAATGTGCCTCGGCATTTGTTAAATATTTTAAACTCCCTCCACAAGATCAATTGTGGAATGTGATCGGAATTTCCGGAATTTTATGATGAGGATCAAAATGCAAACTCAACCGGTGCGAAAACGAACATGCCTGTTTTCCATTCCTGCATTCCACAGTTGTGTTTTTATACACAGCATTCTTTCGAAATACCTTCGCATACTAAAAGTCGATTTTGGTTGGGACTAAGTATACATTCCAAGCATTTTTCGGATCTTTAATATAAAAACTAAATTCATGCCTGAAAAGGCCTCTTCTCTTTTGCTTTTTCGCCGATCTCGTGAGCCGAAAGATTATTTGTTTTTTTTTTAAAAGATATTTTTTTACCGGATTTTCTCAGTGTGTGAATTTATCACTCCAGGTAAGTCAAAGTAAACAAAACAAAAAACATGTTATTATAATTTTTAAAACTTATTGCTCTAATGCCTTTATTAAATCTGTGTAAAAGATATGCAAATATTTAATGGGACAGTACCCAGTTTGATTTGTTTGTTGTCAGTTTTGGGCTTATAAAAAAGGTCATCTTGACGGGTAACAAACAAGATCAGACGTAACCGTGAAATATGTCTCGTGGGTATTGTTGGAATCGGGTGATTTATAACAGTAAAATATTTAGACCGTAGGTTGGGTTAGTTGTCTCCCTTTTTGGATTTCACAAGATCTCTTAATGGTTGACAACTAAAACAACTGATCCGCCGTTTCCTCTTCTATGTTTTGCTGTGTAGATCAAGTGATTTATAACAATATTTAAAGTGACAGTAGTTTGATTTGTTTGTTGTCAGTTTTGGGCTTATAAAAAAGCCATCTTGACGGGTAACAAACAAGATCAGACGTAACCGTGAAATATGTCTCGTGGGTATTGTTGGGATCGGGTGATTTATAACAGTAAAATATTTAGACGGTAGGTTGGGTTAGTTGTCTCCCCTTTTTGGATTTCACAAGATCATCTTAATGGTTGACAACTAAAACAACTGATCCGCCGTTCCCTCTTCTATGTTTTGCTGTGTAAATCAGGTGATTTATAACAATATTTAAAGTGACAGTAGTTTGATTTGTTTGTTGTCAGTTTTGGACTTATAAAAAAAGCCATCTTGACGGGTAACAAACAAGATCAGACGTAACCGTTAAATATGTCTCGTGGGTATTGTTGGAATCGGGTGATTTATAACAGTAAAATATTTAGACCGTAGGTTGGGTTAGTTGTCTCCCTTTTTGGATTTCACAAGATCATCTTAATAGTTGACAACTAAAACAACTGATCCTCCGTTTCTTCTTCTAGGTTTTGCTGTGTAAATCAGGTGATTTATAACAATATTTAAAGTGCCAGTAGTTTGATTTGTTTGTTGTCAGTTTTGGACTTATAAAAAAGCCATCTTGACGGGTAACAAACAAGATCAGACGTAACCGTTAAATATGTCTCGTGGGTATTGTTGCAATCGGGTGATTTATAACAGTAAAATATTTAGACCGTAGGTTGGGTTAGTTGTCTCCCTTTTTGGATTTCACAAGATCATCTTAATAGTTGACAACTAAAACAACTGATCCTCCGTTTCTTCTTCTAAGTTTTGCTGTGTAAATCAAATGATTTATAACAATATTTAATATGGTCGTGGTTTAATCCGTTTGTTTTTTAAATTTTGTAACCTGAATATAACTTAACGGCTAACAAACAAAATCACTCGATCCTTGTGTGTCTTATTGGGTATTATTGGAATCGGGTGATGTGTGCTTTGACCTAGCCGTCTTGATTTATATTCCTGTTGAGCAATAAAGTGGCTCTGTTAAAGGGTAAAGGGCTGGAGCAATAAGTTAATCTTAAAACACTGAGTCGTTTTCTTCTAACCAATTGAATGTTAGCTGGCTTAAGGTTATTTTTGGAGCTATCCGTAAACCTAGTTGCTTGATTTAACTTTCGGTTATCTGGTTTTGAAAATGTCTAATTTTCTTCCGCTTTTATCCTGCCTGTGCTAAACTAAATTAATTGTTTATTATTTTTAAGAAATTGTTTATCTTTACTTTCTAGTTACTATTTTGGTACAAAATGTTTGCTAGTTTTTGGCCTAAACACGAATTCCGTATTGAAATAAAGTTTAACATTCTCGAGAGATTTGCTGACATTTTGTACTAAAGCCCTTATAAACAATTCCGTATATTTCAATCCTTATGTTATTATTTTATTGTTCTTTATGTTAAGGATATTTGTCGATTTTTTTTATTTATGTAATAATTGGCTAAAAATGTTAAAAATTTAATCTTGGGATTGTGCTAGAATAATTCTTATTACTTTTATTTTTGTTCCAATTGACAAATGTGATTTCGAATTTGATTTTATTTTATAATTATATATTTTTATTACCAAATTTACGTTGTTCTATGTTATGACTGTTAAATTTTTCCCTAAATAAACCTGGATTTCTCCACTGTTTAAAAGCTACCTCTGCTGGCACAGGAGACTCTAAGCTCCTTTATTTCTTAGAGTGGCGCCCGAGGCAACTTCTGTCAAATTCTTTGCAGCATTCCAGCTCCTAAAATTTGACAGGAACCCTGTGACGTCAAATGAAAAGGGCGAAAATCAACGTTTCTTTACACAACAAAAAAAAAACTAGAGGTATATTTGAAACTTCAATCTATTTCTGATTTTACAAGCTATGGCAATTTTGTGCAATTGTGCCTTTTAGCAGGTTGAAAAAAATCTTTTTTTCTGTATAGTTTCAGACAAAAGCTCCTAGTACTATTTGAAATTTTATAAAGAACGAATAAGGGATAATTGAGATATACAGGGTGTTCCATAATTATTGCGACAAAATGATAGGGGTTGTAGAGGGCATTAAAATAAACAATTTTGCCTTATAAACCCCTGTTCCGAAATATGCCGTTTGGGCTCCAGCAAAAAAAAAAGTTCAGTTTCTTGGAACAGCTTACCTACAGTAATTGCTCAAAGTGTACTCTACCTTGCTCAATACAGAGCTGTGCACGATTGTTCAATGATCGACGAACTCTGTGGCATACTCCCGGTATGTCCTGAACATGTGCGGCTATCACTCTTCCCAGTAGCTCTTGTTGGTTGGAAACAGGAGTTTCGTACACTATTTCCGAACAGGGGTTTATAAGGCAAAATTGCTTATTTTGATGATGTCTATAACCACTATCGTGGAATGGAACACCCTGTATATTTTTTAAATTGACTAAAATGATCAAGAATTGGTTGAAATCGTGAAAAATTGGTGATTTTGAGCAATGTTGACCAAGTTTAAAAATCTATATCTTGACTAGTATTTGTACAATGGTGATGACATTTTCAGGAGTTACACAAATAAACGGCTGAGTACAGGGGAGAAGACTAGAGATTTCACAAAAAAAATACTCCAAAGTTAAATTCACCCCGTCTGGGAAAACAGACGTTTGTTGAACTAAAACAAAGGACCAAAATCGGCAACACGCTAGAAGCTTACCTTCTTTTATTTAACAGCAGTCCCACAGTTTCACTCGCGGCACCGCGGACTTTCTTGTGGATGGAATTTTGGTCTTAATCTTAAAACACGTGTGACTTCTTTCAGTGTCTGTCTTTTCGGAAGTGGTTTTTCATTCTCCTGTCAAATACAGGGGGGCGCTTCAAACTCCCAGCGTGTGCAAAGCCAAAATGATCAGGTGTTCAAAAAGAAAATAACTATCAACAAAGAGAAAAATTATCACCTGATCGGAATTTTCCCAAACAAGGAGTTTATTTTTTAAAGGTTTGGCAAAAGAGCCCAAAAATATCAAAACAAAATTTAAGGTTAGGTTTTCCCAAAAATTCAAATAAAAACAAAAACAAAAAATAACTGGCAGCATTCAACATAACTTTTACAGCCCTTTCGAATAGTACCTGTCACTTTTGCCTAAGACTACACTGAAAAAAGTTTTTTTTGAGCTTTTTTTTAAACCGGCCAAAAAGGCAGTAGACTATTTTATGCGAAAAATCGCCATAGCTTGTGAAATGAGAAATAGATTAAAGTTTTTAAATATACCTCTAGTTTTTTTATAGTTGGAGCAGGATCAGATTTTTATACGGTTTTAGGACATTCATATTATTTTGGCCTCCACTGTGGCGATGTAAGAACACCCTGTGTCAATTCCCTCAATTTGTTTTGTTTATTTTAATTTTAAATTGCGGCAATGTGTGTTTTTTTCTTTCAGTTATCATGAAGATTCAGCTAGTTCAAATATTTCTCAATGCCTCATTGGTGATCGTTTGGATTCCAGCAAGCAGACCTTGAATTATTTAAATATCGAAAATAAGAAAGATAATCAGTTTCAATGTGAGCAATGTACTTTTCAAAGTAAAAATAAATATAACTTAAAAACGCATATGATCATCCATAAAGACAAAAACGAAATTGAGTGGTTGCTATGCAAGCATTGCACATATAAAACGAAATGGAAAGGTGATTTAAAAAGACACATGCTATTGCATGAAAACATCCATAGAAACGAAAACGAGGTTAAGTGGTTTCCATGTAAACATTGTACATATAAAACGAAATGGAAACGATGTTTAAAAAGACACATACTAATACATAAAGACACCCTTGGAGACGAAAATGAGATTAATTGGTTTCCATGTAAAAATTGTACATATAAAACGCAACGGAAAGATGCTTTAAGGAGACACATGCTAATACATAAAGACAAAAAGGCGATTAAGTGCAAACATTGTACATATAAAACGAAATCGAAAATTGATTTAACAAGACACATGCTAAAACATGAAGACATACTAGATTGGCTTCAATGTGAAAAATGTACTTATAGGACTCAATATAAGCCTTACTTACGAAATCATATGAACATCCATAAAGATGAAAACCAGATTAAGTGGTTTCCATGCCAGCATTGCACATATAAAACGAAACAAAAAAAAGATTTAACAAGGCACATGCTAAGACATAAAGACATAAGTGAAGTAGAATGGCTTCAATGTGAAAAATGTACTTATAGGACTCAATATAAGCCTTACTTACGAAAGCATATGATCAATCATAAAGACAAAAACAAAATCAAGTGGTTTTATTGCCCTAAATGCGATTTCAAAGCTAAAAGAAGTTATCATTTAACAACTCACATGCTAAAACATAGTAAAGTTCTGTTTCAATGTGCACAGTGTATATATACAACTAAGTATAAGAATTATTTAAAAACGCATATAATGATCATGCATAAAGATGAACAGGTTCAATGCTTTAATTGCAATTATAAAACGAAACTGAAAAGTAATTTAGCAAGACACATGCTTAGCCATAAACACATAAGTGATTTAAGGCGTTTCCAGTGTGAAAAGTGTAGTTTTAAAACAAAATACAGTAGAGCCTTTAAAGAGCATGAGATAACACATAAAGAAGTTAATCAAGTCGAGTGGTTTCACTGCGCTCATTGCTATTTTAAAACTGAACGAAAAAGTGGTTTAAGAGAGCACATGCTTATACATGAAGTTTTAAGTGAAGTTAAGTGGCTTTAATATTGGCGGTGTAATTATGAAAAGGTTCTAAAATGGAATGCAATGGTTCATGAATACTTAAACAAATTAAAGTGACTTTAGTGTGCTTATTGCAATTAAAAATATGTCACTAGTGGGTTTCCTTTTTGTTGTGGTTGTTCTTTCAGAGGCCACCACTGTTTTGGAAAGAAACATGTTATAAGGCAGATATCCCCGTAATAAAATTACTTCCAATTTTTACCTATAACTTTTAAAATTTAACATAAAAATGTTGTTGTTAAAAAACCAAAAAGTAATAAAAATAAATAAATCATTTTAAGTATTGTATGTGTATGTTTTATTATTTATTTCTCAGTCAATTTCTCCTGTGGCTACAAACAAATGTCCCATTCATCAAGCGACGCGAGCGAGCGGAAATATTAATAATCTTGGTATATTTCAAAAACAACTTGAATATCAAGAAATGTGTAATGCAAAATTTGTTTGCCTTTAAAACAGAAGTAAAACAAGCTTTAAAAAATTAAAATTGGAAGACTAGGTTGTGGCCCTTTTTTTTCTAAGAGGAGAGGTTTAAAAAAAATTAAAATAAAATGTTATCTCTCTCTTTTTTAAAAAGGAATCACACAGCACCGGCAGCTGTTCGTCTGGTGGCATTGGGTCATGGGTTCAATAATATTAATTAAAAGATGTTAATTAACTAGGGATTTAATTAATTGGACGCCACTTAATCTTTATCAAAGAAAAGATCAAGAAAAAACTTTTAAAAAAAATACAGAAAAATATTCAAACTGGCTAAATAAAATCAAAGTCTTTAAGTTAATTAATAATATTAATTAGTTTATAAAGTCTAATTAATAAGTCAAATCTTATTAATGGTTAAGCATTATAAAGTGGGAGGGGAGTCAAATTTTAAATAATAGGCCAATGTTTTAGACACATTGGGGTGATGTATTGACATAAATGTTGTGACATTTTATACAGTGTGTTATAAAAAAAATACTATGAAACAGCCTTAACTATCTTAACCTAAATACCAAGTGAAAAATTCTAGAATTTTTGTTTACTCATAGTTACTTAATAACTAACCTTGTATACCACCATGTAAAATCAAATTAATACATAACTAGTACTTTTTTTTTTTATCACATAAAATACCTTTAAAATGAGATTCCTCCTTCAGCTTGTTATTTTTAATAATTAAGAATAATTAAAAGTTTTAAGTTTAATTCATTAAGAAAAAAATTTCAGTTTAATCAATTAGAAAATCTAAAAGTTTATGTTAAAAAATTTAAAGAATAAACTGTTTAGTTTATAAGAAGATATCAAAATTTAGGTTTTACCTTCAAATTCAAATAGAAAAATAGTAATTAATTATTCAGATAGGTAATCACTTATTATGGAACCAATTAGGATGTTTTATCACCATGTCAACCAAATACCTGCAAATACAGACTAGGTATTCTTTCAATCTCATAAAGCCTGAGTGCCCATATTACAAGGAGCTGCAAATCCTCACGTGACGTCACGAAATAGAAAGATGAGGTTTGTTGTGTGTGATGTTCCCTCTTAAACCTCAATCGGTTACTCATACTTGCAGTGTCGGAGACTAACCCATAGAGGTAAGATGGTCGATTTTTGTCTTACCCAGAAACTCTGGAATAAAAAATTACCCCAGTAAAAAAAACGGTTTCAAAAATAAAATAAAAAACAGGCAAAAACAAAACCACAGGAGAAACACTGATGTTTTTATTTGTTGAAAAAAAATCAGCTCAACTCACCCCTGTCATCCTATGGCCCCGTCAAAAATTTACGCCATTATGACTAGCGCGTTACAGCGGCCACGCCAACGCCATGATGGAAAATTGCCTTTTCTTTTCTGTAACAAGGAAAAAGATGGACTTAATTTCAAGAAAACCCTTAAATTTTTGGCTCAACAACAAGAAGAATCCTTCAGCTTGGATTTAATAAGGTAAACTTACCATTTTTTAAAATTTCATCACCAAAAAATGAAATCACTTGTCACTGCAAAAATTTTGCTGTTTGCTGTTCAAAATGTCGAAGAAAAAGGGAAAGATCGATCGGCCGACCCAACTTTTGCACCCGTTCTGGAGGGGACCAGAAAATGTGCGCCTGCGGCATACTCGTTCCCTGCGATCGATACTACGGCTGAGACAACGAATAAACAATTCCCTTCATACTCAGATGTGTTAATGGAAATAAGGTGCCAACCAATAGACGACAGAATGGCGAAAAAACTTTCTAAATATTAAAGAGGACTTCCAATAAGTGTGAAACTTCATTAAAAAATATTTATGTAAAAAAAGTCAATTTTCATAACTTTTATAGTTTTCCATAGCCCAAGGCTTCTTATTCTGCGGTCCAAATGTAACAGCAAAAATTTTCTATCTGCCACAATGGAACAAGGTACAGCGCATCGGCCTCGTAACCAGCCGGCCCGAGATCAAATCTCAGCAAGAGCACAATAATTTTTTTTTTTTATTAATGTTTTAATTAGAATTTGTTAAAATAAGTTACTAAAAGAAAGAAAATATAGAAATAGGCTATTTTTAAGTGTTTTCTAAATTTTCTTTGTAGCGGAAAATAAAAACGCTACACACCACCCCACCAAGGAAAAATATTTTACCTTGTAAAATATTTCAAAAGGAACTTCATAACATCAAAATATGTTTCCAACTAAAATCTTACAAAAGCTTATTATCTTATATTTTTACGTTAGATCAAATAAACTAGACCTTTCTTATATCTTATATATGTATTAGAAAATACAATTTTTTCTTTTTCTGGTATTTTGGAATCTTTAATGATGTAATCACTTAGGCAATACGAAGTTTTTCTTGATTCTTGATAACTACGCGTATCACACGCCCAGAGGGGTCAAAATCAGTAGGACAAAATAGAGATTGGACAAAATTGGTGCGGTCTAATCAAGAAAACAACAGATGCAAATATTCATAAAGATCTAAAACTTAGGATAGCTAATACTATTTACCTACTTGGGTATAAGCAAAATAGTGGCTATATATATATATATTTTTTTAATTCTATATTCTTAAAACTATACGTTTACGCGTAAACTATGTACATGGCCACTAAAAAATTTACTTAAGAATTTTCATCTGAGGAACTTGAAGAACTCTCAGAACAAGACTCCTCATAATAGTAGAATGGCTTAAGGTCCTTAATGTGCCAAGCACCAGCCTTAGAACCGTCCTCATTACACAGGTCATAAACTAAAGGGGATCTTTTTTTCTTTATAACTGAAAGAATATACTTAGGGGCAAATTTAGACGAAAATTTATTCGCAGCATTAGACAATACTTTATTACGTCTCCAGACTTGGTCACCCACGTTAAACGATATATCCCTCTTGCGGAGGTTATAGGCTTTAGAGTTTCGCTCGTAAGCAAGGTGAAGTTTTTGACGAACTTCAGTAAATATCTCCTTTAGCCCTTCTAAGTTCCTGGCATATGAATTTCGATCTCCTGGCATGATTTCCACATCTTCCTCCTGAACTCTATCTGCATCAAGATAAAACTTGCCCGACAAAGGTATATGCCTACCAAAAACTAAGAAAGACGGCGAATAGCCTGTAACATGATGCCTTGACGTATTGATAGCTTGCTGAATTTTCGCAGCGTTCACATCCCAGTCATCATGAGACTGAATGTAACACCTTAAAGTCGTACCTACACTTTGATTATTCCTCTCTACAAAATTACACTGAGGGGAATAGAGTGCCGTAAACCAAACTTTATTTACCTCATATTCTTTACAAATATTCCTAACAATTTTTGAGGCAAATTGGGCTCCATTATCCATTAAAATTGCACTGGGAACACCAAAAACTAAGAAAACCTCCTCCTCTAAGGCTCTACGAACTAAAGGGGCTGTAGCATTTCGAAGGGGAAAGATAAGGGTATATTTGGAAAACCAATCGGCGACAACTAACATCCATTTATTCTGCTTCTTGGACCTAACCAAAGGACCTATCAAATCAATAGCTAGAATTTCAAATGGCCTTGTAGCTTCTTTCTCCTTACCCATCAGACCCATCTGTGCTCTATTACTCATTTTCTGTGCACCACAAACTTTACATGAACGACAATAGCGAAGGACATCATCCTTCATTTTGGGCCAATAAAAAAACTCTTGCACCCTAGCTAAGGTTTTAAAACAACCGAAATGTCCAGCAGTTGGTGGATCATGACATGATCGAATTACACTCACTCTTTGAGGTCTAGGAACCAAGTATTTCCATTCCGGCAATCCGGTTTGCATAGGTAAACGAGAAGGTATGAACTTAAATACAAAATTATTTTCCACTTTCCATTGTGGGTATTGAGTAGGATCTAAATTAATTTTTTCTCTCAAGTTAATATAAAATTTATCTAAGTGTTCTATATTAATTTGATACATAGAAATTTGGGCAATAACATTACATTCTTGGACATCCTCGTTTTCGTCGTTATATGGAATTCTTGAAAGTGCGTCAGGAACCAAGTTTGCGCTGCCTTTTCGATGGACAAGATCGAAGTTATGCTCACGCAATTTAACAGCCCACCTTTGAAGTTTTCCACTAGCGTTTTTCATGGAATTTAACCAAAGTAAAGACCAATTATCTGTAACAACGGTAAACTTTTCTGCACCCTCAATATAGCATCTAAATTTTGAGATACTAAATAGAACAGCTAAACATTCCAACTCGACAATACTATAGTTTCTCTCGGATTTTGATAAACCACGGCTGGCATAGGCTATGACCCGTTCTTCACCGTCAATATTCTGTAAAAGAACTCCCCCTAGACCACGAGTACTGGCATCACACTCAATAATAAACTTTTTCGAAAAATCTGGCTGACTCAAAATAGGGGCAGACACTAACATTTCCTTAATCTTTACAAAGGATGCTTCAGCGGCTTCGTTCCAAGTAACTGACTGACCCTTTTTTCGTCCTTTAAGTAAGTCATTTATGGGAGACATCAATGCAGCGAAGTCCTTAATAAAACGCCGATACCAGGAACACATTCCCACGAACCGTTTGATCTCTGTAAAATTCCTAGGTCTCGGATAATTAACCATACACTCTACTTTATCTGGGTCGGTACGGAGCGAATTATTTCCAATAACGTAACCTAAAAATTTTAAATCGCCAGTTTTAAAGAATTCTGACTTCTCCAAATTAATGGTTAAGTTGGCCTCTTCAATTTTTTGTTTTACTACTGACAGTAACTTCACGTGATGCTCAAAATCAGGTGAAACTACCAAAAAATCATCTAAGTAGGAAAAAACGTGCGGTTCAAATTCTGGACCAAATATACTGTCGACCAGACGCTGCTGCGTCTGCGCAGAATTGCACAAACCAAATGGAACAGAGCGGAACTGAAATAAACCCTTACCTATGACACTGAAAGCAGTCTTGGGACGTGATTCTTTCGCCAGGGGTATCTGCCAAAAAGCTTTTCGCAAATCGATAGAAGATATAAATTTAGCTCCTCTCAGCGTGCTTAGGATTCGGTCTATGTTCGGTAAAGGATAACTGTCATGACGAGTCACCTCGTTTAAAGCTCTTCCGTCAAAACAGAAGCGATATTCCCCATTGGATTTCTTAACTAATAGCACCGGAGAGCACCAAGGGCTGTCCGAAGGTTCAATTACCCCCAATTTTAACATTTCGTCTATTTCTTCGTTAAGAATTTTAGATAAATACGGTGACATTGGATAAGGTCTTTTTTTAAAAGGTTTAGCATCTCCTGTAACGATTGTCATTTCCATCTTATGTGTACGACCAATTCGTGTTTCGCTACTTATTTCCTGAAATGATTTAATAACCTGTTCGGCTCTAGCTCTTTGATCACTATCTAGATCATCTAATGAAAGCAAAGAGTCTTTATAATAATCTAAGGTTGGTTGTTCTAAAACGACTAAGTCTGAGTTTGAAGAACCGCTATGAACACTCCATGAATCATATCTAAAATCTACAACTATTTTAAATTGTCTGGCAAAATCTGCACCAAATATAAAAGCTTGAGGCAATGAAGGAACAACTAGTGCTTTTATAATATGACAACAATTATCTACATAAATGGGTAAGTCAACCACACCTTGCACTACTCTCTGGGTTCCATCAGCCGTACTGATTACTCTATGTTCTGAATAAGTGGTTTTTAATTTACAAAATTTTAAAATATCTGTACCCTGTAAACCCACTACTGAAGAAGTTGCCCCAGAATCAAAAAGAGCCACTATAGTTTGATCAAATAACTTTACTGATATGTAAGGTCGATTATCAAAATTTTTTCTAATAAATAAAGGTGAAACATGATTAGAGTTTGTACTTGAGTTTTTATAAAATGCAGCAACAAAACTTTTCCAGGATTCCCATTCTTTAGCTGAAAAATAATTTTTAGTGATGGCCTTTGCCTTATAATAAGTGTCACGACCATCTAAAGACACCTTATCTATTAGTTTTTTGAACACTTAGGGCACTCTCTTAGTCTCTTACCTTTATGTCCACACTTATAACAAAATACAGTCTTCTTAGCTAAACAAGTTTTAAAAGAATGGTTTTTCTCACCGCAGTTCCAACAAAGTATTTCTTTAAGTCTTGGAGAGGTAGGATTATTGGAAGTCAACGAACTAGTACTGGGTAAATTATTTGCTTGATTCAAAAATCTTTTATTCGAACTATCATTCCGATTTGGATATCTTGTATTTGAGTTATGATTCCGATTCGAAAAACTTGAACTTAAATTATTATTATGATTGAAAAATCTTTGTTGTGAAAACTGGCCTCTAAAATTATTTGTTGTCGGAAAATTATTTCTATCATTTCTATCCTGAAAATTGTTACTTGAGGAAAATGTCTCTAAAGCAGGTGGTTTTCTACCTTGATTCAAATTCAGATTTTCATCCAAAGTCTTGCAATGGTCCATCAACTCCTCAACATTTCTAATATGTGTAAGTCCTAGTTGACTTTTATATTCGTCTAATAAATTTTGTCTTGTATACTTAACTTTTGTCGGTTCTGCAGGAGAACGAGGTAATCTACTAAATAATGTATTCAAGTGAGCTACATAAATATGAACTGGCTCCCCAGGTTTCTGTTTTCTAGCTTTAATCAAATTCCAAAGGTCTTCATCTTCATCGTTGGATAAAAAGTCTTTTTTCAAACGGTCAACCAGTTGAGCCCAAGAAGTCACTTTATCCTTAATAAAAGTAAACCAATGAAAAGCATCTTTATCAAAAAGTATACCCGCCGACTTAAAAAGTTCCTCATCAGAAACATCATGAGCTCTAGACAGGAGAGAAATTCGCTCTAGAAAAGTATGAACATGTTTGCGTTCGCCAAAAAATTTGATTCCCCACTCAGAAATAGGCACCCTATGTGCATTACAAGCGATCACTGGAGCAGGCAACTGAAATTGAGGGGTCGTATTCTCGAAAGCACTAGGAAACGGCGAGGAAGGTCTATAGTTCGTCTGTTCAGGTGAAGTCTTGGTAATCAAATCATCCTCAAGTTTCAAACAAGTAGAATAAACTGTTCTTTTATACTCAGTAATGTCTGCGTCACCATTCTCTGGAATCGGAAAACGTTGCGAGCGCCCATGTACATGCGCGAGGCGAGACTTTAACTTTTGAAAAGCATAATCTTTAGTATTACCCTCAAAATTTTCAACCTCTTCTTGAATTGACTGTAAAGATTTAGTGACCTCCAATTTTTCCTTCTCGAAAGTATACTCATAGGCATCAGTTAAAATCAAACAACCAGGAGCGCGTTTCTCCCTTTCTTTAGCTAAAATTCGCGTCAAAATTTGTCTCTTCTCTTTAATAGGGCGAGTGACCAATGCACCTCTAATGCCCAACTCATAATCTAATTCAAAGTCTAATAAATGACTCGCTCTAGGAGTACCAAAAGGATCCATTTTTTTTTTTTTTTTAGTCCCAAAGTTTGGTTCACAAAAATTTAAAAATAAATGCGTTTTATTTTAAATCAATAAACGCAGGTTTCAAAATTAAAAATAAAAAAAACTAATAAAAAATCAATTCAAAACTGTCACTTCAGCTTTCAAAAATAATTGCGCGCAAAACTAAAAAAGGTGAAACTAATCTACTATTGTTTCACACTATTAATAAGCATTCAAAAAAAAATCCATCAAAATATTGCACGCAAAAAAAATCATTAAAAACCAAAAAAAAATATTGGACATCTTTCCAATTATTTTGTTCTTAATTCAAAATGGCTTAAGCAGAAAATTCAAATTTAAAAAAAAATCAAATTTAAACAAATAGAGGAGGATACAGGGAGTTTCTAAGTTTTTTTTTTTTTTTTTTTATAATAATATCTAAACGACCGTCTATCATGTTTTCAAAAAAAATATTCAACCTAAAAGATAAAAAAACTTTCAATGTGGCAGCTGAAAAAGGTACTCTCATATAAAAACACACCCACCTAAATTTTAGAAAAATATTCCATTGTTTGTAACTGTATTTTTATGGAAAAGTTGAGAAAGAGATGTTAAGTGAGTAGAGTATTTGCACTACCCTTTTTTCAAAAATATTCTGAAAAGAAAAAAATTAAACTATCAATTGGTTGTTTCATAAAGTTAAATTAATTAATTTTATAAATATATTAATGCATTACTTATTTTATTAAAAGTTGTCAAAGGAAGAAAAAAATTAAATAATTTTTAGTGCACCAAGGAACACCGCCGAAAAGTATTGCATCACTCTTGTACTCAAGAAAATCTATTTTCCAAAATATTAGTAGGTATCAATATCATAAAGTCGTAAATAAAATACAATAGCGCCCTAAAAAAAAATCAGTAAAATAAACCAGTTAAAAATATCATTGTAGGTATGTAGTAGGTATGGTAGGCAGAACGTATTTCACTTTCAATAAAATATAGTCAGCTGTTATACAATAAGAAAATAAATACAATGTAAATAACAAGTTCAAAATAAAATAAATCAAAAGCGCTCTGAAAAAAAATCTTAGTATAATCACTTAAATCAGTAGGTAATACCTACAACACTATATTATAATGTTTTAAAATGTACCGGTATGCATAAAAAATTTGTGTACGCAAATACAAAAAACAAAAAAACAGCAAATCGTATGTTTATGAAAAAACAACTCTAAACCAAGGTTAAGATAGCCAGGACAGTTAAAGTTAATCTCTAATCTCCCACTCAAACTTCATAATGAAAAAATATATTTTTTTTTTTTTTTTTAAATTTAGAAAAATTTTCAAAAAACTCTAATAAAAATTCCCTGTCAATGTCATATTTCGGAAAGCTATATTGGTCGAGCCCCACGTTGGGCGCCATATTGTATGTGGCCCTTTTTTTTCTAAGAGGAGAGGTTTAAAAAAAATTAAAATAAAATGTTATCTCTCTCTTTTTTAAAAAGGAATCACACAGCACCGGCAGCTGTTCGTCTGGTGGCATTGGGTCATGGGTTCAATAATATTAATTAAAAGATGTTAATTAACTAGGGATTTAATTAATTGGACGCCACTTAATCTTTATCAAAGAAAAGATCAAGAAAAAACTTTTAAAAAAAATACAGAAAAATATTCAAACTGGCTAAATAAAATCAAAGTCTTTAAGTTAATTAATAATATTAATTAGTTTATAAAGTCTAATTAATAAGTCAAATCTTATTAATGGTTAAGCATTATAAAGTGGGAGGGGAGTCAAATTTTAAATAATAGGCCAATGTTTTAGACACATTGGGGTGATGTATTGACATAAATGTTGTGACATTTTATACAGTGTGTTATAAAAAAAATACTATGAAACAGCCTTAACTATCTTAACCTAAATACCAAGTGAAAAATTCTAGAATTTTTGTTTACTCATAGTTACTTAATAACTAACCTTGTATACCACCATGTAAAATCAAATTAATACATAACTAGTACTTTTTTTTTTATCACATAAAATACCTTTAAAATGAGATTCCTCCTTCAGCTTGTTATTTTTAATAATTAAGAATAATTAAAAGTTTTAAGTTTAATTCATTAAGAAAAAAATTTCAGTTTAATCAATTAGAAAATCTAAAAGTTTATGTTAAAAAATTTAAAGAATAAACTGTTTAGTTTATAAGAAGATATCAAAATTTAGGTTTTACCTTCAAATTCAAATAGAAAAATAGTAATTAATTATTCAGATAGGTAATCACTTATTATGGAACCAATTAGGATGTTTTATCACCATGTCAACCAAATACCTGCAAATACAGACTAGGTATTCTTTCAATCTCATAAAGCCTGAGTGCCCATATTACAAGGAGCTGCAAATCCTCACGTGACGTCACGAAATAGAAAGATGAGGTTTGTTGTGTGTGATGTTCCCTCTTAAACCTCAATCGGTTACTCATACTTGCAGTGTCGGAGACTAACCCATAGAGGTAAGATGGTCGATTTTTGTCTTACCCAGAAACTCTGGAATAAAAAATTACCCCGGTAAAAAAAACGGTTTCAAAAATAAAATAAAAAACAGGCAAAAACAAAACCACAGGAGAAACACTGATGTTTTTATTTGTTGAAAAAAAATCAGCTCAACTCACCCCTGTCATCCTATGGCCCCGTCAAAAATTTACGCCATTATGACTAGCGCGTTACAGCGGCCACGCCAACGCCATGATGGAAAATTGCCTTTTCTTTTCTGTAACAAGGAAAAAGATGGACTTAATTTCAAGAAAACCCTTAAATTTTTGGCTCAACAACAAGAAGAATCCTTCAGCTTGGATTTAATAAGGTAAACTTACCATTTTTTAAAATTTCATCACCAAAAAATGAAATCACTTGTCACTGCAAAAATTTTGCTGTTTGCTGTTCAAAATGTCGAAGAAAAAGGGAAAGATCGATCGGCCGACCCAACTTTTGCACCCGTTCTGGAGGGGACCAGAAAATGTGCGCCTGCGGCATACTCGTTCCCTGCGATCGATACTACGGCTGAGACAACGAATAAACAATTCCCTTCATACTCAGATGTGTTAATGGAAATAAGGTGCCAACCAATAGACGACAGAATGGCGAAAAAACTTTCTAAATATTAAAGAGGACTTCCAATAAGTGTGAAACTTCATTAAAAAATATTTATGTAAAAAAAGTCAATTTTCATAACTTTTATAGTTTTCCATAGCCCAAGGCTTCTTATTCTGCGGTCCAAATGTAACAGCAAAAATTTTCTATCTGCCACAATGGAACAAGGTACAGCGCATCGGCCTCGTAACCAGCCGGCCCGAGATCAAATCTCAGCAAGAGCACAATAATTTTTTTTTTATTAATGTTTTAATTAGAATTTGTTAAAATAAGTTACTAAAAGAAAGAAAATATAGAAATAGGCTATTTTTAAGTGTTTTCTAAATTTTCTTTGTAGCGGAAAATAAAAACGCTACAAGGTAAGAAGATACGCTTAAACAAAGAAATCTATCAACATAGATAAAGGATTCGCGGCGCGGTTCAGTGAGTTTTTATTAGATAGGCAACTCCGGCTGTTTGACAGATCGTTAACTCTGTGGCGCCCACTACTGAGCTTAGTGACGAACTAAAAGTTGAGGCGGGAAATTTGAATCGCCTTTTATAATAAATTTTCTTTAATTTTAAAGTTTTTTTTGAAATTTTTAATCAGTTATAAGATATAAACAGATTGAAAATGATATATAAAGTGCAATAAATAAAACATTTTTTAAATGAGTTTTAATTATTATAAAAAAAGCTACAAATTAACGACTAACTATTGATGAAATAATACATTGTCTAATTGATTGGTAAAATAAAATATAATGAAAAACCAAACACTATCTAGTGTATTTAAATTTGCTTTTAACATTTCTGGTGAGTGATGAGTGAATACATAATTAAACAGTTGTTCGTGAAGAGAATCATTCTAAAATGTGTACTTTTTAACAGCTTGACGAAAATCTGACATGATTTAAAAGTACCTCCTCGCCTTGGTTGTAAGTTGTTTTGGGTATGTTTCAAAGCAGTATATACATAGCTTATCAGTGGTCACAGATATTATCCAAAAGCTGAAAACAATAAAAAAAATCAACTTATAACCACATTAATCATAGGTACTAGATTATGGTAAGATAAAGATTTAAAAATAAGGAATAAATTTATTCAAAGTACATTACGCTGCTGGGTAATCCCTCGTTTACCCATCAATTAAGCACAAATTTAGTGTTAATTTTGTATGTGTCTCCCTTTTACTTAATATCAAAAAAAAAGGGAAAGACATAAAATTAATACTAAATTTGTGCTTAATTGATGGGCAAATAAGGCACCTACCAGGCATTGGAAACCTGTATTCAGAGTTCCGTAAAGTAAGCGATAAGAAGTTAAAAAGACACTACCAATACAAATTTTATCAAATGCCAATCTAACCTCAAATAAGAAAACTTACCTTAAAATGTCTCGGAAAACTATGCATTTTATACTCGTCTGAACAAAATTTAATTTTAATGCGTCACAGCAGCAAAGATTACCTACATAAGCCAAAAAGATAGATTTAAAATGAACCCGAAATAAATTGCGGTGGAAGAGGTTTTTCTACCTGAAAAAAAGAAGAATGGAAAATCCAAAAAAAAATAAAACACGAAAGTATTTACTTACTTCTGTTAGAACCTTAAGGAAACAAGGTTTTATATGGCCGCCTATTTAAATAATATTTAATATACAGCTATGGGTAACTATAAATACAAAAGAATTAAGTTTACCTTTAAGCCTTCCTATAAAACCTTTTTAAAATGCCTAAAAATAATGGCAAAAACCAAAAGTCTAAAGTTTATATTTACCACTCTTAAAAACCTTAAGGAAACTAGGTTCTATATGGCCGCCTATCTAATCATATTAACTTTTAAACTACGGGTAACTATAAAAACAAAAGGATATAAAAAATTATGATATGGAGATTAATATTCTGTATATGGGGCATGTACGTAATATAACGTATATGATATGGAGGGCACGAATTTGTGCAAAAAATCAGCTGTTCTCCCGGGGCTGAATTTTACATTGGGTCTTATGGGAGGTCAGACGTTTTTTTATGATATTTTCAAAATGGCACTACAGATTTCCGCAAAAATTCACTGAAATATTCTCAGACATCATCCCTATATTCCACCAAAGGTTTGTAAGGAAGCAACATGATTAAAAGGTTAAAATCTTCAAGATTTAGCATTCCTTATTTTGAATTCAAATTACCCGCCATGTACCACATGCCAACTGTTATATTTGACCAGGGCTATCAAAATGGATGGGCCACGATCCTCCACTTTGTTGACGTCACATCCAAGGCTGATTTTTTTTTTGATGGTCACGTTACGACACAGCTGATTGTCTTTAAAATATTGAAGTTAGAATGACGGTTCATGAATATTTGATTTTTTTTTAATAAAGCCAGTTTTGAGATTGTTTTTACTATGTTCTTTTAGAACAATTTTTTTTAAATCTATAGTAATCCTTAATTTTGCAGAGCCGCTTCATTAGCTCACACAAAAATTAAGTTTAAAGCAGAAGCGAATGTGACAGTCACAGATGACAAAGTCAAAATACATGTCAAATATAACAGTTGGCACATACATTAACAAAAAAAAAGGTTAAAAACTTGGGAAATGGAATTTTCTTTTTAGCAAACGGGAGCACATAAAAAGCACTTAATTTTTGCCTATAAATATTATAAAAATATTGATTATTTCTGTATGGGCTTGCTAGCTTTATATAAAGCTAGTACTCCAATCATTTTTTTAAATTTCTGTGGAAACCAAAGGAGCCCAAAAATTTTAAAAAGTGGATGAAATTAGCACATAATTCTGGAATACATTTTTTAAATTTTTATTGAGGTGGGCTTGCTAGGTTTATGGAGGTCTTATTTACCCATCAATTGAAAACAACTTTTGTGTTAGTTTTATATGTCAATTTCTTTATCTTGATAAGGAGTAAAAAGGAGACAAATACCTACACAATTAACACTAAATTTGTGCTTAATTGATGGGTAAATGAGGCATTACAGAGTAGATCATTCAGTCTAGTACTACACTCTCTATACTTACCGATTATCAGCACCATATTCTGAAAACTCTTCTTTAATTTTCATTTTGTCTGCACTAGAACTAAATCTAATTCTTTCATCTGACTCACTGCATTCCGGTTGGTTAACATAATGTGGGGATGTTTCCTTTTTAATATCTGAACTTAAAAATAAAAGGTCAGCAGTATTGAAAAAGTCTTTTTCTAGTAACTTTGTAAAAGAGGATTCCGCTGGAGAGGTTGTTTATTTCGACATCTTTTGTTTTCTTTATCACACAACACCAAATTATCTATTTTAGTTTTTTTTTGGATTTCGTTGTGTTTGGTGATTAAACTGGGATCAAAATGGCGGCGTCAAAAACAATGGGAGATCGATAATGATACTTCAAGCAAACATACCGGGTAGCGTACGAAGGTTAGAAGATGAAATCCGTTTATATTAAAATAACCCAAGATAGGACAAATTTAAAAATAATGGTATTGAATTCCTGTGTAAAATTTGATTTGGTTATTTTCAGTTTCAGACCAATAGAGTTGAAGCGCTGAAGGTTAGGCCAGGATGGTTAACCTGGGTGGTAAAACAGTGCCCTAGGAACATAAACAGCGTTATGCTAATGCTAATCTAAGTTCAAAATGTTAAACAGGATCGATAAGGCCAATACATTTTGGTAGTGGTAGTGGCTACAAGGGGGTAGTAGAGGAATATTTAAATACTCTGCCAATATATGGGCCCCTAAGCTTACACTAGGTACTATAGTTACAGTGTACGTGTGAGCTAATGTAACTAAAAACTGAAATATATTTTATTCAACTCCAGACTAAATTACATTTGTTTGGTACCACACAAGCCATGTTTTGTATCAAATTTTTGAAATCTACCCCCACCCTTAAAAAAAACAAAAACTAAAATGTATTTTGTTAAACTCCGGACTCAATTACCTTTCGTTTGATATCACACACGCCATATTTTCACTTAAACTCTAATTTTTAAAATATACCCCCACCCTTTTTTTTCAATGAATTAAAATGTATTTTGTTTAACTGCAGACTCAATTACCTTTCGTTTGATATCACACACGCCATATTTTCACATAAACTCTAATTTTTGAAATCTACCCCCACCCTTTTATTTGGTTTGTGTTCGGTGGATTTTGTTCATTTTTAAATGGGACCATCTCGACCCAAGACCCAGCCTAGGTACCGAATTTCATTAAAATCGGTCAAGCGGTTTTTGAGTTATGTGCGTTGGTCGTTACAGACAGACAGACAGACGGCGCAACAAAAAAGTTTCAAAATCATCTGAAACGCAAAGATATATAAAAATTTTTGAAATCGGAGCAACTTTTTTTTTCTCGAAAAAATTAGGATCACTATAGCTCACACTACTATAGTATAGTATATGTGTGAGCTAAAAATATGTAACTTGAGAACCCAGGCAGCTAGCAAAATGAGGTTTTCAGAGTTAGATTTTCAACAATATTTGTCACAAAGTGAAAGTTTGTCGAAGTCACAGTTTTTCTGTTTTCCATGTTCGAACCACCATTTTTTTTTAGTACGAGTTTGACAGGTGTCCAATAAGTAGGACTCTGAGCCTGAAATAAAGGCTTTCAACCACTACAGTCCAACTTGCAAGTAACACGAAAAGCGCATAAATGCCTCCAAGCTAGTAGGGTATATACAGTGCTCGACTTCGAACGTTTAGCCTTTATAAAACGCGTATAAAAAAGGATGAACTTATGGAAAGCAAGAAGTCAGTGAGGGACAAAAGACGCGCATATTCAGGAGCGTTTGCCGCTTACTCAAAATTGAGTAAGATTTCCACTTTTAAAAGACGAAGAAATAGTCATTATTATTTATTTCGTTATGTTAGCTTTAATGAGGAAACATTAAATCGAGAAAAATTCAATTTTTTTTTAGACAATAACCTTGCTCTTTTATTAAAGTCGCGCTTCGCGCCGTTCGGTATTCTCGCGGCGGCTCACGAAGTCAAGTTGCTAAAATAGTTCAGGCTCTACGGAGTCCGATATACTGCGTTTAATAATAGAAGCAACACACTTGGTATGGATAGGCATAAGACTCGCCCGAACATTTTACGAAAGGGAACCACCCCCCACCCCTGGCAGAGGGGGTGCCCCCCCTTAAATATATTTTTTAAATAAACCGAAAAATGTCAAAAAAACATTTAGGATAGGGATACTTCCCCCCACCAAGAGTGGGCGGATGGTTCCCCGCCGTTATATTTTCGGGGGAGTATACTGTATATTCATACCAAGTGTGTTGCTTCTCTCATTAAGCGCAGTGTCTGTATTAAAACTGTTCTAACATGGTTGTCTTAAATGAAGATTCAAGTGTATACAAAATTTCACCATTTTTGGTGCGTCTATGCCAGATCTACCGCAGCCTTGAGGGGGGAGCGATTTACATGGTTGGAAAGGAAATTTCTTTAGCTTTAAAAATAAGTGGGACATTAAAATTTAAGAAAATTAAAAGTTTTTTCCACACCTCTCATTTATTTAAATGCCTATAAAAGGTACTCCACTGATGTAAGGGGGGCGTGTTATACATCGTTAGAGAGGACGTTTCATCTGCCTCAATAACTGTTACTTAGTTACTTTTGCCAAGTCAAAAGTTTGCAAATAAGTTAGAAAATACAGTATTTTAGAGAGTAGAGAGCACTTTTGAGGGGGGTGAGAGGGGGGATGCCCCCCACCCCCACTTTAAAGAAGGTTAACTTGAAAAAGTCAGTTTTAAGTTATTACTAACCAAAAATAATATTTTACTCACTCTCATTTTTATTTATTTAGTTACAAAAATGAATATTCAAAATTTTTGTTTGATTTAAGGGTTTCTACAAACACATTTATTTTTATTTCAAGGCGGCTATTAAAAAAATATACATCTAGCTTAATAACTATTTAACTATATACAATGGGCTTAACACTAAAAATATAAAAAAAAACAAAAAGTAGATAAAAAAAAATATTTTTAAAATTTTCCCCATTTTTCGTACGCTAATGGAATGTGCACCACTGTCGTTAAAGGGCACTAGGGTACATCGTTGAAAAGGAAATTGTATCCGCTTGAAAAATGATTTCTAGAATATTTTTGAAAAAGTTGGCTGTTTTCGAGTTATTAGCAAAAAACTATCAAAAAGCACGTTTAAGGGGGGGGAACCACCACCCTGCCAGGGGAGGCGGGGTGGTTCCCTTTCGTAAAATGTTCAAGCGAGTCTTCTATCATTAAACGCAGCATATGGTTGGAATCTCAGATGTAGGGCCTGAACTAAAAGCAGAAACGAGTATAATTTTATTCGTCTATGCTGTACACTTAATTACGGATTCGCAGTATTGATTATTAGTCATACAGTTCAAATGATATCTAAGAGATGGCGCAACACCAATTAAAGGATTTTATTCCGTCTTTGGCCTACTCAGCCGTTAAGAGTAACGTCATTAGCTCGCGAAAAGAAAACCATTTTTTTAAATTGCTAACTTGACAACAGCGCTAAACTACTTATTTCTCTTAGTGCCATTTATTTAAATAGCGATCTTTTTTCAATTCACATATTTTCAATGGCCAAACGATCGTTGATCAACCCTGTATAATATGAAGGGTTGCAAGATTTTACCAAATAAATAACGAACAGTCCTAAAAATCCGACCCTGTTTTCTTTTTCGTCCGAAGGCGGAGCCTAGCCACTTCGTGACGAGACTAAAGCCTAGTTTCCACCTATGCGTGCCCACCCCGATTCAAAACAGCATCACGTCACGGGACATGGATTTGCACAGGTTTTAAATGCAGCGTCACCTGATGCGTTTTTTGAATCAGCGTGGGCATGCATAGGTGGAAACCGGGTATGACGCAAACAGTTTCCACTAAGAGTGTTCAACCTGTTTTAAGGTAATGTGGTAACATTGTGTCAGAATGCTTAAAAATGCATTTTGAGTGATATCTCGATAATTCTTACGCCGATTTGAAAAAGTGCCTACGATTTAATTTTATTTATCATCATGGTTCTTAAAACTAATTGAATTTTAGAAGAATATGCCACCACACTGCAACTTGAAAATATCTCAAAATCTAAAATCGTTATTTTGCGAGAGTCTACGCGTATACCAAATCAATATGCAACTTCTACCTAACAACTTTAAGATAGAAATCATTAATAAATATAAATACCTTGGAGTGTATCTACATTTTAATTTAAATGACTATTTTGCGGCATCAGATCGCTGCACCAAAGGCAGAACAACACAAAGTGTAGTTTTTAATAAAATTAGGTCTTTTAAAATATATGAATGGGACAATATTCTTAAGCTATACCATAGTATTGTTTTGCTTATAAAATTTCATTTTGGTGTTTATTTCAGAAAAAAAACCAGAAACCGTCCAATCTATATTTTTTAAATTTCTTTTATTTTTGAAAAAAAATACGCTTAATTATTTAATAAAAGTGAAACTCAATGTACAGGGTTTTCCCGTATATTTTTACACCATATCTTAAACGTTTATTTGAATAGATACCAAAATATGATAAATACAAAAGTTTCATAATTTTTTACAAAATTTAAGAATCTTAGGGTCAGAATGTCAATGTTTTTTTCTAAATATCAAAATTTGACAGATAAATAGTTTTGTAAAATTGAACACCCTGTTTATTATTTTAGAATTGTATAGATCTTTTCTTTCTAATTTCAGAAATACATTATGTTGGGATTATTTCGTTTATTAGTTTTGGAGATATATACGTTTAAAAGCTTTAAAAACTTAAATTGGTACTCTTTAAAACATCAAGGCAGCTATGAAAAAGACATTGGCAGTGACACAAAAAGTGATGCTAGTGTTTTGTCAACTTGTCAAATTTAGTTTTAAGAGCGGTAAAAGATGGTTTTTTCCGAGGAAGAAAAACTGGATATGATTAAATTGTTTTACTCAAATATTGAAATCGCATCTATAGCTAACAACCAGTATATTATATTCAGTTTCCCGTCAGAAGACAAAATACCCGCCAAACCATATTAAATACAGTAAACACATTGTTATAGCCACAATAGACCCACTAGTGGTCGCAGTGGAAGGGCTGCAAGGCCTACTCACATATAAATGAAACACATTATTATGGCCAGCAAATAGCCCCGATTTGTCTCCTCTTGATTTTTTGTGGGGCTACTAAAAAAACAAGGTGTATTACAAGAGGCTGGAAACTCTTTAAATTCTACAAGAGAAAATAGAACAAACAATTGTCGATCTTAATCAAAATTCTGCGCACTCTATCTATCAAGCTATTCACAGAAAATTTCTAAGAATTATTATAATCAAGGAGGTATAAAACTACCAATGAAGTATTAAATATTTATTTATTTTCTAAAAAAAAAAAAAGATTTTTTTGTGTTTTTACTGGCTTTGCAGCGCCACACATTACTACGCAGAAAGATTATATAACTTACAAGAGCAACAGCATTACTTTTTATGTCAATGCGATGTTCTTTTTCATGGTTGCCTTGATATTGTAAACAGTATCAATTTAAGATTTTAAAACTTTTAAACGCAATAATCTCAACATATATATTTTTGAATTCAGAAAAAAAGATCTATAAAAATCTGAAATAATATACAGGGTATTCCAATTTTAAAAAAATCGACCTGTCAAACTTTGACACTTAGAATTTTGTTTTGACATTCAAACCCAAACATTCTTAAACTTTGTAAAAAATTATGAAACTTTTTTATTTATCATATTTTGATACCTATTAAAATAAACGTTTTAGATATGGTGTAAAAATATACGGGAAAACCCTGTATATTCACCATTTTTGTTGGTTTATTAATTCAAACTAAACTATATCCAATATGATTCCTAAATAAATTTTAACATAAAACACACATTTATGCAGGTACCTACATATAGAGTGTTTTTAGTCTTTTCCTAGACATTTTTAACTAAAAGCAAAATTAATATGAAAACAGATTACAGTAACTACCGTACTAAGTTTATAAGCATGTATGTTAAATCTATTTCTATATCATTTATTATTAGTTATAGTAGCTTAGAAAAACAGTTGTCTTTGACCACCTTGTTTATGTACAGTTTGTACGAAAAAGCAATAAAGAATTGAATTGAATTGAAAACTGATCTATAAAATATGCTATTGTAAAAATATTCCCAGCAATGGTAACATAAGTTTGCAGGGTATAGACTAAGTTATTTAGCATTTTCTGTTTTTTTATTCGCTGCATTTAAATTATATAATTTAAGAGTTAGTACCAGAGTCAGGGTCGGTGCTCGGACCGGGCGAACCGGGCTCCTACCCGGGGCGGCAAATTGAGGCGGCGGCAAATCGAGAGGGCGGCAAATCGGCTGTATAATGAATTTTTTTTTTGTTTGGTTGCAAATTTTTTTAAAGCTCAGTCACGCTTCGCCGCTGTGGAAAAGGTTTACGTTATCGCTTTTAATGTTTGTTACGAAAAGGCGGCATTTTACCTTGTTGCCCGGGGCGGCAAAAGTGTAGCACCGGCCCTGCTAGAGTGCACCTTGGTTGGCCTTGTTATAGTTAAATTGGTAGCACATGTTTAGGCTGTACTGTCGTATAAAGCAAAAACCTAATGAGTCACCAATGTTTGATTTAAAGTTGTTTTAACTGATTTTGATTGCTAAACAACGGATAAATAAGACAAACTACTTGGTGAAGTTTTTGCGACGACTTCAATGTGTTAAAAATCTAATTCTTCAAGTCGACTTACTAGATTTTTGCTGTGCACAGCAGTTGAGCAAATGGTTTGTCAAATAGAATTTAAAGTTGGCCTTGTAGTCACACTGATGGCATACAAACCAATCACTTTTATGTGTTAGCTGATGCCCTTTAAAGATATTCTTGCTTTTGGTTTCAAAGTCACATTCATTACATTTAAACCAGTCGCTTGCAATTTTATGTCGCAGCAAATGGGTTTTCAGTTGACATTTACGCTTGGCCTTGAAGTCACACTGTTTACATTTAAACCACTCGCCTTTATTTGCATTTTTATATCGCAACAAATGTGTTTTGATATGATATTTCTGCTTGGCCTTGTAGTCACAGTGGTGGCATCTAAACCAATCAATTTCGTTTACATTTTTATGTTGTAACTGATGTTTCTTTAAACTGTTCTTTCGTTTAGTCTTGTAGTCGCAGAGGTTGCATTTAAACCAATCGATTTCATTTTCATTTTTATGTTGCAGCAAATGTGATTTTATGTGACCTTTCTGCATGGCCTTGTAGTCACATTGGTGACATTTAAACCACTCGATTTTATTTCCATTTTTATGTTGCAGCAAATGTCTTTTTAGTTGACCTTTCAACTTGGCCTTGTAGTCACACTGTTGGCATTTAAACCAATCGATTTCATTTGAATTTTTATGTTGCAGCAAATGTCTTTTCAGATCAGACTTCTGCTTGGCCTTGTAGTCACACTGTTGACATTTAAACCAATCAATTTCATTCACATTTTTATGCTGTAACTGGTGTTTCTTTAAACTGTTCTTTTGTCTGGCCTTGTAGTCGCAGAGGTTGCATTTCAACCAATCGATTTCATTTTCATTTTTATGTAGCAGTAAATGTAATTTTAGCAGACTTTTCTGCTTGGCCTTGTAGTCACATTGTTTGCATTTAAACCAATCGATTTCACTTGCATTTTTATGTTGCAGCAAATGATCTTTCAGTTTATATTACAGCTTTGCCTTGTAGTCACACTGTTTGCATAAAAACCAATCGATTTTATCTGCACTTGTATGACGCAACAAAATATGTCTTTTCAGTTGCGATTTCAGCTTGGCCTTGTAGTTGCAGTGGAGACATCCAAAGAAATTGTGCTGTTTTGCTATCCAATTGATTTGATAATCGGAGTGGGACCCTTGATGTGGATTATGCTTAGTTCTGAAATGTAAAATACAAAAATGGGAGTTCAAAGCAATCTTTAACATCTAGCGTTGTGGCAAAAATTGGGACTGGTTGTCTAATCTGTATGCTACTTTTTATAAGCAGCAGAGCAGAATTATTTGCTTATATTTGGCGCCCTGAAGCCATAGATACTCTAAGAAGAGTGAGGGTAGGTTTTTCCGTTCCCGTTGATACAATGTTGTGTGTTTGCTAGTTTAAGAACAAGCAAGGTGTTGCGGGGTTTTCATAGATTAGTATGTTAGTTTGATGGCTAACAATGATTAAATTACTGTATAAAAGCTACGTAATCCAGAGGTGCGTTTTTGAGTGTGGACTTAAAATGGCGCTGTTAAATTTAAACAAAACATAACTCGAGATTTCTACAAAAATATGTTTGTAGAAAATAAAATATCCTACTAATATGGTTTTTTAAATTTATTATTATTTTTTTTTACCGGATGTATTAACATGACTAAGAGCAGAACTTATAATTATGTACTTAAATTTTTTTTAAGTGAATTTTTTTTTGTTTACAGCGAATTTTTTGCATGACTGAAGCATCCGATACCTAAACCAATAGGTGTTTCTTATAGCCAGATTAATCATCTTTTAAACGATGTGCTTAAAAGCTATGTAGCTTATATAATTATAGCTGTCTTTAGAATTTGCATGCGTGAATACAACCAGGTGGCACTGTGTCATATTCCAAGTGCCGCGTAGGTATACTTTTAAAGGCGACGCTCACGGCCAATTGTTTGAGGACCTACTGGTTGAATACTAACCGTTTACGCGCAGACCTTTTGGGCGCTATCAATTTGGGCGCCGATCATTTCGGCGTTGACCATTTAGGCGGTGAATGTTTGGGCAATAGCCGTAAACAACAAAAAATATTATATACCTGCAGCGCCCAAATGGTGATTTTCCAAATAATAGGCGGTGCAATTATTAGCGCCCAAAAGGTCTGCGCCCAGTCGGTTACTGTCTAACCAGCAGGTCCTCATCAACATTTTAAAGATAGCTATACTTATATAAGCTACATAGCTTTTAAGTACATCGTTTGAATTGAGAATTGATCTAGCTATAAGACGCACTTATTCGTTTAGGCCTTGGATACTTCGGTCATGCAAAAAATCCGCTGCAAACCAAAATAATTTGCTTTGACCTAAAAAATAAATGCAAGTATAAGTCGTGTTAATATAGCTATGTAGCTGTGTTATACATGGATCCATCGGAAATATTACGGGCTATATGTCATAAGAAATTTTGACGTATCTCATATTGGTTGTCCAGAAATCTGTGTTTTATATAACAAAGACATAGATTTTTCCTAGATTCACAAATTGAAGCTGTCCTGGACAGCTACAAATTCAAACTACGAGGTTATTTTATATATTTTTCTGTAGGCAGTTTTAATCTCTACAAGATTGGTCTCAACAAGTTTTTGAAAAAACTTACGGTTTTTGAAAAAAAATTGTTTAAATAAAAAAATCACTTTACTTTTAAGAAACCACCCCTAATTTGACATCCTGTATGGGTGTTATTTAATTGAGACTATATAGATAAGCGATACATCAAATTAAAGCTTTAATCTTGTACTTTTAAATGCGCCTACTAAATTTTATCAGCTTTTTTTTCTCAAGGGCGTTTCTTGCTGAAATTAAAAAAAAAATCAAAAATTACGTTTTTTGACTTAATTTGTACTGGACACAAAACCATCGTCTGTGCAAGCAACAAATCACTTCAGAACTATAACGATAACTGGAGAAATGTGAGTTTAAATTTTAAAGAAAACGTGGAGCACTAAATCGGACGTTAAAATGCAAATATGTACGTAGCACAACTTAAAATATCTAACTGCTATCGCACTATTATCAAACAATATCACGATAATCCACTGAGAGGACATTGTGGACAGAGTAGGCTTTTAAATAAACTAAGGTCAATATCGTTGGAAAAATATACCACGAGACGTTGTAACATATGTTAAAAATTGTCAAAAATGCAAATTCAACAAAAGCAAAGTAAAACATATTGAACCCATAATAATTACGCAAAACGTAAAACAGCCGTTTGATATTGTTTCTATAGAAAGGATGGTCCATTTTTGAAAACCGAACTAACGAAGTACATCATTATAGTAACCTTCCCAAACAAAGAAGCGATAATGTTGGCAAAAAGTATTGTTGAAAACTGAACTGATATGGAAACCCTTCAAACATTAAACCCCGTAGAAGCAGCATGCTTTCTTATTGATTGAGTCTAATATTTACAAAGGGGCCAGGGGGGAAAAGAACTCAAATTGCCACGTTTAAATAATGTGATAAGATAACTAAACAGGCATAATTAAATAAACGGTATTTTCTTTAAAAATTAACATTATTTTCATTCAAAGTAAAATGTAAAAGCCTATCTTACTAGTTTCACCACGATAAATACAATAAAATATTTTTACTTTTGTCAAATTACATTAATTAATAATAATTGTGTACTTTAAGCGTTCGAAAAAATTAACAGCGCCGCAACCTCGCCAACAACGGTGTGGTCGATGACGTATTGTCACTTGTTGTTGATGGTCGTCATTGTATTTTAAATCGTTGTGGACTAAAAGGTGATCCGTGCTAAAAAGTCTGTGATTTTGTGATTTTTTTTATTGTTTTTTTGCGTTAAAGTCAATATGGTAAAAAAGTGCGAGGTGTGTAAAACATCCTATGCCGTAAGAAATAAACGGTCCTTTTACAAGTAAGTAAAAAGCTTATTTATCTGTAAACAAAACATAGGCGTAGTTAAATATTTTAAGCATTGTTATGTAAACAAACAGCCGGTTCTTAAGCTACCACATTGTTTTAAATGTATTATACCTGTTGGTCGGTCGAGACGTCTTTCGCATGAAAAAGTCAACAAACCAACCGAACTGTAGCAATAGGGATCTCCAGTCCAATAGTTCCCACTCTTAGGTTACACTTTTGTGTTTCTAGTTAGGAATAGTAGCATAGGGAATAAGTAAAAAATGTAAAGAAACGCAGCTCAAAAACACTTTGACTTACCCTTGGATGAAAGGAACTTGGTACATGGACAACTGCACAGTCGAATCCAAATAATTCCAATCAAAGTAGTAGCAGTAGCACTTCAAAGCAATCCATAAATGTTTATACACGACCGCTGTCTTAAAAAACACGCATGTGATTTCACTTGGCGATCAATATATATCACTGGTATGGAGAGTACCCCAAATACTCGCATGAGCTCCGTATAGCAAGACGGACGTTGGAGCACTGCTATATATGTAGCAATACAGCAGTAAAAAGGTATGTATAAAATAAGGGAAAACTTAAATTAAAAAAGGATGGAAAATGGATATACTCAAGGTAGAAAAAGCAAAAATAATAAAGTAAAGTCAATGCATTCTTGAGCATATAATTCACCGCGCAAATTCAAATTTTTACCCTTTTTGTAGGCAAGGCATATCTTAGTAACTAAATTAGTTTAAACCAAGAAATAAAAGTAACTTTAAGTATAAAGTTTTAGCATAACTCTAGCAAAAAAAAAGAAAATAAAAAGCATTCTAATTTAGATAAATGTCTCTAAATTTTATATCTTAAAACTAAACGCCGGGACGAAGCATTCCGGCCCCCCTGAAAATACCCAGGGCATGGTATTTTCTGAACTAAGCATTAGGGAGAGGGCACAATTTCACCAAAGGCCTCTTGAATAAACCTTTGGAGGTTTTAACTGTAGCAACTCTTACTACATTATCAGTACCAGGGTGCAATCCTACTACTCGTCCCAATACCCAATTTAAGGGAGTGGTTTGATCCTCTTTGATCAAAACCATCGTATCAATCGCAATGGGATCAATTTTGTCTTGATTCACTTTAGCGTGCTGTTGCAATGTGTGTAAGTAATCTCTGTGCCATCTACGCCAAAAATCGCGATGCAGTTTTTGCAGCAACTGCCACCGAGAAAGCCTATTTAAAGGCACTTGGTCAAAATCGAGGTCGGGAACAGTCGTAAGTGGTTCCAGGCTAAGGAAATGACCGGGCGTCAGTGCAGTCAAATCATTTGGATCTGTGCTGACTGGACACAAAGGCCTAGAGTTGAGGATAGCTTCTACTTGAGTAACCACAGTATAAAGCTCCTCAAAAGTAAGCACCTGTTCTCCAATTACTCGTAGTAAATGAGACTTTGCACTTTTGATGTTACTTTCCCACAAACCGCCCATGTGGGGTGCGGATGGAGGGTTGAAGTGCCAACGAATTGATTCGCGACTAGCAACTTCAGCAAACATCTCGTTAAGCATTTTAGCAGAAAGCGTAAAATTTGACGCGTTATCCGAGTAGACTACTTCCACGCGTCCTCTTCTGGCAATAAAACGTCGGAATGCTGCCATAAAAGCGTCTGCCGATAAGTCTGACACAATTTCTAAGTGTACCGCCTTCGTACAACCGCAAATAAATAGAACGACATAAGCCTTAAGTCGTTTTGCACCGCGCATGCGGCTCATTGTAATAGCAAAACTTCCCGTAAGATCAACGCCAACGTGTTGAAAAGCTTTTGCTTGTGAAACGCGAAATTTTGGCAAATTACCAACAGGGGGTTGATAATTACTGGGGCGCGTGCGCCAGCATGTAGAACAACGCGAAATTATTTTTCTTATATGCCTTTTAGCTGCAAAAATCCAATAATTTTGAAAAAGTAAAAATAAAGTCGTGTTTATGCCGGTATGCATATGTTTCTCGTGAGTATGCGCAATCAATAACTTTGTAAATTGAGAATCACCGGGTAAAAGTATAGGAAATTTTTTGTCATAATCTAATTCCGAATTGCATAATCTTCCGCCAATGCGTAAAATATTATTTTGATCCAAAAACGGATTTAATTTTCTAAAAACCTTTGGCAACGGTTTATTATCGACAAGTAAAGAAATCTCGTTTTGAAAATATTTATTTTTCACGTGTTTTATAAGCACAAATATTGCATTTTGTAACTCATATTGTATTAACCACGTAGAATTAATAATAATTTTCTCATTATTAAATTTACGCGCGCGAAGATTGTGAATAAAACGTAGTATAAAAGCAACAAGTCTAATTAAGCGCAAAAAATGTGAAAATTTGTTAAGCAGACAATCCAAAAAATTTGGTTCAATTGTTGCAGCAAACACCAATTTTCGCTCCTCTTCGAGAGCTTCTTTGGGTGTAGTAATATTATTTTTAGTAAAATCCCATGTCTCTTGTGGCTTACAAAGGAACTCGGGTCCTTGCCACCAAAGGGAACAATTAATTAAATCTGCAGGCAATAGACCACGTGACCCGGGGTCCGCGGCGTTTAATTCAGAAGGAACATGGTTCCAATCGCAAGGCTGAATTTTTTCTTGTATGTATGTGACTCGGTTGGATACAAAAGTGCGCCACGCATGTGGTGATCCTTTGATCCAAGAGAGCGCTACCATACTATCCGTAAAAGCAATAGTATTTTGAAAAGCAATTTTATTAGCAAAAGTATTTTGAATAAATTGAATGAGTTTAGCTAGCAAAACTGCCGCACAGAGCTCTAAACGGGGAATACTGATTCTTTTTATGGGAGCGACTTTCGATTTTGCGCACACAAAATACGTTTTAATATCTCCGTTTTGATAAACAATACGAAAATAAACCGCCGCACACATACCGCGCTCGGATGCATCGCTAAATCCAACAATTTGACAAAATTGAAAATTAGAGAGATCAATCATTCTTGGGATATAAAAATCAGAAAATAATTTGAGTTCTTCCTCGAATTTTTTCCACTTGGAAATTATTTCCGGGGGTGCTAACTGATCCCAATCTAACTTTATAAACCATAAGTACTGGATTAAATTTTTTGCAAAAAACGTAACCGGTGTAAGAAAACCTAAAGGGTCAAAGCATTTCGCAAGGGTACTAAGCAAATTACGCTTAGTGCAAATTTTTGTATTATAATTAAAAGAATAAAAAAAGTTATCACTTTGAGGGTTCCACCTCAAGCCTAAAATTTTTAGAGAGTTTGCATCCTCTCGATCCAAAGAAAAGTCTTTGGTTTGTATGTGGGTTGCAGGCAAGTCTGCAAGCAATTTGGGTTCGTTTGATGCCCATTTTTTCAGTTCAAATCCACCTCGCCCTAATAACTCAATTAATTGATTTTTCATAAGCATGATTTGATCAAAATCATTGCAACTTACTACGCAGTCGTCTATATAGACGCTGTCCTTTAAAATCGCAGAAGCCAACGGTAAGTCTTGATAATCATCGGCTAATTTAAGCAAGGTTCGAATTGCTAAATATGGAGAACAGTTTACCCCGAAAGTCAAAGTTTTTAATTCGTAATCTTGCACCGATTCTTCAGAATTAAAACGCCATAAAATTCGTTGGTATTTATGTTGATTTTCCTCCACATTTATCATTCTGTACATTTTAGAAATATCGCTAACAAAACAATATTTATGTAGCCGAAAATTAAGCAAAATTTTAACTAAATCTCCTTGTAGTTTAGGACCCGTGTGAAGGGCTTGATTTAGGCTAGGCTTATTTAAAGAATGACTCGATGCGTCAAAGACAAGACGAACAGGCGTGCTACTCGAGCTTTCTTTTATAACCGCATGGTGAGCAATATAAAAATATTCATGAATTTCTGAGTTATTAGGGGGTGAAACTGCACGCATGTGACCCATATCCAAGTATTCTTGCATTACTTGTGAGTAAGAAGTAAATAATTTTTTATCATTTAGTAAACGTTTTTCAAGCGAGTACAACCCACGCAAAGCAAGGGTTCGGGTATCGCCGAAATCAACGGGATTGATTTTAAAAGGCAACGAAACGGTGTATCTACCGTCCACATCGCGTATAGTAGTTTTTTCAAAATATTTTTCGCAAAAAATATCTGAAGGTGAATTTTTCTCCACCGTAGGAACCTCTTCCAACTCCCAGAATTTTTGCAAAGTATTATTTAAATCAGGAGTGGAAATAGTTGCCATAAAAGTAGAAATATTTTTTGATGCAAAAGCAGCATTTTGCAGAGGCATTTTTCCGAGCAAAGTCCATCCGAAGACTGTATTAATACAAGAGGGGGTGTCTGGACCGAAATAAAGTCTACCTTCTTCTAAAAGTGATCCATAAAGGTCCGCGCCAATAAGAAGCTGAATTCCAGCTTGATTATACCAACTGGGATCAGCTAATTTTAGACCAGTTAAGTAGTGCAAAGAATTTTTGTTAAAAGATACACTTGGCATTTTATCGCAAACTTGGTCTATTAATACAGGTTCTAGACTAAAAATTTTCGATTTATTATCGATAGCAGCAATTTTACAATGCACCGCATGGCGCGCCGTAGTAGACATATCTCCTAAACCGTTTACATTAAGCGAAATGTTGGATTTAGGAAGTCCGAGTGCATTCGCACATTTTTTCGTTATAAAGGAGCACATGGCGCCATTATCCAAGATGGCGCGTATTTCGTGCCAATTTCCGTATGCATCACGGATGTGCAGCAAAGCAGTGCAAAGCAACGTGTCATAGTCGCCAAGCACAGTACCCGCGTGAATAGATTTATTTTCAGTAATCTGATTTTCTACGGGGTTAGTTTGTGATCCACTAGACGTCACAGAAGAAGAAGCAATCACCGAAGCTGGGGAGTTATTTTTTAGGCATAAAAGACTGTGGTGATTTAAAAAACAAAATCTACATCTTTTTTGTGAAGTGCACGAGTTTACTTGATGAAAACTAGCCATGCAGTTGGTGCATCCCTTATTATTTCTAATAAAATCAATGCGTTCTTGAATTGGTTTCACTAAAAAAGATTCACAGCTAAAAATCAGATGTGTATTTTTTGCTTTGCAGTAGAAACACGTGTTTTGTTTGGAATTTGGAGTTTTTTGTGACTGTCTGTTTGCAAGTAAAACTGTTTTATTTCGTGGATTACGGGGGGATCTCGAGAAGTTCCCTGGTCGTGAGTTTTGAACATTATTTTGTTTCATAGACAAAGATAAAGATTCAAGAGACGTGCAATGTTGCTCTAAAAATTTGTAAATATCTTCGTATTTTGGCATTAAATTAGAAGCGTGATTTTGTTCAAATAACTTACGCGTTCCGGGATCTAATCGATCCAAAAGCATGTTCGCAGTAATAAAGCACCAACTATGGGTCGCATATCCCATATTTTTTAAGCAATCAAGGTTTTCTTTCTAAAACGTCATCATTGGATAGCCGAGGTGAGTTTTCGATAGATTTCCAGTAAGAAACCGCACGCAAGCGCTTATTGTCATATCTGGAAATCAGCGTATCGTAGCAAAGTAAATAATTATTTCCTTCAAGAGGTATATTTTTAATTAAATTTAAAGCAGGGCCTCTTAAAATCGTACGTAAATATTTAAACTTCTCAATGTCCGAGCTCTTACGCATATGTACAACCGCATTGTAAATCTCAATAAAGCTTGGAAACTCCTCAACATCGCCCGAAAAAGGAGGGACATTTAACTTGGGAAGAGAAAATTCTGGTTCCGGAAAAATAATTGTTTGATTATTTACCTCATTGTGGCTTCGATTTATTTCTTCAGCCTCCACCTCAAATAAATCATAGTGCAAAGCCTCAACCTCTACGCATCTATCCAAAAAATCTTTTTGTATTTTATTCTGAGCTTCCAGAGCTTCAGAATCGTCTGAAATCAAGATCAGTAAAGCATTATGATGCTTTTTAAAGCTCTTACAACAAGAAGAAAGTTTTTTAAAGTTAACTTTAAACTTTGTGTGAGCAGCTGGATTTGTTTTCGCCTGATTGGCATAGTGTTCAAGCACACTCAACTGATTGATTGCAGTTTGACGCAAGGCCTTAGCCGAGCTTACCTTTTTTTCGGTATCGTTTACCATTTTAAAAGGTTAAAGTGTAAAGTAAAGCAATAGTTAACAAGGGAAGCAAATTTAAAAAATATATCGTACTACTTTTCAAATTCCCTCGTAAACCAAGATTCAAAGCAATATTAAAAGGCCAGCGGCTTTTAGCAAATATCGAGTAAAGAACAGCAAGTTTTTAGCAAAAAGTATAAATGCTAATAAATATGCACAAAAAATTTAGCAACTGATAAGAGTTTCTGAATTTGTGTAGGTACGCAAGGAAACGCAAGCCTTACATACATCGACAGCGCAATAATTTTTAATTTTGAAAAAAAAATAAATTTTTCAAAATATTTATGCAATTTGTATATTGCACAATTAAAAAATGCAATGCAAGTTGGTACGTGCAACGTACAATAGACACACCGTAGATAAAATGTAAAACCTAAGATATGCCTTGTCTCAAAAAGACGCAAAGTAAAGTCCTAACTTCAAACACAATTATGCAACTCTGAGAGCACCTATTACGCAGAACGGGAAATCCGGCTCGAAGGACCAAAAAATGGTCGGTCGAGACGTCTTTCGCATGAAAAAGTCAACAAACCAACCGAACTGTAGCAATAGGGATCTCCAGTCCAATAGTTCCCACTCTTAGGTTACACTTTTGTGTTTCTAGTTAGGAATAGTAGCATAGGGAATAAGTAAAAAATGTAAAGAAACGCAGCTCAAAAACACTTTGACTTACCCTTGGATGAAAGGAACTTGGTACATGGACAACTGCACAGTCGAATCCAAATAATTCCAATCAAAGTAGTAGCAGTAGCACTTCAAAGCAATCCATAAATGTTTATACACGACCGCTGTCTTAAAAAACACGCATGTGATTTCACTTGGCGATCAATATATATCACTGGTATGGAGAGTACCCCAAATACTCGCATGAGCTCCGTATAGCAAGACGGACGTTGGAGCACTGCTATATATGTAGCAATACAGCAGTAAAAAGGTATGTATAAAATTAGGGAAAACTTAAATTAAAAAAGGATGGAAAATGGATATACTCAAGGTAGAAAAAGCAAAAATAATAAAGTAAAGTCAATGCATTCTTGAGCATATAATTCACCGCGCAAATTCAAATTTTTACCCTTTTTGTAGGCAAGGCATATCTTAGTAACTAAATTAGTTTAAACCAAGAAATAAAAGTAACTTTAAGTATAAAGTTTTAGCATAACTCTAGCAAAAAAAAAGAAAATAAAAAGCATTCTAATTTAGATAAATGTCTCTAAATTTTATATCTTAAACGCCGGGACGAAGCACCTGTACGGTTTTGTCTTATTACTATTAAGATTCAAAAAATAATATACTTGCTAGAATAGAATGTTGAATTACTTTTAATAAAAAAAAGTATTCTCTGGTTTAATGCTGTATTATGGTTTTGTACTACTCGTATTTTTAACATTTACAAAGAAATGTTTGTATCATTAAAGGTTTATGAATGTTTTCAAATTGACTTGACAACAATCTCTGGAGATCATTTACTCAAACAAACCTGCCTATGGTTTGAGGTTATGCTGCTTCTAATAGTTCAATGTTCTAAGTGGAAAGCGAATATCGAAATGAACTTTTGGACAATTTGTCCAGCTTGTTGATAATATCAGTCCAAAATATTCGACGGCGTACCAGCTTGAGAGCATTGAAGGGTGTGAGCGATATCATCGAGTATTAAATGAAATGAATACGTTAGGTCTTATATAAATGACGCATTAACAGATTAGAATTAATAAATTATGTTTTATGCTTTTTGTTATAATACAACTCTGGAAGTTTACCATGACGCTTACTATCAGGAGGTTAGGCATAGGTTGCAAATTTCACAAAAAAAAGGCAAGAGATTTTATGATAAAAGCAAAAGAAAAACGTAAAATCAGGTATCCTCTCAAAATCTTGATCTGAAAAAGGAGACTTGGTAATGATAACAAACGAAAATCGAACTAAATTTGACCCTTGAATTAAAGGTCCTTTCGAAATAAGTGAAGTAGATGATGTAAATTTTGTCATAAAAAATTGAAGGAAAAAAAAACAGAACCTTAATGAATAATAGTTTTAGTTGTATTGTCTTGAATTTAAGAGAACCGTCTTATCTATAGTGTACTCTTGTAAATTGTAATGTTAGTTCATCATGTTAGGGTACCTTTTGTAATAAATAAATAAACCTAATGTTCATAAAAACCGATTAGAAAAATACAATGCGAAATAAAACTATATTTTTTCACACAACTGTAATTTATACTTTATATTTTATTTTTATCTTGTTTGATGTTAAGATCATATTCTTATATTATATCGCCTCCTTAGCGCAACAACTAGATAACTCTAAATTTATGCATTTTGACTCTTTGTTTAAAACTGGTAGACAATGATTGAGTAGAAATAGAATTTCGAAATTTCATTGTTTTTATTTATTTTTAAACACGACGTTTCGGTTAGTAAGTATCTCTAACCGTTTTCAGTTTACATTTGTATTTCCTATGCATTGTAAGTTATCCAGTTAAAGCTGAATTATTTTTTATCTCTTTTTATTACAACATCTAGATATCTTGTATGAGCAACCAAACTTGTTTAAAGAATGACAAGAAATAGATATCTCCGAAAATGCACATTTTATAAAAAAGATATCATGAGATTTTTAGTTTTAGCACTGGCATTATTGAGTTTCAAGTTATCTAGTTGTTGCACTAAGGGGACGATATTGTTATTCATGTATTGCTACAAATTATGAAATTTATAAATATTTTTAAGATTTCATGGTAGCATAGAAATATTTAACAATATACATAAATAAACATAATACAAATTTAAATTTAAAAAAAATTATTGATTGGTTTAGAAAAAAAAAACGGTTACATTACATCTTTTCAAACCCTGGCCAGGAACAAGTTAACTTAAATGAGTGTAATTTATCAGGATAAATTCCAATCATTTAAAAAAAGGGAAGATTTGATGCAACCAAAATAGTAAACGTAGTAAAGATATTTTACTTAAGCAATTTTATTCCTATTATACTAACCTACGTATTGATTGTAAATTTGGGTAATGTAAGCATAACAATATTTCTATAATACATCAGCCCTATAGTAACAGTTGACTTGATCATTTACTTAACCCTTTCGACCCATAGGGCAAAAGTATTACAGTTTTTATTTTTTACTCATTTTGGAGGTAACTAACTCCTCAACTTGTCTTTTTATCAAAAAATAATTATACCACATTTTTTAATCATAATTAGCCCGATATTAATTTGGTAGTGGTAGATTTCTATAATTAATTTAATGTGCATATTTATATCGCGGAAAATGTGTTTTCAGTAGAACTTTCTGCTTGGTTGTAGTCACATTGGTTGCATTTAAAGCAGTCGATTTATTTCGCATTTTAATGTCGCAACAAATGTTTTTTCATATTAGACTTGTGCTTGGCCTTGTAGTCAAACTAGTGGCATCTAAACCAATCACATTCTTATGTTCTAACTGGTGATTATTTAAAGCGAACTTCTGTGTAGAACTTTTATGTCGCAGCAAATGTCTTTTCAGTTCACCTTTCCGCTTGGCCTTGTAGGCACAGTGGTTGCATTTAAGCCAAACGATTTCATTTGCATTTTTATGTTGTAGCAAATGTGATTTTAGTTGACCTTTCAGCTTTGCCTTGTAGTCACACTGTTGACATTTAAACCAATCGATTTCAGTTACATTTTTATGTTGCAGCAAATGGACTTTTAAATAAGGTTTCTGCTGGGCCTTGTAGTCATACTGTTCACATTTAAACCAATCGATTTTACTTCCATTTTTATGTCGCTGCAAATGTTTTTTCAGTCGATATTTCAGCTTTGCCTTGTAGTCACACTGTTTGCATAAAAACCAATATCTGCACTTGTATGATGCAACAAAATATGTATTTTCAGTTGCAATTTCAGCTTGGCCTGGTAGTCACACTGTTGACATTTAAACCAATCGATTTCAGTTGCATTTTTATGTTGTAGCAAATGTGATTTTAGTAGATCTTTCTGATTGGCCTTGTAGTCACAGTGGTGGCATCTAAACCAATCGATTTCACTTCCATTTTTATGTTGCAGCAAATGTCTTTTTAGTTGACCTTTCTGCTTGGCCTTGTAGTCACACTGTTTGCATAAAAACCAATCGATTTTATCTGCACTTGTATGACGCAACAAAATATGTGTTTTCAGTTGCGATTTCAGCTTGGCCTTGTAGTTGCAGTGGAGACATCCAAAGAAGTTGTGCTGTTTTGCTATCCAATTGATTTGATAATCGCAATGGGGCTCTTGAAGTGGATTTTCCTCAGTTCTGAAATGTAAGAAAAAAAGTAGCAGCTAGAAGCAATCTTTCACAGGCAAATCTAGTGTTGTGGCAAAAATTGGGAAAGGTATGTTTGTCTAATACTCTATTCGCTTAGAGGCCTTCATGCACTTTTCCTGTTAATGCAAAGTTGACTCCGAGAATTCAAAGCCCTTATATTTGGGAACACAAGTTCACTTATTGGACATCTGTCAACTCATGCCAAATACAAAATGGCGGCTCAAACATGAAAAACAGAATAATTTTGGAAAATTGACAACTTTTTTATATCTAAACCGATTTTTTTATAAATTAATTTTATTTTATTTGGATTATAGTGCAGTTTTTAAAAATCTATTAATCATTTACATTATTTCAAAAGTTTCTGTGTCTGAAAAAATATATATATATTCCTTAACATCATGTATCTTAACTTTAAAATACCTGTACTAAACTTTGTTTCGCTTTTCATTTATTTGAAAAGCCAGGCTTCATCAAAAGGGGCATTATTGAGTCGGATCACGATTATTGTAGTGTCATTGGACCACTATATGTATACCAAATTTCATCCAAATCGGATAATGGGAAGTGTGTCAAAAACGCATTTTTCTATAGAAGCGGGTGGGGGTAGGAGTGGGAGGATATTTTTTTTCAATGTTGTATTGTCATCGGACCACTATATGTATACCAAATTTCATCCAAATCGGATTTTTTCTTGGAAGGGGGATGGGGTAGGGGTGAGAGGATATTTTTTTCTTAATGTTGTATTGTCATCGGACTACTATGTGAATACCAAATTTCATCCAAATCGGATAATGGTAAGTGTGTCAAAAACGTATTTTTGTATGAAAGGGGGTGGGGGTAGGAGTGGGAGGATATTTTTTTCTTAATATTGTATTGTCATCGGATCACTATATGTGTACCAAATTTCATCCAAATCGGATAACGGGAAGGGTGTCAAAAACAAATTTTTCTATAGAAGCGGTGGGTATAGGGCTGGGAGGATATTTTTTTCTTAATGTTGAATTGTCATGTTTATCCAAATCGGATAATGGGAAGTGTGTCAAAAACGCTTCACAAGATTTGATAGTTAGATAGAACATGTGAAGCTAAATAAAAGATTGTAAAAAACGAGTCAGTTACTTGTAGAGCAGGTCAGTAACCTGTAAGTATTCTAACAGGTAACTGATGCACAGGTAACTGACGATTTTGTCACGTTTTGTCAGATATTATTAATACTACTGAAATTGAGTCTAATAAACAAGAAAACTCAAAAAGTGTATCCTATTGTAATTATGTATCACCATTTTTTAAATTGTTTTTTTGTTATTCTACCTTTTAAAAACTTACCAGGTTACTGATCAAACTGAAAGTTACACACGCGTATGGATCGGTTAAAGGACACACCCACTGTCTTAGACGTGTGACATCGAATTAAACCGTTCGCGCGTTTTCCGAATCACAGAGCTCTTTTTCACTTAGCAACTGAAGGTCAAGAATGATCCAATAATGCCAAATGGATAAAACATCTGAAGGCACAGGTAACTGATGCAATTTTTGGTGACAAAGTTGAAATTTGAATATTTAAAAACAAGTAACTTTAAAACAATTCTGGTTTTGACTATTTATATAACTAAAGGTTGTTTTTTAATGTTTACTAAAGAAATTACACCAATAAATAATTATAAGAACTTAATTTAGTTAAAATATAGTAAAATTCTAATGGTGACACTCCAGGTTACTGACGATTGTTACATAAAACCTCTGTTATCTAAAGGAAATATTTTTTATAATCTTCCAAAAATGAACTTGCTTGTTAGTTATTTAATAGAACTATAAAAATAAAATTACTTTTATATCCAAAAAAATGTTTTTGTGTAGGTCACATCAAAATCCGTCACTTTCGAGATATTCACCCATATAGGATTTTTAAAGTTTGAGGAGTGGGGAAAAAAGGAATTTAGCAAAAAAGGAAATCAGCCACCGCCAAATGATTCTTTGATTAATTATGATTAAAAAATGCATAAATTATTTAGTAAACTCCGATGCATCCCCACATTTTCCGCCAAAATCTTCCCTGATCTTCGCTAGATATAAGGCCCGAAATGTTCTAAAAATCAGTTTTTTGCGATTTTTTTTTGAAAACTAATAACTTTTTCAGAAGAAGCTAAATTATTTGGTCTATACTATAAAATTAAGAAGAAGCCTAACATTTAAAATACTCTGCCAATCTATGGGCACCTAAGCTCACACTAGGTACTATAGTTATAGTGTACGTGTGAGCTAATATAACTAAAAACTGAAATATATTTTATTCAACTCCAGACTCAATTACCTTTCGTTTGATACCACACAAGCCAGGTTTTGACTTAAACTCTAATTTTTAAAATCTACCCCCACCCTTTTTTTAAAACTAAAATGTATTTTCTTTAACTCCAGACTTAATTACCTTTCGTTTGATATCACACACGCCATATTTTCACATAAACTCTCATTTTTGAAATCTACCCGCACCCTTTTATTTGGCTTGCGTTCATTTTCAAATGGGACTAATTTTTAAAATGTACCCCGACCCTTTTTTTTTTAACTAAAATGTATTTTGTTAATTTTCAGACTCAATCACCTTTTGTTTGATATCACACACGCCATATTTTTACTTAAACTCTAATTTTTGAAATCTACCTCCGGCCTTTTTTTTGAATAAACTTAAATGTATTTTGTTTACCTCCACAATCAATTACCTTTCGTTTGATGTCACACACGCCATATTTTCACATAAGCTCTAATTTTGTTTATCTACACCCACCCTTTTATTTGCCAGTGTTCATACGTCACGTTAAAACCCCCTCGTGACATATGGTAGTGGACGCTGGTAATGATAACAAACGAAAATCGAACTAACTTTGACCCTTGGTTTAAAGATCCTTTCGAAATAAGTGAAGTAGATGGTGTAAATTGTGTCAATTCAAGCGGAAAAAAAAGAACCTGAGGTTCATATAAACCGATTAGAAAAATATAATGCGAAATAAGACTACATTTTTTCACACAAGTGTAATTTTATTATGTTATTCATCTATTGCTACAAATTATGAAATTTATTACCATATAAATTAAAATTGAAAAAAAATTAAATTGATTGGTTTAAAAAAAAACGGTTACATTACATCTTTCCAAGCCCTGGCCAGGAACAAGTTAACTTGAATGAATGTAATTCATCAAGATTTTTTCATTCATTTGAAAAAAGGGGAAGATGTGATGCAACCAAAATAATCAACGTTTAGATATCATAATTAAGCAATTTTATTCCTATTATACTAACCTACGTATTGATTATAAAATTTGGGTAATGTAAGCATAACAATATTTCTATAATACATTAGTTATAGAGTAACAGCAGATTTATTTAACCCTTTCGACCCGTAGGGCAAAAGTATCTCAACTTGTCGTTTTATTAAAAAAAAAATTATACCACATTTTTTAATCATAATTAGCCAGATATTCATTTGGCGGTGGTAGATTGTTTAAATTAATTTAATTTGCATTTTTATGTGGCGGCAAATGTGTTTTCAGTTGAACTTTCTGCTCGGCCTTGTAGTCACATTAGTTGCATTTAAACCAATCGATGTCATTTGCATTTTTATGTTGCAGCAAATATTTTTTCGGTGGATATTTCTGTTTGGCCTTGTAGTTACACTTTTAGCATTTAAACCAATAGATTTATTTTGCATTTTAATGTCGCAACAAATGTCTTTTCATATAGCCCAGTCATATTAGGTGAAAAAACTGTGAAACTTGGAAAAAAATAGGTGCAAGCTGGATTTTTGTATAATTATTCCTAAGCATCTGGGATACATCCTCACATATTCTTCGCCAAAATCCCTTTTCAGCTTCGCTAGATCTGGGTCCTAAAAATCAGTTTTTTGCAATTTTCTCGAAAACTAATAACTTTTGTAAAAAAAGTGAAGAAAGAAAAACGACGCAAAATCATCCGGTCTATAATATAAAATTAAGGAAAAACCTAACCTAACATTTTAACAAATATATTTAAAAAAAATGTTTTCTTTTAATTTTATTTTTTTCCCACTCCCACAATTATAACGTTTATACAGTGTGTCCCGGATGGAGTTGACAAGAGGAAAAAATCCTTTATTTTTGATTATACGAAAAATAACACCCTGTACATCTAATCACAGATTTTATAAAGATAGAGTTTTTTCCGTAAAATCAAAAATAAAGGATTTTTTCCTCTTGTCAACTCCATCCGGGGACACACTGTATAAACGTTATAATTTTATAATATACCAAAATATTTGAAGAAAGTTGACGTCCTTAGAATTTACAGTGAGGAAGGGTTAGCGGGAAATAAGGACAACGTTAGAAACCCTCTTTATTTTCTGGCGACGTTTCGACGGTTGTTTTCCGTCTTTTTCAAGCCTTAACCCATTAATTTTAAGGCTTGAAAAAGACGGAAAACAACCGTCGAAACGTCGCCAGAAAAGAAAAGAGGGTTAAATCTGTAACGTTGTCCTTATTTCCCGCTAACCCTTCCTCACTACCAAAATATTATTTTATTTATAATTACATAATATTAATTATATATTTTGATTCAAAAAGATTTTTTCAGAAAATTAAATCAAAATATAATTTTGGGTAAAATTACAAATTAAATAAGTTTCTTAATTTCCCATATTTTGACGCTGTTTCTACATATAAGTATAAATTTTGAAAAGAAAATTAAAAACCCATTTTTTTTTGTGGAGAGTCCCTAACTGTATAAAAATATGATTTTTAAAATCCCCTTGGCGGTCCGGCTGGTACTGACCATTTTCCTAACCTTTACATAAAGTTGTTCAACTTTTAAAAAACAAAAACTAAATTTTTGTAAATCGAGTTTTATACAATTGGGGACCAAGCTTAATATTATAAAGTATTAACATTTTAGTCACCTACAGGGTAGAAAAAAAATAAAATTTAAAAAAAAAACATTTTTTTTAAATATATTTTTTAAAAAAGGGTTAGGTTTTTTTATAATTTTGTGTTATAGACCAAGTGATTTAGCGTATTTTTTCTCTCTTAACTTTTTTTGAAAAAGTTCTTAGTTTTCAAGAAAATCGCAATAAACTGATTTTTAGGACATTTAGGGCCTTATATCTAGCGAAGCTCAAGGGGAATTCTGGCGGAGCATATGCGGGGATGTATCCCAGATGCTAAGGAATAAGCATACAAAAATCCAGCTTGCACCTATTTTTTCCAGGCAAATTCCTAATATGACTGGGCTAATATTAGACTTCTGCTTGGCCTTGTAGTCAAACTGGTGGCATCTAAACCAATCACATTCTAATGTTGGAACTGGTGGGTATTTAAACCGAACTTCTGTTTGCCCTTGTAGTCAGAGGTTTTTAAATCAATTAATTTTATTTATATTTTGATGTTGCAGCAAATGTATTTTCAGTTGACGTTTCTGCTTGGCTTTGTAGTTACATTGGTTGCATTTAAACCAATTAATTTCATTTGCACTTTTATGTCGCAGCAAATGTACTTTTAGTTGACCTTTCTGCTTGGCCTTGTAGTCACATTCGTTGCATTTAAACCAATCGATTTCACTTGCCTTTTTATGTTGCAGGAAATGTATTTTTAGTTGACGCTTCTGCTTGGCTTTGTAGTCACATTGGTTGCATTTAAACCAATTAATTTTATTTGCACTTTTATGTCGCAGCAAATGTACTTTTAGTTGACCTTTCTGCTTGGCCTTGTAGTCACATTGGTTGCATTTAAACCAATCGATTTCACTTGCGTTTTTATGATGCAGGAAATGTTTTTTTACATGACATTTCTGCTTGGCCTTGTAGTCACATTGGTTGCATTTAAACCAATTAATTTCATTTTCATTTTTATGTTGCAGTAAATGTATTTTTAGTTGACCTTTCCGCTTGGCCTTGTAGTCACATTGGTTGCATTTAAACCAATCGATTTCACTTGCATTTTTATGTTGCAGCAAATGTCTTTTCAGTTCACTTTTCCGCTTGGCCTTGTAGGCACATTGGCTGCATTTAAACCAAACGAATTCATTTGCATTTTTATGTTGTATCAAATGTCTTTTTAGTTGTTGTTTCAGCTTGGCCTTGTAATCACACTCTTGGCATTTAAACCAATCGATTTCATTTTCATTTTTATGTTGTAGCAAATGTCTTTTTAGTTGATTTTTCAGCTTGACCTTGTAGTCACACTGTTGGCATTTAAACCAATTGATTTCATTAGCATTTTTATGTTGCAGCAAATGTATTTTGAGACCAGACTTCCGCTTGGTCTTTTAGTCGCACTGGCTGCATCCAAACTGCTTCTTACATTTGGTCTGGTAATTGCAATGATGACATTCGAAGCAGTTGAACTCATCAACGCTTTTGTGTTGTAACAAACTGTGCTGTTTTGCTCTCCAATTGATTTGATAATCGCAATGGGACCCTTGATGTGGATTTTGCTCAGTTCTAAAATGTAAGAAAAATAAATGGATCCAGACGGATCTGATACCTTCCTAGCTAGCCTTAGAGTCCCTGTATGTTGACATTCCAAATATGTCAACATACAGGGACTCTAGCTAGCCTATTAGCACACTTCAAGTAGACTCATGATATATCAGCCTTTAAAACAGTTTTTTGTAAATATCTCAGAAACTAAAGCTGTTATGAAGTTTTTGGTTATTACATATATAATTAAGCAAAATGTAGTCTACTATATTCCGTAAATCATTGATACGAGGCTCCGTTAAAAAACTTGCATTTTTGTAATTTTTTAATTGTCAAAAAACTAATGCTAATTTAATGGATTTTGACCAAAATCTAATCAGCTCGTTATAGTGTCGAACAATATTATACTTGAAATCGGTTCAGCGGTTTAGGAGCTATCGTATTACGGACAGAAATCATATACACATACACAGACAGGCATCACGATAATATTGCTAAAATAGATCTTAATACACCCAAATAACACATTTTCGGCGTTATCTCAAAAAAAAAATTTCCTCGAAAATAATACCTTCTCTAGCCATTGCTACACGGGCTAGAAAGGTAAATATTGCAGCTAGATGCAATTTTTCACAGGCATATTTAGCTTTGTGGTAAAAATTGGGAAAGATATCTATAATAACACAATTCCACTTATTGGCCATCTGTCAAACTCATCCCAAATAGAAAATAGCGGCTCAAACATGAAAATTTTGGAAAATTCACATCTTTTTTATTTCTAAACCGATTTTTTTCTAAATTAATTTTATTCTACTTGGATTATAGTGCAGTTTTATAAAAACTATTAATCACTTACATTATTTTAAATGTGTCCGAATCCTTAACATCATGTATCTTAACTTTAAAATACATGTATTAATTTTGTTTGCTTCGCTTTTCATTTATTTGAAAAACCAGGGTTAAGGGTTTGTCAAAAGGCCATATAAAAGGGCTTGAGCCCAAATAAAATAACTTTATCAAAAGGGGCATTATTGAGTCGGATGATGTCACGCATCGACGTTGTCCTCCTTACAGTCGCCTGCCAAGCATACTGATAATTTTAAATATCTAGCACGCGTCCAACGTGACGTATCCAGCCGCAAGCGCCAATCCATTGTGACATATTTCGGTGAATTTGTTAATTTGGCTTAAACATGTTAAAAAAAATATAGATATTTCGACAACCACTGAGGTCTTTCTAATATATATTTAAAATATATTTCTAAATAAAAAAACTGAAAAAGTATTTTTTCTAAAAAATATATATTTTTGCTTAATTTTAAAAAAATGTTAACAATAAACGTACAGTATCTGTTTCTTTAAATTAATTAATAAATGGAAATGGCCACGTAGCAGGACCGAAACGCGTTGTCTATGAGTTAGTATGAAAAGATGTCTTAATTTCGAAAACTTTGAAGCTTTTTTTTTCAAGTAGCTTCAAGAGCTGTGGAGGATGAAAAGTTTGCCTCTCTTTTGCCACTATACAAGGTGCCAAAATAAGAAAAACACCTCCCTGTTTTCAAGATAGAGGATTATTTGATTAATTATGATTAAAAAATGTTGTATAAATTATTTGATAAACTCCGATACATCCCCACATATTCTCAGCCAAAAACCTCCCTGATCTTCGCTAGATATATGGCCCGAAATGTTTTAAAAATCAGTTTTTTGCGATTCTCTCGAAAACTCTCAGAAAAAGTAAATAGATAAAAATACGCAAAATTATTCGGTCTATAATACAAAATTAAGAAAAACCTTTAACATTTAAAAAAATATATTAATTTTTTTTTTAAATGTTGATACTTTATAATATTAAGCTTGATCCCCACTTGTACAAAACGCTATTTACTCAAACTTCGTTTTTGTTTTTTTGTAGATAGACAACTTTAAGTCAAGGTTAGGAATTAATGAAATTTTGAAAATTTTAATAATTTTCAAAATAATTAATTTTTGTCACATCATGACCATTTTAACATAACAAAAAACCTTACGTTCTACGTCAAACAAACTGACAGTGGGTTTATTTACAGATTTCCGACCCCGGTGCACGTACTTGAAACAAAACTTTACGAAAGCCTAGTAAGGTTTTTTGAAAGGTTTCAAAAAATCATTACAGGCCTTGTAGTTGCATTTAAATCAATACATTTAATTTGCATTTTAATGTAGCAACATATGTCTTTTAATAAAAGACTTTTGCTGGACCTTGTAGTCACACTGATGATGTAACTGGTGATTAATCTTCAACTAAATCCCTCTAAATGTAACCTCATCCTCTTTGGTTCACGTCAAAACCTCAAAAAAATTGTCAATTTTTCTATTTACATAGAGAATACTCTCCTTCCAGTATCTACTTCTGTAAAAAATCTTGGAGTTTACATTGACAGCTGTTTAAAGTTTGACAAACATATTAACAGCTTACTACCTAAACCTTATTATGCAATTAGACTCTTGTATGCTAGCAGACAATTCTTAAACAGGAAACTAAAAACAATGCTTTGCGAATCTCTAGTTTTATCTCATTTTGTTTATTGTGACACTGTTTATGGTAATTTCTTAAATGTTCTTGAAAAGGCACGCATACAAAGAGTACAGAATGCATGCTGTAGATTTGTGTTTGGCCTTCGCAAATATGATCACATCTCAGATAAAATATCTGAACTCAACTGGCTTACTATGGAGACACGTCGCAAACTCTATTTTTCTGTTTTTGTGCATAAAATAATCTCCACTCATACACCTGACTATCTGGCTGAGAGAGTAATAAAAACTTCCAATATCCACTCAAGGAATACCAGAAGTTCAAGTAACTCAACTTTTTGGATACCGAGACACAGATCTGCAGTGTTTCAAAAAAGCTTCTCCTACTGTGCAATCAAAACTTACAATAATATACCTCCTTCTCTGAAAGGCCTATCTGTTGTAACATTTAAACGTGAATTTAAAAGACAGTTTATCACCAGGTTATAGTAATAAAAACCAATGAACATATGATATAAATGTAAATATTTTTGTCGCATATGACCTGATTTTATCCATATTTTTCCTTAAATAGTACTTCACAGTGTTTAACTCTATTTATTATTTGGTAGGTATAGGGAGGAATAAAACATTCCAAAAATTTCAATTTATAATTTTTATTTTCTTTTTTGAGGTTAAGTGTAAGAATAGCACCTTAATTAATTCAGATTAATAAGGAAGCTAAACTTCGCCTCAGGCTCAATTTATTGTTTTGTACTCTTAGTTTAATGCAGTAAACTTGTTACATTAGGAATATTTATTTCGTTATATGTATATTACATTGATGGGCTAATAAAGACGATTTAAATTATTGAAAGCGTACTTCTATTTAGCCTTGTAGTCAGAGGTTTTTAAACCAATCGATTTCATTTGCATTTTTATGTTGAAGCAAATGTGCTTTAAGTTGGCATTTCTGCTTGGCCTTGTACTCACATTGGTTGCATTTAAACCAATCGATTTCATTTGCATTTTTATGCTGCAGCAAATGTATTTATAGATGACCTTTCCGCTTGGCCTTGTAGTCACATTGGTTGCATTTAAACCAGTCGATTTCATTTGCATTTTTATGCTGCAGCAAATGTGTTTTTAGTTCAGATTTCTGCTTGACCTTGTGGTCACACTGTTGGCATTTAAACCAATTAATTTCATTTGCACTTTTATGTCGCAGCAAATGTTTGTTCAGATCACCTTTCCGCTTGGCCTTGTAGGCACAGTGGTTGCATTTAACCCAAACGATTTCATTTGTATTTTTATGTTGTAGCAAATGGAATTTTAGTTGATCTTTTCGCTTGGCCTTGTAGTTACACTGTTGGCATTCAAACCAATCGATATCATTTTTATGTTGCAGCAAATGTGCTTTAAGTTGACGTTTCTGCTTGGCTTTGTAGTCACATTGGTTGCATTTAAACCAGTCGATTTCATTTGCATTTTTATGCTGCAGCAAATGTGTTTTTAGTTCAGATTTCTGCTTGACCTTGTGGTCACACTATTGGCATTTTAACCAATTAATTTTATTTGCACTTTTATGTCGCAGCAAATGTTTTTTCAGATCACCTTTCCGCTTGGTCTGGTAGGCACATTGGTTGCATTTAAACCAATCGATTTCATTTGCATTTTTATGTTGCAGCAAATGTGCTTTAAGTTGACGTTTCTGCTTGGCCTTGTAGTCGCATTGGTTGCATTTAAACCAATCGATTTCATTTTCATTTTTATGTTGTAGCAAATGTACTTTTAAATGACATTTCTGCTTGGCCTTGTAGTCACACTGTTTGCATAAAAACCAATCGATTTTATCTGCACTTGTATGACGCAACAAAATATGTCTTTTCAGTCGCGATTTCAGCTTGGCCTTGTAGTTGCAGTGGGGGCATCCAAACAAATTGTGCTGTTTTGCTATCCAATTGATTTGATAATCGCAATGGGACCCTTGATGTGAATTTTGCTCAGTTCTAAAATGTAAGAAAAAAAATAGCAGCTAGAAGGAATCTTTCACAGGCAAATCTAGCGTCGTGGCAAAAATTGAGAAAGGTATCTAAGAGAATTACTTAGGTCCAACCTACTGTTAATAAAAATCCAAAATTTGAGAAGACAAGTGGGTAGTCACATTCTAAGTTTTGTTGAATTTAAACTAAAACCTCTAAACTAATTATCAGTAAAGAAACATAAGATTTTTCTATTTGAAGAATATTTTGCAGTTTGTTATTTTGGTAAGTTAAAGTATTTATTTTAATATTTTGGGTCTTGTTTGTTTTACAGGTCATAAGAAAAGTCTTGTAACAATTTGTAAATTGCACAGAGTTTTATGTTGTATCCATTAAAGTTTGTAACGTTTTTAAAACTGTTTTAGATTTATTTTATACACACAAGAGATCTACTATGGTACCCTCGTTTTAGGGCTCGATTTAAAATAAAATCGTATACGACAATATCAAGATGAAGTTTTTAACTTTAAGCTTCTGTTGAAAATCGAGCTTCGCAAGTGGGGGTAAGTTTTTTATCTCCACTAGAAATGAACTGAACTCCCCCCCAAAAAAAGCATAGAATTTGAGACATCCTGTACTTACTCAGATGAGCTGTCATCTAGCATGAGCTCTTCCTGCTTGATTTCTTCAGTCTTCAATTCAAACTCCTCAACTTCTGATTTCACACTGAATAATGATGATTCAAGATATTTGCTATCTGACTGGCTGAAAAAAATTTTGATAAAATACTTTAGAAAAATTTAATCTGGGATTGTATCTACAAGAAATTGTATGTTTGTATTTTTTGACTAGTTTAAATATGTAAAAGCATGTAGTTTTTGAAAATTTTTGATGGGAGAATATTGTTACCAAATTTTAAATTGCATTATATTTCAATAACATGTATATTAAATTAGCAGAACAACTTTGAAAACAAAAAAAATGTATATGCTGATAATTTGCCGTTAATAATCCATAAATTGCTAAATGTATATAAAGTTACACAGTACACCTATAGAAGTAATAGATTTACCAAAAAAAAATTTTAGGGCACAATTTGCCGTTAATTATACGTAAATAAGTGGTAAAAACAAAAATTTGTCGTGCTCGTTTTTTGAAAGTGACGTTCGATTAACGCTATATAAAGTTAGTAGAACACCCAAAGGAATATTGGTTTTAACTAATTTTTGCTTAGTGCATACTTAGCAATTAATTATCCGTAAAGTAGTTGTGAAAACAAAAAATTTGCCGTCCCGTTAAAATGATATTGTTTTCCCCTAAATTTACCGGGTGTTAATTAAATATGTGTCATGTGTCAAAAATTCAATTCACAAGGTTCATTTTTGTGACAATTTTTTGAAAAACGTTTCATTGCCAAGCTACAGGGCTTTTTTTAGTTTTTATTTATTTATTACTCCTGCAGTTGTTAAAATATTTAGCTCAAATTTGATACACAGATTACCCTTTAGGGGTTAAAAGATTTCTGAGGCTAATCACTTTCAAAACTCTACTGGAAGTTATTTTAAGTGTTATGCTTCCTTCTCTCCCTCTGAAACAAGTAAACTCTTATGTTATGTTATCCTTGGAACCTTGTATATTAAATTATGTATATTAAATTATAAGGAAATAATTTACTCGAGGGGTGAACAGCTCTCACAATCGGTGTACACATTTCTCACAATCTTACACAATCTTTACACAATCCCTCCCAATCACTCACAATCTGTCACAATCTTACCACAATCCTTCACAATCCCTCACAATCTTTACACAATCCATCCCAATCACTCACATTCTTTCACAATCATCCCACTATCCCAATCACTCACAATCTGTCACAATCTTACCACAACCCCTCACAATCTTACAACAGTCCTTCACAATCCGTTGCAAAGGAAAGTATAGACATGATGACCTTTTTTGTTCTTTTTTTTTTTGTGGTCGCAAGAATTTTTGATGGGCTGTCGACCCCCCGCCTCTTCAGGCTGCACAGTCCTCCACAATCCCTCGCAATCCTTCACAATCTTACCACAATCCCTCACAAACCAAAAAATTGTGGATTTTCACAATCGGTGTACACATTTTTGGTTAGCTGTTCACCCCTCGAATTTACCATTAGGGACATTTTGGGTCGCCTATTTTACACTTTGTTACCGTTATTGTTATTACTGAGTCTGCACATTAGCAGCTTTTCGCTCCTTTTTTGTTATGTACGGTAACGGCGCCCGGTACTTATGGTGGCCGGCCTTTAATGTTAACGCTATTTTTTAAGGTTTTTTTTTACGGGTATGCGCACTCGCAAGGAGATCCCTATCACGCTCGAGAAGCGGCAAGTGCGCGGAAATGTTGGTGTGTGTTGGTTTTGAAACGGTTCAGGTTGTGACCTGCAGGGAAAACTGTCGCAGGGAGTTTATTCCACAGCGATGCTGTTCTCCAAAGATATGAATTCTGATATAATGAGGTTCTTGGTGCCTCTATTCTGACAATAAATTGATGGTTACCATCTGTTTGACGTGTTCGCCTACTAGGTGCTACTCCCGGGGGATCATACGTGCCAACTCTTCAGAGCATTTTCCGTGATAATACCTGTAGAAGAGAGATAGATCGCCCACAGTTCTTCGAGACTATCCAAGCTATGGGTAAATGCGGGGTCATTGATCAGATTAATAGCTCGTTTTTGCATGGTGTTCAAAAGCATTAAGGTATGTTTGGGTGCCGCACTCCATATATGTGAGCAGTACTCCATAGTTGGTCGAATCTGGGCTTTGTAGAGTGTCAGCAGTTGGCCTGTTGTATACAGATGTCTTGTACGAAATAGCATCCCAAGCTTTTGGGACGCCCTTTTAGCTATATCTGCCACGTGACTGTGCCAAGACATATTGGTCTCTGCAGTGACTCCTAAGATGTTCAACTGGCTCTGCAATGTGACAGCACTTCCAGATAGCATGATGTTTGGCTCACCGGTGCTGGTCATTTTGAAAACAGGGCTGCTTGCGCGTTGAACTGTACAAGGTTTTTGTTGCCCCAGTCCTCTATTATCTCCAGGTCGTTATTTATCTGCGATATTTGAGTTAGTCTAAGGTAATAGAATTCACGTGCGGAGAGACATGTGGGTGGTATGGCTGAGGACACTACATTGCCATCATCTGCAAAGCAATAAAGTGGATTTACTGTTTTATCTATGAGGTCATTTATGTAAATCAGAAAAAGTGTTGACGAAAGGATTGCTTCCTGTGGCACACCAGCATTTATTTGGTAAGAGTTGGAGTTCCGGCCATCCAGTGCAACATAAATAGATCTATCCTTAAGGTAACTTTCAAACCAATTGCAAAGTTTCGGCGACAATCTCATTGCTTTGAGCTTGTTGAGCAGATTTTTATGCCAGACTTTATCGAATGCTTTAGATATATCTAAGGCAATTGTTCTTGTTTCACCCCGCAACTCAATCGCTTTTTGCCATAAGTGATTGACATATGTAAGTAAATCGCCAGTTGACCTATATTTTCGAAATCCGTATTGCTTGTCGTTGATAATTTTGTACTTTTCCAAGTACTTGGTTAGGTGATTATTCACAACTCTTTCCATTACTTTTGATATCACCGGAAGTAGAGCAATTGGTCTATAGTTTAACGGATCTGTCTTTTTTCCTTTCTTTGGAATGGGTTGTACTGCGGCAGACTTCCATGATGATGAATATACTCCTTGCCTATAAGATAAATTGAATAATTTTGCGAAAGTTGGGGTGAGTTCGCTAGCACAATTTTTGAGTACTATCGCGGGAATGCCATCTGGACCCATTGCTTTGTTTGTATCCAACTTTTTAAGGGATTTTCGTATTTCTCTGTGACAAAAGGGTACCTCAGGCATACTGTGGGAAACCCTTTCAATGAACGGTGGAGATTTTCCATTTGGCACTGTTAGGTTTGAGTTGAAGGAAAAGATTTTGGCCAGCATATTGGCTTTTCCCTCTGATGTTGTGGCTGAGTATTTTTATCTGTAAGTGGTGGTATGGATGACTTGGTGAAGTTAGATTCAACGGCTTTTGCAAGAGACCAAAATGACCTAGAACTACTTGGACAATTCAGCAACCTGTTTTTTATTCTTTGATTGTAAGTTTCTTTGGCGGCGTCAATAGTAATTTTGCAACTATTTCTGGCTTCTATAAATTCTGTGTGGTTTTGAGCGGTTTGTTGTCGTTTCCAAAGGTTATATGCTCTATGTTTTTCCTGTACAGCCGTTTGACACTGGCTGTTGAACCAGGGTTTTGCATTAGCTCTGCGTTTTATTGTATGTGGGATATATGCATCCATTCCAGATAAGATTACTTTTGTTATTTAATTACAGCAAATAGTGGGATCAGCTGTTTTAAAGCAAACCTCTTGCCATGGAAAATCCAGGTAAAACTGTTTAAGGTCATTCCATTTTGCCGATTTATAGTGCCACATTTTACGAGGAAGTGATTGTTGGCTTGGCGGTATGAACATTTCGCACTTTGTTCTTATAAGTTTATGATCGGATGAACCAAGTGGGGGATCTACTTGAATTTTACACAAGTCAGGATTTGTAGTTAGGAACAAGTCTAAAAGAGCTGCAAATTCACCCCTTTCTGAGATACGGGTAGGTTCATCGACAAGCTGCGTTAGACCACAACTTATGGCAAAAGCTTCTGCTTCCCTGCCTTCATGATCTGTTTTGTTGTGGTGTTTTAGCCAGGGTATATTGTGGACGTTGAAATCGCTTAAAAAACAATTTCCGCATGTGGATAGTTAGACTGTATACTATCACAGTTTTCGGATAATGTCGCAAAAAAGTTTTGATACTCGGTGTTACTTTGAGGTGAATTTCAGCCATATGATATCGAGGTTCGCTGGTTCTAGCTTCTCCTCTCGATGACATCAAAGGTCATTTTTAATGTACACACAAATCTCAAAATTTTGTCGAAATCGGTGGTGTAAGTCATAGCCGGGATAAAGATAGTTCACAATATGTGTTGACTCAATACTTAGTTAACTAAAATTTAAAAAAATTAAAATGGCGTATTCAAAATGGCGGATTTTCCCATTTATCAATTGATATGCATCAAACTTCGAACTTTGAGATCATTCAGGTTGCTGACTATTATTTTTAACTTAAACTAAAAAAAAATCAAAATGACGGATCCAAAATAATGGATTTTCCTTTGGGATGTTTCAGATCGCTGTTTATGATTTTTAACTTGAACTTAAAAATAAACGGATCCATGATGGATCTGATACCTTCCTAGTTAGCCGATTAGCACACTTCAAGTGACGCTATGATAAAATCAGCCTAAAAAACAGTTTTTTGTGATTATTTCGCAAACTAAAGCTCCCACGAAGTTTTTGGTTATAACACAAATTATTAAGCAAAATGTGGTCTACTATATTCCGAAATGAAAGGTTCTCACTGATTTGGAAATGTTTGTCGGCGCCAAACCAGCAGGCGTCCAGACAGTCGACGCGAAAAAATGGGTGTCCAGGCATTATTATTTTTTGTTGTTTACGGCTATTGCCCAAACCTTAAGCATTCAAAAGGTCTCCGCCCAGACGGTTAGTATCCAATCAGCAGGTCCTCATGAACATTTTGAAGATAGCTATACTTATGTAAGCTACATAGCTTTTAAGTACATCGTTTGAAAGTTAATTGATCTATAAGATGCACTTATTCGTTTAGGCCTCGGATGATTTGGGTCAGGCTAAAAATCCGCTGCAAACAAAAAATGTTCATTCCACTCCAACATCTATAACGTTTATACAGTATGTCCCCGGATAGAGTTGACAATAGGAGGAAATCCTTTATTTTTGATTTTACGAAAAATAACATCCTGTACATCTAATCACAGATTTTATTATGGTAATCTTAATTTTTCAACAGAATTTTTTGCGTAAAATCAAAAATAAAGGTTTTTTTTCTCTTGTCAACTCCATCCGGGCACACACTGTTACACATAAACGTTATAATTTTTTAATATACCAAAATATTATTTTCTTTATACTTACATAATATAAATTATATATTTTGGTTAAAAAAAAATTGCATAAAATTAAATTAAAATTTAATTTCGGGTGAAATTACAAATTAAATAAAAGTTTCTGTATTTTCCCATATTTTGACGCTGTTTCTGCATATAAGTATAAATTTTGAAAAGAAAATTCAAAACCCATTTTTTTTTGTGGAGAATATGATTTTTAAAATCCCCTTGACAGTCCGGCTGGTATTGACCATTTTCCTAACCTTTACTTAAATTTGTTCAATTTTTAAAAAACAAAAACGAAATTTGTGTAAATTGAGTTTTATACAAGTGCAGACCAAGCTTAATAGTATAAAGTATTAACATTTCAGAACAAGTCACGTACAGGGTGGGAAAAAAATAAAATAAATTTTTTTTTTAAATATATTTTTTTTAGAAGTTGGGTTAGATTTTTTTTTATAATTTTGTGTTATAGACCAAGTGATTTAGCGTATTTTTTCTCTCTTCACTTTTTTTTGAAAAAGTTCTTAGTTTTCCTTAGTGAATTCCTAATATGACTGGGCTAATATTAGACTTCTGCTTGGCCTTGTAGTCACACTAGTGGCGTCTAAACCAATCACATTCTTATGTTGGAACTGGTGGTTATTTAAAGCAAACTTCTGTTTGGCCTTGTAGTCAGAGCTTTTGAAATCAATTAATTTTATTTGTATTTTGATGTTGCAGCAAATGTATTTTCAGATTGAAGAAGTAATCCGTATCTCTAAATGGAGGTTTAAGTCAAAAAAATTGAAAACTCTAAGTCGTCCTCCACTAAATTTATTTCGGTCATACCAGTTTCGGCTTATGCGGCCATCATCAGTGATCTAAAAATCTGCTAAAGAAATATCAACCACTACAAAACCAGTATCCCCCTGTATAGTTATTTATTATTTCCTAAATTTGATTATTTTCATTTCGGAAAAATAAAAATAATAAAGAATTATTTTATTTATATTTATATTTGTATATATTTATTATTAGAGACTCATAACCTGTCTTTAAAATAAACAAAATAATTCTTTATTATGTTTTATTTTTCCGAAATGAATATAATCAAATTTAGGAAAATAATATATAACTATACAGGGGGATACTGGTTTTGTAGTGGTTGATATTTCTTTAGCAGATTTTTAGATCACTGATGATGGCCGCATAAGCCGAAACTGGTATGATTGAAATAAATTTAGTGGAGGACGACTTAGAGTTTTCAATTTTCTTAAATGTATTTTCAGTTGACGTTTCTGCTTGCATTTTTATGTTGCAGCAAATGTATTTTTAGGTCATATTTCTGTTTGGTCTTGTGATCACACTGTTGACATTGAAACCAATTAATTTTATTTGCACTTTTATGTCGCAGCAAATGTTTTTGCAGTTCAGCTTTCGTCTTGGACTTGTAATCACATTGATTGCATTTAAACCAATCGATTTCACTTGCATTTTTATGTTGCAGCAAATGTATGTTTAGATGGTGTTTCTGCTTGGCCTTGTAGTCACATTGGTTGCATTTAAACCACTCGATTTCATTTCCATTTTTATGTTGCAGCAAATGTACTTTTAGTTGACCTTTCTGCTTGGCCTTGTAGTCACACTGTTGGCATCTAAACCAATCGATTTCACTTGCATTTTTATGTCGCAGCAAATGTGTTTTTAGTTCATATTTCTGCTTGGTCTTGTGGTCACACTGTTGACATTTAAACCAATTAATTTCATTTACACTTTTATGTCGCAGCAAATGTTTTTCCAGATCATACTTCCGCTTGGCCTTATAGTCGCAGTACTTGCATCCAAACCGCTTCTTACATTTGGTCTGGTAATTGCAATGATGATATTCGAAGCAGTTGATCTCATCAACGCTTTTGTGTTGTAACAAATTGTGCTGGTTTTCTCCCCAATTGATTTGATAATCGCAATGGGATCCTTGATGTGGATTTTGCTCAGTTCTGAAATGTAAGAAAAATAAATGGATCCATGACGGATCTGGACTGTTTGTGTGTTTTGAAAACGCTAGGCGAAACGCACAGCACCCTTCTCGCATGGCATTTGCGCTGACCGATCGAATTTGGTATTCACATTGGTAAACGCGCCCTGAACTAGATGCCACACTAGGTTCGGTTCGGTTCGGTTCGAACCGAATCTGCTTGTTCCTATACCACAGTTAAAACCTGGGTATCGGACTTTAAACGTGGTCGTAGTAGCAATGATGATGCTCCGCGTTCTGGCAGGCCAAATATGGCAACTTCTGAAGAAATGGTGCAAACCATTCACAAGCTAATTCAAAAAGATCGCAGATTAAGACTTGAATAGGTAGCTGAGTTCACCATATTTTATGTGAAGTTTTAGGTATGAGAAAGCTATCCGCCCGATGGGTGCCGCGTTTGCTCACGCCCGATCAAAAGCTCGTGCGTCTAACCATTTCAGAAGAGAATTTGGCACTGTTTAGACGTGATTCAGGAGACTTTTTGCATAGATTTATTACGTTGATGAAACATGGGTTCATTAATATACCCCTGAAACTAAGCAACAGTCCAAACAATGGACGATAAAGGACTGACCAGTTCCAAAGAATGCAAAGACAATACTGTCTGCTGGAAAGGTTTTGGCAACGGTCTTTTGGGACGGTAAAGGAATACTCCTCATAGATTAACTCGAAAAAGGAAGAACAATAAATTCAGAGTACTACAGCGACTTACTGGCCCAGCTCAAGCAGAATATAAGCGAAAAACGCCCTGGTTTGTCAAAAAAGAAAATTTTGTCAGGACAATGCACCTTGCCACAAGTCCGCTCTGTAATGGCTAAAATCCATCAGCTAGGCTTTAAACTCTTAAACCATCCACCTTATTCGCCAGACCTAGCCCCGTCAGACTTTTATTTGGTTCCAAACCTAAAAAAAATTCTTGCTGGAAAAAAATTTTCCTCAGATTTAGAAGTCATTGCAGCTACAAAAACTTATTTTGACGAGTTGGATAAATCAGACTTCAATGATAGCATCAAATCAGTTGAACATCGTTGGGCCAAATGTATTACCTTATAAGGGTACTATGCAGAAAAATAAATTATTATTTAGTCACTATGGTGTTGCGTTCTATGTTAGGCCGGAAACTTTTCATCCCATAGGTGAAACGAAACGCCCTCTTCAGGTTAGACTAAATGAACATCTAAAAAGCCAACTGGGGCATAATGAAATGATCACAGGATTCCATGGTTAGAAGCTAAAGTTTTGCATAAGGAGTCACATTGTCGAAAACGAAAACTTATTGAAGCTGCCTTTGTAATGCAGAATAAAGAAGTTTTCAACCAAGCATGGACATACCAAACATATGAAAACCACTCCTTAAGGAAAACAAGTATCTTAGTATTAAAAGAGGGCAGGCGGTCTCACCTTACTGCACACCAAGTAGTAGCCTGTAGACTAGATTATTTAGTTTATACTTGAAAACAGTTAGATACTTACTCGTGTTTTAAAAAAAATGAGGACAATGGAAGTCCGATTTTTTATTTCTACTCAATCATTGTCTACAACGAAAAGACAGAGAAGAGTGGAAGATATTGGGGGAGGCCTATGTCGAAAGATGGATTGAAGAAGGCTAAATAGATAGAATAGAGATTGTGTATGACTTTCAAACAAACCCCCAAACTTAAAAACAGTTTGCTATATCAAGATGAGGGGTTTAGTTACTGCTTTATAAACAAATACTGAAACCAGTATGGACATATGGTATTCAACTATGGGGTTGTGCTAAAGAGAGTAACATTCTAGTTTTACAGAGATTTCAAAATAAAGTATTAAGAAACATTGTGAATGCACCTTGGTACGTTCGAAATAGTGACCTTCATCGAGATCTAAAAATCGAAACTGTAGCAGAGACTATAAAAAAGTATGCAAAAAGCCATGAAGATAGACTCCATCGGCATGTGAATGTGGAAGCAATTCAGCTTCTAGACAATACTATGCTAGTTCGAAGACTAAAAAGAGTGAAGCCGTTTGAGCTAGTAAACTAAGTGAATTATATAAAACAAAATAATGCTATAAACACAACACAATTGTGAGTTACAGACTAAACAAAGCGGGAAGAACTGTTGAGTGAACCCTAAGTTTAAATCTGACTTTTCTAGTAAATTAAGTTAAAACAAAATTGCTAATTAGTCTTACTGACTAGATTGTAATACAATAAACACAGTGTGTTTGACAAATAAAAAATAAAAAAAGATGAGGGGTTTAACTTCAAGCTTCTCTTGAAAATCAGGCTTCGCAAGTGGGGGTCAGCTTTTTTATACCTGAAACCCTCCAAAAGCATCGACACCCTGTACTTACTCAGATGAGCTGTCATCTAGCATAAGCTCTTCCTGCTTGATTTCTTCAGTCTTCAATTTAAACTCCTCTCCTTCTGATTTTACACTGAATAATGACGATTCAAGGAACTTGCTATCTGACTGGCTGAAAAAAAATTAAGATAAAATACTTTGAAAAAATTTAATCTGGGATTGTATGTACAAGAAATTATATGTATATTTTGACTAGTTTAAATATATAAAAGCAGGTAGTTTTTGAAAATCCCCAAGATATGTTTTATTTTATAAAGTTTTCTGCTTCGGCCGGGACTCAAGCCCGGGATCTCTTGCTCTCTAGGCAAACATTCTAAGCATTGAACTACCGAAGCCATACATACATTTTCGGAAAACTTTCATCTTTGCAGGCTGCAATGTCTCAATACAAGAACAAGAGACTCTCAGGGTATTAATAATAGCTTTTTAGACATAACAATACAACCATGCGTTAAGTGGGACTGGAACCCACAAGCTCGCGCAACGCCGCGCCGTGATCAAGGCAGTCCCGTTGAATATAAGCTGCCATCATAGCAGCGCTATATCCAAAGCAGGACCACTACACAAGCGGACACGAACTCACACTGCTTGCGCAGTTGTGCCGTAAAATAGGGCAGACTTGTCCTAGACTTGACCTAAATTTGACGGTTTGTTGAAATTTGTCAGCTGAGCTGTAACTTTTTCTTTTACCTCCATAAACCTAGCAAGCCCACCTCAATAAAAATTTAAAAAATATATTCCAGAATTATGTGCTCTTTATGTGCGATTTTCGTCCACTTTTTAAAATTTTTGTGCTCCTTTGGTTTCCACGGAAATTAAAAAAAAATGATTGGCGTGCTAGCTTTATATAAAGCTAGCAAGCCCATACACAAATAATAAATATTTTTATAATATTTATATGCGAAAATTAAGTGCTTTTTATGAGCTCTCGTTTGCTAAAAAGAAAAATTTCATTTACCAAGTTTTTAAGTTTTTTTAATGTTTGGGCTTGCTTGGTTTATATAAACCTAGCCAGCACACACATTAACAAAAAAAAAAGCTTAAAAACTTGGGAAATGGAATTTTCTTTTCAGCAAACGGGAGCACATAAAATGCACTTAATTTTCGCATATAAATATTATAAAAATATTTATTAGTTCTCTATGGGCTTGCTAGCTTTATATAAAGCTAGAAACCAATCATTTTTCAAATTTCTGTGGAAACCAAAGGAGCACAAAAATTTTTAAAAGTGGACGAAATTAGCACATAAAAACACATAATTCTGGAATGTATTTTATTTATTTTATTATACATTTAAAAAAAAAACTTAAAAACTTGGTAAATTGAATTTTCTTTTTAGCAAACGGGAGCACATAAATACCACTTAATTTTTGCATATAAGTATTATAAAAATATTGATTATTTCTGTATGTATTTTTTTAAATTTCCGTGGACGAAATTAGCACATAAAAAGCACATAATTCTGGAATACATTTTTTAAATTTTTATTGAAGTAGGCTTGCTAGGTTTATGGAGGTCTTACCCATCAATTGGAAACAACTTTTGTGTTAGTTTTATATGTCTATTTCTTTATCTTGATAAGGAGTAAAAAGAAGACAAATACCTACACAAATAACACTAAATTTGTGTTTAATTGATGGGTAAATGAGGCATTACAGAGTAGATAATTCAGTCTAGTACTACACTCTCTATACTTACCGATTATCAGCACCACATTCTGAAAACTCTTCTTTAACTTTCATTTTGTCTGCACTAGAACTAAATCTAATTCTTTCATCTGACTCACTGCATTCCAGTTGGTTAACATAATGTGGGGATGTTTCCTTTTTAATATCTGAACTTAAAAATAAAAGGTCAGCAGCCTGGTCATCTAGCTTATTGAAAAAGTCTTTTTCTAGTAATTTTCTAAAAGAGATTCCCCTGGGGAGGTTGTTTCTTTCGACATCTTTTGTTTTATTTATCACACAACACTAAATTATCTATTTTAGTTTTTTTTTGGATTTCGTTGTGTTAGGTGATTAAACTGGGATCAAAATGGCGGCGTCATAAACAATGGGAGATCGATAATGATACTTCAAGCAAACATACCGGGTAGTGTACGAAGGTTAGAAGATGAAATCCGTTTATATTAAAATAACCCAAGTTAAAAATAACGGTATTGAATTCCGCACCTGTGTAAAATTTGATTTGGTTATTTAAAATTTCAGACCAATAGAGTTGAAGCGCTAAAGGTTAGGCCAGGATGGTTAACCTGGGTGGTAAAACAGTGCCCTAGGAAAATAAACAGCGTTATGCTAATGCTAATCTAAGTTCAAAATGTTATACAGGATCGATAAGGCCATTACATTTTGGTAGTGGTAGTGCTACAAGGGGGTAGCAGAGGAATATTTAAAAAATATATAACTTGAGAACCCAGGCAGCTAGCAAAATGAGGTTTTCAGAGTTAGATTTTCAACAATATTTGTCACAAAGTGAAAGTTTGTCGAAGTCACAGTTTTTCTGTTTTCCATGTTCGAACCACCATTTTTTTTAGTACGAGTTTGACAGGTGTCCAATAAGTAGGACTCTGAGCCTGAAATAAAGGCTTTCAACCACTACAGTCCAACATGCAAGTAACACGAAAAGCGCATAAATGCCTTCAAGCTAGTAGGGTATACAGTGCTCGACTTCGAACGTTTAGCCTTTATGAAACGCGTATAAAAAAGGATGAACTTATGGAAAGCAAGAAGTCAGTGAGGGACAAAAGACGCGCATATTCAGGAGTGTTTGCCGCTTACTCAAAATTCATTAATAGTTTTTTATTACTAAACAGGAGCAAGCACAGTAAGATTTCCACTTTTAAAAGACGAAGAAATAGTCATTATTATTTATTTCGTTATGTTAGCTTTAATCAGGAACAGATACAACAAAGGCAATAACTTTTATTAAAGTCGCGCTTCGCGCCGTTCGATATTCTCCCGGCGGCTTACGAATTCAAGTTGCTAAAATAGTTCAGGCCCTACGGGGTCCGATACTGCGTTTAATGATAGAAGCAACACACTTGGTATGGATAGGCATAAGACTCGCCCGAACATTTTACGAAAGGGAACCACCCCCACCCCTGGCAGGGGGTGTGGTTCCCCCCTTAAACGTGCTTTTTGATAGTTTGATTGCTAATAACTCGAAAACAATCAACTTCTTCAAAAATCTTCTGGAGATCATTTTTCAAGCGGATACAATTGACTTTCCAACCATGCACCTGAGTACACTCTGACGGCAGTGGTGCACATTCCATTAGCGTACGAAAAAAGGGGAACATTTTTCAAATGTTTTTTTTAAATAACCGCCTTGAAATAAAAATAAATGTATGTAGAAATCTTTAAATCAAACAAAAATTTTGATAATTCATTTTTGAGTAAATAAAAATGAGAGTGAGTAAAAAATTATTTTTGGTTAGTCATAGCTAAAAACTGACTTTTTCTAGTTAACCTTTTTCAAGTGTATACCAAATTTGACCATTTTTGGTGCGTCTATGCCAGATCTACCGCTGCTTTAAGGGGGAGCGATATACATCGTCGGAAAGGAAATTTCTTTAGCTTTAAAAATAAGTTTTAAAACCAGATATGTGGGACATTAAAATTTAAGAAAATTAAAAGTTTTTTCCACACCTCTCATTTATTTAGATGTCTATAAAAGGTACGCCACTGATGTAAGGAGGGCGTGTTACACATCGTTAGAGAGGACTTTTCATCTGCCTCAATAATTGTTACTTAGTTACTTTTGCCAAATTAAAAGTTTGCAAATAAGTTAGAAAATACAGTATTTTAGAGAGTAGAGAGCACTTTTGAGTTGAGGGGTGAGAGGGTGGATGCCCCCCACCCCCACTTTAAAGAAGGTTAACTTGAAAAAGTCAGTCACTCTCATTTTTATTTATTCAGTTACAAAAATGAATGTTCAAAATTTTTGTTTGATTTAACGGTTTCTACAAACACGGCTATTAAAAAAAGATACGTCTAGCTTAATAACTATTTAATTGAAACAAAAATTGTGTTAAGAATAAAAAATACCCAAAAAAGTAGATAAAAAAAATATTTTAAAAATTTTCCCCTTTTTTCGTACGTTAATGGAATGTGCACCACTGCCGTTAAAGGGTACTAAAGTACATCGTTAAAAAGGAAATTGTATCCGCTTGAAAAATGATTTCTAGAATATTTTTGAAAAAGTTGACTATTTTCGAGTTATTAGCAAAAAGCTATCAAAAATCACGTTTAAGGGGGGGGGAAGCACCACCCTGCCAGCGGTGGGGGGGGGGGGTGGTTCCCTTTCGTAAAATGTTCGGGCGAGTCTATCCATGCCAAGTGTGTTGCTTCTATCATTAAACGCAGCATATGGCTGGAATCTCGGATGTAGGGCCTGAACTAAATGCATATGCTGTACACTTAATTACCGATTCGCAGTATTGATTATTAGTCATACAGTTCAATGATATCTAAGAGATGGTGCAACAGCAATTAAAATCAAGGCATTTTTATGATTTTATTAATTGCAGTCTTAGGACTACTCAGCCGGTAAGAGTAACGTCGTTAGATCGCGAAAAGAAAACCATTTTCTTGAATTGCTAACTTGACAACAGCGCTAAACTACTTATCTCTTTTCGTGCCATTTATTTAAATAGCGATCTTTCTTTAATTCACATATTTTCAATGGTCAAACGATCGTTGACGAACCCTGTATAATATGAAGGGTTGCAACATTTTACCAAATAAATAACGCACAGTCCTAAAAATCCGACCCTGTTTTCTTTTTCGTCCGAAGGCGGAGCCTAGCCACTTCGTGACGAGACTAAAGCCTAGTTTCCACCTATGCGTGCCCACCCCGATTCAAAAAAGCATCACGTCACAGGACATGGATTTGCACAGGTTTTAAATGCAGCGTCACCTGATGCGTTTTTTGAATCAGCGTGGGCATCCATAGGTGGAAACCGGGTATGACGCAAACAGTTTCCACTAAGAGTGTTCAACCTGTTTTAAGGTAATGTGGTAACATTGTGTAAGAATGCTTAAAAATGCATTTTGAGTGATATCTCGATAATTCTTACGCCGATTTTAAAACCTTTCCGCGTAGCTAGATACGTGTAATGAAAAAGTGCCTACGATTTAATTTTATTTATCATCATAGTTCTTAAAACTAATTGAATTTTAGAAGAATATGCCACCACACTGCAACTTGAAAATATCTCAAAATCTAAAATCGTTATTTTGCGAGAGTCTACGCGTATACCAAATCACTATGCAACTTCTACCTAACAACTTTAAGATAGAAATTATTAATAAATATAAATACCTTGGAGTGTATCTACATTTTAATTTAAAGGGTTCTTTTGCGGCATCAGATCGCTGCATCAAAGGCAGAACAACACAAAGTGTAGTTTTTAATACAATTAAGTCTTTTAAAATATATGAATGGGACATAGCATTGTTTAGCTGATAAAATTTCATTTTGGTGGTAAAAAAAACAGAAACCGTCCAATCTTCATTTTTTAAATTTCTTTTATTTTTGCAAAAAAATTCGCCTAATTATTTAATAAAAGTAATACTCAATGTACAGGGTTTCCCGTATATTTTTACACCATATCTTAAACGTTTTTTTGGATGGATATCAAAATATAATAAATACAAAAGTTTCATAATTTTTTACAAAGTTTAAGAATGTAATTTTTTTTTCTAAATATCAAAATTTGACAGATCAATGGTTTAGTAAAGTTGAACACCGTTTATTATTTTAGAATTTTATAGATCTTTTCTTTCTGATTTCAGAAATACATACATATGTTGGGATTATTTTGTTTATTAGTTTTGGAGATATACGTTTAAAAGCTTTAAAAACTTAAATTAGTACTCTTTAAAACATCAAGGCAGCTATGAAAAAGACATTGGCAGTGACACAAAAAGTGATGCTATTGTTTTGTCAACTTGACAAATTTAGTTTTAAGAGCTGTAAAAGATGGTTTTTTCCGAGGAAGAAAAACTGGATATGATAAAATTGTTTTACTCAAATATTGAAATCGCATCTATAGCTAACAACCAGTATATTATATTCAGTTTCCCGTCAGAAGACAAAATACCCGCCAAACCATATTAAATACAGTAAACACATTAATATAGCCACAATAGACCCACTAGTGGTCGCAGTGGAAGGGCTGCAAGGCCCACTCACATATAAATGAAACACATTATTATGGCCAGCAAATAGCCTCGATTTGTCTCCCTTTGATTTTTTTTTGGGGCTACTAAAAAAACAAGGTGTATTACAACAGGCTGGAAATGCTTTAAATTCTACAAGAGAAAATAGAACAAACAGTTGTCGATCTTAATCGAATTTCTGCGCACTCTATCTATCAAGCTATTCACAGAAAATTTCTATTATTATAATCAAGGAGGCTCTGTATAAAACTACCAATGAAGTATTAGATATTTTTTTTCTAAAAAAAATGATTTTTTGTGTGTTTTTAGTGGCTTTGCAGCGCCACACATTACTGCGCAGAATCGCTGCGGATGGTAAATATTAATAGATTATATAAGTTACAAAAGCAACAGCATTACTTTTTATGTCAATGCGATGCGATATCAATTTAAGATTTTAAAACCCTTAACCGAAATAATCTCAACATAAATATTTTAGAATTCAGAAAGAAAAGATCTATAAAAAACTGAAATAATATACTGTCCAACCTGTCAAACTTTGACATTTAGAATTTTGTTTTAATATTCGAACCCAAACATTCTTAAGCTTTGTAAAAAATTATGAAATTTTATAATTTATTATATTTTGATATCTATTCAACTAAACGTGTTAGATATGGTGTAAAAATATACGGAAAAACCCTGTACATTCACCATTTCTGTTGGGTTATTAATTGAAATTAAACTATATCCAATCTAAATAAATTTTAACATAAAACGCACATTTATGCAAGTAACCAACCAAAGCGTTCTTAATCTTTTCCTAGAAATGTTTAACTAAAAGCAAAATTAATATGAAAACAGATTACAGTAACTACCTTACTAAGTTTATAAGCATGTATGTTCAATCTATTTCTGTATTATTTAATTTTAGTTAGAATAGCTTAGAAAAACAGTTGTCCTTTGACCACCTTGTTTATGTACAGTGTGTCGAAAAAACAATAAAGAATTGAATTGAATGGAAAACTTGATCTATAAAATATTGTATATTGTAAAATTAATCCCAGCATTGGTAACATAAATTTGCAGTGTATTTAGTTAAACTATGGAAGTAATTTAGCATTTTCTGTTTTCTTTTTCGCTGCATTTAAATTAAATAATTTAAGAGTTAGTACTAGAGTCAGGGTCGGTGCTCGGCCCGGGCGAACCGGGCTCCTGCACGGGGCGGCAAATTGAGGCGGCGGCAAATCGAGAGGGCGGCAAATCGGCTGTATAATGAACTTTTTTTTTGTTTGGTTGCAAATCTTTTTAAAGGCTCAGTCACGCTAGGCCGCTGTGGAAATGGTTTACGTTATCGCTTTTAATTTTTGTTACGAAACGGCGGCATTTTACCTTGTTGCCCGGGGCGGCAAACGCGCTAGCACCGGCCCTGCTAGAGTGCACCTTGGTTGGCCTTGTTATAGTTAAATTGGTAGCACATGTTTACCTGAGCTGTTAAGCTGTACTGTCGTATAAAGCAAAAACCTAATAAGTCACCAATGTTTGATTTAAAGTTGTTTAAACTGATTTTGATTGCTAAACAACGGATAAGTAAGACTGATAAACTACTTGAAGTTTTTGCGACGATTTCAATGTGTTAAAAATCTAATTCTTCAAGTCGACTTACTAGATTTTTGCTGTGCACAGCAGTTTAGCAAATGGTTTGTCAAATGGAATTTAAAGTTGGCCTTGTAGTCACACTGATGGCATACAAACCAATCACTTTTATGTGTTAGCTGATGCCCTTTAAAAATATTCTTGCTTTTGGTTTCAAATTACATTCAATATATTTAAACCAATCGCTTGCAATTTTATGTCGCAGCAAATAGGTTTTCAGTTGACACTTACGCTTGGCCTTGAAGTCATACTGTTTAAATTTAAACCACTCGCCTTTATTTGCATTTTTATATCGCAACAAATGTGTTTTGATATGATATTTCTGCTTGGTCTTGTAGTAACAGTGGTGACATCTAAACCAATCAATTTCGTTTACATTTTTATGTTGTAACTGGTGTTTCTTTAAACTGTTCTTTCGTTTAGCCTTGTAGTCGCAGAGGTTGCATTTAAACCAATCGATTTTATTTTCATTTTTATGTTGCAGCAAATGTGATTTTATCTGACTTTTCTGCATGGCCTTGTAGTCACATTGGTGATATTTAAACCACTCGATTTTATTTCCATTTTTATGCAGCAAATGTCTTTTTAGTTGACCTTTCAGCTTGGCCTTAAAGTCACACTGTTGGCATTTAAACCAATCGATTTCATTTGCATTTTTATGTTGCAGCAAATGTCTTTTCAGATCAGACTTCTGCTTGGCCTTGTAGTCACACTGTTGACATTTAAACCAATCAATTTCATTTACATTTTTATGCTGTAACTGGTGTTTCTTTAAACTGTTCTTCTGTCTGGCCTTGTAGTCGCAGAGGTTGCATTTCAACCAATCGATTTCATTTTCATTTTTATGTTGCAGCAAATGTAATTTTAGCAGACTTCTCTTCTTGGCTTTGTAGTCACATTGTTTGCATTTAAACCAATCGATTTCACTTGCATTTTTATGTTGCAGCAAATGTCTTTTTAGTTGATCTTTCAGCTTGGCCTTGTAGTCACACTGTTGGCATTTAAACCAATCGATTTCATTTGCATTTTTATGTTGTAACTGGTGTTTCTTTAAATTGTTCTTCCGTTTGGCCCTGTAGTCGCAGAGGTTGCATTTCAACCACTCAATATCATTTGTATTCTTATGTCGCTGCAAATGATCTTTCAGTTTATATTTCAGCTTTGCCTTGTAGTCACACTGTTTGCATAAAAACCAATCGATTTTATCTGCACTTGTATGACGCAACAAAATATGTGTTTTCAGTTGCGATTTCAGCTTGGCCTTGTAGTTGCAGTGGAGACATCCAAAGAAATTGTGCTGTTTTGATTTATCCAATTGATTTGATAATCGGAGTGGGACCCTTGATTATATTATATTATTATTATATAATCCACCCTTGTGGATTATGCTTAGTTCTGAAATGTAAAATACAAAAATGGGAGTTCAAAGCAATCTTTCACAGGCAAATCTAGCGGTGTGGCAAAAATTGGGACAGTTATCTTTGTCTAATCTGTATGCTACGTTTTATAAACGGCAAAGCAGAACAATTAAGGGTAGGTTTTCCATTCCTGTTAATACAATTTTGTGTTTGTTAGTGTAAGAACTATACATTATTAGCTCACACTACTACTATACTATGGTGATCCTAATTTTTTCGAGAAAAAAAAAGTTGCTCCGATTTTAAATTTTTTTATATATCTTTGCGTTTCAGATGATTTTGAAACTTTTTTGTTGCGCCGTCTGTCTGTCTGTCTGTCTGTCTGTCTGTATGTCTGTCTGTGTGTCTGTATGTCTGTCTGTAACAACCAACGCGCATAACTCAAAAACCGTTTGCCCGATTTTATTAAAATTTGGTACCTAGGCTAGGTTTTGGGTCGAGATGGTCCCATTTAAAAATGAACAAAATCTACCGAACACAAGCGAAATAAAAGGGTGGGGGAAGATTTCAAAAATTAGAGTTTATGTAAAAATATGGCGTGTGTGATATCAAACGAAATGTAATTGAGTCTGGAGTTAAATAAAATACGTTTTAGTTCATTTAAAAAAAAGGGTGGGGGTAAATTTCAAAAATTAAAGTTTAAGTGGAAATATGGCGTGTGTGATATCCAACAAAAGGTAATTGAGTCTAGAGTTAAACGAAATACATTTAAGTTTAAAAAAAGGGTGGGGGTAAATTTTAAAAATTAGAGTTTAAGTCAAAACATGGCTTGTGTGGTAACGAAAGGTAATTGAGTCTGGAATTGAATAAAATATATTTCAGTTTTTAGTAATATTAGCTCAAACGTACACTATAACTATAGTACCTAGTGTGAGCTTAAGTGCCCATAAATTGGCAGATTATTTTTTTTAGGCTTTTGAGTAGATTCAAAATTGAATTGATGACTAGAAAGAACAATTGTGTTGCAGGGTTTTTATAGATTAGTTTGATAGCTAACAATGATTAAATTACTGTCTAAAAGCTACGTAATCCAGAGGTGCGTTTTTGAGTGTGGACTTAAAATGGCGCTGTTAAATTTTTTCAAAATATTTTAAGAACAAAACATAACTCGAGATTTGTACAAAAATATTTTTGTAAAAAATAAAATATCCTACCAATAAGGTTTTTTTAATTTATTATTATTAGCTCACACATATACTATACTATAGTAGTGTGAGCTATGGTGATCCTAATTTTTTTCGAGAAAAAAAAAGTTGCTCCGATTTCAAAAAATTTTATATATCTTTGCGTTTCAGATAATTTTAAAACTTTTTTGTTGCGCCATCTGTCTGTCTGTCTGTATGTCTGTCTGTCTGTCACGACCAACGCGCATAACTTAAAAACCGCTTGGCCGATTTTAATGAAATTTGGTACCTAGGCTGGGTCTTGGGTCGAGATGGTCCCATTTAAAAACGAACAAAATCCACCGAACACAAACCAAATAAAAGGGTGGGGGTAGATTTCAAAAATTAGAGTTTATGTGAAAATATGGCGTGTGTGATATCAAACGAAAGGTAATTGAGTCTGGAGTTAGACAAAATACATTTTAATTTTTTTTTTTAAAAGGGTGGGGGTATATTTCAAAAAGTAGAGTTTAAGTGAAAATATGGCGTGTGTGATATCAAACGAAAGGTAATTGAGTCAGGAGTTTAACAAAATACATTTTTACAAAATTTGAGTTTAAGTCAAAACATGGCTTGTGTGGTATCAAACAAAAGGTAATTTAGTCTGGAATTGAATAAAATATATTTCAGTTTTTAGTTATATTAGGTCACACGTAGACTATAACTATAGTACCTAGTGTGAGCTTAGGGGCCCATATATTGGCAGAGTATTTTTTTTTACCGGATGTATTAACATGACTAAGAGCAGAACTTATAATTATGTACTTGCATTTTTTTTAAGTGAATTTTTTTTTGTTTACAGCGAATTTTTTGCATGACTGAAGCATCCGATGCCTAAACCAATAGGTGTTTCTTATAGCCAGATTAAAGCTGTGTAGCTTATATAATTATAGCTGACTTTAGAATTTACAATAAGGTACCAAAATAGCTACCTTTACCTCCATAAACCTAGCAAGCCCACCTCAATAAAAATTTAAAAAATGTATTCCAGAATTATGTGCTTTTTATGTGCTAATTTCGTCCACTTTTTAAAATTTTTGTGCTCCTTTGGTTTCCACGGAAATTTAAAAACATGATTGGCGTGCTAGCTTTATATAAAGCTAGCAAGCCCATACAGAAATAATAAATATTTTTATCATATTTATATGCGAAAATTAAGTGCTTTTTATGTGCTCCCGTTTGCTAAAAACAAAATTCCATTTATCAAGTTTTAAACCTTTTTTTTTTAAGAAAATGTGTGGGCTGGCTAGGTTTATATAAACCTAGCAAGCCCACCTCAATAAAAATAAATAAAATACATTCCAGAATTATGTGTTCTTTATGTGCTCATTTCGTCCACTTTTTAAAATTTTTGTGCTCCTTTGGTTTCCACGGAAATTTAAAAACATGATTGGCGTGCTAGCTTTATATAGAGCTAGCAAGCCCATACAGAAATAATAAATATTTTTATAATATTTATATGCGAAAATTAAGTGCTTTTTATGTGCTCCCGTTTGAACAAAATTCCATTTATCAAGTTTTAAACCTTTTTTTTTAAAGAAAATGTGTGGGCTGGCTAAGTTTATATAAACCTAGCAAACCCACCTCAATAAAAATAAATAAAATACATTCCAGAATTATGTGCTCTTTATGTGCTAATTTCGTCCACTTTTTAAAATTTTTGTGCTCCTTTGGTTTCCACGGAAATTTAAAAACATGATTGGCGTGCTAGCTTTATATAAAGCTAGCAAGCCCATACAGAAATAATCAATATTTTTATAATATTTATAAGCGAAAATTAAGTGCTTTTTATGTGCTTCCGTTTGCTAAAAATATTCCATTTACCAAGTTTTTAAGCTTTTTTAAAAAAAAAAAAATGTGTGGGCTGGCTAGGTTTATATAAACCTAGCAAGCCCACCTCAATAAAAATAAATAAAATACATTCCAGAATTATGTGCTAATTTCGTCCACTTTTTAAAATTTTTGTGCTCCTTTGGTTTCCACGGAAATTTAAAAAAATAATTGACGTGCTAGCAAGCTAATATATAAATAATAAATATTTTTATGCCCACCTCAATAAAAATTCAAAAAAATTTATTCCAGAATTATGTGCTTTTTATGTGCTAATTTCGTCCACTGTTTAAAATTTTTATGGTTCTTTGGTTTCCACGGAAATTTAAAAAAATGATTGGCGTGCTAGGTTTATATAAAGCTGGCAAGCCCATATAGAAATAATAAATATTTTTCTAATATTTATATGCGAAAATTAAGTGCTTTTTATGTGCTTCCGTTTGCTAAAAACAAAATTTAGCTTAATTTAAGTTTTTAAGCTTTTTTAAAAAAAAATGTGTGGGCTGGCTAAGTTTATATAAACCTATCAAGCCCACCTCAATAAAAATAAATCAAATAAATTCCAGAATTATGTGTTCTTTATGTGCTAATTTCGTCCACTTTTTAAAATTTTTGTGCTCCTTTGGTTTCCACGAAAATTTAAAAAAATGATTGACGTGCTAGCTTTATATAAAGCTAGCAAGCCAATACAGAAATAATAAATATTTTTATGCCCACCTCAATAAAAATTTAAAAAAATTATTCCAGAATTATGTGCTTTTAATGTGCTAATTTCGTCCACTTTTTAACATTTTTGTGCTCCTTTGGTTTCCACGGAAATTTAAAAAAATTATTGGCGTGCTAGCTTTATATAAAGCTAGCAAGCCCATACAGAAATAATAAATATTTTTATAATATTTATATGCGAAAATTAGGTGCTTTTTATGTGCTTCTGTTTGCTAAAACAAAATTCCATTTACCAATTTTTTTAAGCTTTTTTTTTTAAATGTGTGGCTGGCTAGGTTTATATAAACCTAGCAAGCCCACCTCAATAAAAATACAATACATTCTAGAATAATGTGCTCTTTATGTGCTAATTTCGTCCGCTTTTTGACGTGCTAGCTTTATATATAAAGCTAGCAAGCCAATACAGAAATAACAAATATTTTTATGCCCACCTCAATAAAAATTTAAAATATTTATTCCAGAATTATGTGCTTTTAATGTGCTAATTTCGTCCACTTTTTAAAATTTTTGTGCTCCTTTGGTTTCCACGGAAATTTAAAAAAATGATGGGCGGGCTAGCTTTATATAAAGCTAGCAAGCCCATACAAAAATAATAAATATTTTTATAATATTTATATGCGAAAGAAAATTAAGTGCTTTTTATGTGCTCCCGTTTCCTAAAAAGAAAATTTAATTTACCAAGTTTTTAAGATTTTTTTTTTTAATGTGTGGGCTGGCTAGGTTGATGTAAACCTAGCAAGCCCACCTCAATAAAAATAAATAAAATATATTCCAGAACCCATTTTTTTTTGTTTTGAGCAAACGGAAGCACATAAAAAGCACTTAATTTTAGAATATAAATATTATAAAAATATTTATTATTTCTGTATGGGTTTGCTAGCTTTATATAAAGCTAGCACGTCAATCATTTTTTTAAATTTCCGTGGAAACCAAAGGAGCACAAAAATGTTAAAAAGTGGACGAAATTAGCACATAAAGAGCACATAATTCTGGAATGTATTTTATTTACTTTTATTGATGTGGGCTTGCTAGGTTTATATGAACCTAGCCAGCCCACATATTTGTTTTTTAAAAAGCTTAAAAACTTGATAATTGGAATTTTGTTTTTAGCAAACGGAAGCACATAAAAAGCACTTAATTTTCGCATATAAATATTATAAAAATATTTATTATTTATGTATGGGCTTGCTAGCTTTATATAAAGCTAGCACGCCAATCATTTTTTTAAATTTCCGTGGAAACCAAAGGAGCACAAAAATTTTAAAAAGTGGACGAAATTAGCACATAAAGAGCACATAATTCTGGAATGTATTTTATTTATTTTTATTCAGGTGGGCTTGCTGAGTTTATATAAACCTAGCCAGCCCACACATTTTTTTTTTAAAAAAGCTTAAAAACTTGATAGATTGTAAGAGGGTTTCGTCATCTAACGAATTTTCCCCTACTTTTGACGTCCCAGGGTTTCGGTCGATTCAATCCTGGGATTTCGAGGGATAGAATCGATCGAAATTTTGCCTCGGGCGCCACTCTAGGAAATAAGGGAGCCTAGAGTCTCCCTTGCCTCTCGGGTATGCTTTTAAACAGTGGAGAATAACCAGGTAAGTAAACTACAATTTCATTAAAAACTCAATTTCTATAAATACTAGTTTATGTGTATTTTGTCATTTTAATTTAGTGGTACAAACCCTCAAAGAAAATAACTAAATATATGCAACTTAATAAATAAAACAAAACTATAAATGCCTTATTTCTATCAAGTCAAATAAAAAAAAACTCCAGTTTACTTTGTTTGCGCTATTCTAGAACAGACAGTTAGGTATTTAAAAAAAGTGAAAGTTATGAAAAAGGACCTAAAACTCAACGCCTATCACCTCGGAACTCTAACAAAAGGATTTAACAAATCTGGTTAGGTCCGATTAGATCCGATGGACGTTAGTTAAATACTGATTTCTTTTTGCCCCAAAAAGACTTTTCCCAACATAAAAAAAAATTGGAGAAAGATTTCCTTAAACAGCTGGTAGTTAATTACATACTATAATTTTACAAATTTACGGCTATTTAACTGGAAGAAAACGAAACTTTACCAACTTTGAAGTTTCACAGGACTGGTCGGGTCATATATGTCTCGCGGTTCGGTTCGGTTCATGTCGGTTATGTACAAAAGAAACGGAAAGAAAAATTAAACAGAATATTTACAAATAGAAACGGAATGTGGTACCACTTTAACAGGTTTAATTTACGGTGAGAGCATATATGTCTTACGGTAACAGGTAACAGGTTATTTACAAAAGAAACGGATAAAAATTTAACTATACCAACTTTTAAGTTTATAAGGTCGCGGTGGCAATAACGAAGCAATAATCGTGACAGAAAAAAAAATCGTTAATTATGAAAAATAAAAAGAGAATTAGGAAGAAATTAATAAATACCAGGTTTTATCTAAACGGGAGAGCTGGCTGCACAAAGCCGCGATGATTATGAGTCGGTGACGAAACATACGGCCCACGAAACATAATCTATAGCTTTGTTATCATTTTTGCTTTCTCGAAAGAGAACAAAAATAATAATAAAAAAACGGGAAACGGGAAACGAGAACGGGGGTTTAGCAAAGCGCTACAATTATGAGTCGGTGACGAAACATACGGCCCACGAAACATAATCTATAGCTTTGTTATCATTTTTGCTTCCTTGAAAGAGAACAAAAATAATACAAAAAACGGGAAACGAGGACGGAGGGTTTAGCAAAGCGCTACAATTATAAGTCGGTGACGAAACATACGGCCCACGAAATATAATCGATAGCTTTGTTATCATTTTTGCTTTCTCGAAAGAGAACAAAAATAATAAAAACCAGGACAAGGGAAACTGGTGTGTCAAATCCGGGATGATTATTACTTGGTGACGAACCTGCAGCCCACAAGTAATAAACCCGATTTGTTTCTTAATTTTCTTGCGAAAGAAAATTAATAAATACCAGAAAACATGTAAGATACTAACGGGAAATCCTGGGATCGGGAAAGGACAAACAAGTAATTTGCACGGTTCAAAATAAATTCAAATCAAATAGAATTATAAAAACTTTGACTAAGGCAAAAACGAGGTTTCTTTTATAAATCCCATTCTTACCAGAAACCGGTCGACATCTACACACACCGCGTACCACCTATACATTGTGCTCGAACGAGAAACAAATCTCGAATCCCCGTATGGGCGAAGGCATTACTGTTTTATAGGCTAGAGCTCGGCTACAAATCGAGAACCAACGGAAATAACCAAATGAAACCCAACCACGTTTTTTTTTAAAAATGAACGTGGATTAACTTATCGGAATATTATTTTATCTAGTCTTTTTGCAACAAACGTTTTGAAAGGCTTTAATGACATTCATATGTCAAAACGGCATTTTTCCTCGGAAAAAATGAAACAAAATTAATAAGCGAAAATTGAGTCAGGTTTCAGTAAAAATATTTTTTAACTGTCTGAGCTTAAATAGTCTAGAAAATTAATTAAAACAATAAAAAAAATAGTAACTTCGTTACATTCCCCACCTACTTCGGCAAAAAAAAAAGAACAAAAAAAATAAACTCAATGACTACCTTTCTTTTTTCTTTTTTTTTTAACCTTACAAACGATTTACAAAATAACAAAAACTAAATTAAACAAAATAAAAAAAGCAAAACCTGCATTTCTCTCTGATCATACCCATCGCTAGTGCCTCTTAATGCTCTTAATAGTCTTGAAGGTCCTCCAATGCTGTTCAGATTTCGGTACAACTTTGGGCCGGCACCCAAAGTTGAGTGGTTTTACGGAACACCCCTATACAAGGGTTGAAAATGCGGAACCTTGATAAACACCAAGGGAGCAGATTACTAACCATACGAAGCACCCTTAACCTCCTGCGCTTTCCTTAGAACCCAAATGTTGGTTTACAGAAACTCCAATGCTAAACATCTTTTGGTATTGTAGCTTCGGTTTTTAAAATGCACCATTTTCCTCGACTAAAGAAGTTGTGTCTAGCGGTGTTATTTTTATCGGCGAGTTATTTTAGGTTGTCGTGACAACTTGTAACGGTTTCTTCAAGGTAAACCTACTACACGGTCTGTAGTGCCCCTAAATTTAGTAGGGGTTGGCAGAACATTACTCACTAGACCTAGATCACTTTGGATCGGATCTGAGTAACAATTTTCCATAACAAATTGTTAAAATTTTCTAATGGGATACTGGCGACAGCGGTTACAAAGTCGGTTATTTCCATTTGTTTTACCTCCTTCGGAGCCAGTATGGTGGTTTCCTCAATTGTATACATTGTAATTTACAACACCCTTAAGCTCTGAAAAGAGCTGTTCGGCTGTTCGGAAAGTGTACTGGTTAGATCTACTTTATTGTTCATGCGGATAGTTCTGCCTTAAGGTTAAATCGGAGTTTGCGAACGAGTTTGCTACTGACGGTACTTCAAAGTACATCAAGTTGGGCTTTCCAAGGAACACGCAACTTGAAGGAATAGCCTTGGACTGTGTATGTGGTAGTGCTCATGCGGATGGTACTTCCTTGAGGTTAAGTCGGAGTTTGCGAACGGGCTTATGGTGCTACTGACGCTACGTCAAAATTCATCAAGTTGAGTTATTCGAAGTAGACTCGGTAACTTTAGAATAGTTTTGAGGTGAGTTTGCGGTACTAGTTGACCAGGTTGAGTGCGTAATTTGCTTCAAATTCAATTTTTCGTGAGGGGTGGTACCCGGACCATCGGGTTTTGGATCTCGGAGTTCTAACTTTTGGCGGTTTCCAAAGTTATAAGTTTTATTTTTTCCGGAAATACCCCCGAATTACAGAAGGGATTTAAGTAATTTTAGCAACTCTAATCTGGATATTGACTGACCATCCGATTTTTCTACAGGGTGCCTGCTACATTATAACTTTTGGTGGATTCCAAAGTTATAAGTTGTTTACTGAAGCATCGGAAGTACTGTATTTATAGTGACCATCATATTTTGGATCTAGAAGTTATAACTTTTGGCGATTTCCAAAGTGATAAGTTGTTGCCGGAAATACCCCGGGATTACAGAAAGGATTTAAGTAATATTATCTCCGAGTCTGGATTTTGACTGACCATCAGATATTTTCTACAGGTTGACTGCTAAGTTATAACGTTTGGCGGTTTCCAAAGTTACAAGTTGATTGATCACCGGTTTTTTTTTTCTCTAGAGGATTCATGGCTGCTGAGTTATAAGTTTTGGCGATTTTCAAACTTATAAGTTGACTGATTACCGGTTTCTTTCTTCAGAGGCTTGATGGCTGCTGCATTATAACTTTCGATGGGTTCCAAAGTTATAAAGTTTTTTTTTTAAGTACCCTTGAATTATTGGAAAAAAAAAATAGATTAAATCTTAGAAAATAATCATCGGGTTTTGGAACTCGGAGTTATAACTTTTGGCAGTTTCTAAAGTTAAAAGTTGTTGTCGGAAGCCCCTTAAATTTTTGAAGGGGTTAAAAAAAAATATTATTTTTTTTTAAATAACTGGCCTAACCTCCGTGTTTTGGATCTTGAAGTTATAACTTTTGGCGGTTTGTAAAGTTATAAGTTGTTACTGGAAATACCCCTAAATTACAGAAGGCTATTTAAGTAATCTTAGAAACTCTAATCTGGATTTTGACTGACCATGGGGTTTTGTCCACAGGTTGGCTGCTGAGTTATAACTTTTGGCGGTTTCCAAAGTTACAAGTTGACTGAATACCGGTTTCTTTCTTCAGAGGCTTGATGGCTGCTGCATTATAACTTTTGGGCGGGTTCCAAACTTATAAGGTATTTTTGAAGCGTCCTTAAAGTATTGCAGGGTTTCAAAAAAAAAATAGATTAAATCCTAGAAAATATCAGGATTTAAACTAATTATCGGGTTTTGGACTTCGGAGTTATAACTTTTGGCGGTTTCCAAAGTCATAAATTGTTACCGGAAACAACCGTAAATTACTGAGCTAATTTCCAGAATTTAATCTTAAAATTTAATTAACATAAAGTTAAAAAACAATAATAACTTTTATGCAATTTCGCTAACAAAAAAAAAATTAAAAATAAAAAAATTAAATTATATTTGAGTCAAATTATTTTATAATAATTTTTATTACGTAAAAAAAATTGCTAAGTGTATTTCCCCACGTGGAAAACGGCTTCGTGCTTCAGTAAAGCAAATTCAAGTTTTAAACAAAAAACTAAAATTTTAAAAATTGTTGATAATCGAAAAATGAACAGGATTTTCTTTTTAAATCTGTTTTTTTTTTGTTAATGGAATTAAACAAATATATTAATTTTTTTGTTTAAAAAAAACAATTCTACTCAAGAAAAAATATATGATTTTTGTTGAAATTACTTAAAAATTTTCTTTGTTTACAAAATTGAGATGCCAACTTCTAAACTCTTAGTATTGTCAGTTTAGAAGTTGGTACTCCGGTACGGAAACAGGTCCAATTAGGTCAGATCAGGTCGGGACATGTTAGTTACGGCTAGGTCACGTCAGGTCCGGATTCGTCAGGTCAGGTCCGGATATGTCACGTCAGGTCCGGATATGTCAGGCTAAATCCAACTAGTTTAGATCAAGTCAGATTTGACTAGGTCAGGTCCGGCTATGTCATGTCAGGTCCAACTAGTTTGGGTCAGATCAGGTCAGATCCGACTAAATCAGGTCCGGCTAGTTTGGGTCTGGTCCGGATGGGTCAGGTCAGGTCCGGATAAGCCAGGTGAGGATCTGCTAAGTCAATCAAGTCAGTATGGGTCAGGCCTGTTCCAGATCGATCAAGTCAAATTCGGATAGGTCAGGTCAGGTCCAGATATGTTCGCGTCTAGCGAGGTCAGGTCAAGTTCGGATATGTCAGGTCAGGTCCGGTACGGTTAGGCCATGTCAGGTCCGGATATGTCACGTTAGGTCCGGATATATCACGTCAGGTCCGGATATGTCAGGCTAGGTCCAGATAGGCCAGGCCAGCTTAGTTCAAATCTAGTCAGGTTCGGATACTTAAGATTAGGTCCATCTAAAGTCAATATAACAAATACAATTCCAACTACAAAATGGCTTTAAGAAAAATTCTAATTTAATACAATGGTTTTCCAGTCAGGTCAGGTCATATCAAAACGGTTATGCGTTTCAAATAAGTCAGGTTTGGTAAGGTACATGTCACACAGCATCAAAATGAAATGAAATGAAAAAGCCAAAAATAATCAAAATTATAAACTAGGTCAGATCAGGCATGGTCTGGTTTGACTGGTATTCTCAGAGCATTTCAGGTATAAAACCGGTTAATAATTTAAAGTTAAAAAAAATAATTAGTTTAACATAAAACATTTAAACACCTAATTGAAGTCAGGTCGGGTGAAGCAGTATCTAGCTTTAATTAAAAGCAAAATGTTTATCATTAAAAAAAAATTATGCCACCACCCAGGATTTAAAAAAAAAACAGCTTGCTCTGGTTTAACTGGCAATCAGAGGGCAGGTCAAGTATTAGATCGGATAGTGATCGGATATCATTAATTATTTAAAAAAAAAAATATTATTCGGTTTAAAATAAAACATTTATATTCTAGGTACTTCAATTTAGGTCAGGTGAGGCAGTATCTGGTTTTAATTAAAAGCAAAATGTTTATGAATAAAAAAAAAGTAGTCCAATATAACCATAAAATTTAATTATTATTAAAAATTAACGTCACCCAGAATTTAAAAAAAAACTAAATCTAAAAATTAGGTCAGGTGAGGTATACAGTCGTTTTAATAATTTATAATAATTTTTTTTTAAATTAATTTTAAAATAAAAACATTTCAATAGTCACTTTTAGGTACGACAAGTCAGGTCAGATGAGGCAGTATCTAGTTTTAATTAAAAGCAAAATGCTTATTAATAAAAAATTAGGCTAAAATAACAAGATATATTTAACGTCACCCAGGATTAAAAAAAAAAAAACAAAATCGGTTCGGTTTGGTTCGGTTCAGTTCAGTTCGATTCGGTTCGGTTCGGTTCGGTTTGGTTCGGTTTGGTTCGGTTCGGTTCATTTCTGGTGTGATTTGACGGGGAATCTCAGGGCAAATCAGGTATGAAATCGGATTATAAAATAATAATTACAAAAATAAATTGTTTAGTAAAAATAAAAAAAATACGTAATTACTTTTAGTTACTTTGAGTCAGGTCACGTGAAGTAGAACATAGTTAAAAATAATTGTTTAATAATCAAGAGTTAGGACAGGGTAGGTATCAGGGAGAATTAGAGTCACGCAGGATCTGGAAATAAAAAATAGAAACAAAAATTAAATCAGGTCAGCCAGGACCAACAACTCATGTCAGGTTTCGTCCGGTAGTCTTAAGGCACGGCAGGTATTCGGTTTATTAATTAATAATAATAATATTAAAAAATTATTTAGTGGAAAAAAAAAATTTAGTAATTACTTTCTACCACACAAGCCATGCTTTAACCCAAACTTCAATTTCTGAAATCTACCCCCACCCTTAAAAAAAACTAAAATGTATTTTGTTCAACTCCAGACTCAACCACCTTTCGTTTGATACTACACACGCCATATGTTCACTCAAACTCTAATTTTTGAAATTTACCCCCACCGTTTTTTTTTAAAAAGCTAAAAGATATTCTGTTCAACTCCACACTCATTTACCCTTCGTTTGATATCCCACACGCCACATTTTCACCCAAACTCTACTTTTTGGAATTTACCCCCACCCTATGTATATATTTTGTTTAACGCTAGACTCAACCACCCTTCGTCTGTTATCACACATGCCATACCTTCACTTAAACTCTAATTTTTAAAATTGACCCCCACTTTTTTTTTAAAACAGAAAAAAAAACTAAAATTTAATTTGTTTATCTCCAGACTCAATTACCTTTCGTTTGATATGGCACACGTCATATTTTCAAATAACCTGTAATTTTTGCAATCTACCCCCACCATTTTATTTGGCTTATGTTCGGTGCATTTTTTAATTTTTAAATAGGACCATCTTGACCCAAGATACAGCCTAGGTATCAAATTTCATTAAAATCGAGCACGCGATTTTGGAGTTATGCGCGTTGGTCGTTACAGACAGACAGACAGTCAGACGGCGCGACAAAAAAAAAGTTTCAAAATCATCTGAAACGCAAACAAATATAATTTTTTTTTGAAATCGGAGCAATTTAAAAAAAAATATAGTAGTAGTGTGAGCTAAAATTAGACAAAAGCGTTTTAAAACTAAAAATAAAATCGCCACAGACAGACAAACGCAAGTACATGCATACCTGCAAACCTGAAATAAGATGTTTTACTTTAAAAAAAAAAGGATTTAATTTTTATTTCTCCAACAATACTGATAAAAATAACAAGTAAAAAAAAACTTAACATTTATTTTATTAATTTGGCCTTTTTTAGGTCCAAATAGTTTTTTATAAAAAAAAGGTATCTCGCGCTTTAACAATGCATGAAAACAATAAATTTGAGATATTTATAATTCTGTTAAATTTAATCATTTCTCAACCAAAAATATTAAACACTTAAACTAAGCAACTTAGAATAGAGTCTGGCAATTATAATTACTTCAAAACCAAAAAGGTTCAAGAGCATAATTGTTTTCAATTTTTAAAAACTGCAAATTGGAGGCAAAACTTTTGCCAATTTTCGTACCTTCCCAACCAAAAAGATATTAAATACTGAATGTGTTTCGGACCGTTACGTTGTAAGATTTAAATTGTTACTTTAGATAACTTAAATTTGCTAAACTAATAACTTCTCAACCAAAAACCAGTTTTACTTAACGAATTTTTTTTATCAATAAATTTAAAAAAATTTCGAACGTTTCCATAAAAATGACTCTTAATAAGGATTGTCTATTTTGCAGTTTTTTATTTTATTTCATGAATTTTATAGAAATAAATAAAGTCTGACACTTTTAAAGACTTCTCAACGGAAAAGACGACGACTATAAAGCATATATATGTACTTTGCAGTTTTAAGATTAAAAAAATATATATATTAAAAATTTAGCCTGGAAATTTTTTGTTCCTTTTAACATTAAACCGGTTTTTATTTCACATTTTGGGTTATAGCGATTGCAAATTAGATGAATTTTTATTTTCTAAAAGTCTGCCAATATTAGATACTTCTCAACCAAAAGAAATACATAGATTGTTTACGGGTCCTACTTTTCGATTTCTAAAGCAAGACACCGTTTATAAGCCTCCCTTTTTGTTTATGTACGTATCTCAAGAACTGGGGATCCCGCGATTTTTGGTGTTTATGATCAAAAAAAAAAAGCTAAATGTCTTCCTGAAATGATGAACCTACAGAATTAGGCCTAAAAAATGCCTTATTATCTTTAAAAAAAAATTATTTAAATAACCTGTCTGTTATGTGCTAAAATGTGAGCAAACAGTAGTCCCTGCTCGGGCGCCAAATTTGTAAGAGGGTTTCGTCATCTAACGAATTTTCCCCTACTTTTGACGTCCCAGGGTTTCGGTCGATTCAATCCTGGGATTTCGAGGGATAGAATCGATCGAAATTTTGCCTCGGGCGCCACTCTAGGAAATAAGGGAGCCTAGAGTCTCCCTTGCCTCTCGGGTATGCTTTTAAACAGTGGAGAATAACCAGGTAAGTAAACTACAATTTCATTAAAAACTCAATTTCTATAAATACTAGTTTATGTGTATTTTGTCATTTTAATTTAGTGGTACAAACCCTCAAAGAAAATAACTAAATATATGCAACTTAATAAATAAAACAAAACTATAAATGCCTTATTTCTATCAAGTCAAATAAAAAAAAACTCCAGTTTACTTTGTTTGCGCTATTCTAGAACAGACAGTTAGGTATTTAAAAAAAGTGAAAGTTATGAAAAAGGACCTAAAACTCAACGCCTATCACCTCGGAACTCTAACAAAAGGATTTAACAAATCTGGTTAGGTCCGATTAGATCCGATGGACGTTAGTTAAATACTGATTTCTTTTTGCCCCAAAAAGACTTTTCCCAACATAAAAAAAAATTGGAGAAAGATTTCCTTAAACAGCTGGTAGTTAATTACATACTATAATTTTACAAATTTACGGCTATTTAACTGGAAGAAAACGAAACTTTACCAACTTTGAAGTTTCACAGGACTGGTCGGGTCATATATGTCTCGCGGTTCGGTTCGGTTCATGTCGGTTATGTACAAAAGAAACGGAAAGAAAAATTAAACAGAATATTTACAAATAGAAACGGAATGTGGTACCACTTTAACAGGTTTAATTTACGGTGAGAGCATATATGTCTTACGGTAACAGGTAACAGGTTATTTACAAAAGAAACGGATAAAAATTTAACTATACCAACTTTTAAGTTTATAAGGTCGCGGTGGCAATAACGAAGCAATAATCGTGACAGAAAAAAAAATCGTTAATTATGAAAAATAAAAAGAGAATTAGGAAGAAATTAATAAATACCAGGTTTTATCTAAACGGGAGAGCTGGCTGCACAAAGCCGCGATGATTATGAGTCGGTGACGAAACATACGGCCCACGAAACATAATCTATAGCTTTGTTATCATTTTTGCTTTCTCGAAAGAGAACAAAAATAATAATAAAAAAACGGGAAACGGGAAACGAGAACGGGGGTTTAGCAAAGCGCTACAATTATGAGTCGGTGACGAAACATACGGCCCACGAAACATAATCTATAGCTTTGTTATCATTTTTGCTTCCTTGAAAGAGAACAAAAATAATACAAAAAACGGGAAACGAGGACGGAGGGTTTAGCAAAGCGCTACAATTATAAGTCGGTGACGAAACATACGGCCCACGAAATATAATCGATAGCTTTGTTATCATTTTTGCTTTCTCGAAAGAGAACAAAAATAATAAAAACCAGGACAAGGGAAACTGGTGTGTCAAATCCGGGATGATTATTACTTGGTGACGAACCTGCAGCCCACAAGTAATAAACCCGATTTGTTTCTTAATTTTCTTGCGAAAGAAAATTAATAAATACCAGAAAACATGTAAGATACTAACGGGAAATCCTGGGATCGGGAAAGGACAAACAAGTAATTTGCACGGTTCAAAATAAATTCAAATCAAATAGAATTATAAAAACTTTGACTAAGGCAAAAACGAGGTTTCTTTTATAAATCCCATTCTTACCAGAAACCGGTCGACATCTACACACACCGCGTACCACCTATACATTGTGCTCGAACGAGAAACAAATCTCGAATCCCCGTATGGGCGAAGGCATTACTGTTTTATAGGCTAGAGCTCGGCTACAAATCGAGAACCAACGGAAATAACCAAATGAAACCCAACCACGTTTTTTTTTAAAAATGAACGTGGATTAACTTATCGGAATATTATTTTATCTAGTCTTTTTGCAACAAACGTTTTGAAAGGCTTTAATGACATTCATATGTCAAAACGGCATTTTTCCTCGGAAAAAATGAAACAAAATTAATAAGCGAAAATTGAGTCAGGTTTCAGTAAAAATATTTTTTAACTGTCTGAGCTTAAATAGTCTAGAAAATTAATTAAAACAATAAAAAAAATAGTAACTTCGTTACAAGATGAAATTTTGTTTTTAGCAAACGGGAGCACATAAAAAGCACTTAATTTTCGCATATACATATTATAAAAATATTGATTATTTCTGTATGGGCTTGCTAGCTTTATATAAAGCTAGCACGCCAACCATTTTTTTAAATTTCCGTGGAAACCAAAGGAGCACAAAAATTTTAAAAAGTGGACGAAATTAGCACATAAAGAGCACATAATTATGGAATGTATTTTATTTATTTTTATTGAGGTGGGCTTGCTAGGTTTATATAAACCTAGCCAGCCCACACATTTTCTTTAAAAAAAAAGGTTAAAAACTTGATAAATGGAATTTTGTTTTTAGCAAACGGAAGCACATAAAAAGCACTTAATTTTCATAAATATTATAAAAATATTTATTATTTATGTATGGGCTTGCTAGCTTTATATAAAGCTAGCACGCCAATCATTTTTTTAAATTTCCGTGGAAACCAAAGGAGCACAAAAATTTTAAAAAGTGGACGAAGTTAGCACATAAAGAGCACATAATTATGGAATGTATTTTATTTATTTTTATTGAGGTGGGCTTGCTAGGTTTATATAAACCTAGCCAGCCCACACATTTTCTTTAAAAAAAAAAGCTTAAAAACTTGATAGATGAAATTTTGTTTTTAGCAAACGGAAGCACATAAAAAGCACTTAATTTTCGCTTATAAATATTATAAAAATATTGATTATTTCTGTACGGGCTTGCTAGCTTAATATAAAGCTAGCACGCCAATCATTTTTTTAAATTTTCGTGGAAACCAAAGGAGCACAAAAATTTTAAAAAGTGGACGAAATAACCACATAATTCTGAAATACATTTTTTAAATTTTTATTGAGGTGGGCTTGCTTGGTTTATGGAGGTGCTACCTTTCTTATTCTTCAAGGTAGAAATAAAAGATGTTTATGAATAAAGATTTGCTATATTTCTTTCGTCTTTGGATAACATTGAGTGGTACAGACAAATAAATAATTAAAAATTGTTTACGGGCAAGTTTCTATACTTCTATTGGTTAAGGTACCCTGTACTGGGAACACCTTAGTACGAGCGAGTGTATTCAGACATCAAAATGATACCTAATTTATTTACTATGCAATAAATTAAGCGTTCTTTGATGGCACTAGTGTGGTACTACTCTCTAAACTGCTATATTTACGCCTTTTTCGGGTATGTACTCACCTCCCACTCACTTTTATAAGGCTTTTGCGCTCAGCTGAACTGTAAACATTTCAACCTACAACATTTCACACTAAAACTATTTCTTACTATCATCTTCTCTAGATTTTCGATGTTTTTATCAATAAATACCAAAAATAACTAATTGGGGTAAACACAATCTCTAATGTATGCCACAAATGTCAATAAACTTAAACAAAAAGCGAGAATTTGCATGGATGTCAATATGTGCTTAGCATTGACCAACGTGAATCCCAAATTCGATCGGTCAGCGCGAATGCCATGCGAGAAGGGTTCTGTGCGTTTCGCTTAGCGTTTTCAAAACGTAACGTTTTTAAGCCAATTTATGAGAATACCAGTCTAGGTACAGACGATTGTTATATTTTTTTTGTGAATTTAAACTAGATAATCTAGAAAATAATGTCCTATTAACTAAATGGCACAAGTTACGTTTATAAGCAAGTGCACATTAACCCTAAAAAATCTAAGGAAATGAATTCCTGTATGTAGTTTAATTTGTATTAAAACGTGTATTAAACTGTATACGGAATTAAAAATCTTAAGCGATTGACCGGTCATCGATGATATTTATACAGGACAAAAAACACATCTCGATATCGTATCAATGGCAAACGGTTTTTAATAAAAGCATCTCCAAAAGAGTTTAGCAGTTAGTTGTAAGCTGAGAACGTAACGTCCCACATGTACAAGTTAACAGTGAAGACAAGTAGTAGTCAGAAGTCGAGCGTATCTAGAGGATACGCATTTTGTTAGCAAAATGTATTTAATGTAAGTAGTAATTATAAGTATTGTTAATAAAAAGATAAACCTAACTTAAACTGTGTTACGTCACGTTAAAACCCCCTCGTGACATATTGTGGTGGACGCTGGTAATGATAACAAACGACTGGTAATGATAACAAACGAAAATCGAACTAACTTTGACCTTTGGTTTAAAGGTCTTTTCGAAATAAGTGTAAGTAGTAGATGGTATAAATTGTGTCATTAAAAATTCAAGCGAAAAAAAAAGAACCTAATTTTTTCACACAAGTGTAATTTTTACTTTATTTTTATCTCGTTTGATTTAAAGATCATAATCTTATATTATATTATTCATCTATTGCTACAAATTATGAAATTTATAACATTAGTATAGGCAATTTTATTCCTTAAATACTAACCTACGTATAGATTATAAAATTTGGGTAATGTTAGCATAACAATATTTCTATAATACATCAGTCATATTAGTAACAGTTGACTTAATAATTTACTTGACCCTTTCGACACGTAATGCAAAAGTATTACAGTTTTTATTTTTTACCCATTTTTGGAGGTAACTAACTAACTCCTCAACTTGTCATTTTATCCAAAAAAAATTATACCATATTTTTTAATCATAATTACTCAGATATTCATTTGGCGGTGGTAAATTTTTTGCATTTAAACCAGTCGATTTCATTTGAATTTGTATGTTGCAGCAAATATTTTTTCAGTTGATATTTCTCTTTGGCCTTGTAGCATTTAAATAAATAGATTTAATTTGCATTTTAATGTCGCAACAAATGTCTTTTAATATAAGACTTTTGCTGGGCCTTGTAGTCACACTGGTGGTATCTAAACCAATTACATTCTTATGATGTAACTGGTAATTATTGAAAGCGAACTTCTTTAGCCTTGTAGTCAAAGTTTTTAAACCAATCGATTTCATTTGCATTTTTATGTTGAAGCAAATGTATTTCCAGTTGACGTTTCAGCTTGGCCTGGTAGTCACACTGTTGACATTTAAACCAATCGATTTCATTTGCATTTTTATGCTGCAGCAAATGTATTTTTAGTTGACCTTTCCGCTTGGCCTTGTAGTCACATTGGTTGCATTTAAACCAGTCGATTTCATTTGCATTTTTATGCTGCAGCAAATGTATTTTTAGGTTACCTTTCCGCTTGGCCTTGTAGTCACATTGGTTGCATATAAACCAGTCGATTTCACTTGCATTTTTATGCTGCAGCAAATGTGTTTTTAGTTCAGATTTTTGCTTGGCCTTGTAGTCACATTGGTTGCATTTAAACCAGTCGATTTCATTTGCATTTTTATGCTGCAGCAAAAAATTTATTTTTAGTTGACCTTTCCGCTTGGCCTTGTAGTCACCTTGGTTGCATTTAAACCAGTCGATTTCACTAGCATTTTTATGCTGCAGCAAATGTGTTTTTAGTCCAGATTTCTGCTTGACCTTGTAGTCACATTGGTTGCATTTAAACCAGTCGATTTCATTTGCATTTTTATACTGCAGCAAATGTATTTTTAGTTCACCTTTCCGCTTGGCCTTGTAGTCACATTGGTTGCATTTAAACCAATTAATTTCATTTGCACTTTTATGTCGCAGCAAATGTTTTTTCAGACTACCTTTCCACTTGACCTTATAGTCACACTGTTGGCATTTAAACCAATTAATTTCATTTGCACTTTTATGTCGCAGCAAATGTTTTTTCAGACTACCTTTCCACTTGACCTTGTAGGCACAGTGGTTGCATTTAAACCAAACGATTTCATTTGTATTTATATGTTGTAGCAAATGGTTTTTTAGTTGTTCTTTCCGCTTGGCCTTATAGTCACACTGTTGGCATTTAAACCAATCGAAATCATTTTTATGTTGCAGCAAATGTGCTTTAAGTTGATATTTATGCTTTGCCTTGTAGTCACATTGGTTGCATTTAAACCAGTCGATTTCATTTGCATTTTTATGCTGCAGCAAATGTGTTTTAAGTTGATCTTTCCGCTTGGCCTTGTAGTCACATTGGTTGCATTTAAACCAGTCGATTTCATTTGCATTTTTATGCTGCAGCGAATGTGATTTTAGTTGATCTTTCCGCTTGGCCTTGTAGTCACACTGTTGGCATTTAAACCAATCGATATTATTTTTATGTTGCAGCAAATGTGGTTTAAGTTGACGTTTCTGCTTGGCCTTGTAGTCACATTGGTTGCATTTAAACCAATCGAAATCATTTTTATGTTGCAGCAAATGTGCTTTAAGTTGATATTTATGCTTGGCCTTGTAGTCACATTGGTTGCATTTAAACCATTCGATTTCATTTGCATTTTTATGCTGCAGCAAATGTGTTTTAAGTTGATCTTTCCGCTTGGCCTTGTAGTCACATTGGTTGCATTTAAACCAGTCGATTTCATTTGCATTTTTATGCTGCAGCGAATGTGTTTTTAGTTGATATTTCCGCTTGGCCTTGTAGTCACACTGTTGGCATTTAAACCAATCGATATTATTTTTATGTTGCAGCAAATGTGGTTTAAGTTGACGTTTCTGCTTGGCCTTGTAGTCACATTGGTTGCATTTAAACCAATTAATTTCATTTGGACTTTTATGTCGCAGCAAATGCCTTTTCAGATCAGCCTTCCGCTTGGCCTTGTAGACACATTGGTTGCATTTAAACCAATTGATGTCATTTTCATTTTTATGTTGTAGGAAATCTCTTTTTAGTTGATATTTCAGCATAGCGTTGTTGTCACACTGTTGGCATTTAAACCAATCGGTTTCATTTGCATTTTTATGTTGTAGCAAATGTTTTTTCAGATCAGACTTCTGCTTGGCCTTATAGTGGCAGTGCTTGCATCCAAACTGTGCCTTACATTTGCTCTGGTAAATGCAATGAGGACATTCGAAGCAGTTGATCTCATCAACGCTTTTGTGTTGTAACAAACTGTGCTGTTTTGCTCTACAATTGATTTGATAATCGCAATGCGACCCTTGATGTGGATTTTGCTCAGTTCTGAAATGTAAGAAAAAAAATAGCAGCTAGAAGCAATCTTTCACAGGCAAATCTAGCGTCGTGGCAAAAATTGGGAAAGGTATCTTTGTCTAATACTCTATTCGCTTAGACGCCTTCATGCACTTTTCCTGTTAATGCAAAGTTGACTCCAAGGGTTAAAAGCCCTTATCTTTGGGAACACAATTCCACTTATTGGACATCTGTCACACTTATGCCAAATACATGAAAAACGGGATAATGTTGGAAAATTCACAACTTTTTTATTTCTAAACCGATTTTTCTAAATTAATTTTATTTGGATTATACTGCACTTTAAGAAAAACTATTAATCACTTTATTATTTTTAATGTTTCGGTGTCTGAAAAGATATATCGCACGCTTAAAACTAAAAAGACATAACTCAAAAATTTGAAAATTTGTCCCTGCAATGAAAATACTTACAACGTGTCTTTTTAGCTCATATTTGTGCTTATAAACAAAAGTTTTCCATAATTTCCCAAAAAATTGTAAACAAAGTAAATTTTTTGTGATCATTAGTTAAAAAGCACATTTGAATGCATTTTGGTTGCATAAACTCATTTTCAAAATTTTTGAGTTGCGTCTCTTTAGATTTAAGGGTGCGATATACACTGTGTCTCATTTAAAACTTTCCACCCAGGATTTCTCGAGAACTCCTAAAAAATTTTTAAAATGCCGAGACACGTGGATTTTGTTTGCGAGAGAGAAACTTTTTGGCTATCTTGAAATTTTTGAAGCACGCACAACCTTTGAGGGGTATACTTTACCCCTATATTTTGAATAGGGAAAGTGGGTCTAGTGATACCTTGTTTTGAAGCTCTCTTGAATATCTTTACAACCGTGTAAAAATTTCGAAAATCCATCGATTAGTTTTTGAGATATTTGCTTTCAAATTTAACATGGAATGATAAAATAAAAAGTAAATCCGAAAAATATAAAATTCTAATTTAATTTTTATTTTATCAGTCCATGTTAAATTTGAAAGTTTCAAAGCAATTAGTTCAAAAACTAATGGATAGATTTTTTAAATTTTTACACGGTTGTAAGGACATTCAAAAGGCCTTCAAAACAAGGTATGACTAGACCCACTATCCCGATTCAAAATATAGGGGTAAAGTATACCCCTCGAAGGTGGTGCGTGCTACAAAAATTTCAAGATAGCTAAAAAGTCTCCCCCTCGCAAACAAAATCGACGAATCCCGAGTGGAAAGTTTTAAATGGGACACGGTGTATATTCCTTAACATCATGTATCTTAACTTTAAAATAAATGTATTAAACTTTGTTTCGCTTTTCATTTATTTGAAAAGCCAGGGTTAAGGCTTCATCAAAAGGGGCATTATTGAGTCGGATGACGCCACGCATCGGCGTTGCCGTCCTCACAGTCGCCTGCCAAGCATACTAATAATTTTAAACCTCTCGCACCCGTCCAACGTGACGTATCCAGACGCAAGCGCCAGTCCATCGTGACATATTTCGGTGAAGGCGCCATTGGCCTATGACATATTTGGTAGAGATGCCCCTGGACTCAAATTTCAATACAATACTTAAAAATTACAAAAATTGTTAATTTGGCTTAAGCATGTTAAAAAAAATAGAGATATTTCGACAACCACTGATACCATAGTAGTAATATATGGCTTAGTTGAAAGGTCTTTCTAATATCTTTTTAATGGGGCATCCCATGATGTATTTTTTTAAAATATATATTTCTAAATAAAAAAACTGAAAAAAGTATTTTTTTCTAAAAAATATATATTTTTGCTTAATTTAAAAAAAATGTTAACAATAAACGTACAGTATCTGTTTTTTTTTAAATTAAATTAATAAATGGAAATGGTTACGTAGCAGGACCGAAGGGCGTTGTCTATGAGTTAGTGTGAAAAGATATGTCTTAATTTTGAAAACTTTTAAGCTTTTTTTTTCAAGTAGCTTCAAGAGCTGTGGAGGATGAAAAGTTTGCCTCTCTTTTGCCACTATACAAGGTGCCAAAATAAGAAAAACACCTTCCTGTTTTCAAGATAGAGGATTATTTGATTAATTATGATTAAAAAATGTTGTAAATTATTTGATAAACTCCGATACATTCCCACATATTCTCCGCCAAAAACCTCCCTGATCTTCGCTAGATATATGGCCCGAAATGTTTTAAAAATCAGTTTTTTGCGATTTTCTCGAAAACTCCCAGAAAAAGTAAATAGATAAAAATACGCAAAATTATTCGGTCTACAATACAAAAGTAAGAAAAACCTTTAACATTTAAAAAAATATATTAATAAGCTTGATCCCCACTTGTACAAAACGCTATTTACTCAAACTAAGTTTTTGTTTTTTTGTAGATAGACAACTTTAAGTCAAGGTTAGGAAATTTTGAAAATTTTAGTTTTACACAATCAGAAACTTTACGAGAAAAAAAGTGCATTATTTTTAAAACTTATTATAAGATTGTTAAAATACGCGCAACACAGCGAGAGTCAAGCCAGAACTATGACGATGACGAACGGCAGAATTTTCTACACCATCTGAACGGTATTCAACCAACAATCAAATGCACAATGGAACAGAAAGCACAATAGACAGAAACATTGAAACAACTGTATCTGGAAAACCTACACACACGGGACAGTACCTAAATCTTAACTCTAAATATAAATATTTGTAGTAATAATGAAGAATAAACCACATAAATTAACAACATTAAAAAGGATTTACAACAGAATAGTTATTTCGAGAAATTAATCAGCTCAATGATCTCTAAAATTAAAAACAAACCAAATGTAGCAAATGCTCAAAATAATAATCCGTTGGGTGTTATTTAGATTCCATATGTTCAAGGAATTTCAGAAAACATAAGATGAATAGCCAAAGACTATAATATAAAAACAGTATTTTCATCGGGAAATACGATAAGGAGTTTTGTAACTAAAACAAAACTAGAAAATCCTTCAAGTTATAAGGAATGTATTTACCAAATCCCGTGTGAGTGTGGTAAATTATATGTAGGTGAAACGAAAGTTCTCTTCTTCAGGTTAGAGTAAATGAACATCTAAAAACCCAATTAGGGCATAATGAAAAAGCCAGTTTAGCGGATCATTTATGGTCAAATGATTACAGGATTCAATGGTCAGAAACTAAAGTTTTGCATAAGGAGTCGCATTGGCGAAGACGAAAACTTATTGAAGCTGCCTTTAAAATGCAGAATAAAGAAGTTTTCAGTCAATCAAGCATGGACATACCAAACATATGAAAACCACTCCTTAAGGAAAACAAGCGTCTTAGTATTAAAAGGGGGCGGGTCGTCACACCTGACTGCACACCAAGTAGTAGCCTGTAGACTGGATTGTTTAGTTTACACTTGAAAACGGTTTTACTAATCGAAACGTCGTGTTTACAAGAAATAAACAAAATGAAAGGCCGAAACTTTATTTCTACTCAATCATTGTCTACGAGTTTCAAACAAACCCCCAAACTTAACAGTTTGCTATATTTTCGGGAATAAAAATTACCCTTGACTGTGCCACTGTACAAAACCAGCTTGGAAAAACGAAAAGCGCAAAACATGCTTTTGCAGAGATAAGAAAGTGGTTTGGCCTCCCTCCACAATGGTAAACATTTGGTTGCCGCCTACCAACACAGCAGGAGGTTGATGCGTGAAAAACTACTGAAAAGTGAAGAGTGGGAGTCGTAATGGCTAAGCGTGGGGATACATCAAATAGAGAGAGGGTTTTCCCTTCAAACTGATTGGCTATGGAAAAACTGTGAGATAAGAAAAGGTTGTCTATAAAATGTAATTTTATCTCTGTTTTTGTTTAGGTTTTCTTGTTTAACTCATTAGCTAGAAAGCAAAGTAAATTTTAGGATTATCAGCAACGCCACTGACTTGGTTACTCCAAGCTCTTTAAAGAGAGAATTACTTAGGTCCAACCTACCGTTAATAAAAATCCAAAATTTGAGGAGACAAGTGGGTAGTCACATTCTAAGTTTTGTTGAATTTAAACTAAAACCTCTAAACTAATTATCAGTAAAGAAACATAAGATTTTTCTATTTGAAGAATATTTTGTAGTTTGTTATTTTGGTAAGTTACAGTATTTATTTTAATATTTTGGGTCTTGTTTATTTTACAAGTCATAAGAAAAGTCTTGTAACAATTTGTAAATTGCAACAGAGTTTTATTTTGTATTCATTAAAGTTTGTAACGTTTTTAAAACTGTTTTATATATATTTTATACACACATGAGATGTATAGTCTAAATTATACGCATTTGTAATGTCACCAGATGAGAAGAAAATGTATGGCATAGATATTTTTGCCAATCAATGTTTTTTGATTGACAGTGACGGATACTTCACATAACCAATTACCTACCTACCTATTTAAATCATAGACACTACTTTTTTTTTAAGTTTATTGTCACCGCTGTTTATAATATACTAAACAAAGATAAACAAAAATGACATCATTACAAATGGGTATAATTTGAACTATAATATGGTACCCTGGGTTTAGGGCTCGATTTAAAATAAAATCGTATCCGACAATATCAAGATGAAGTTTGTAACTTTAAGCTTCTGTTGAAAATTGAGTGGGGGTCAGTTTTTTTATCTCCACTAGAAATACCTGAACTCCCCCCCAAAAAAAGCATCGAATTTGAGACATCCTGTACTTACTCAGATGAGCTGTCATCTAGCATGAGCTCTTCCTGCTTGATTTCTTCAGTCTTCAATTCAAACTCCTCAACTTCTGATTTCACACTGCTATCTGACTGGCTGAAAAAAAATGTTGATAAAATACTTTAGAAAATTTTAATCTGGGATTGTATGTACAAGAAATTGTATGTTTGTATTTTTTGACTAGTTTAAATATGTAAAAGCATGTAGTTTTTGAAAATTTTTGATGGGAGAATATTGTTACCAAATTTTAAATTGCATTATATTTCAATAACATGTATATTAAATTAGCAGAACAACTTTGAACACAAAAAAAATTATATGCTGATAATTTCCGTTAATAATTTATAAATTGCTAAATTTATATAAAGTCACACAGTACACCTATAGAAGTAATAGATTTACCTAAAAAAATTTTTGGCCACAATTTGCCGTTAATTATACGTAAACAAGTGGTAAAAACAAAAATTTGTCGTGCCCGTTTTTTTAAAGTGACGTTCGATTAACGCTATATGAAGTTAGCAGAACACCCAACGAAATATTGATTTTAACTAATTTTTGCTTAGTGCATACTTAGCAGTTAATTATGTAAAAAATTATAAGGTAATAATTTACCATTAATTATGTTTGCATAACCCATTATAAGTGCATTTTATAAAAAAAATTAACTTCAACCTCAATACGAATTTTATCTTGTTGATCTAAAGCATAATCCATCATCTTTTTATCCTAAACGATATCTACATGTAGCTTATTAAACTCCAAATAGCAAGTTTCTAGAATAGTATGAGTTTTAAAATAATTTAGGCCAAATCATACATCTTTTTGATCCTTTTTAGATAGTTAACATCATAGACGAATGACAGAGAGAGACCAGACACTTACACGGTGGGAGTTTTATTACTCAATTGGCGCAGTATACCGGGGTGCCGTGGAAAAACCAGCGCCTCTCTAACTTCGTATTCCGTACTAAACATTTACAGGGGGATTTGAAACAATATAACGCTTGCGCAGATTGTCTCTAAGTTACAGGGTGGCTTTTCAATTTATTGTATACCAGATGCTCATAGCCATCAATGCAATCGTTCTCCAATCAAGCTACATCTTATAATATAGTGTTTTGAAAAGTTTTTATCAAATTGAATTTTAACACCAAAAAATCCATTCTACTCGTCAATTAATGTTAAATTTAAACTTTGCGCGCTGATAAGAATGAGTTATTTTGTGTCAACACTCAATGTGCCTAAAAACACTCTATAAACACCAATTAGTAAGGATGCTCAATCAAAGAATTTTTTATTAATGGCTACTAGCAACAATAAAAAGGAAGGTTGAATTTTTTTAATTAAATCTAAAGTTTAGAAGTTTGTTTTCCATTGATTTAAGGATATAAATTTCCTTGAGAGGATAATTTTCAAGTAAAAAAAGGCTCTTTGACGAATATTCTGCAGTAAATTCCTTTTTATTAGTGCATAGAATACATTAACTTAATAATTACAATGCTTTACACATAATATAATGCAAATATAGGTTATTTTTCTATCAACGGAAACTTTTTTAATTGTTTTTTAATGAAAAATATAAACTAATGGATTTAGTAAAGGATCAGGCACACTACTTATGGGATTTCCGTACTCCGTCAAACTTCACGAAATTTTGGTTTGTTGTAGACTGAACCTTTCTTATCAAAAGTTCTCGGCCCAACTCAAATAAATGACCAGTTTTTGAAATACAGGGTGTTGAAAGTGATAATGTCCAAGAAGCATAATGGGTCTTTAGACGGCTTTTCCAAATATATGCGCAATGTTACTATTTCATGTATTTACGATTTATTAATTTTTTTAATCTATACCTTTAAAACCGTATCGGGTGTTTAAGTAAATATTATTCGAAAGTGTTAATGAGAAACAAGCGTTAATGTGTTTTAGATTGAACCTTTTGTATCAAAAGTTCTTATGGGCCCAACCTAAATTAATTACCAGTTTTTAAAATACAGGGTGTTGAAAGTAATAATGTCTAAGAAGCATTATAGCTTTTTAGAAGTGTTTTGCAAATATATACGCAATGTTACTATTACACACATTTACGATTTATTCATTATTTTTATTTGTATCTTTAAAACATTATATACAGGGTGTTTAAGTAAAAATTATTCGAAGGTTTTATTGAGAAACAAGCTTTAGTATGTTGTAAACTGAAACTTGATGATCAGATGTTCTTATGATGGGCCCACGTAAATTAATTTTCAGTTTTTGAAATGCAGAGTGTTGAAAGTAATAATGTTCAAAAAGCATAATAGCTCTTTAGACGGAGTTTCCAAACATATACGAAATGTTATTATTACATATAGAACGAGTAGTTATTAGTTTTTTAATGGTTCTTGACTTATTAAGTATTTAATACAGGGTGTTTCGGCAAATATAATTTTTTAAATAATATTAAAAAATATTTAAGCGTTTTGTACATCTGTACCGTGCCCTGTAAAAAGCTATAATGCTTGTTTCTCAGTAAAAATTTTGACTAATATTTATGTGGATAATGTTTTATTGGTACAGATTAAAAATAATAAATAAATCGTAAATATATGAAACAGTAAAATTGCATAAGTGATTCGAAAATCCGTCTAAAGATAATTCTTCTTGGACATTATTACTTTTAACACCCTGTATTTTATAAACTGGACATTAATTTAAGTTGGGCCCATAAAACTTTTGATAGGAAAGGTTCAATCTAAAACACACTAACGCTTGTTTCTCATTATCACTTTTGAATAATATTTACTTAAACACCTTGTAGAGAATGTTTTAAAGGTACAGATTAAAAATAATAAATAAATCGTAAATACGTGTAATAGTCGCATTACGCATAAGTTTGGAAAAGCCGTCTAAAGAGCCATTATGCTTCTTGGACATTATCACTTTCAACACCCTGTATTTCAAAAACTGGTCATTAATTTGAGTTGGGCCATACAACATACCAAAACTTCATGAAGTTTGACTGATTACAGAAATCCCATTAGAGGTGTGCCTGATCCTTTTAGCTATGTGATGTAAAAATGTATTTATATTAAACATTATTATATTATATTTGGGTGTTCAAAAAATGTTGCGTAAGCTTTTTAAATTAAAGTATATCGCTTTTAAGTTACTGTACGAGTGAAACTTTCAGAAATCAGCTTTGAATGTGTATCGAAAAAAATGGCCGCCACATGGACTCTGTAAATTTCAAAATTTAATATAAACCAATGGTATAGAATAGAGTTTCAGAAAAAAATTTTTTTAGTATTTACAATGGCGTTTTTAATGTGGGAGATCATTATGCCGGACCCTGTATATAAATATAGTGAAATAAACTATGTTTTTCCAAGCGCGGATATGAGGTGGGGTAACGTGGTAATTACTCCCCTAGAATAAAAAATATGCACTTTTTTTAATAATTAAAGGGAAAACAGGAAAATTACCATCACCCACCTTGAAAAAAATGTTAATAAATAAATATCGACGATTATAACCCTTCCCCCCTTGATTTTGACCTAGATCCGCGCTTGTTTTCTAAATATTAAAATTTAAAACTAAAACTATTTTAAACTCTGTCCTGGTTCAAATCACTCACTATATATTTAACGTAAATTTCGTCTTTCGTCAAAGTTAGCCAGTTTTTAAGCCGAAGCTTGGTGTTTCGTTTGGGAAGGCAATGACGCTTGCTAACATAGTCTTCGCACCCACCAACACAACATTGTTTTCTTTTCAATTTCTTAAGCGATGGATCGCCCCCATCAAAACGCGCAAAATACCGATTGGTCATAATTTAGCAAAACACACCATAAAAATTAAGGTCAAAAGTCGAAAAATAACGAAAAACTGCATCCACAAACGAAAAATGTAAAATGAAATTACATATTTTTATCTATTTTGCTAAAGTCAATGTCAGTCATAATTAAAAACAAATTGTCAAAATATACCAAGAGTAGCGGTTAATATATATTGCGACAGCACAGAACTCTGTCCTTAATATTTTTATACAAGGAGTGACAGTCTGTAATCAGCGCCTCTCGAACTTTGTATTCCGAACTAATGTATACAGGGGGTATGTATAACAGTATTATGAAAATACCGGGGTGCTTTCCTTACTATAAATAATTAGTTTACTGTGGTTAACATGTTCATACACTTTTCCTTACATGTGCAGAAAAGTACTTTTCCCCACTGCCTCAGCCAAAATAGTATGGAACAAACATTTCATTTCTATTATTCTTTTAAAAATATGATGAACAGAACAATAAACATAGCATAACATAAGATTAATTAATAAAGTTTAAAAGTGAGGTTAAAAATAAGGGACTGCCACATAAGGTGTCAGAGTCACATTAAGGTCTAGCAGTATTTATTTAAAGTTGTTGCCTTATTACTGCTAGCCTTATTTTGGAATTTCCAATAAGCATTTATTTATTTATTAAAGAAAAACACAAAAAGGAAAATTATTTCCATAAAGGGTAAAAACTAAATATAAGAAGGTACTTAAATTAGGTACATACTTGAATTAATATTTAAGAAAAGAACAAAATTCTATGAACAAACATTTTAGTAAGTTAATTTTGCAGTATTTTTAAATAAAATGTGTTTTTCTTTGGATTTTTTCCTATATATTTATTATGTAAAGCTCTCGGTAAAGCTTATACAGAGTGTTTCAGAAATAATATTACATTTTATGCATTATTTCCCTATCAATTAGACACAACTTTTGTATAGATTTTGGTTCTTGTCGACTTTAGAGACACAAAAACTAAACATTTTTCTATCGCGATTTCACTTGCAAACACTAATTTAGATATTTTTAAGCATATTTAGATGCGGATAACATCAAAAAACACAAATTTTTTATTAGGTTTTGGTAAAATCTAAACTATACGGAAAATCGCGTGCAAAAACTTGTATTTAATTTTGTTTACATTACAGGTGACATTACCCTGGAATAAATTTTTGGTTGGAAAAAAGAAAAACAAAAATTGTGCACCGTTGCCAAACTGCTCATGAACGCATCCGAAATCTAACACCACAAATTGGTGAAAGATATTAATTTCGGTTCAGTTGCGTTTGGAATTGTTGGATTAGCTCGGGTTTGGTTAGGTTAGGTTTCATTACAATAAATTATGTTTGATCCAGTTCGGTTAGGTTAGGTTTCATTACAATAAATTATGTTTGATATGGTTAGGTTAGGTTTCATTACAATAGGGCTGTCTAACAAAACATATGATCAAATCCAAGATGTCTTCCATGGGACAAACAAACCGATTTCCCATAAGCCGTAATGTTAACAAAAACGTAAATTTTACAAAAACGACAAGAGCTTTAGTCTCAAAAATTAATCAGTTTTAAGAATAGATCCTTTGTGCATATGAGAAAAATGCGTTTTTCTTAAAAATATTAAACTAAAGCGAGAAAATCTGAAATAAAAGGGACCATGTTTTCTTCAAAAAAGTAGGTTATGTTTTTGTTTATTTTGTTTTTTTAAAACTTTTTTTCTAGTTTTTTCACTTATTTTGAATTATTACATGGGCGCACCAAGGGGGCGGGGGGCTAGGGGGCCGGACCCCCCAAACCACATATTTTTTTAGATATTTTCCATATATTTCATGAGTAAACAGAAAAAATAGCATAAAGTACATCATGAGACCTCTGGGGCCCCCCAAAGGTTTTTGAAGTTTTTTGACCAATGAATCAATGAACTATCAGCCCAAGGTAGGGGAAAGTAGTTCTATTCAAAGAGCTCACTTCAAGGCTCACTTAACAGAGACGAAATTGAAATAGACTAAACTTTTCTCATCAGATTCAGGTTTTCTATTAGGATCTTTTGTTGTACTTGACTAAACCTTTTGCTAAGTAATAGGCCTTCTATAGCATTAAACTGTGAAAAATATTTCACTATGATTTTTAGGTTTAGACAAAGTTTAATCACGGATCATCTTAACAAAGGTGATCTGTGGTTTAATTGTTTTAACCCTCCAGTAGTAAAATGAAAAAGAGGCACAACTTATAGGTAGGTCAGTCCAACAGATCAATATGCACATATAAGTTCCAACCAAGGTTGGTCAAGCAAACTTCTAATAAGTACTTTACAAAATATGTTTATTTAAAAAAATATAAGTAAACATTATATAAAAAAAAAACTTGCAAAATTAAAATACAGTTTTTTCTTGTCATTGGCCTCACACACCGTACATCACCATATGATTTTCCATGAACTATAATACATAGGGCTTAAGTACGGTCAAATTCATCAGCTCACAACAGTAAGTACTGTTCAAATTTTACAACAGTACAATATTCGCTGTTGTATTACTACTGTTACTATTACTTTTATTACTGTTTTTTTGTAACAATATTTGCTCAATTATGTATCTAAAAGTTTATGCAAATAAACATATACTCTACTCTACAATTGGGCGTAACAGCATATGACCCATTAGGAGTATTAGAACCCAAATTTTTTTGAGAGAAATTGAAAAAAATATCTGGGAGAACTTATTTGTTTTTCTTGTGGTCATCAAAGTCAACAAAGATTACTTTTTTATCCATCTATTATTAATGACGGCAAAAAATTTTTTTTTGCTAATAAGCTCAGTACAGTACCGGAGAAATTTCACAACAGGACTTGTAGTAGGTCCAGTCAGATACTATCCAAATTTTACGGTGTACAAGTTTTAGGTGTCAAAAAGCATGGAAATAAAGGAAAATTTGCACCAAAATAGTTTAAGATAAAAAGAGGTTTGAGTTAGGGAGACTGTCAAACTCACCAGTTTATTCTAAACTGTTTTGAGGTCTGTAAAATAAATATTTATTAAAGAAAAAGAAACTTTAATGATACAGGACTTCACTCGACACTATACAGGACGCTACACTACCAAAGGTTTATTTAAGGTTGTGTAGGATGGTGTACAAATTTGGTTCAGCTCATTATTCACACTTTAACCTCATATTGTTTTCCTTTTCTTTCTTCTTGGGACCCTTTTTACAACCATCATTTTTAAAATTTTTCAACCGTTTTGAAACAATGGATGAATGGATATTCAGGAGAGACCCAGTCATGATCATTGCTGTATTGTATTGCCTAGAATAGTAAAAAAATCATAGTGAAATATTTCTTACAGTTTAACACAATTCTATGTTACACTTCTGCAAAAGGTCCACTCAAGCACAAAAAAAGATCCCAATAGAAAATGTTGCCAAAATGGCAGTTGCACATTTATCCAAAACAAACCTGACACAAAACTTTCGAATATTTCAATTTATCCTCTGTTAAGTCAGGTAATAGAGCACTTATCCACTTTCTTTTCCCTTCTTTGAGCTGATACCTAGTTCATTTAAATCAAGATGATTTTTTAAGGTCAAAATACTTGGCATTCCATCAAAACTAACATTATCAAGATCTCCCCAGCTGCCACAATTCATAACAGCACAGAAACTAATAATAATGATTCAAACTGAGTAAAAAACTGGAAAAAAAGTAAAAAAAAACAAAAGTAAATAAAAACATAACCTGACTTTTGAACAAAACATGGTCCCTTTTATTTGAGATTTACTGGCTTCAATTGATTTTTTTTAAGAAAAACGCATTTTTCCCATGTGTACAAAGGTTCAATACTTAAAACAGCATCTTTGTTGTAAGTTAAATTGTTTCACTTTTTTTAAAAATTACGTTTTTGTTAACATTGCGGCTTATGGGAAAACACTTTGTTTGTCCCATGGCTACCATCTTGGATCGAAAAACAGCTGATCGTGACAGTTCGTTAGACAAGCTAATAAATTAAGTTTGATCCGGTTAGGTTAGGTTAGGTTTCATTACAATAAATTATGTTTGATCCGGGTCGGTTAAGTTAGGTTAGGTTTCATTACAATAAATTATGTTTGATCCGGTTAGGTTAGTTTAGGTTTCATTACAATAAATTATGTTTGATCCGGTTCAGTTAGGTTAGGTTTTATTACAATAAATTATGTTTGATCCGGTTAGCTTAGGTCAGGTTAGGTTTCATTACAATAAATTATGTTTGATCCAGTTAGGTTAGGTTAGGTTTCATTACAATAAGTTATGTTTGAACCGTTTCGGTTAGGTTAGGTTAGGTTTCATTACAATAAATTAAGTTTGATCCGGTTCGGTTAGGTTAGGTTAGGTTCGGTTTATTTACAATAAATTATGTTTGATCCGGTTAGGTTAGGTTAGGTTTCATTACAATAAATTATGTTTGATCCGGTTAGGTTAGGTTTCATTACAATAAATTGTGTTTGATCCGGTTAGGTTAGGTTAGGTTAAGTGGGAGTTAGGTTAGGTTTGATTTATTCAAGTTCTAGTTCAAATATGCTTTTTGGCTTAGGTTAGGTTTAGTTAAAAAGTGTTTAAGTTTTTATGCAGTTTTGATGTTTGAATAATGTTTTTAAAGTAAGTTTTTTAAATAAATCTTATCCACACAGTAAAAGTTTATTTTTTCCCTAATTTTGACGACTTTTGTGGCGATCTGGCAACAGTGCCTTTTTGAAACATATTTCAGGTCCATTTTGGTTGGCAGCCATGCTTTTTGAAGTTAGTTGTTATTGAATGTTATTAAAAAAAGTGAGGTTAAACAGCTCATTTTATAGGACTTTTTTTAAATTTTTTTCAAAAAATACCGCATAACCCACAAAATTTTTTTTTCTAAATGTTCTTAAAAAGGCCCTTTTAAAGCCTAAAAAAAAATTTTCACAAAATTCCTGTCGGTTAAGTCGACAGGCCCCTAGATTTTATATGTCTATCTCTTTATTTTGATAAGGAGTAAAAAGTTTAGTACTGCACTCTCTACTTACTGATTATCAGCACGACATTTTGAAAACTCTTCTATAACTTTCATTTTGTCTGAACTAGAACTACATCTGATTCTTTCATCCCACTCACTGCATTCTGGTTCATTATCATAATGTGGGAATGTTTCTATTTTAATATCTGAACTCAAAAATAAAAGGTCAGCAGGCTGGTCATCTAGCTTATTGAAAATGTCTTTGGGGCTGTTAGTCAGCAGATGAAAATATTTTTCTAGTAATTTTCTAAAAGAGGATTCCTCTGGAGAGGGTGTCTCTTTCGACATCTTTTGTTTTGTTTATCAAATAACACCAAATTATCTAATTTAGTTTTTTTTTGGATTTTGTTATGTTTGTTCATTAAACTGGGAATAGGTTAAATAAGATTAAAATAAAATGGCGGCGTCAAAAACAATGGGAGATCGATGATGCTACTTCAAGCGAACATACCGGGTAGCGTACGAAGGTTAGAAGATGAAATCCGTTTATATTAACAAGACGCTAGCCCTACCAAGTGTACTTTGGCTGCCTGACTTCCGCATGCACAGATCTACCAATATTATTTACCTCATGTATTACAATAGATGAGCAGGGTGATTTTCACTGGATTTCTAACCACATGAAAATAGAAAGTTTCAAAAACCTAACCTAACGAAACCTAATCAAATCTAACCGAACCGAACCAAAGCAAACTGAACCAATAATTTTCTTTAAAAAAATACTTTCCTGACTTACTACCCGGGATCCTAGAGGATGTGAATCCGAACCGAAAATAACCCTAGATAGGACGCATTTAAACATAATGGTATTGAATGCCGCACCTGTGTACAATTTTATTTGTTTATTTTAAATTTCAGACCAATAGAGTTGAAGCGCTGAAGGTTAGGCCGGGATGGTAAAAACAGTGCCCCAGGAAAATAAACAGCCTTATGCCTAATCTAAGTTGAAAATGTTAAACAGGATCGATAAGGCCATAACATTTTGGTCGTGGTGGGGGCTGCAAGAATTAGTAGAGGAATATTTAAAAAAATTATAATTTGAGAACCAAGGCAGCTAGCAAAATAAGGTTTTTAGAGTTAGATTAAGATTTTCAACAATACACTCGTGGCCATAAATAACTTGTGGGTGTCTTTTTTTTTCTATCACAAAAAGTTAAAGTATCTTAAATGTTAGCGATAAAATGTAGCAAAATTTCTTATCAGCAAATAACTGTTTTTGTGGTTTTTTTAAATTTTAACTTTATGCATATTTTAATGTTTCTTTAATTCTATTGTTGTACCAATTTGTGGACAGCAGTAATTTAAGTCAATCAAAGTGTGTAAAAGTCGAGACTAGTTAAACAAAAAATTAATAGAGTTAGGCAGTTAAGTGAACGCGAAGCTAAAAGAATAGCCGAGTTAGTTAGACAGGGACAAAGTTAGTGGCAAATCTGTTTGGCGTACACTACACAACCATTGGCAGATTGATGCAAAGATTTCGAGAGACCGGTTCACATTCTAGGAGGCCTGGACAAGGACGTCCTTCAGTTTGAACTCCTCGAGACCGTTTTTTGCAATTAAATTCATTAGGAAATCGGTCAATGACAAGTGTTCAATTGAATTTAATATGGCGGAACGCTTGTAGCAGTCATTTTCCATTAATGGTTTTGATACGCTCTAGCAATACAGATATATTTAAGATGTACGTGCACCAAGATGACAGCAGATGAAAATCCCAGTACTTAGTCCAGCAAGTGTCAGTCAAGTCACTTTTACGTCATTTTAATAAATTTAAAAATTTATTTTTCAGTTTTTGTGCAAATTATATATTAAAAATTACAAAATATGAACACATTTTCCAACAATTTCAAGTTTGGGAAGTAAGTGTAAATTGAAAAATGTAAGTAATTCACTTAAATATCGCTGCATTTTCACTTAAACCTCGTTCCCTACAAACTTAAACCTATATTTTAAACCAATTTTCTGCGGTGCTAGATATCTGTGATAAAAAAGTTTAAAGTTCTTACGAACTTAACTTTATTTTAATTATCATCATAGTTTTTAAAACTAATTGATCGATAAAAATTGCTATTGTACTGCCGTATAAAGCAAAAACTTAGTAAGTCATCAATGTATGATTTCAGGTTTTTTTTAAACTAATTTTAATTGCTAAACAGTGAACAAGTAAGGCTGACAAATTTGAAAAAAAATACCTGCTTAAGTTTTTTGTACACATTACACACATTTTTCACACAGCAGTGTAGCAAATGGTTTGGCATAAACAAGTGTAGTCACACTGATGGCATACGAACTAATCACTTTTATGTGTTAGCTGATGCCCTTTAAAAATATTCTTGCTTTTAGTTTCAGTCTACATTTAAACCAATTGCTTGCAATTTTATGTCGCAGCCAATGGGTTTTCAGTTGACATTTACGCTTGGCCTTGTTGGCATTTAAACCACTCGCCTTCAGTGGCGGCTGGTGACGTTATAAATTAGGGGAACAGAAATCTAAATTGCATGAAAAATGAGATAAAAAAACTTACCGAAACCATTTTATTTTAGTATTTTCGAAACAAGCAGCTACTTGGTGTAGTTTTTAGTTTATTTGTTTATGGAAAAAGTCCATTCGCATTTCTTTTTTATGACCCCGTAGAGCAACCTCAAAAATTCCACAGAATTTAAAACAGTCTATTAACCTACTAAGTATAGGTCTAATTTTTGTCACATTTTCATTATGTTCGGTAATGTTTTGCCTATAGGCACTACTCAATTAGCACCTAATACCAGTCTGGCCTAGCATAAAAAATTCTATGTGTTTATTTAAATGAATACCACTTACTTTGTGTATTTAACTTTTCAGTGCTTGATATCATACATTCCCTTTGCCACCCACGCAGGATCACTTCATGGATTGTTTATAACAATCCACGCAGGATCACTTCATGGATTTTTCATAACAAGACAAATAAAGCAAAAAAAAGCATTTCTTTTTTCACAACCGCGCAACCAGTTTTTAGCATCGTATAATTTTTTATAAAATTTTCTATTATAAGTTTTTATGGAACACCCCTCGGCATTACTTACACTAAAGTTTTGGTTAATTTTTAGGTCCGGTCTATGTGGCCATAAAGATTTTATTTGTAAAGTTCATATGTCAATGTATTTAAATTTGCACAATTAATTATGTAATCGACGGTATTTATTTCTATTTTATAAACAAACGATAACAAAAACAATGACACGCGACCGGCAATGCTTTTTACTACTGACATAGCCCAAATCAAAATAAACTCTCAAACTTCAACTAAAACACACATTCCTCCCGCCCCCGCTCGAGAACATCCACCCACACCCCCCTGAAAAACGGGTGAAATTGAAACCTTGCCCCGCGCGGCTTTGCCGGATTGTAATTATTTACGCAAAAAAATTCACCCAATTAATCGCTTGTTGTTAACCACAGATAATTAAAAGAACTAGACAATCATGTAAGAAAAGATTTAACTTTTTTTAAATAAATCAATTAAAAATACTGTTTGTTGTCTAGTTTTGGTAGGGCACTGTCCCGATGCCCTCCCTGTAGCAGCCGCCATTGAACAAATGTCTTTTGGTATGATACTTCTGCTTGGCCTTGTAGTCACAGTGGTGGCATCTAAACCAATCAATTTCGTTCACATTTTTATGTTGTAACTGGTGTTGCGTTAAATTGTTCTTCCATTTGGCCTTGTAGTCACAGAGGTTGCATTTAAACCAATCGATTTCATTTTCATTTTTATGTTGCAGGAAATGTACTTTTAGTTGACTTTTCTGCTTGGCCTTGTAGTCACATTGGTTGCATTTAAACCAATCGATTTCATTTCCATTTTTATGTTGCAGCAAATGTCTTTTTAGATGATTTTTCAGCTTTGCTTTGTAGTCACACTGTTTACATAAAAACCAAATGATTTTATCTGCACTTGTATGACGCAGCAAATAATGTGTTTCCAGTTGCGATTTGTGCTCGCCCTTGTAGTCACACTGTTTGCATAAAAACCAATCGATTTTATCTGCACTTGTATGACGCAGCAAATAATGTGTTTTCAGTGCAGATTTCTGCTTGGCCTTGTAGTCGCAGTGGGGACATCCAAACAAATTGTGCTGTTTTGCTATCCAATTGATTTGATAATCGCAATGGGACCCTTGATGTGGATTTTGCTCCGTTCTGAAATATAAAATACAAAAATGGGAGTTCGAAGCTATCTTTCACAGGCAAATCTTGCGTTGGGACAGGTATATCTTTGTTTAATCTATATGCCACGTTGTGTAAAGGGCAGAGCAGAACATTTTCTTTATATTTGGCGCTCTGCAGCCATGGGTGCTCTGAGAAGATTGAGGATAATATTTTGAATAGGTTCAAAACTAAGAACAGGGTTTTCTATTATGTTATAGATTAGTACGTTAGTTTGATGGCTAACAATAATTAAATCATAACAAAAACATTTCATGTAAAAAAAGCCAAGTACGCGAAAATGGCATTCCGTAAAAAGAATTGAGATAAAAGTAAAGCCAAGTTCTCCAATACAAATTTCAAAATGAAAGGTTCTTACTAGTTTGGAAATGTTTTTTTAAACTTTGCACGAATAAGAGCAGCATTTTTTTGTTTCGAGCGCATTTTTTGCATTTTTTTTTATTTTTTTTTTTATTTGTCAAACACACTGTGTTTTTTTTATTACAATCTAGTCAGTAAGACTAATTAGCAATTTTGTTTTAACTTAATTTACTAGAAAAGTCAGATTTAAACTTAGGGTTCACTCAACAGTTCTCCCCGCTTTGTTTAGTCTGTAACTCACAATTGTGTTGTGTTTATAGCATTATTTTGTTTTATGTGTAATTCACTTAGTTTACTAGCTCAAACGGCTTCACTCTTTTTAGTCGTCGAACTAGCATAGTATTGTCTAGAAGCTGAATTGCTTCCACATTCACATGCCGATGGAGTCTATCTTCATGGCTTTTTGCGTACTTTTTTATAGTCTCTGCTACAGTTTCGATTTTTAGATCTCGATGAAGGTCACTATTTCGAACGTACCAAGGTGCATTCACAATGTTTCTTAATACTTTATTTTGAAATCTCTGTACAACTAGAATGTTACTCTCTTTAACATTTTTTGCATGACTGAAGCATCCAGGGCCTAAATCAACAGGTGTTTCTTATAGCCAGATTAAATGTCTTTCAAGTGATGTGTTTAAAAGCTATATAGCTTATATAAGTATAGCTGTCTTTAAAATTTGCATGCGCGGTGAAAACCACGCGGCACTGTGTCATAATCCAAGTGCCGCGTAGGTAAACTTTTAAAGGCCACGCTTACGGCCAATCGTTTGAGGACCTATTGGATACTAACCGTTTAGGCACAGATCTTTTGTCGGCGATGACCATTTGGCGGTGAATGTTTGGGCAATAGTGGTAAACAACAAAAAATATAATGCCTTGACACCCTATTTTTTGCGGCGACTATTCGGACGCCTGCTGTTTTGGCGGCGATTATTTGTACTATGAGCATTTGGGTGCTGAAGGTTTGGGCAATAATAGCTGTAAACAACAAAAAATATTTATTCCTTGACACCCACTTTTTTGCAAAGATTGTTTGAGCGCCTGTCGTTTTGATTTAGTTAAGGGTTGTTGATCATTTGGGCGAAGGCTATTTGGGCACTCAACGTTTGGGCAATAGACGTAAACAACAAAAAATAATAACGCCTTTACACCCACTTTTTTGTGACAACTGTTTGAACGCAAGCTGTTTTGGTGATTATTGGCGCCCAAAACGACAGGAACCCAATCAGTCTTCGCTAAAAAGTGACTGTCAAGGCATTATTATTTTTTGTTGTTTACGGCTATTATTGCTCAAACCTTCAACGCCCAAAGGGTCTGCGCCAAAACAGCAGGCTTTCAAACAGTCGACGCAAAAAAAGTGCGTGTCAAGGCATTATTATTTTTTGTTGTTTACGGCTATTGCCCAAACCTTTAGCACCCAAATGGTGATCGTCCAAATGATAGGCGGTCAAATTAATGGCGCCCAAAAGGTCTGCGCCCAGACGGTTAGTGTCCAACCAGCAGGTTATCATGAACATTTTAAAGATAGCTATACTTATAAGCTACATAGCTTTTAAGTACATCGTTTGAAAGAGAATTGATCTGACTATAAGACGCACTTATTCGTTTAGGCCTCAGATGCTTCAGTCATGCAAAAAATTCGCTGCAAACAAAAATAATTTTCTTTGACCTAAAATTATGGCTATAATGCAACCAAAATAATCAACGTTTAGATATTATAATTAAGCAATTTTATTCCTATTATACGAACCTACGTATTGATAAAATAATAAAATTTGGGTAATGTAAGCATAACAATAATTCTATAATACATCAATCATATAGTAACAGCTGACTTGATCATTTACTTAACCCTATCGACTCATAGGGCAAAAGTATTACAGTTTTTATTTTTTACCCATTTTTTGAGGTAACTAACTAACTCCTCATTTTATCAAAAAAAAATTATACCACATTTTTTAATCATAATTAGCCAGATATTCATTTGGCGGTGGTAGATTTTTAAATTTGCATTTTTATGTCGCGGTAAATGTTTTTTCAGTTGATATTTCTGTTTGGCCTTGTAGTTACACTTTTAGCATTTAAACAAATATATTTATTTTGCATTTTAATGTCGCAACAAATGTCTTTTAATATAAGACTTCTGCTGGGCCTTGTAGTCACACTGGTTGCATCTAAACCAATTAAATTCTTATGATGTAACTGGTGATTATTGAAAGCGAACTTAGCCTTCTTATACCAATCGATTTCATTAAAATTTATATGTTGAAGCAAATGTATATCCAGTTGACGTTTCTGCTTGGCCTTGTAGTCACATTAGTTGGATTTAAATCAGTCGATTTCATTTGCATTTTTATGCTGCAGCAAATGTGTTTTTAGTTCAGATTTCTGCTTGACCTTGTGGTCACATTGTTGGCATTTAAACCAATTAATTTCATTTGCACTTTTATGTCGCAGCAAATGTATTTTCAGGTGGTGTTTCCGCTTGGCCCTGTAGTCACATTGGTTGCATTTAAACCAATCGATTTCATTTTTTATTTTTATGTTGTAGCAAATGTCTTTTTAGTTGACTTTCCGCTTTGCCTTGTAGTCACACTGTTGGCATTTAAACCAATCGATATCATTTTTATGTTCCAGCAAATGTGCTTTAATGTGACGTTTCTGTTTGGCCTTGTGGTCACAGTGTTGACATTTAAACCAATTAATTTCATTTGCACTTTTATGTCGCAGCAAATGTCTTTTTAGTTGATAATTCCGCTTGGCCTTGTAGTCACACTCTTGGCATTTAAACCAATCGATATCATTTTTATGTTGCAGCAAATGTGCTTTAAGATAACATTTCTGCTTGGCCTTGTAGTCACATTGGTTGCATTTAAACCAATCGATTTCATTTGCATTTTTATGTTGCAGAAAATCTCTTTTCAAATCAGACTTCTGCTTGGCCTTATAGTCGCAGTGGTTGCATCCAAACTGATTCGTACATTTGCTCTGGTAATTGCAATGATGACACTCGAAGCAGTTGATTTCATCAACGCTGTTGTGTTGTAACAAACTGTGCTGTTTTGATCTCCAATTGATTTGATAATCGCAATGGGACCCTTGATGTGGATTTTGTTCAGTTCTGAAATGTATGAAAAAAAAATGGCAGCTAGAATAGAATATAATAGAATTATTTATTTTTTAACTATAGAATAGAACTACATGAATACTAACAGTATTTTGTAGCAGGTCATCACTAAAAAATAAAAAAAAAACAATTTTACAAAATAATTAAAAAAAAACTACAATTGTAAAATTAGAAAAACCTTAGCAAGCAACATAAAAATGTAAATAAACAAAATACATTACAAAAAAAATTATAATACAAATGGCTTCTGTAAATATTCATTTGTAGTATAGAAAAGATTATCTAAAAGATATTTTTTTACCGCAGACTTAAATTTCCTGTCATGAAGTGATTTTATTTCTGTAGGAATATGGTTATATATTAACATTTAAGCTATTTTTACTAGTTTTCATCAATTTGTGTTTCTCTATCATTAAATTATTTGAATATCTTGTGGCATATGAATGAAGATCAGAATTTTTTGTAAGAATATTGCGTTTTACGTGTGTTTCTTGAACACTGAAATAGATAAAAATCGTTGGTAACGGCATGATTCCAAGACTCAAAAAAAGAGGACGGCATGCAGGCAAACTCTGATAGTATTCACTGAGTTACCCCACAAAGTTACGCCATATATTAGGCGGCTATGGAAAATTACAAAATAGCACATTTTTAAGATATCCGCGGCAAGAGTTTTTTTTTAGCTGGCGAAAAAAGTAAATGTAACTAGACAGTTGGGAGAATAGTTTTGCAACATGGTCCCTCCAATCCAAGCGACCATCCAGTAATATGCCAAGCATGTTTACTGGATCATCGCTCGCCAAACTACCAATTGTTGATATAATTAATGATTGAGTTTTATGTCTATTCATATGCAATGCATTGTCCATAAACCACTCGTGGGCACGTTGCTCTATTTGTATCATATTGTCCTTTAAAATGTTAATGTTTTTTGTTTGTAAAGTTTTATCGTCCGCAAATTGTTTACACTTATCTGGAGCTATGCAATCAGGGAAGCTATTAACATAAATATCAAAGAACAACGGGCCCAAGACAGATCCCTGAGGAACGCCACTATTAATTGACAAGAAGGTAGAATACGAGTTTTTATCAAAAACACATTGATAACGCCGTTCCAGATAAGATACAAATAAACGATGCGGGATTCCCCGTACACCCGCCAGTTCTAGTCTGCGCAGCATTATGTTATGGCTGACGCAATCAAAGGCCTTGGATAGGTCACACAGGACCAGGCCACTGTGCTCCCCCTTCTCCAGACCCTCGACCACGTCATCCACAACGGCCCGGACGGCCTGAACTGTTGATCTTCCCAGCCTGAACCCATACTGACAATCACTCAAATAATTACTTTTCTCCAAAAATATTTGAAGCCTATTTTTAATTAAAATCTCAAATACTTTTCCAAAAATGGGAATAATAGAAATTAGTCTGTAATTTTCGCAGTTTTCTGTGTCCCCTTTTTGTGTAAGGGTATGACTTTTGTCATTTTGAAACATTTAGGAAAAACACCATTTAAAATACATAAATTAAATAAATTAGTCAAAGGCTGGGGCAACAAAAATCTGCATTTTTTTTAAATTCTACTGTTTAAAATTATAAAAATCAAAACAACTCGAATTTTTTAAAGATAAGATAGCGTAGTAAATGTCTTCGGCATTAAATGGGTTAAAATAAAAACAATTGTGATTGTATTTGGGTGCCGTTTTTTTTGTCGGATTAGATGACTGACTGGATATTTGGCTTTTTAGGGTATCGGCAATTGATACAAAATATTGATTAAACTGTTCGGGATACACATTACCTACTTTATTGTTGTTTCATTTGGGGTTTTTATTAACTTGTGAATTAATAAGTTTCCAACCGTCTTTAGATGGCGCTGTTGAGCGAGTAGGTTGTTGTTGTGGTGGCTCCAGAAAAACAGTGAAAATACGATATTTATTGTGCCAAATAAAATCATTTCTTTTGCATAACTAATAGTTTAGTAGTGTGTACATATTCCTACGTGAGGATATTGTCAAAAAGTGCCAAAATGTCGAAGAATCCAACCCTAAAAGAAGTAAGTGCACGTGTTGATCAATTGTCAATTGAATTCAAAAATGGCCTTGAGAGTTTTAAAAGCGAATTATCGTCAATTTCTCCTACTCCTGTTGCATCAGCGGTTCCTGGGGATTTTATGCTGAAATTCCAGATGTTCGAATCCATGATCAATTCATCCCTTGCTGATCTGCAGGGTGAAATGAAATCCTTAAAAGAGTCTGTTGAGCAAATTGAGAAAGAAAGCAAACGCAGTCAGGCCAGACAACTGTCCAACGTGATCGTTGTGCGCGTGATCGATGAAAATGTAAACAATCTCTATGAATGTCTGATAGATATTTTTAAAAATAAATTGAAAATTACGGATATAAACAAACGGGACATCAATTATTGTTATCGCATTGGTTTAAAGGACACGCAAAAAAATAAACCAAGGCCGCTTGCCGTTCAGTTTTGCACGAAGTGGATTCGCGATCAGGTATTTTTTAGTAAAAAATATCTGAAAGGTTCGAAAATTTTAATTACGGAAATGTTAACTCAGGACAGTTTAAACCTCTTCAAAAAAGTGCGGGATGTTATGGGAAAATCATCGTGGACCTTTAATGGTCGTATTTACGCGAGTGTGCAAAATAAAAAAATCCTTATTAGTTCCGAGAGTGATTTAATCAAATTTAAAAATCCAATGCTTAGTGATAACAGTGATACCAATTTGAATAGTGCCGATACTGGGAATGTTGTATATAATAATCAGTAAATTTTTGTATTGTAGGATCAAATAATGTAAGTTAATCTTTTTTATTTTTTTTTACAACTTTTATTTTTCAACTACCTACCTACAATATTGTTACGCCTTTTGAAATATGTATAATAAAAATTGCACATTATGCTAAATAGAAATATTTATTTTAATTTGGTCACTATATTTTAAAAATTTGATATACCAATTTAGTTCTTTTTTTCTGGTTTACACCAAGTAAACAACTTTACTGCTTATTTATCAACTTTATTTTTTCTATTTAACTTGTTTTTTTTTCTAGTATCGTATCATAGTACCTTAGTAATAAATTCAATAATATTAGAGATCATAAATTTAAGCATACCTTATTTCTATTCTAATTTTAGTTTATTTATTTTTTCAATCATAAATTAAAACTTATTATGAAAATTGGCCATTTGAACATTAGATCAGTATTCACGGGTTTTAGTGACTTCAAACTTTTACTACAAAAACACAATTTCGATGTTTTTATGCTTAGTGAGACTTGGTTAAACGCAAATATTAGCACTAATGTCTTAAATATACCTGGATACACATTTTATAGACATGATAGGTTGGGTAGGGGAGGGGGAGTGGGTGCTTATGTCAAAAGTAATTACTCTTGTCAAACAATCCAATTTGAATTCGCTGTTAATACTAACCTGGAGTTTTTATTTTTAAAAATTAACACTAAATTACAAAATATTTCTGTTGGAACATTATACAGACCTAAAGATAAAAATATGAAAAATTTTTTAGAAGACTGTGAAAATATTTTTTCTTTTTTGTGTCCCAACTTTGATGAGGTCATATGCTTGGGGGACTTTAATACAGATTTTTTAGATCCTAATAACCCAGTGAATTTTTGTTTGGAATCATATAATTTATGTCAAATTATTGAGGAACCTACTAGAGTTACCGGAACTACCAGTAAATTGTTGGATCTTTGTGTCAAAAAAAGAACTGGTGATTTCTAGTGGAGTAATAAATACTGATCACATATCAGATCATAGTCTTACTTACTGTGATCTTTCAATAATAAAACCAAAAATATCTCAAAAATTTATCAAAGTAAGATCTTTTCATAGCTTTAGTCAAGAGTAATTTGACTGTGACTTGAAACAACTTCCTTGGCATTTAATTTTGAGAGAAAATAACATTGACAAAAAAGTTGATATCTTTAATAATTTTATCATATCATTATTTGATCGTCACGCCCCAATTAAAGAAATTAAAGTTAGTAAACCCAAAGCGCCTTGGCTAACACATAACCTAAAATTAATAATGAACGAGCTCGATAGAGCTTTGCAGAAATTTAAACAAACTAAAAATCCCGGTGACTACAGTACTTATAAAGACCTCCGTAACTTTGCCCTTACTTGTCTACGCAGAGAAAAAAAAGCTCATCTTGATTCACTTATGGCTGACAAAAAAACTCCAAAAAAACTGTGGTCTACATTGAGTGATTTTAATATTAAAATAAATAAATCAAGTGACATTCCCCACCATCTATGTAACCCTGATGATATTAATAACTACTTTTCTAGTTTTTTGCAGACCGTATCAAATAACTGTCAAGGTCAAATAAACTTTTTTCAATCAAATTACTATGAAAATTCAAACTCTTTTAGTTTCACCATGACTACTGTTCAAGAGGTAAATTCGATCTTGCAGAGCCTGAGTTCAAATGCTTATGGCGTGGATGAAATTTCAGTTCGTATGATCAAATACTGTTCCCCTTTTATTAATCCTTATATCACTAATATACTTAATTCTTGTATTGAACAGGGCTACTTTCCGCAAAAATGGCGAGTAGCTGTGGGCAAACCTTTGCCTAAGAAAAATAGTCCTGAGGAATTTTCGGATCTGCGCATAATCAGTATCCTACCAGCTATTTCTAAAATTCTCGAAAAAGTTCTATATAAACAAATCTATAATTACTTAACTATGGAAAATATTCTTCCCGATTTTCAATGCGGATTCAGAAAGGGATACTCCACAGCCACATCCCTTGTAAATAATTTTCTATCTATGAATTGTAAGGGTAGGGAGCGCGGGTTTCATTCATCTGGCAAATCCTATGTTTTGAGTTTTAACACTCAGAGAGGGGATGATAATTAATCGTAAAATATTTAAATATTAGAAAAGCAAAGAAAACAAGCTCGACTTACCAAATGTATTTGGAGATCCAGTGGTAGGAGAGTCACGCTTGTTCCATGAAAAGCACTTCAATGTCCAAACACGCATGTGTTTTATAACGCAAAAATGTAAATTAATTATTATAATTGATTAGGTTGTACCGCACGGCACACAAATTGTCGCCTTTTCGCAGCAGCGAATTAGTCTCTTCTCCGATGCTTCGTGCTCTCTTTCTCAGCAGAACCGCCGCGCATCTCGCTCGCGTCTCCAGTGGTGGCGTGTGTTCCTGCGTGAGGAAATCAGGAAAAGCGTAGGAAAGGAGTTAAATGGGGGGTTCATGTAATGGATGAAAAGGAGAGCAGCATCGAGCTTGTATAAAAACTAAAGTAGCAAAGTAGTTATTAATTCTACTTAATTTGAATTAAATTAGTAATATATGAAGTAAATAATCTTTAATCATTATTAAAATAAAATCGCGTATTTTCTACTTGAAAAATCCTTGTTTGAGATTGAAAATCAGGGGAAAATCAGTCCCAAACTGGACTGTAAAATACCTAGATCAATCTGACTACCCAAACTGGTTTTGATGTTAAATATAAACACAGTATTTCTAAGTTGCGTCCAAATTGTACCCAAATCTCTATTGTAGTAATATGAAGTAAAAAAAGACGAAATGAAGAGGTCTCGACTTACCAAAAAAGGAGCTACAAGGGTAATCCAATTTGGCGACGTCTTGTGGTAGATCTTCACTTCAACTCCGGAGGTTTTCACAGGGAAAAAAGTTAGTAATATAGCTTGTAATCACGCCCACTCGCGAGCTTGTAAAAAATTGCCTTTAAAGGGCGTAAATATTTGTACGAGTATCACAGGAACGCATTAACTGTTTGCTTTCGCAGATTTGTGAATACTGATTTTTAGAGGTCGACGGCATTTCACCTTGATCCATTTCGTATATAGGTAAAAAGGATGTTTAATACACAGGCGGGTCAAGTGGGAAAATATTTCATTTGAAGGAACGGAACAAAGGGTGTCAAGACCATCGCGTAAATTGAAATTTGTATTGCAAGTATTTTTTCTCATTATGCACACGTAATAGTAAGTTGTAATTTGTATATAAATAATTGTAAATACTTATATCTTAGTACTAATTTTAATTTAGAAGGGTTTGAACCCTGTAAATAGTATTAAGTTCATTAAAAAGAAAAACAAAAAAAAAACTATTAAAGGCGCAGCAGCGCAGTAAAATTCCCAAAAATTGTAAAAACAAAAATAAATAAAATTGTAACTCAAAAATAAAACTAATTTGAGTGAGAACGAAACACTCCCACCCCTGAAAATGCCAGGCATTTTCGGAATCAATTCTCCATAGGGAGAGGACATAGCTTTACTAGTGGTCGCTTTAACATACCTTTGGTGGTCTTAACCACGGCTACGCGCGCGATACCATCAGTGCCTAAAATGAGCTCCGTGATTCGCCCCAGAACCCACTCCAATGGTGGAGTATTTTCGTTTTTTATAAGTACCATTGTACCTTCTTTCGCAACGAGCCCGTCTGGAGTATTCCATTTGTGACGTTGCGTAAGAGTATGTAAATATTCGTCTTTAAAACGACGCCAAAAATCGTAATGTAATTTTGTAAGCAATTGCCAACGAGACAATCGATTTAATTTAATTGCATCCAAATCAGGGTCTGGAAGACAAGTAAGAGGTTCCATATTAAGAAAGTGTCCTGGGGTTAAGGCTGTAAGGTCATTCACGTCAGATGATATGGGAGTAAGAGGGCGGCTATTGAGGACAGCCTCTACCTGTGTGAGGACTGTGTATAGTTCCTCGTAAGTAAGGACTTGTTGTCCGATAACACGAATTAAATGGGTTTTCATGGATTTAATATTGCTTTCCCATAGGCCACCCATGTGGCTAGCAGTTGGCGGATTAAAGTGCCATTTTATGGCCTCCCTCTCCGCAACGTAAGAAAAGATTTCTGTAAGGTATTTAGCGGAAGCCAAGAAGTTGCCTCCATTATCCGAGTACACTTCAGTACATCTACTTCTTCTGGCTATAAAACGGCGAAAACCCGCTAGGAAACCATCACAAGTGAGATCGGAAATCAGCTCTATGTGTGTACAACGTGTAACACAGCAAACAAATAGAGCTATGTAAGATTTTAATTGTTTGCTAGTACGCAACTGACTTGCGCGGATCATGATTGGTCCAGCCATGTCAACACCCACGTGTTTAAAAACACCAAGTTGGGAAACTCTAAATCTCGGTAAGTTACCCATGTAGGGTTGATAAGGCTTCGGATCCACCCTCCAGCAAACTTTGCAATTAGAAACCACTTTTCGTATGATTTTCTTAGCAGAAAGTACCCAGTAATTTTGAACTAGTAAAAAATGTGTGGTTTGTATACCTGAATGAAGATGAATTTTATGTATCTCCCCAATAAGTAAAGTAGTAAACAAAGCCTTGCTTGGCAATAAAATCGGAAATTTTTGGTTGTAATTTAAGGACGTAGAATGCGTTAAACGTCCGCCAACGCGTAAGAAACCTTGTGTATCCAAAAAGGGACTTAATTTTCGAAAAGATTTTGGCAAAATTAAATTATTTTCCAACATGGAGATTTCTTTTTGAAAATAACTTTGTTGGGCGTGTTTGACTAAAAACATTTCAGCATTTCTTAGTTCAAAAAATGTAAGGTTTTGATAAAGAAAAACAGGTTCCTTTTTAGTTTTAAAAATTAAATTTTGATAAAAACGTAAAACGTATGCCAAAATTCGTATTAATTTTGATAACGTAGAATATTTTGTATAGAATTGATCAAAGAAGGTTAAATCAACTGTTACTTTTAAAGTAATTTTTCGTTCTTCGTCACGAACTAGGAGTTCTGACTCAGAGGGAATAGTATCATTGGAAAGAAAATTCCAAGTTTTAGGATTTTGTAAAAGAAAGTCAGGGCCGTTCCACCAAAGTGAAAAATTGGTAATTTCGCTAGGAAAGAGACCACGTGACCCTGGATCGGATGCATTTAAATGAGTAGGAACATATGCCCAGTTTTCTGCAGGGACTCTTTCGTGAATGTATGCAACGCGGTTCCCTACAAAGGTTTTCCAGGAATACGAAGGTCTTTTTATCCATGCAAGGGCGACTGTACTGTCTGAAAATGCATAAATTTGATCAATTTTTAATCTATTTTCGCAACTTTGCACAACAAAACTGAGGAGTTTTGCTAGTAATACTGCACCGGAAAGTTCGATTCTACAAATACTTAAAACTTTGATTGGAGCCACTTTGCTTTTGGCTGTACTAAAATAAGTTTTTACCGTATTGTTTTTGTAAGTAATTCGTAAATAACAAACCGCACAGTAGCCTTTTTCGGACCCGTCACAGAAACCGATCAGCTGACAGCTTGTCATATTAGCTAAGTCAATATGGCGCGGGATCGAAACTTTAGATAAGGTATTAAATTCCGCTTTGTACCTTTCCCATTTTGTAATTATTTCTGAATTAGGGGTATCGTCCCACTGTAAGTTAGCTTTCCAACAGTACTGTATAAGTAACTTTGCAAAAAAAGTGATTGGAGTTAGAAAGCCGATGGGATCGAAAGTACGCGCCAGATTGCTTAAAATTGCTCTTTTAGTGCAAATTTGATCTGTATAATTTAAGGAGTAAAAAAGTAATCTTTTACTGGGTGCCATTTAAGGCCAAGTATTTTTAAAATCGTATTATTTTCAAAATCAAGAGAAAAATCCTTGAGTTGGATATGATCTTCCGGGAGATCTGTAAGTAATCTCGGGTCGTTAGCAGCCCATTTACGCAATTCGAAGCCACCTCTGTGCAATAACTCAATCAGCTGATTTCTCATCGAGATGGCGTCTTCGAGGGTGTCAGCCCCAAAGAGCCCATCATCAATATAAAAATCATTTTTTACAATAGCTGACGCGAGCGGCAAATCTGAGTAATCTTCAGCTAGCTGTAACATAGTACGAATTGCTAAATAGGGACTACTGGCAACACCGAAAGTTAGAGTAAGAAGTTCGTAATCTGTAACAGGTTGAGACGGCGAAAATCTGTAAAGAATACGCTGATATCTAGTCTGATCAGCGGTGACGTAAACATTACGAAACATTTGTTTGACGTCACATGTGTATGTAAAATTGTAAAAACGAAAATTTAGCAGCAGGGCTACCAAATCTTTTTGTAATTTTGGACCCGCGTGTAGGGTCGAGTTTAGTGAGGGTTTACCAAAAACGCAACTCGAGGCATCGAACACAATTCGAACGGGGGATGTTGTAGAATCATTTTTTATTACCGCATGATGCGCTATGTAAAAATAATTATTTATTTGTAAATAAGTAGGAGGGGGAACCGGTATCATATGGCCGAGTTCTAAATATTCTTTTAGCACGTCCGAATATGTAGTATGTAATTTTTCATCTCGTAAAAGTCGATTTTCTAAAGAATAAAATCTACGTAACGCAAGATCTCGGGTGTTTCCAAAGTCTGGGGCTGTCATTTTAAAGGGTAACGCAACTATGTATTTTCCTGACGGGTGTCTAGAGGTAGTTTTTAGGAACAAATTTTCACAAAACTCTTGATCCGGAGTTTTAAAAATTACCTCTGGTACTTCCTCTGTTTGCCAAAATAACTTGAGAGTATTTTCGATACTAGAATCGCTCATTTTAGTAAAAAAAGTATTTATAATTTGGTGCCTCGAATTTGGTAAATTAATTTTTCCCATTACCACCCATCCAAAAGTAGTGTTTAGACAAACGGGCTGATCCGGACCGTTAGAAATTCGGCCGTTTTCAAGGATCAATGGGAAAAAATCAGCTCCAAAAATAGCATCGATTTTTCCACTTTCAAAACAGTATTTGTCTGCAAGTTTTAAATTGGCAATGTAAGGATAATCTTTTAATGAAAAGGTAGAAAAAGGCATATTATCGCAAATTTTTTCAAGGATGATGACCTCTAAATTATATTTTCTAACGTCATCTAAAGTAGAAATCGTACAACGGACTCCCGCTTTAGAAGAAGTACACATACCATCTAGACCCTGCAACGTCAGTGAAGTACTGAAACGGGGTAAATTTAATTTTTTAGCAAAATCTTTTGTAATAAATGACGCCTGCGCCCCAGAGTCTAGGACTCCGCGACCCTCTTGCCAAAGACCAAATTGATCCTGTACTTTAAATCTAATGGTGCTCAGTAAAACCGCGTGATCATGTAACGCCATGTTAACATTGACTGTCCGATTCTCAACTACTCCAGTCGAATTAGACGACGAATGCGAAGAATTTTCCGAACTCGGGTTCGGATTGTAGGTAATAGCAGGGACACTCTCCGCAGGAGTACGTTCAAAATGCAAGTGAGTGTGGTGGGGGAAACCACATTTAAAACAAAGTTTTTTAGAAGTACATTGGGTTTGAATGTGAAAATTGGCCAAACAATTGGTACACGCGTTATGACTTTTCACAATCTGCGATCTTTCGTAAGGACTTTTGGCCAAAAATTTAGGACACCGGTAGATCACGTGACTTTCTGAGCAGTAATAACAAGTATTTGTAGAACTCTTAAAGGTATTTGTATTGTGGGAAGTAGCAGTCTCCATTGTATGATTTGTATTTGTAAAAAAAGCAGATTTTTTATTCTGCTGAGGCGCAGCATGCGAACCTCTTGTATTGTAATTTTTATTCGTAAAATAAATCTTAGATTTTTCTGTATTGCAAATTTTTGCACTTAGAGAAACGGTCTCTAAGGCTGTACATTGTTTAAGAATAAAATCTTTAACGGAATCGTAAGTAGGCATGTCTGTCGAGGCATGCTGATGCTCAAAAACTTTCCTCGTATGAGGATCTAATCTGTCTAAGAGCATATTTGTAGTAATAAATTCCCATTTTTCGACCTCGTATTCCATGGTAATTAATGCTTGTAAATTTTCTTGGAAAGTATCCATTAATAAACGTAAAGTTTGTACATTTTCGTATGTCATAGGCGGAAAATTTTCCAATTTTTTCCAATACGAAACTGCACGCAATCGTCTATTATCGTATCTTTCAAGCAAAGCTCGATACGCGATGACGTAATTATCATTTTGCAAGGGCAAATGAGATACCAAAGCGTATGGTGTGCCGGAAAGAACTGAAAGTAAAGTTGAAAACTTTTCAACGGGGCTCATAGATTTGTTAGTATGAACTAAGGCATTGAAAACCTCTATGAAAGTAGTAAACTTTTGATGGTCACCCGAAAAAGTAAGCAAATCCATCCTTGGCTTGTAATGATGCTCGTGTTCGTGGCAATGCACGACCGTAGTATCATTTAAAACGGTTTGATTCGCTTGAGTGTTAGAGTTTTGGCTCTGTTCGGGTTCCTCAATTAACGTGTAAAATATTGATTCAATCTCTAAGAGTCTGTTTGAAAAATCGTACGCAACGGCATTTTGTATTTTAAGTTCCTCTTTTTCGGAAGCAATAAGCGCGATCAAAGTATTCTGATGACCGTCAAAACTCTTATGCAACTTCCCAAGACTCCGAAAAGCAACTCTGAAACGATTCAGATACACTGCATTTGATTCTGCCTTTTTGGCGGCATCCTCGATCAATTTTAACTGGTCTAAAACGGCGCCTCGCAATGCTAAGGCACGCTCTCTTTTTTGTTCGCTTGTAATTGTAGGCATTTTAATAAAATTAAAAAACAATTGTATATTTACAAAGAATTATAGTAAATAATTGTAAATAATAAATTTATTTTATATCGATTGTAAAAGTATGAAAAAACGAGCGTTCGACCGAGAGGCGACAAAAAATTAAAACTGATAAGGAATCGCGCTCGAAACAAACTTAAAGAAGGCAAAAAGACCGCAAAAAACGTAAATTTGAATGCGAATACGGGGCCCCTAATGGGTGCAAATTTTTTAAAAACTTGGGTTTTTAAATTGTAAGAGGGCGGTTTTTAAAACCTACCACTAGTAAAGCATTAGTAATCATGTATCGTAATAACCTAATCTAATAATCGTAATTGTAACGTAAGTTTGTGCGTAATGAAAAAAATCGCAAAAAAAAATAAAAAATAAAGATTTGCGAAAATTAAGGGCAACTCAGAAAGGGTTGGAAAACCAGACTGATCCGGTTCGAAGGACCATGAAAAATCCTTGTTTGAGATTGAAAATCAGGGGAAAATCAGTCCCAAACTGGACTGTAAAATACCTAGATCAATCTGACTACCCAAACTGGTTTTGATGTTAAATATAAACACAGTATTTCTAAGTTGCGTCCAAATTGTACCCAAATCTCTATTGTAGTAATATGAAGTAAAAAAAGACGAAATGAAGAGGTCTCGACTTACCAAAAAAGGAGCTACAAGGGTAATCCAATTTGGCGACGTCTTGTGGTAGATCTTCACTTCAACTCCGGAGGTTTTCACAGGGAAAAAAGTTAGTAATATAGCTTGTAATCACGCCCACTCGCGAGCTTGTAAAAAATTGCCTTTAAAGGGCGTAAATATTTGTACGAGTATCACAGGAACGCATTAACTGTTTGCTTTCGCAGATTTGTGAATACTGATTTTTAGAGGTCGACGGCATTTCACCTTGATCCATTTCGTATATAGGTAAAAAGGATGTTTAATACACAGGCGGGTCAAGTGGGAAAATATTTCATTTGAAGGAACGGAACAAAGGGTGTCAAGACCATCGCGTAAATTGAAATTTGTATTGCAAGTATTTTTTCTCATTATGCACACGTAATAGTAAGTTGTAATTTGTATATAAATAATTGTAAATACTTATATCTTAGTACTAATTTTAATTTAGAAGGGTTTGAACCCTGTAAATAGTATTAAGTTCATTAAAAAGAAAAACAAAAAAAAAACTATTAAAGGCGCAGCAGCGCAGTAAAATTCCCAAAAATTGTAAAAACAAAAATAAATAAAATTGTAACTCAAAAATAAAACTAATTTGAGTGAGAACGAAACACTACTTGCATAGCGACGTAATGAAAATAATACAACAAAAAAAAAGAAAAAATGTTAGTTCTAAAATATTCCCAAAGTATTATTAATTATATACAAAAGGGCGAAAACGGACCATTCCCGCCCCCATGAAATGCCCAAGCATTTCATTCATTAGAAATTGGGGGTGGCAAAGGGCAGAGCTTTACCAAGGGCCTTTTATAACTACCCTTGGTAGTCTCTACTACCGCAACCCGAGGCACCTTGTCGGCACCGTAAATTACTTGAGTTATACGGCCAAGGGGCCACTCTAAGGGAGGTGAATTTTCATCTTCTAATAATACTAGAGTACCTTCAGTCACAGACCCCATTTCCGTATGCCATTTGGCTCTTTGCCTCAAGGTATGCAAGTATTCAGCTTTCCAACGCTTCCAGAAATCTTGTTGCAAACGCACTAAAAGTTGCCACCTGTCCAATTTATTTAACTGGATTTCCGTAAAGTCAGGGTCAGGCAGAGCCGTCAGGGGCTCCAAACATAAAAAATGCCCTGGCGTTAAGACAGCGAGGTCATTAGGGTCATTTGAAATTTCACACAAAGGACGTGAATTCAGTACCGCCTCTACCTGAGTCAACACGGTCGCCAACTCTTCATAAGTAAGTACTTGCTTGCCAATAACCCTTGTTAAATGAGTTTTAGTGGATTTTATATTAGATTCCCATAGGCCACCCATATGAGGCGCTCCCGGGGGATTAAAATGCCACATAATTGACTCTTGCTTAGCACAGTCTTCTAAAATGTTACGTAAGTACCTATTCGAGCCTACAAAGTTACTGCCGCAGTCAGTATAAAAATGTTGGACCCGGCCTCTTCGGGCCATAAAGCGCCGAAGGGCGGCTAAAAAAGCGTCTGTAGACATCTCGGAAACTAAATCAAGATAGACGCATTTCACAACGCAACAAATAAATAAGCAAACATAAGATTTAGTAGTTTTTGCCTTGCGTAATTTACTCGTTTTAATTTCAAATGGACCACAGAAGTCCATTCCGACATGCAAAAAGGGCTTGTAGCAATCGAAATTTGGGTAGATTACCCATGGGGGGTTGAAAAGAAACTGGCTTAGTTTTCCAACAATCTAAGCAATGATGCAATATTTTTCGTATAGTACGTTTGGCAGAAACAATCCAAAAGTTTTGGAAAAATAAGAACATAGTGGTTTGTATACCACAGTGGAGGTGAATAATATGTATTTCTTTAATAAGCAAAGTTGTAAGCAAGCAATTGTTTGGTAAAAGCAAGGGAAATTTTTTATCAAAAGATAAATCTCAGTAAGTAAGACGTCCACCGACGCGTAAAAGACCTGTGCTTGCTTCCAAGAAAGGATTCAATTTTATTAAGGCCTTATTGGTCATTGGTCTATTTTTTTGCAATAAATTAATTTCTTGTTTAAAATAAATCGATTGCACGTGTTTTATGATAAAAAGCAATGCACGGTGTAGCTCAACATTAGTTAAGTACGAGAAATAATTTTTATTTTTATTTTTAAAAATATCAATAGCACGCAAAAAATAGCCAACGATTCTTTTAATTTTAATTAAAGAACTATGGCGTCCAAAAAGAATTTCTATAAAATTCTTTTCTACTAAAGCTGTATTAAGATTTAAACTATTAAGCAAGTTTCTTTTTTCCGTTTGGGATTCCTCGCAAACGGGTAAATCGTATTTAGTGAATGACCAAGTATCTCGCGATTGATACAAAAACTCGGGTCCCTGTTTCCAAAGGGTAAAATTTAAAAACTCTCCAGGGTACATACCCCTGGACCCACAGTCGGCAGGGTTGATTCCAGAGGGTACATAAAACCAACATTCTGGATTGATTTTTTCCTGAATGTAGGCTACCCGGTTAGCAACATAAGTTTTCCAAGTATGCGCAGAACCTCTGATCCAGTCTAACGCACATTGACTGTCCGAAAATGCGTAAATATTTTCAAAATTAATTGCAGAGTGCAAAGTATCGTAAACAAATTTTATTAGTTTGCAAAGTAAAACGCAGCCACATAATTCTAATCGAGGTATACTCTGCCGCTGTAAAGGCGCTAGTTTGGATTTCCCTGCGACAAAAAAGTTGTTTATGGAATTATCTGAATAAACTACGCGGATATAAACAACACAACAATATCCGATTTCACTGGAGTCACTGAATCCAACAAGTTGTGCATTTTTATAGTTTAAAATATTAATTTCTCGCGGTATGAAAAAATCTTGCAAATTTGAAAGTTCAAGTTTAAACTTTTCCCACTTTAAAAATATTTCGTTAGGTACAGGAATGTCCCAGTTAAGGCATATAGATCAGCAGTATTGTACTAGGGCTTTCCCTAAAAAAGTGACGGGGGTCAAAAATCCGCAGGGATCGTACATTCTAGCTAGATCACTCAAAATAGTTCTTTTCGTGCAAGTATTGTGTTTCGTAGGTTCAAAGGAGTAGAAAAAATTATCCTTGACCGGGCTCCATTTTAAACCTAAAATTTTTTGAACATTTTCAGAATCTTGGTCAAAAGATAACGCATTATTTTGAATGTGCGATTCGGGTAAACCCTCTAATAATCTGGGATCATTACTTGTCCATTTACGCGCTTCAAAGTTGCCCCGCCCTAAAAGCTCTATTAACTGATTTTTTAACAAAATCATTATTATTATCAGAATAATCATTAGCAAGCTGTAACAAGGTTCGTATTGCAAGATACGGCGAACATGATACACCGAAGAGAATAACATTTATTTCATAATCAGAAAGTGGTTCTTGGGGTGAAAACCACCATAAAATTCTCTGGAATTTATGTTGGCTACTATCTATTCCGATTCTGCGATATATTTGCCTTAAATCGCATGTAAAGCAAATTTTATGCAATCTAAATTTTAAAATTATACCAACTAAGTCTTGCTGTAGTTTTGGGCCCGTATAGACCGCGGAATTTAAAGAAATTTTGTCATTTACAAAACTTGTTGCGTCAAAAACTACCCTTAAGGGCGTGGTCGTTGACTCTTTTTTAAAGACAGCATGATGACTAATATAGAAAAAATTATGTAAATCGGAATCTAAGGGCTTTTCGACTTTGGTCATATGCCCTTGATCTAAATAGTCTTGCATGACTTCCGAATATGTTGCATAATAGGAATTATTGTTTATTAAACGTTTTTCCAGCGAGAAAAACCTTCTTAAAGCTAAGGTCCTAGTATCCCCAAAATCAAGAGAATTTATTTTAAATGGCATCGATACGATGTAGCGACCCGACTCTTCCCGTTTAGTGGTTTTTAGAAAGTAGTTTTCGCAAAATTCGTCATCAGGTGAAATATGTTTTTTATCGGGCACTTCTTCGACCTGCCAAAATCTTTGCAAAGTGGCATCTAAAGATTCGCTTTCCGATAAAGTAAAAAAATTCCTGATTACGGAGGTGTAAGAAGGGGTTTCCCTGACCTTGCCTAACAAAGTCCAACCAAATGACGTATTAATGCATACGGGCATATCAAGACCGCTATTTATTATACCTTCTTGTAAAACATAGGGGTAAATGTCACTTCCAAGCAACATATCAATTTTGGAGCAACTATTAAAACCAGGATCGGCCAAAGTCAGATTATCTAAGCAAGGCAAATCATTCAAATTATAAGCACTAGTGGGTTTATCTTTGCAAATCTGATTAACCAAGTAAAATTTAGAATTAAGGCAAAACTTAGGATCAACTAAAGAACCAATTGTACAGTTTACCCCAGTATTGACGTTAGAACTCATATGTTCGAGTCCTTGTAAAGTCAATTCGACTTTGAATCTAGGTAAACCTAATTTATTTGCAAACCCCTTTGTAATAAAGCTACTTTCAGCCCCAGAATCCAAAATTCCCCGCCCAGTGTGCCAACTATTAAAGGCATCTTTAACTTTTACCAGGACAGTGGACAACATGACGTCATGATCATTCAACAACATGGCTACCGTTGAGGTTTTGGCGCCGTTTGAGTGCTGCTGATCTGAGCGGGAGGGTTGCCCCGACATGTTAGAATTTTGAGAATGTGACTGGGACATTAAATTTTGATTTTGCATAAAAGCACTGCTGGGACCCGCCATAGACGGCGAAAAGGGGTTATTATTAATATTAGTAGAAGGTAACATTTGAGCAGGCGATATTTGGCCATAATTAATTTGTGGCATCAGTATTTGAGAAGGTGACATTTGACCGTGAAAAGCAGAAGGGCATTTGGGTCCCTGAGGGTTATTAGCAAAGCATAATAATGAGTGGTGGGGTTGAGAACAATAACGACACCGTTTTTCGCTACTACAGCGTGTTTGAGTGTGCAGTGTTGCCAAACAGTTGATGCAAGCTCTTTTATTTTTAACTATGTCAAATCTTTCACTTGGATTTTTTTGTAAAAACAAAGGACATTGATAAATAAGATGCTTATTGGTTTTGCAAAAAAAGCACGAAATAGAAGCGCTGTTGCCACTTTTAACCTTGTCTTCGGAATTTACAGCAAATACTGAAGCCGCACGGCTGTATTTGTGACCTTGATAGTTAGATTGATTATGATTAAGGGGCCCACGGGGGGCTTTAGATTGATTTCCACTAGGTTGAGAAATGGAGGGCTCCTTCTGAGGAAGGGCCTCTAGAGCGGTGCATTGTTTCATGACAAAATCTTTGACAATTTCGTATTTAGGGATTTCAGTGGACGCATGCTCCCGCTCAAAAGCTTTTCTCGTCGAGGGGTCTAGTTTGTCTAAGAACATCATAGTCAAAATAAAATCAGCTAGGATATTATTATCCAATTTTAGATTTTTTAAAGCAGATAAATTTTTCGTAAAAGTATCGATAAGATTACGTAAAGCAGTAGCGTTCTCCGATTTAAGGGGGGTCACATTTTCTATTTTTTTTCCAGTGAGTAGCTGCCCTTAATCGTATATTATTGTAACGCTCAAAAAGGGTAGTGTATGCAAGATGATAGTTTTCATTGGTGATAGGAATATCTGAGATTAAATCAAGGGGTGGTCCCTCCAAATATGATACCAAAATATTAAATTTTTCAAGGTTGGTAGCTCTGGAAGTATGCACCATGGTATTAAAAGTTTGCTGAAAGGTAGCAAATTGCTGCATATCACCTTTAAAAACCACTAACTTCATTTTTGGAATTATATGATTTTCCGAGTGGCACATGAAAGTATTATTATGATCGGGAGACGCCATGGAGAGTTCTTCCATGGGTTTCTCAAATATTTCTGAATGGTTTGAATGTCTTGCGATTTTTGAAAAAAGTCTTCGAAAAATGTATTTTGCTCGGTGACCTTTGCTGAGTCCGAGGCAATCAAAGTTAAAATAGCATTGTGGTGTTTTTCGAAGTCTTTCAATCTTTTTTAAAGACCTCAATCCGATTTTTAATTTATTATGTAAAGCACGATTATTTCTAGCTCCTGTGGCAGTATTAAAAAGATACTTCATTTGCTCTATTGCAGTATTACGCAACACAGTAGACCGTGTAATCTTTTCTTCAAGAGTAGGCATTTTTAATAATTATTAATTATTATTAATGAAAATTAATTAAAATTTAAAAAAGTCGCAAATAAAAATTGGACAAGTAGGTCAGCAACAAGATTTCGGAAAATATCCAAAAATAAATAGCAAAAAACGTCGACCGTATAGCCGCAAAAAAGTAAACAAAAAAAGTTCGTTCACAGACACCGTTAATGGAACGTTTTTTTTTTGCACGCATTAAAAATTCTCGAAGTAGAGAATAAAATAATTTTATTGCAAATATTATTTTTAATTATTAACTCCCCATTAATACTAGTACACTTTGCAAGTAGAAAACCACCCCAATGAGTTTCAACGTCTCAAAAACAGGATTTTTTTGAAGCCAAATGAAACTAAATCCGGCTCGAAGGACCAATAAATAATTTTCTATCTATGAATTGTAAGGGTAGGGAGCGCGGGTTTCATTCATCTGGCAAATCCTATGTTTTGAGTTTTAACACTCAGAGAGGGGATGATAATTAATCGTAAAATATTTAAATATTAGAAAAGCAAAAAAAACAAGCTCGACTTACCAAATGTATTTGGAGATCCAATGGTAGGAGAGTCACGCTTGTTCCATGAAAAGCACTTCAATGTCCAAACACGCATGTGTTTTATAACGCAAAAATGTAAATTAATTATTATAATTGATTAGGTTGTACCGCACGGCACACAAATTGTCGCCTTTTCGCAGCAGCGAATTAGTCTCTTCTCCGATGCTTCGTGCTCTCTTTCTCAGCAGAACCGCCGCGCATCTCGCTCGCGTCTCCAGTGGTGGCGTGTGTTCCTGCGCGAGGAAATCAGGAAAAGCGTAGTAAAGGAATTAAATGGGGGGTTCATGTAATGGATGAAAAGGAGAGCAGCATCGAGCTTGTATAAAAACTAAAGTAGCAAAGTAGTTATTAATTCTACTTAATTTGAATTAAATTAGTAATATATGAAGTAAATAATCTTTAATCATTATTAAAATAAAATCGCGTATTTTCTACTTGCGTAGCGACGTAATGAAAATAATACAATAAAAAAAAAGAAAAAATGTTAGTTCTAAAATATTCCCAAAGTATTATTAATTATATACAAAAGGGCGAAAACGGACCACCTTGCAACAGTTTTGAGTGACGTGATAGAGGCTTACGATAAGGGTGAAGTTACGGCATTAATCTTGTTGGATTTTTCCAAAGCGTTCGACACCATAGATCCTAGACTAATGTTAGCCAAACTTGAGTTTTATGGGTTTGACGATCTTGCCCTGAGTTTGTCAAAGTCTTACTTAAATGATAGGTTTCAACGCATTACTTGCAACGGCCGTACATCTTCACAAATGGACATACTGTCTGGTGTTCCTCAGGGTAGCGTCCTAGGGCCTCTCTTTTTTTTTAATTAACACAAAAAGTATTTTAAAGGCAATAGAATACTGTAAAGCCCAGGCCTACGCTGATGATGGCCAGCTATATGGTCATTTTGATGTGGGTGGTGCGAGGAACGCTGAAGAACTAATTAATAAAGACTTAAACAAAATTCACAAGCTTTCTTTAGAACATAACCTAAAATTAAATGCCAGTAAGTCATATGTCCTCTTTTTTGGGACCAGGGATAAAGTAACTATTTTAAAACAGCAGGTTAATTTGCAAATTAATAATATTCCTCTAAATGTCGTTAATTCTGCCAGAAATCTTGGAATTATTTTAGATACTGAAATGAGATTTCGTGAACATGTTAAAAAGTTAATTCAAAAATCATTTTTAAGTCTTAAACTTCTTTATTCAAACAAACACTTTCTTAATAAAACATTAAAACGCGATTTATGTGAAAGTTTGGTCTTATCGAATTTCAACTACTGTGATTTTATCTATGGCACATGTCTAGATGTAGCGTGCAAAACTCGAATACAAAAAATCCAAAATAGTTGCTGCAGACTTATTTTCAACTTTAAAAAGTATGATCGTGTCTCTGAAAAAATAAAGGAGCTTTCCTGGTTAAGAATGGACAAGCGCATGAAACTTCATTTGGTTAATTTTACCCACCAGCTTTTACAAAGTACCCATTCTACCCCCCTTAAAGCTAAGTTTATAACACGGCAAAATGACCGTATACGTAGTTTAAGAAATGATAACCTATTATCAATTCCTAACTATCGAACTGCCATTTTTAAAAGAAGTTATGTGTACAATGCTATAATCTTATACAACTCCTTGCCCAGTGTATTGAAGAGTCTAACAATAATAAAGTTTAAAAAAGATGTAAAAAAATATCTGTTTACAAACTAAAAATTTGACTATTTTTTGTGAAATATTGTATGCTCACTGTTTTTTTTTTCTCCTTATCAATACTATGTTGAAAAGAATAATGTAGTGTTTATATTTTTTTTGTTGATATGCTCGATCAGCTGTCAATGCTTTTTTTGTCTTCTAGTGGTTAAGTAGAATAGCTAATAGCTAGACTTCGCCACACTGAAGCCTATTTGTATGAGATTTGTAATTTATTTTTTCAAATTAATAAAAATCATTTTTATTTATTTATTTATTTATTTTACTTTTATTTTCTGTTTTTTTTTTTTGTAATTTGAGTATGCTTCCCTTTTTGTGTTACTGATTTCTATCTCATATTCGCGTTTAAGTTTTTTATAATATGTAGTTAAATCAGGGTCATTTTTGCGTTTCTTCCTTAAGAACTCCAGTTTATATGAAATTTATTTTCTTCGCATTTTCTTAAAGGAAAATGTTTATCAATTAAATTTGAACAGTTGTCAGTTAAAAAGGTTGCTAGAGATTCAACATTTTCATTAGCATAAAAAGAAAGCCAGTCAAGTCTGTGCAAAGAATCCATATATTTTTCTAATTTTTTGTCGGTTATCACTCTACTCATAATTATTGATTTTTTTGACTTGTGTTTGATATTTCTTAGAACAAACAATTGACCATAGTGATCTGATATGCAAGGTTCTATGACGCGTACATCAAAACTTTCGGAATCCTGCCTTTCACACGAGTTGGTCCAAATAGCAATGGTTTCAGATTAAAAGACTCCAATACATACACAAAATCCTGAGTCTTGGAATCATTTTTTAAAATGTTTATGTTTAGTCTCCAGTCAATACTATAGAAAAAAAAAGGTTGAAAAAAGAGGAAAGTAGCAATTCAGTCAGACGAATAAATGTATCAACATTTCCATGTGGTACTTCAATGCCACAAAATTCTGCATCAAATTTGATACAACACGGAGCCAGATCCAAGGGTTTTACAATTAAATTATGTCTAACGAATATAGCTACCCCGCCATGTTCTTGATTAGAAGATCTACAATAATAACTTGCTAAATAAAAGAAGCAATCTTTCACAGGCAAATCTAGCGTTGTGGCAAAAATTGGGAAAGGTATCTTTGTCTAATACTCTATTGGCTTAGAGGCCTTCATGCACTTTTCCTGTTAATGCAAAGTTGACTACAAGGGTTGAAAGCCCTTATCTTTGGAAATACAATTCTACTTATTGGACATCTGTCAAACTCATGCCAAATACAAAATGGCGGCTCAAACACGAAAAACATAATAATTTTGGAAAATTCACGTCTTTTTTATTTCTAAACCGAAGGCGCCATTGGCCTATGACATATTTGGTAGAGACGCCCCTAGACTCTCAAAGTTCGTTACAATACTTAAAGGTTACAAAAATTGTTAATTTGGCTCAAACATGTTAAAAAAATATAGATATCTCGACAACCACTCATATCATAGTAGTGATACATAGCTTATTTAAAAGGTCTTTCTAATATTTTTTTAATGGGGCATCCCATAATGTATTTTTTTTTAATATATATTTCTAAACAAAAAAACTGAAAAAGTTATTATTTTCTAAAAAATATATACTTTTGCTTAATTTAAAATAAAATGTTAACAGTAAGCTTACAGTATCTGTTTTTTAAATTAATTAATAAATGGAAATGGCCACGTAGCAGGACCGAAACGCGTTGTGTATGAGTTAGTATGAAAAGATATGTCTTTGGTGAGGTTAGGCCTTCTGTAGAAAATAAAATATACCGAAGGACCACTCGAGATAGCTCGAGAAAAACGTAGGGGAGTTAAGAGGGACTGTATCTTTCCACAGGGCTCCAACAGGGAAAAAAGAGCCTAAAAACTTAAATACTAAAAAAAAGCGCAGCAATGAAAAATTATCAAGAAACGACTTACCATTAGATGTCTTTTGTAGCTGCTTGGCTGGCCAGCCCGATTATACGCGAAGTACCAGACTCTCCATTGTTCTATAGTTCACAATGTTCCAAACACTAATATCTAATAAACTAAAGCGTAAAATTAATAGTTTCCACAAGTTTAATATAAAATAATAGCGGTGCGGTGACTTTCCTTGCACGTGGCGCGTGGTTGAGTTGTTCTCGCAGACAGTCGGCGTTTTCGTCTGCTAGGCCGAATTTAGCCGCTTATCTCAAATCCTTCATTGCTGGAAGAAGCGCGCGAAGTTTAAATTTAAAATATGGAAAGATATAGCGTAAAGTAAATCAAAATAATATTCTAAAAACGCTTGTAAGCGTAGAAAATGTAACCCAAAAATATTTAAAAACTAAGAGAGATAGCTTCTCTAATTTTAAGTGAAAATTAGAGAATATAATTATTTACAAAAATAAAAACAAGTTGGGAAACTTGTTTTTGAAGGTTAAGAATTATTTCAGAAAAGTATTTTTGTTGTTCGTGCTTAGCCAAACATTTTAAAGCGTTAAAGAGATCGATATAATCTATATTTGTCTTTTTTCTGACGTCTGCGGATAGTCTACAATTATTTATGAATCGCAAACTGCGGGCTAAAAGTAGTTGAATAGCGTAAAAATCGGATTTATTATTTAAAAGCGAATCTAAAAAATTTTCCGTTATTCGGTCACAAGAAATCAGAGCAACATTTTTTCGTTCCTCAGTCTCTAAACTGTCATTTATTTTGACTTTTGTTTGGGGTTTTTGTTGGCCATTTATCGAAAGATTCTTGTAAAAAACTAGGGGCGGCCCACCATAGGGGATGATTTAAAAGCTCACTCGGCGAGCAGCCGCGGCTGGCTACATCGGCACTATTGAGAAAGGTGGGGGTATATAACCAACATTCTGGATTAATATTATCTTGGATAAGACTAACACGATTTGCGACAAAAGTTTTCCATTTACTTGGATGGGATTTTATCCAGTGTAAAACAACCATTGCGTCCGAAAAAGCGTAAATATTATTTATTGGGAACCTTTTTATGAAGATATCATATGTGTATTTTAAGACCTCAGATAAAAGAGTAGCGGCTAGAAGTTCTATTCTCGGAATACTAACAAATTTTTTAAGTGGAGCGATGCGACTTTTCGCAAGAGCAAAATATATGTGATATTTAGCATTTCGTAAGACACGTAAGTATATTACGCATGCGTACCCTCGTTCACTCGCATCACAAAAACCACAGAGATCGATGGATTCGGCGTTGGTGATGTCAATGTGGCGGGGTAAACTAAATTTTTCTAAAACTTGAAATTCAGACTGATAGAGTGTCCACTGACGAACTATTTCTAAAGTAGGCGTGGCGTCCCAGGAAATACCAAGTAACCAAATTTGTTGAATCAAATATTTTAAAGTGAATGTTACTGGGGTAAGATAACCATGGGGGTCATAGCAGCGTGCTAAAAAAGTGAGAAGCGTCCTTTTAGTACAGCTTTGCTGATTAGGTAATATGTTAAATCGAAACTCGTCATAGGAAGGATGCCAGCACAGGCCTAAGACCTTAGTGACGTCATCCGAATCGAGAGATAAAACTGCGGGGTTGACTAAGGAGGGATCTAAATGAGAGATCACTTCTGAGCGATTGCTAGACCATTTGTGTAATTTCAAGCCAGCGTTTCCTAATAACTCCGTAAGCTCATGCTGCAAATTTAACGCCTCTTGAACCGTTTTACATGAAGTAGTGACGTCATCAATATAGGTATCGTTAAGTATAACTTCAGCAGCGTGAGGGTAGTTATCATATTCGGACTCAGCTAAGTGCTGAAGGGTGCGTAAAGCGAGATATGGTGAACAGTTCACTCCGTAAGTGACAGTTCGTAGTTTAAAAACGGAAACTTTTTCATTAGGGTTAAACCGCCAAAATATTTTTTGGTATTTTTGATGATCAGTGTAGAAAATAAAATATACCGAAGGACCACTCGAGATAGCTCGAGAAAAACGTGTGGGAGTTAAGAGGGACTGTATCTTTCCACAGGGCTCCGACAGGGAAAAAAGAGCCTAAAAACTTATTTACCAAAAATAGCGTAGCAATGAAAAATTATCAAGAAACGACTTACCATTAGATGTCTTTCGTAGCTACTTGGCTGGCCAGCCCGATTATACGCGAAGTACCAGACTCTCCATTGTTCTATAGTTCAAAATGTTCCAAACACTAATATCTAATAAACTAAAGCGTAAAATTAATAGTTTCCACAATTTTAATATAAAATAATAGCGGTGCGGTGACTTTACTTGCACGAGGCGCGTGGTTGAGTTGTTCGCCCAGACAATCGGTTCGGTTCGGTTCGGTTCGGTTCAACTGCTAGGCCGAATTTAGCCGCTTATCTCAAATCCTTCATTGCTGGAAGAAGCGCGCGAAGTTTAAATTTAAAATATGGAAAGATATAGCGTAAAGTAAATCAAAATAATATTCTAGAAACGCTTGTAAGCGTAGAAAATGTAACCCAAAAATATTTAAAAACTAAGAGAGATAGCTTCTCGAATTTTAAGTGAAAATTAGAGAATATAATTATTTACAAAAATAAAAACAAGTTGGGAAACTTGTTCATTCGGCCCACCAAAATGAGCATCATTTTTCGGTAGGTGAATCTGAATCAATTGGAAGGGGGCAAAGCTTGACTAAAGGTCGTTTAAAGATACCGGACGCGGTACGAACATTTGCCACCCTAGCGTGCCCATCAGGCCCTTTAAAAATTTCAATAATGCGACCTACCCGCCATTGAAGGGGCGGTGATAACTCGTCTTTGATAAGAACGAGGGTACCTATTTTTGGCTCTGCGCATGGTTCCAACCATTTATTTCGTACTTGAAGGGTATGTAAAAATTCTTGGCTCCAACGACGCCAAAAATCGGCTTGTATTCGTTGGACCAAGTTCCATCGCGATAACCGATTCTCAGGTTTACTTGAAAAATCTTCATCAGGAACAGAAACTAAAGGTCCATGTGTTAAAAAATGTCCCGGTGTTAAAACCTGTAGATCGTTACAGTCGGTAGATTGCGGGGTCAAGGGGCGAGAATTTAAAATCGCCTCAATTTGACAAAGAACCGTGTACAACTCCTCATAACTTAGAATTTGCGAGCCAATGGTACGAATTAAGTGAGTTTTTACTGATTTTATCCCTGACTCCCAAAGACCGCCGAAGTGGGGAGCTGATGGAGGGATAAAATTCCAGGCGATAGCTTGTTGAGTGCAAGCATTTCTTGCAAGATCAAGCAATTCTTTGCTTGATTTAACGAAATTTGTGCCATTGTCTGAAAAAAGAGTTTTTATGTAACCTCTTCGGGCAACAAAGCGACGTAGCGCAGCTAAAAAAGCGTCCGAAGTTAGGTCTGACACTAACTCGAGATGTAAAGCTTTAGTATTTAGACAAATAAAAAGGCAGATATATGCTTTTTGTGTTTTTACACCTCTGTGTTTACTGAGAGTGATAGGTATAGCACCACTAAAATCTACTCCACTAAAAGTAAAAGGCTTTTGTGGAATCAAGCGGTAGGACGGAATTTGTCCCATGATTTGCTCATAAGAATGCGGTTTGACGCGAAAGCAACGAACACATTTGGATAAAACCGTTTTAATTAAGCGTTTGGCAGATAAAATCCAAAAAATTTGACTAATGAGATATTGGACTGTTTGCACTCCGACATGCAAATATTTTTTGTGCATATATTCAATAAAAATATAAGAAAGTCTACTTTCCTTGGGTAAAAGAAGAGGATGTTTTTGTCCGTAAGAAATAGTCATGGCTTGTTGAATGCGTCCTCCAACTCTTATAAGACCATCCTGGTCTAAAAAGGGATTCAATTTTTGTATGGGTTTTATGCATTTTTTCTGGTTTTGAAGGTTAAGAATTACTTCAGAAAAGTATTTTTGTTGTTCGTGCTTAGCCAAACATTTTAAAGCGTTAAAGAGATCGATATAATCTATATTTGTTTTTTTTCTGACGTCTGCGGATAGTCTACAATTATTTATGAATCGCAAACTGCGGGCTAAAAGTAGTTGAATAGCGTAAAAATCGGATTTATTATTTAAAAGCGAATCTAAAAAATTTTCAGTTATTCGGTCACAAGAAATCAGAGCAACATTTTTTCGTTCCTCAGTCTCTAAACTGTCATTTATTTTGACTTGTGGGGTTTTTGTTGGCCATTTATCGAAAGATTCTTGTAAAAAACTAGGGGCGGCCCACCATAGGGGATGATTTAAAAGCTCCCTCGGCGAGCAGCCGCGGCTGGCTACATCGGCACTATTGAGAAAGGTGGGGGTATATAACCAACATTCTGGATTAATATTATCTTGGATAAGACTAACACGATTTGCGACAAAAGTTTTCCATTTACTTGGATGGGATTTTATCCAGTGTAAAACAACCATTGCGTCCGAAAAAGCGTAAATATTATTTATTGTGAACCTTTTTATGAATATATCATATGTGTATTTTAAGACCTCAGATAAAAGAGTAGCGGCTAGAAGTTCTATTCTCGGAATACTAACAATTTTTTTAAGTGGAGCGATGCGACTTTTCGCAAGAACAAAATATATGTGATATTTAGCGTTTCGTAAGACACGTAAGTATATTACGCATGCGTACCCTCGTTCACTCGCATCACAAAAACCACAGAGATCGATGGATTCGGCGTTGGTGATGTCAATGTGGCAGGGTAAACTAAATTTTTCTAAAACTTGAAATTCAGATTGATAGAGTGTCCACTGACGAACTATTTCTAAAGTAGGCGTGGCGTCCCAGGAAATACCAAGTAACCAAATTTGTTGAATCAAATATTTTAAAGTGAATGTTACTGGGGTAAGATACCCATGGGGGTCATAGCAGCGTGCTAAAAAAGAGAGAAGCGTCCTTTTAGTACAGCTTTGCTGATTATGTAACGTGTCATTTTTACGTTTAAGGCAACGTTACATATTTGTTTATTTAGGTAAATAATCAAGGCTCTTTGATTCGTCTTTCTGTACACAAAGTAAGGGTATTTTATAGAGCTAGGTTTGGAGGTTATATAGTGTCTAGGAAATTACCTTAAAAGGAGGCATTCCATCGAATTACTGTGGACACTACGCACATCGCATTATCTGGACATCGTAATTGGAATTTAAGATCACAGGCTTCGGGAAAATCACATAAAAATTTTGATTGTTTTGTTTTTATCTGTGGAATTTTGTGATTCTCTTGTCGTCATGAAAGTTAAACAGCTGTTATGCTGGGGAAGGGCGGCGTTGCCGCATCACAAATGGTTTCAGTAACAGGGAGGAGACATTTAGATAAACAGTTCATTCCCTTACGTTTATTCTCGAGGATATTGGGACAATCCGAACCCCATATTCTTCACGGATTAGCTAGTTTTGATAGCACGAAAACATATTTAGGTTCACGGTTTGACCAGGAACAACCGAGGCTCCGCCACTTTGATATCTTTATTAATTTGATAGGGAAAGGATAAAATAAATACGAGTTATGCACTTTTGTAAATGGGAGATAAACGAGGGATAAAAACCAAGACTAAAAGAATAAACGAAATCGTGTGAGTTAACATCTGAACACTCTTGTGCCTTTAAGCAATAGTTCAGTGTGTATTTTTGGGTTCAGGTTCAGAAACAACTTTATTACTGTAGAAATGTTTTACAAAAATGGCGTTAAACCATATGAATATTAGAGAAAACATTTATAAAGAGCGAAGGAAACTTATGACGAAGACTGTAACTGGAGTGCAACTAAATTCTGCGCTCAGTATAGCTTTACTCATATGGGAATTGGTTGAGTGTTCGAATATTAATAATGTGTATGGAGGGTGTCTCGACGTCCTTGTTATAAAAATTCCAACCGTGGAAATAGATCCGACAACACCTCAATGTACGTTTTACCTAATTGCAATGTCCACTTGGTCGGTGCTGCCCCTATAGACCTGTATAGAACTATTGCTGTACCTCATTGGTTAGTTTGAAAACCCCGGGTTTTTTTCTTCCAGTCTGCCACTGAAGGTAGAGATTTATTTTTGGCGAAAAAGTTTTTTATAAATAGGTTTGCATCCTTTATTTGAATTTGACCGGGAAGATTAGGTTGGTACTATTGCGTTTTACCGTCCCCACTCCCCACCAAATTTACAAAACGGTTTCCGGCCACGAGATTATTCTGGTATTCTCGACGAAGTGCTTGGTCTCTCTTGCTAACGAATTTTGGCTGGGTCGACAACAGTTTCTGGGATCGCCTTTGTTTTTGGTGATTGGCACTACAGCGATTGTAGGAGATATCCCAGAAACTGTGGAAGTGAGTCCGTCGTGTCTAGGCAATCTGGAGTGACGCTCGCACCCTGTTTTGAGGGGGATTTAAGTCGGCCTACGCCATTTGCACGGAAAGAGCATCGCCCTGTCAATTCCAGCGACGGGACAGTTGGGCTGGACGCTGGTGGGAAGCCGGACGGGCCAGTTATAACCCTGGGAGAGGGTTTCTACGCTCGGGCAAGAATCCCACAACCTTTCTACGCTCGGGCAAGAATCCCACAACCTTTTTACGCTCGGGGCAAGGAACCATCAACACTCGAGACCATGTGCTGCCCTAGCGTGATGTGCTAAGCGGCAGTAGGGGAGGCGCGGTCAAGCCGGAACAGCAGGAGTATGTCGGGAAACCTACAACACTTCCAGGTTTACCAAATAAACACCAATAATTATTAAATAATTCAAGGACCAAGGTAGGAGCAAGCCTTAACTATAATTTTTTTCCTCATATATAAATTTTTAATATAACTTAGACGTAATCTTTTCATATATAAGTTTTCACAGTATAATTTCAACATTTCTTGTAAACGCAAGATAAGGTATGACGTCATAACCCTAGTTTTGCGGCATATTTACTACATTGACTTGTTCCCTTCATTTCATTTATTTAAGATAATTTTACTATCAAATTTAAAATGCCTGGCTATTTTGGCCCTATTTAAAGTGCCTTGCTATTTTGGCCCTGACTTGTTTGTGAAAGTATTTTTCTCAGGTTTTACAATCAAAATATACAAGATGAACTAAATTTCTGTATTATTTGTGCAACCCAGTGACCAACTTTGCGGAGACAAAAGAGAGATGAGATTATATTTTTTTTTAGCGGTTTCTTTACACTGTTTTACCTCATGGGGTGGATCTCGGACTGGGTTACTGTCTGTCTCATTCTACCCAATGTAGAATGATGACAGCAGATATTTGGTCCGGATCTCCCCTATGATGGAACGATTGTGGAAGTGTATTTTTTTTTACAATCATTCATATAATTGAGTCCTATGCTACTGACTCAGATGTAGGTACACTATGACCTGTTAAAGGAGTCCATCTACCTGTAAAGTGCTTCTAGTTTTGTCATCTTAATTCGATCTTTTAGAATTTTATTCTGTTTATTTTTTTGGTTATTCTTAATTACACAAATACTCTGGAAGCCTCGGAAGTAAGTAGAATTTCATTGTTTGGCTGCAACGTTTGGGTTGAACTGTATTTTATTTAAGATCTTCTTTGTAAAACATTGATATTAAATAATGTGGCGCACTTAAAAGTTTCTTATTTCTGAACCCCCCCTTCTCCACTGTATAAAAGTTACCGGGCATATCAATGTTTTACCTAGCTGGAAAATACAGTTCTGCTTCCAGATATTTGTTTAATTATTCAGTGGGTTTCAGTGTCACAAAATGGCGGCGACGTCTTTAAGCTGCCGCAAATGTCACACAATTTTTTTTTAAGGCCACAAATTGGCGCCCTACGTGTGTTTTTGGCTAGTTTTTTTAACACCTGATGTAATTTTTTTATTGTTCTTTTTTTTGATTTGAAAAGAAAAATAAATTTTTTTTTGAATTTTCTGAAAATTTTCTAAAACATAAAATTTTTGTGGTACAGCCAAAGCCAGGTTAAAGGCTTTCAGTGGCTGTGGGTGGTTTTGACACTCAATCATTTTTTTTTCATAAAAAACAAGATCATTGGTTTTTGGAAATAACATTTTTTTAAATATTTTTTTTAGTAATATTTGAACGTTGATTTGGAACTCGGTTTGTTGTTTTAGTAATCCTCTTAGTTTTTTATTAACTTATCTTCACAAGTTTTTCTTGGAAAATAAAATATTAATTTTTATGTATTAAGGAAGAATAAGTGGATAAAAAAACATGGGAGTTTTTATTGAACCGAGTCCAAATCATGTTCTTAATTCTTTAAAGTTTTTTTGTAGGAAAAACATGTTTTAATTTTTTTAAGAAAAATAAATACAACAATGTAAATTTACTTCAATTTTTTTTTGTTGATCTATAGGTGGATGGACCTCCAGACATAGTCTTTTTAAGTTTAAATATATGACATAGGTACTGTGTTTTTTTCTAACAATTTTTTTTTCCTGCAGGTTCATTTATTTATATTTTATTATTTCCTGCTTGTGATAAGATAGAAATTGTTTCACAGATTATTTTTGGTCAGTCAATTTATTTAGGTCAACAAGTTTTTTGGTGATTTTAATTTTTTGTGGGATGTCACACCTTGAAAATTGGAATATTTTTACAGGGTTTCACACAAATTTTTCTTGGCTAGGTTGTTTTAGGGTAAATATAGCTTAACAGCTGGTAGCTTTGTTTAGTTGAAAGTATTAATTAGTAATAAAGGAAAAGGAAAATGAGTTTATTTTGCTTTGTCATTTTCTTTTCTTGTTTTTTTTGGAGGTAACTGTTGATGACAATTAAGAACTTACGTCACTCAGTTACATCGGGTCAGAGGAGGGTACTACTACTAGTGTCGGCTCGGGAGGTTAGGAAACACAAGGCTAAAAACCCTAGAGTGACACCTTGGCTGAAGATCAATGCCAAAAGTCCAGTTGACATTTTTTTTTGGGGTATTTTTTTTGAAAGACAGTTTTTTGGTCTTTGGTTTAGTTGTCTAGTTGTGTTTCGTGACTGGTCAAATTTTTTTTGGTAGAAAATACAGCGTTGGGCTTTGGAGTGCATTTTTTAAAAATGACCTACGGGTATTTCTATCAATTAAAGTTTTCTGGTACACATTTATTTTTTTTCTGTATTTTTTTCTGCGTTCAGGTCATAGCTTGGTCATGGCCATTGGAGAGCAAACATTTATGTTTGAGCCTTGAGAAGTTTTGCCTGCTCCAGATTGAATACAGAGAAAATGAATTTGAAGCCCAACTGGATATAATACCACAAAAGAAATGTTTAACTGAGACAGATATAGATATAAGTTTTTTTGATTTTTTTTAGTTCATTTGTAGAGTTCATTTGTAAAGTTCAGTAATTTTTTTTAAGTAATGTCATTTTGAGTCAGTGAATTTAAGAGAGACTTTCAACTAAATATAAATGCTAGGCGGTAGTAATTGGTAAAAATATTTCAAAATTTTAATTCGTTTTAAATAATTTAATTTTACTTAAAAAGATTATTTTTTTTTTGTAAACATAACTTCTCGAATTCTTGTTTTGGTCAAAACGGTTTTTATAGTGGTCGTAGTTTTAAAGGGTGACCAGACAGGTTGTATTTTTTTTGGGGGACCAAACAGGGACTTCTTGAGTTGCAAAAGGGGAACTTTTTTTGTCTTAGTTGATCAGGCAGGAATAAATAAATCTTTTTACTTCCAAAACATAATTTTAAATAACAAGATTTATTGGTTAAGTGTTTGGGTCTTATATAATGAAAAACGTTTTGTTTTTGGAGGGTACTGGTATGATATGAAATTATTTTAATTTCATGCCAAATGTTGTTTGACGGCAGATATGCTAGTCTTCAGTTTTTTTTGTTAGTTTGCAGTTCAGGACAGTGGCGTGTACTTAAAGGGGCCTTACATCTGCGCCCATTGTAAAGCAACTTCCAACATACTTGCTTAGTTTTCACTTAATCTTCGGTTTGTTGCTTCTGAAATTAAAGCGTTATGTTGGATAACGATGGATGGTGTTTGACTGAAAAAGTACCTAGGTATTTAGGGATGAAAACTTGGAAGTTGTGGACAATTGGGAAATAATATTTTTTATTTCATTTTTTTTTAATTTTAAAATAGTTTCATACTGGTGACCTCAAATAATGAAGCAAATTTTTAAATTACAATACACTGTTGTGGAATAAATGGGAGAGTGTTCAGGTTAAACAATAAATTTAAGTTGATTGATTTAAAAAAAAAAAAAAGATTTCAACCTAAGAATAAATTGAAAAACAATAGGTTTTCTTTGATGCGACTAAACAATGAAGAGGGCATTTTTGTTATGCATAATATGATAGTAGTACCTTTTGTATTGCAATAATTAGGGGTTTTCCTCCAGCGAGCTGGGTGGAAATGGAAGAAATGTGTGGTTCGGAGTGTAGAAATCGAGGAACGAGGACTTCCTGCTAATCTTTTTAGGATTTCGCAACTTCGGTTTTCGCTAAATTAAAATACATCCAAATTTGGCCTACAGGCTGAATCTCGCATTTTCCAGGACCTTGCAGATTCGCGGAGAAAGACAAATTTTGTGATCTATTTAATTATGATAGGAACTAAAATAGTAACATGCACGTGAGGGGACTAGATATATTTAGGTTGGAAAGTATTAAGAACACTGATCTGAACAATTTTCCATAATAGTGTCCTATTTTCACAGGGTGCTTCAAAATATCTTCACCCTTTCTTTGAAATAAGATATTGTTTCGCCTGTGGGTGTTTAACCGTTTGAAAAATGTATAGGGTGCAGATGGGATTGGAATGGAAATCACAAGTTTTTGGGTTTTATTGACATTATACTTAGGGAATAGGGGAAATGTCTAATAAACAGTTTTTGGTTTTAGGCCGAGTTTTGTTGAGATAACAAAAGTTTAATTGGGGCCGGGAGTTTTATTATGCTCTTTTAAAATTAATGTAATAGTTTTGGCTTCTTGATTTTTGTTTTCTGGGTTTTTACGCAGGATTATTCCCAACTGTTTCATTTCAAAATATCATTTGTTGGTGATAGGGTCTCATTAGCCCTTGGACATTTGGTAGTTTTGCTTTGACTGATAGTTGTGGAAAGGGCCCAACTTAATTTTAGATCTCGTGAACACCAGGAATAAAGATCTGAGAATGCATTAAGCAGTATTTTTTTTTTTTTTTGAGTAGATGTTGTGTGTAAAGACACTTGAGTAGGCAGATTTAGTTTTACAACGTTCTTATAGGTGATCCTTGAGATTGTTTCCATATTTGTTTTTTTGAAAGGGCGCACGGGATAATTCTTTACGGGGTTGAGTGCAAAGTTTAAGACTTAGGTTCACATTAATATAGGGGTACAGTAAATGAGTACTCACGTTGGTTGTTTCCTTTAGTAATAATTTTAAACAAATATACTAACATCGTTTGTTTTTTTGTAACATAAACATTTTTTTAAAACTTTTCCTAAACTGATTGGTTTTTTTTTCAATCACGATTTTTATACCTTATGATTCTTAAGTAAATTTAATTTTCAATATTTTTTTTTGTATAGTAAATTAATTTTTCTAGCTCATTCACTTTTCACATTCACAGTTTTGGGAGAGGAAAGGAAATCGACAACTGTTTTTTTAAGGAAAAGAACAAAAACTGTTGCATGACAACTCGAATAAGATTTTTCTGGTGTTGATTTTATTAATTTTTTTTAAGGTTCACTAATGGGAGCTGCCACCCCACTTAAACATTTTGCATTTTTCTTTTTTTTTAATATTTTTTTAAATATTTTTTCTTTTTAATATTTTTTTCAAGGAAGGAAACTTGATTTTCTTGTTGAAAATTTTTTTTGGTGCATAGTAGTACCTGGCCCTACAATGATTTACCAGTTTATTTAACTATTTTTTTTTGTGAATTAAAATATAATTTCATTTCGAAACCTCGCGTTTTAACAACCTATCATCATTTGTTTTAATTTTTTTTTCTCCCTACTCCAAACCACCTATTAGGGTAGAGTAATATTTTGAACATTGTAGTGAGCCACTATTTAATTTTTTTCTTATTATTGGGCTACTGTGGGCTTCACCAAAAAATTTTTTTAAATTTTTTTTTTTGGACACCTTTCGGTACGATCCTAGGGTCTTTTTGACCATGACCATGGTTTGCATCAATTTAGTTTAAGTTTTGGGAATTTCATTTTAATGAAGATTAGAGAGTTGCAGTCCTACCAAGACGTTATTTCTGTAAATTTTTTAATAACATCGGTATTTTTTTTTTAATTTTTTTTAATTACACACAACATCCTTACTAGTCTAATTCGACGCAATTTCAGCGAGCGGTTTTTTTTTAATTGAGCATATTTTACGATTTCTATAACATGAACATCTGTTCCGATGTTTATTGCGTTCACTTATATATTAAGGGATGATGTGACCTTAAGCAATGCATGTTTCGTGTAAACTCAGAGTAGGTAAGCAGGTTAAAGTGGGTTTTGATTTATTCTTTTTAGAAAAATCATTGTATACGGCGATTTGGGTTTTTTGAGGAGTTTATTAGTGGAGCCGTTCTGCAATAGCAGGAGTATACCCTAGCGTTAACTGTGTACAACAGCTTTGGGATTTTTGTTATAGGTAGTCTGTTGTACGTTCCATTTAGGGATAAATTTACCTATTCGGTTGCTGAGGTAAACAAACATCACTTAACTTTAATTTTAATCCAGTTCAGCTAGGATAAGCGCAATTATTTTTTTTTTGGTTTTACTCACGCAGGAGTGGAGCATAAGACCTAAACACTGCCAAAACTCTTGTCTCTCTTTTATTTTTTTTTAAACTTTTTTTTTTATGGCTACTTGTTAATTCTAACTTAGGATTTAAGTAGTTATTTCTCTCTGCAAGGTTGGACGTCATAGTTGGTTGTACAAATACTTAACATAAATTATGATTACATTTTTAAATGCAAATAAATTTTATTTTCTTACTGCTCCGGTGTTTTTCGGTTTTGTTCGCGTCTGCCCGTATTTAAGTTTTATATTTTCTACATTTGTGAGAAAATTTATAGTGATTTTAAAGTGAACTTTGTGTTTGTTATTGCGTTGTTTAGTTTTTATAATTGGGAGGTATAATTAAGAGTTTTGAAGTTTAAAGTTTGAATATAAAAGGCACTATGGCTGTTTCTGTGAGTCGGTTGTCTGACATAAGGTACTTAGTCAAGGACGAATTAATCTATGAGTTAACATGGAGAGGCATAGCCATTGGATCGGTGGAAGAAATGAAACAACAGCTTATGCTGATTAAGCAAAGAGAAAAGACTGATACAAGTATGAGATACCCTCCGTATCCCTTTAAATTTGGCCAAGATGCTTTTAGCTGCATGAAGAAGCTTGATAGTCTGGTACCGCTGGTAGAGAAGTTCTCTGGTACGAGTAAAGGGGGAGAGTTTAGGAAAATCGCTGTAAGGTTGGAACACGTGTTAGCCAGGATTAATAACATGAATCCGTCGAACTTTGAAGAAAGTCAAACAAAAGGCATACTGGTTGCGGAAACCTTGAGTTTGATTGGGAGGTTGCAGAGCCAAGCAACAGATTTATTAAGAGTTGGCGTGAACTCAGATGATGATGAAGCATCTGAAACCCAATCAACGAGTCGAAGCTCAGATCACTCGACAAATGTTGGCAACATTCCCAGCCAGTCTCAACTCCCGCAACCACAGCACTCGAGCACACAAAGACCAGCTCAACAGCCCACAAACCAACCGTCGGCCATGGCTCCATTGCAAATGCAAGTGCTTACAAACCCAACTCAAGCACCAATACAGGCACCAGTCCCTATGCCGATTGAGAATTACGGTACATCAGCTTTTCATTATCAACAACCGTCTACCGTTCCTTTGAGTCTAGCTGCCCTCCAAAGTAGCATTGCACCAATTGCTCAGTCACGACCATTTTCATGTTCGTCGCCAGTACCAATGTCAAGTGATCCTGGTACCTCATATCACGTTGCACCTGTACCTCCGCATAAGTGGAACTTAAAGTTTACAGGCGAGAGGGGTACAATCTCCGTCACCGCATTTTTTGAGAGAGTGGACGAGTTGAGTCAGGCTAGAGGAGTCAGCAAAAAGGTTTTACTGAATTCGGGCATTGATCTTTTTGAAAAGTCAGCTTATACTTTTTACAAAGATGTACGTAGAGAAGTCCGTACATGGGAACAGCTGGAACAGAGGTTCATGGCAGAATATCTTCCTTCTTCATATGGCGAGAAGCTATTGAAGGAGAATCAAAAACGTAAACAAGGCCCTGGTGAGTCTATAGGGACCTATATTGCTGTCATGAACACATATTTCCAAAGACTTGGCTGTCCTGTTTCCGAAGAGGCGAAATTAGCTATCGTCTTCAGAAATATCGCGGACATCTATAAAAATGGGTTAATTGCTACTGAGGTCAATAGCCTATCACATTTAAAGGATCTGTGTCGTAGAATAGACCAGAGATATGGTTTAGAGGAGGAAAATTTTACACCTAGGAAAAACCAATCTATTGAACCTGACTTGGCCTACGTTGACGTAGAGAGCGACAGTGACGATTTTTCAACAGGGGTTGATGCAATTCAAATATCAGGTGCTGGGACATCAAACCAACAGAATTTAAATCAGCTCAGATCACTCGACAAATGTTGGCAACATTCCCAGCCAGTCTCAACTCCCGCAACCACAGCACTCGAGCACACAAAGACCAGCTCAACAGCCCACAAACCAACCGTCGGCCATGGCTCCATTGCAAATGCAAGTGCTTACAAACCCAACTCAAGCACCAATACAGGCACCAGTCCCTATGCCGATTGAGAATTACGGTACATCAGCTTTTCATTATCAACAACCGTCTACCGTTCCTTTGAGTCTAGCTGCCCTCCAAAGTAGCATTGCACCAATTGCTCAGTCACGACCATTTTCATGTTCGTCGCCAGTACCAATGTCAAGTGATCCTGGTACCTCATATCACGTTGCACCTGTACCTCCGCATAAGTGGAACTTAAAGTTTACAGGCGAGAGGGGTACAATCTCCGTCACCGCATTTTTTGAGAGAGTGGACGAGTTGAGTCAGGCTAGAGGAGTCAGCAAAAAGGTTTTACTGAATTCGGGCATTGATCTTTTTGAAAAGTCAGCTTATACTTTTTACAAAGATGTACGTAGAGAAGTCCGTACATGGGAACAGCTGGAACAGAGGTTCATGGCAGAATATCTTCCTTCTTCATATGGCGAGAAGCTATTGAAGGAGAATCAAAAACGTAAACAAGGCCCTGGTGAGTCTATAGATGCTAATAGATTCGACAGAAATAGGCAGCAGCCAGCAAGCAATTTTGATGTTAGGGCTGATAGAGATAGACAACAACCAGCTAGTGGTCAGTCTATTGTAAATGACAGAGATGGACAACCACCACAAGGTGCTAGACCTGGTAGGGCGAATAGGGACGTGGTATGTTATAGATGCAACCAGACAGGGCACATGGCAATCGGGTGCGCATTACCTAGAGGCAAACAGTGCTATTCGTGTGGTCAGGCAGGGGTTACAGTAAGAGAATGTCGTAATTGTAATCGTCAGGGAAACGGACCCAGGCGCTCGTAGGTGGTCGACCTTCGAGTCAGCCTGAACAAGCATCGACCGATAGGCTAACGTACGTTTTAGATTATGTGATAAGTCATGCTCGTAAAGATGAGAGACCTTATTTAGAAGTGGATGTACTCGGAAATAAGTTATTAGGTTTGTTGGATTCCGGGGCTTCACGTACCTTTTTAGGGAATCATGGTTGGTCAATCATCGAGAGGTTTGGTTTTTCACTTGATACGACAAAGAAGACGAGTTGTATTGTGGCAAATGGTCAAAGCACGAGTAGTATTGGGACAGTGCAGCTTCCTATGCGAGTTCAGGACAAATTTAGGTTAATAGAGGTCGTCGTCGTTCCTGAGTTGCCGCACACTTTGATTTTAGGATTAGATTTTTGGATTTCGATGGGTATAGTACCGAACTTAAGTACTAATGAGTGGCATTTTGCCGATAATAAAGATGTGATTTGTTCTTTAGAAACACCAGACCAACAAACTACTCTTTCGCCTTATGAATCAGAACGACTAGAGGAATTGGTCGATAAATATAAGACTATTATGGGAGACTCACTAGGATGTACAGACAGGGTAGAGCATAAGATTACAACAGATGCAGCACCGATAAGACAACGTTCATATAAGGTCTCACCGGTCATTCAAAAACTTATTAATGACGAAATCGACGAAATGCTGAAAATGGATGTGATAGAACGTAGTAGTAGTTCATGGGCTTCACCAGTGGTAATGGTACAAAAGAAAAACACAAAGAAATATCGTTTCTGTGTAGACTACCGCAAATTGAACTCAGTGACGGCGCGTGATAGTTATCCTTTACCACTCGTATCCGAGACTCTTGACAAATTGAAAGATGCTAAGTACTTGTCAACTTTAGATATTAAGAGTGCTTATTGGCAAGTACCAATGGAAGAATCATCGAAGCCACTAACAGCATTCATCTGTCGACGAGGTCTCTTCCAATTTAAGCGGTTACCATTTGGTCTTCATAATGCACCTGCAACCTGGCAGAGACTCATAGATAGCATCATAGGAAACGATTTAGACCCCTACGTGTACGTATATCTCGATGACCTCGTAATTGTCACACAGAGCTTTTCTGAACATCTTAGAATTCTTGAGGAAGTCCTACGAAGATTGCAGAATGCAAAGATAACGGTAAGTTGGGAAAAATGCCAACTGTGTAGGCCAGAAATGACTTATTTAGGTTTCGTAGTGGACCGTCGAGGCATCCGAGTTGACCCTAATAAAATTAGAGCCATGTTAGAGCTCCAGAGGCCAAGAACTGTCAGAGAAGTTCGTAGAGTTGTAGGTACAATATCCTGGTACAGACGTTTCATAGAGAATTTTTCAGCGATAATAGCTCCGATTACAGCTCTAACTAAGAAAAATCAAAAGTTCGATTGGACTCCAGACTGCGAAAAAGCATTTATTAAGATTAAGGAACTTTTAGTGACTGCACCGATTCTTACATGTCCAGATTATACCAAGGAATTTGTCATTCAAACAGACGCCTCAGGATATGGAATAGGAGCATGTTTAACGCAACCTTATCCTGAAGGAGACAAAGTCATATGCTATTTGAGTCGATCTTTGACTAAGCAAGAACGTGTTTACACGACCACCGAGCGAGAATGTTTGGCATTGGTTTGGGCGATAGAGAAGCTCCGGCCATATATTGAGGGGATCTCATTTAAGGTCATAACAGATCATTTTAGCTTAAAATGGCTTCATAGCTTAAAAGAGCCCAGTGGAAGACTTGCTCGTTGGTCTGTAAAACTGCAGCAATATGATTTTGAAGTAATCCATCGGAAAGGGAAAGATTTAGTTGTCCCGGACATGTTGTCTCGTGCAGTACCTATGATTGATACAATTTCGCAGCCCAGAGATGTTTCAACAGCAATTAAAGATCGATGGTACCAAAAGATGGTAAAGAGGGTCGTAGAATCACCGTTAAAATTTATGAACTGGAGATACACTGATAATAAGTTGTATAAATATGTCAAACAAGAATACCCTCAACTTTCACCATCTAACGAATATTGGAAAGAGGTAGTCCCCAAAGATCATAGGCGTAGAATTATTGGAGAAGCTCACGATCCTCCTACCGCAGGACATATGGGTGTGTATAAAACCTTCCACAGACTGGCAGAAAAATATTATTGGCCAAAAATGCGCCAGGACGTGGCAACTTTTGTAAAGAAATGCTTTGTCTGTGCAGCTCATAAAGGTGATACACAAGGTGTATCTGATCAGATGATATCTCACCCAAAACCAACTCGTCCTTGGGAAATTATTTCGACTGATTTATGTGGACCTCTACCTCGTTCAACAAAGGGTAATTGCTGGATTCTCGTCGTTACGGACTATTTGAGTAAGTTTTCCTTAGTTTTTCCAATGCGAACAGCCCCTACTCAAGCTGTTGTTAAGCATCTTGAGGAGCAAGTATTTATGGTCTTCGGAGTACCCCGTTTGATACTTTGTGATAATGGCCCTCAGTACAAAAGTAATGAGTTTAAGCGTTTTGCTGAGAGTTATCAGGTTAAAATTCAGTATAATCCGTATTATCACCCTAGAGCAAATCCAACAGAAAGGACGAATCGCACGTTAAAAACCATGTTATGTTGTTATGTGAAAGACAACCACAGGAGGTGGGACGAACAAATACATAAACTTGCCTGCGCGATTCGTACTGCAACCCATGAGACAACCAGGATGTCTCCTTTCTTTGTTAATTTTGGTAGGAATATGTGTTTATCAGGTAAAGATTACTCCAACCCAGTTTTGTTATCTGAAGAGAATGGTGTACAATCCGCAGCTGAAAGTAAGAACGAAGGTTTCCGGAAGCTCTATGCTGATGTTAAGAGAAGGTTAGAGGTGGCTGGAGAGAAAAACGTAGTTCAGTATAATTTGCGTACAAGGGTACCCAACTTTGCTGTGGGTCAGCGTGTTTGGAAGAAAAATTATGTTTTGTCAGATGCTGCGAAGTTTTTCTCGAAGAAGTTAGCACCGAAATTCGTTGGTCCTTATGTGATTAGGAATAAAATTTCTCCATGGATATTTGAGCTTCAGGAACCATCGGGTAAAGTACTGCCAGGGAGTTGGCATGCCAAAGACCTTAAGTCGGCAGCGGACCTCTCCGATTAACCTTTTTAGGTTAATCGTCTTGAAGTTGGGGGGGGATTATGTAACGTGTCATTTTTACGTTTAAGGCAACGTTACATATTTGTTTATTTAGGTAAATAATCAAGGCCCTTTGATTCGTCTTTCTGTACACAAAGTAAGGGTATTTTATAGAGCTAGGTTTGGAGGTTATATAGTGTCTAGGAAATTACCTTAAAAGGAGGCATTCCATCGAATTACTGTGGACACTACGCACATCGCATTATCTGGACATCGTAATTGGAATTTAAGATCACAGGCTTCGGGAAAATCACATAAAAATTTTGATTGTTTTGTTTTTATCTGTGGAATTTTGTGATTCTCTTGTCGTCATGAAAGTTAAACAGCTGTTATGCTGGGGAAGGGCGGCGTTGCCGCATCACAAATGGTTTCAGTAACAGGGAGGAGACATTTAGATAAACAGTTCATTCCCTTACGTTTATTCTCGAGGATATTGGGACAATCCGAACCCCATATTCTTCACGGATTAGCTAGTTTTGATAGCACGAAAACATATTTAGGTTCACGGTTTGACCAGGAACAACCGAGGCTCCGCCACTTTGATATCTTTATTAATTTGATAGGGAAAGGATAAAATAAATACGAGTTATGCACTTTTGTAAATGGGAGATAAACGAGGGATAAAAACCAAGACTAAAAGAATAAACGAAATCGTGTGAGTTAACATCTGAACACTCTTGTGCCTTTAAGCAATAGTTCAGTGTGTATTTTTGGGTTCAGGTTCAGAAACAACTTTATTACTGTAGAAATGTTTTACAAAAATGGCGTTAAACCATATGAATATTAGAGAAAACATTTATAAAGAGCGAAGGAAACTTATGACGAAGACTGTAACTGGAGTGCAACTAAATTCTGCGCTCAGTATAGCTTTACTCATATGGGAATTGGTTGAGTGTTCGAATATTAATAATGTGTATGGAGGGTGTCTCGACGTCCTTGTTATAAAAATTCCAACCGTGGAAATAGATCCGACAACACCTCAATGTACGTTTTACCTAATTGCAATGTCCACTTGGTCGGTGCTGCCCCTATAGACCTGTATAGAACTATTGCTGTACCTCATTGGTTAGTTTGAAAACCCCGGGTTTTTTTCTTCCAGTCTGCCACTGAAGGTAGAGATTTATTTTTGGCGAAAAAGTTTTTTATAAATAGGTTTGCATCCTTTATTTGAATTTGACCGGGAAGATTAGGTTGGTACTATTGCGTTTTACCGTCCCCACTCCCCACCAAATTTACAAAACGGTTTCCGGCCACGAGATTATTCTGGTATTCTCGACGAAGTGCTTGGTCTCTCTTGCTAACGAATTTTGGCTGGGTCGACAACAGTTTCTGGGATCGCCTTTGTTTTTGGTGATTGGCACTACAGCGATTGTAGGAGATATCCCAGAAACTGTGGAAGTGAGTCCGTCGTGTCTAGGCAATCTGGAGTGACGCTCGCACCCTGTTTTGAGGGGGATTTAAGTCGGCCTACGCCATTTGCACGGAAAGAGCATCGCCCTGTCAATTCCAGCGACGGGACAGTTGGGCTGGACGCTGGTGGGAAGCCGGACGGGCCAGTTATAACCCTGGGAGAGGGTTTCTACGCTCGGGCAAGAATCCCACAACCTTTCTACGCTCGGGCAAGAATCCCACAACCTTTTTACGCTCGGGGCAAGGAACCATCAACACTCGAGACCATGTGCTGCCCTAGCGTGATGTGCTAAGCGGCAGTAGGGGAGGCGCGGTCAAGCCGGAACAGCAGGAGTATGTCGGGAAACCTACAACACAGGTTTACCAAATAAACACCAATAATTATTAAATAATTCAAGGACCAAGGTAGGAGCAAGCCTTAACTATAATTTTTTTCCTCATATATAAATTTTTAATATAACTTAGACGTAATCTTTTCATATATAAGTTTTCACAGTATAATTTCAACATTTCTTGTAAACGCAAGATAAGGTATGACGTCATAACCCTAGTTTTGCGGCATATTTACTACATTGACTTGTTCCCTTCATTTCATTTATTTAAGATAATTTTACTATCAAATTTAAAATGCCTGGCTATTTTGGCCCTATTTAAAGTGCCTTGCTATTTTGGCCCTGACTTGTTTGTGAAAGTATTTTTCTCAGGTTTTACAATCAAAATATACAAGATGAACTAAATTTCTGTATTATTTGTGCAACCCAGTGACCAACTTTGCGGAGACAAAAGAGAGATGAGATTATATTTTTTTTTAGCGGTTTCTTTACACTGTTTTACCTCATGGGGTGGATCTCGGACTGGGTTACTGTCTGTCTCATTCTACCCAATGTAGAATGATGACAGCAGATATTTGGTCCGGATCTCCCCTATGATGGAACGATTGTGGAAGTGTATTTTTTTTTACAATCATTCATATAATTGAGTCCTATGCTACTGACTCAGATGTAGGTACACTATGACCTGTTAAAGGAGTCCATCTACCTGTAAAGTGCTTCTAGTTTTGTCATCTTAATTCGATCTTTTAGAATTTTATTCTGTTTATTTTTTTGGTTATTCTTAATTACACAAATACTCTGGAAGCCTCGGAAGTAAGTAGAATTTCATTGTTTGGCTGCAACGTTTGGGTTGAACTGTATTTTATTTAAGATCTTCTTTGTAAAACATTGATATTAAATAATGTGGCGCACTTAAAAGTTTCTTATTTCTGAACCCCCCCTTCTCCACTGTATAAAAGTTACCGGGCATATCAATGTTTTACCTAGCTGGAAAATACAGTTCTGCTTCCAGATATTTGTTTAATTATTCAGTGGGTTTCAGTGTCACAAAATGGCGGCGACGTCTTTAAGCTGCCGCAAATGTCACACAATTTTTTTTTAAGGCCACAATTAGGTAATATGTTAAATCGAAACTCGTCATAGGAAGGATGCCAGCACAGGCCTAAGACCTTAGTGACGTCATCCGAATCGAGAGATAAAACTGCGGGGTTGACTACGGAGGGATCTAAATGAGAGATCACTTCTGAGCGATTGCTAGACCATTTGTGTAATTTCAAGCCAGCGTTTCCTAATGACTCCGTAAGCTCATGCTGCAAATTTAACGCCTCTTGAACCGTTTTATATGAAGTAGTGACGTTATCAATATAGGTATCGTTAAGTATAACTTTAGCAGCGTGAGGGTAGTTATCATATTCGGATTCAGCTAAGTGCTGAAGGGTGCGTAAAGCGAGATATGGTGAACAGTTCACTCCGTAAGTGACCGTTCGTAGTTTAAAAACGGAAACTTTGTCATTAGGGTTAAACCGCCAAAATATTTTTTGGTATTTTTGATGATCAGGGTTGATATTTATACCACGATACATTTTTTGAATATCGCAGGTGAGCGTCACAGGGTTAAGGCGAAAATGTAATAATATTTGAATAATATCTTTTTGTAGTTTCGGACCCGATAATAACACTTGATTAAGCGAAATATGCATAAAAGGGTCAGTAATACTCGCATTAAAAACTACCCTTGTCTTAGTAGTGATAGCTTCATTTTTAACAACAGCGAAATGTGGAATAAAATAGCTGTCTGAATCGACTTCTTTTTCTGAGTCATAGTCCATATGACCCAATTCCAAATATTCATTCATAAATTTAGAATATTCACAATACAAGTTTTTATCGCGAAGTAGTTTTTTTTCTAAAGATAAGAAACGATTTAGCGCGACTTGTTTTATTCCAGGAAACTGCGGTGGATTGTCAAATGTGCGAAAGGGAAGGGAGACAGTATACCGTCTTGATTACGCGACACGCTCTGTTTAAAATAATTTTCACAAATTTCATCCTCTGGTTTCAAATGAGTTTTTTGGGGGACGCAGTCGGTTTCCCAAAATTTTGAAATTAATTGCGAAAGCGAGTCATTTTCATTTTGACAAAAAAGAGCATTAATTGGCGGGGTAGAAATTAAGGGTTGATTTATTTGTCCCATCAAAATATAGCCGAAAATAGTTCCCATAGCAAAGGGATGATTTGGATCATCGCTAGCGATTTTTTCACCCTGTATAATTAGTGGAAATAGATCCATACCAATTAGTAAATTTATAGGCGAAGGGTTGTAAAAAGTGGGATCTGCTAAGGGTAAATTTTTTATAAAATGCCAATTTTCTGTATTTATTTTTACTGACGGTAAATCAGTACAAACCTTTTGCAAAATAATCGCTTGCGTAGACACAAAAATATCTGGTTTTTGAAAATTACAAATTTTAATAAATATCGATCCTAGATCAGAAGTAAGAGAGTTGCCTCCAACCCCCTGTATATTTGAACATAAGGGTTGTCTTGGAAGGCCCAATTGTTGCGCTAATTTTTGAGAACAAAAGGTGTTTTGCGAACCGCTGTCTAACACGGCTCGAACTGTTTGAAAGTTACCGCGGACATCTTGAATTTTTACGAGGATAGTTGACAATAAAACTTGCGATTGCGCAGAAATAAAACCACAATGCGTGGGGTTAGAACCCGAAGGAGTTGCGATTGGTACTTGTGAATTAGAAGACGTCGAAGTAAAATTTTGATTATTTTGAGTAGAGTAATTTTGAAGCGGACAACCAGTAGCCGGGGATCTAAAACTTTGCTGGCTGGCCAAGTAACCACGTGGTGCACTACTTGGAGATGCGTTGGGAGAAATATTAGAGAGATTTTGTGAGAAATTCACGTTAGCATCAAAATGTGATCTATTTTGATTTTGGGAACTAGAGTATTAAAATTTCGCTCAAAATGAATTAATGAGTGATGTCTTTGATTACCAGGGCAATAGCGACATGAGCATAGACTTTGACAAGAATTTGTTAAATGTATTGAGCTTAAACAATTTAAACATAGTTTTTTATTTTTAGCGTAAGCATAGCGTTCGTAGGCAGATTTACCTTTAAATGCGTGACATAAATATATTGAATGTGTGTTAGAATCACAAAAAGCGCATCTATCTTTAGAATGAGTATTTTCCGTACCAAGTAGCGTTTTTGTATAATAAGGCGAGGCGTTATTTTTATAAAACTGTTTATTATTTTTAAATCTATTTTTAGATTGTAGCGAATAAAGCGAATTACATTGACTTTCAAGGAAATTATAAATTTCTTGATATTTGGGCATTTCATTAGACCTAGAATTAGCTAGTTCAAAGCGCGAAAGTAGTACCTCAGGCAATTTATCTAGTAAAATGTTGGCGAGCGGAAAACACCATTGATCAGTGTCGTAATTTAGAGTTTTTAAAGCCTCAATGTTTTCTGAAAAAACATCAAGCAGCGTGCGCAGCGTTTCTGGATTGTCGTCTTTGAGAGCGGGAAAATTATACACGGAGCGCCAATAAGTTTGAGCCGATAAGCGGGGGTTATGATAGCGTTTTAGAAGCGTATTGTAAGCGATTATATAATTAGCGTCGGTTATTTGTAAGTGTTTAACTACGTTTAAAGGCGGTCCTTTTAGGTAGGACAGTAACAAATTAAATTTAGCGTTTGTAGGAATACTAGGATTATTGTGTACAGAACTATTGTACATATCTAGAAAGGTTGGAAACTTAGTGATGTCGCCATGAAATTCGACAATGCGCAGTCTTGGCATTAAAGACGCCATAAAGCGGTCTGGATCAGAAGAATTTGAAATTTGCGTTAAGTTTTGAGGTTGAGGAGCTTCAATTTTCACCTCAAATAGTTGTTTTTGAATTCGTTTAATATCATAGAAGCTGTCGTCAAACTCAGTAAGGCGTTCATTTTCTTCTTCCAGTCTCTCCGGACTTGCCGAATAAGCCTCTATTATTTGATTTTGATAAATAAAAAATGTTTCTTTAATTTCATCAAGGTCGATAAGGCGAACCTGTAAACACGGTTGTTTTGTATCATCCGTTAGGCAAGCATTAGCTAAGTTATGAAGAGTATTAATGCGATTATGTTGCACATTACGGAGTGCTTCTAACTTCTTAAGTTGCGTACTCATTGTAATGTTTTTAAAAAACTCCGTTAAAACAGGTGAACGATTAGTTTCCGAAATTTTTAATATTTAAAAATTAAAAGCGTTTAAAAAGAAAAGAAAATAGGCGATAAAAAATGTAAACAAGTCTCATTTACCTCTCTAATATCGTGGTGTTGGAAACTTTTCCTACGTGCAGGTGACGCCAAGCCAAAAAGAGGTAGGAAATGCGCGAAAACAATGCGCGTTCGGTACTTTTTTACTTGTTATTTTTACTGCTAGCACAGCAAACAGATCAAGGTCATGCGTATTTATTAAAAATTTTATTTTTAACAAAATGCGATTTAGACTTTAATTTTTCCCGGGGTCCTGTTATCAGGCTCGAACCTGGACCAAATGGTGAGGTCAGGCCTTCTGTAGAAAATAAAATATACCGAAGGACCACTCGAGATAGCTCGAGAAAAACGTGTGGGAGTTAAGAGGGACTGTATCTTTCCACAGGGCTCCGACAGGGAAAAAAGAGCCTAAAAACTTATTTACCAAAAATAGCGTAGCAATGAAAAATTATCAAGAAACGACTTACCATTAGATGTCTTTCGTAGCTACTTGGCTGGCCAGCCCGATTATACGCGAAGTACCAGACTCTCCATTGTTCTATAGTTCAAAATGTTCCAAACACTAATATCTAATAAACTAAAGCGTAAAATTAATAGTTTCCACAATTTTAATATAAAATAATAGCGGTGCGGTGACTTTACTTGCACGAGGCGCGTGGTTGAGTTGTTCGCCCAGACAATCGGCGTTTTCGTCTGCTAGGCCGAATTTAGCCGCTTATCTCAAATCCTTCATTGCTGGAAGAAGCGCGCGAAGTTTAAATTTAAAATATGGAAAGATATAGCGTAAAGTAAATCAAAATAATATTCTAGAAACGCTTGTAAGCGTAGAAAATGTAACCCAAAAATATTTAAAAACTAAGAGAGATAGCTTCTCGAATTTTAAGTGAAAATTAGAGAATATAATTATTTACAAAAATAAAAACAAGTTGGGAAACTTGTTCAATCAGGGTTGATATTTATACCACGATACATTTTTTGAATATCGCAGGTGAGCGTCACAGGGTTAAGGCGAAAATGTAATAATATTTGAATAATATCTTTTTGTAGTTTTGGACCCGATAATAATACTTGATTAAGCGAAATATGCGTAAAAGGGTCAGTAATACTCGCATTAAAAACTACCCTTGTCTTAGTAGTGATAGCTTCATTTTTAACAACAGCGAAATGTGGAATAAAATAGCTGTCTGAATCGTCTTCTTTTTCTGAGTCATAGTCCATATGACCCAATTCCAAATATTCATTCATAAATTTAGAATATTCACAATACAAGTTTTTATCGCGAAGCAGTTTTTTTTTCTAAAGATAAGAAACGATTTAGCGCGACTTGTTTTATTGCGAGAAACTGCGGTGGATTCTCAAATGTGCGAAAGGGAAGGGAGACAGTATACCGGCTGTCTTGATTACGCGACACGCTCTGTTTAAAATAATTTTCACAAATTTCATCCTCTGGTTTCAAATGAGTTTTTTGGGGGACGCAGTCGGTTTCCCAAAATTTTGAAATTAATTGCGAAAGCGAGTCATTTTCATTTTGACAAAAAAGAGCATTAATTGGCGGGGTAGAAATTAAGGGTTGATTTATTTGTCCCATCAAAATATAGCCGAAAATAGTTCCCATAGCAAAGGGATGATTTGGATCATCACTAGCGATTTTTTCACCCTGTATAATTAGTGGAAATAGATCCATACCAATTAGTAAATTTACAGGCGAAGGGTGGTAAAAAGTGGGATCTGCTAAGGGTAAATTTTTTATAAAATGCCAATTTTCTGTATTTATTTTTACTGACGGTAAATCAGTACAAACTTTTTGCAAAATAATCGCTTGCGTAGACACAAAAATATCTGGTTTTTGAAAATTACAAATTTTAATAAAAATCGATCCTAGATCAGAAGTAAGAGAGTTGCCTCCAACCCCCTGTATATTTGAACATAAGGGTTGTCTTGGAAGGCCCAATTGTTGCGCTAATTTTTGAGAACAAAAAGTGTTTTGCGAACCGCTGTCTAAAACGGCTCTAACTGTTTGAAAGTTACCGCGGACGTCTTGAATTTTTACTAGGATAGTTGACAATAAAACTTGCGATTGCGCAGAAATAAAACCACAATGCGTGGGGTTAGAACCTGAAGGAGTTGCGATTGGTACTTGTGAATTAGAAGACGTCGAAGTAAAATTTTGATTATTTTGAGAAGAGGCACTTTGAGGGAACTTATTTTGAGTAGAGTAATTTTGAAGCGGACAACCAGTAGCCGGGGATCTAAAACTTTGCTGGCTGGCCAAGTAACCACGTGGTGCACTACTTGGAGATGCGTTGGGAGAAATATTAGAGAGATTTTGTGAGAAATTCACGTTAGCATCAAAATGTGATCTATTTTGATTTTGGGAACTAGAGTAATTAAAATTTCGCTCAAAATGAATTAATGAGTGATGTCTTTGATTACCAGGGCAATAGCGACATGAGCGTAGACTTTGACAAGAATTTGTTAAATGTATTGAGCTTAAACAATTTAAACATAGTTTTTTATTTTAGCGTAGGCAGATTTACCTTTAAATGCGTGACATAAATATATTGAATGTGTGTTAGAATCACAAAAAGCGCATCTATCTTTAGAATGAGTATTTTCCGTACCAAGTAGCGTTTTTGTATAATAAGGCGAGGCGTTATTTTTATAAAACTGTTTATTATTTTTAAATCTATTTTTAGATTGTAGCGAATAAAGCGAATTACATTGAGTTTCAAGGAAATTATAAATTTCTTGATATTTGGGCATTTCATTAGACCTAGAATTAGCTAGTTCAAAGCGCGAAAGTAGTACCTCAGGCAATTTATCTAGTAAAATGTTGGCGAGCGGAAAACACCATTGATCAGTGTCGTAATTTAGAGTTTTTAAAGCCTCAATGTTTTCTGAAAAAACATCAAGCAGCGTGCGCAGCGTTTCTGGATTGTCGTCTTTGAGAGCGGGAAAATTATACACGGAGCGCCAATAAGTTTGAGCCGATAAGCGGGGGTTATGATAGCGTTTTAGAAGCGTATTGTAAGCGATTATATAATTAGCGTCGGTTATTTGTAAATGTTTAACTACGTTTAAAGGCGGTCCTTTTAGGTAGGACAGTAACAAATTAAATTTAGCGTTTGTAGGAATACTAGGATTATGGTGTACAGAACTATTGTACATATCTAGAAAGGTGGGAAACTTAGTGATGTCGCCATGAAATTCGACAATGCGCACTCTTGGCATTAAAGACGCCATAAAGCGGTCTGGATCAGAAGAATTTGAAATTTGCGTTAAGTTTTGAGGTTGAGGAGCTTCAATTTTCACCTCAAATAGTTGTTTTTGAATTCTTTTAATATCATAGAAGCTGTCGTCAAACTCAGTAAGGCGTTCATTTTCTTCTTCCAGCCTCTCGGACTTGCCGAATAAGCCTCTATTATTTGATTTTGATAAATAAAAAATGTTTCTTTAATTTCATCAAGGTCGATAAGTCGAACCTGTAAACACGGTTTTTTTGTATCATCCGTTAGGCAAGCATTAGCTAAGTATGAAGAGTATTAATGCGATTATGTTGCACATTACGGAGTGCTTCTAACTTCTTAAGTTGCGTGCTCATTGTAATGTTTTTAAAAAACTCCGTTAAAACAGGTGAACGATTAGTTTCCGAAATTTTTAATATTTAAAAATTAAAAGCGTTTAAAAGAAAAGAAAATAGGCGATAAAAAATGTAAACAAGTCTCATTTACCTCTCTAATATCGTGGTGTTGGAAACTTTTCCTACGTGCAGACGACGCCAAGCCAAAAAGAGGTAGAAAATGCGCGAAAACAAACGTACTTTTTTACTTGTTATTTTTACTGCTAGCACAGCAAAAAGATCAAGGTCATGCGTATTTATTAAAATTTTATTTTTAACAAAATGCGATTTAGACTTTAATTTTTCCCGGGGTCCTGTTATCAGCTCGAACCTGGACCAAATGGTGAGGTTAGGCCTTCTGTAGAAAATAAAATATACCGAAGGACCACTCGAGATAGCTCGAGAAAAACGTAGGGGAGTTAAGAGGGACTGTATCTTTCCACAGGGCTCCAACAGGGAAAAAAGAGCCTAAAAACTTAAATACTAAAAAAAAGCGCAGCAATGAAAAATTATCAAGAAACGACTTACCATTAGATGTCTTTTGTAGCTGCTTGGCTGGCCAGCCGATTATACGCGAAGTACCAGACTCTCCATTGTTCTATAGTTCACAATGTTCCAAACACTAATATCTAATAAACTAAAGCGTAAAATTAATAGTTTCCACAAGTTTAATATAAAATAATAGCGGTGCGGTGACTTTCCTTGCACGTGGCGCGTGGTTGAGTTGTTCTCGCAGACAGTCGGCGTTTTCGTCTGCTAGGCCGAATTTAGCCGCTTATCTCAAATCCTTCATTGCTGGAAGAAGCGCGCGAAGTTTAAATTTAAAATATGGAAAGATATAGCGTAAAGTAAATCAAAATAATATTCTAAAAACGCTTGTAAGCGTAGAAAATGTAACCCAAAAATATTAAAAACTAAGAGAGATAGCTTCTCTAATTTTAAGTGAAAATTAGAGAATATAATTATTTACAAAAATAAAAACAAGTTGGGAAACTTGTTCAGTCTTAATTTTGAAAACTTTTAAGTTTTTTATTTTCAAGTTGCTTCAAGAGCTGTGGAGAATGAAAAGTTTATCTCCCATTCGCCACTATACAGGGTGTAAATAGTGTGACTGACAATATTTTAATGGGTGATAGAAGAGGCCAAAATAAGAAAAACATCTCCATGATTTCAATATACAGGATTTTAAAGTTTGAAGAGTGAGGAAAAAAAGTATTTTAACAAAATAAGAGAATCTGCCACCGCCAAATGATTACATGATTAATTATGAATAAAAAATGTGGTATAAATTATTTGATAAACTCCGATACATCCCCACATATTCTCCGCCAAATCCTCCTGATCTTCACTAGATATAAGGCCCGAAATGTTCTAAAAATTAGTTTTTTGCGATTTTCTCGAAAACTAATAACTTTTTCAGAAAAAGTCAAAAAATATTCGGTCTATACTATAAAATTAATAAAAAACATTTAAAAAATATATTTAAAAATGTTGATACTTTATAATATTAAGCTTGATCCCCACTTGTATAAAAGTATTTACTAAAACTTAGTTTTGTTAAAGATAGACAACTTTAAGGCAAGGTTAGGAATCAATGGCATTTTGAAAATTTTATTGTTATATCCCCGAGAAAAAAAGCGTATTATTATTAAAACTTATTATAACAGTGTTAAAATACCCGCAACACAGCAAGAGTCAAGCCAAAACTATGACGATGACGAACTGCAGAATTTCCTACACCATCTCAACGGTATTCAACCAACATTAAAACGCGTGCAAAAAAAAGATTCGGCCTTACCTTTTTCGGATGTTCTTGTCAAACGAATAATCAGAAACATTCAAACCACTGTATATAGGAAACCGTATGTGTACACGGGACAGTATCTAAATTTGAACTCTTATCATTCTGTTGCTACAAAACAAGGAATTATAAGACGCTTGTATTCAAGAGCCGTAAATCTTTGTAGGAATAATGAAGAATTAACCACATAAATTAACAACATTAAAAATGATTTTCAACAGAATGGTTATTCCGAGAAATTAACCAGCTCAACGATCCCTACAATTAAAAACAAACCAAATGTAGCAAATTCTCAAAATAATAATCCGTTGGGTGGTATTCACATTCCATATGTTCAAGGGATTTTAGAAAACATAAGACGAATAGGCAAATACTATAATATAAAAACAGTATTATCATCGGGAAATACGATAAGCAGTTTTGTAACCAAAAAATCTGTCAAATAATAAGGAATGTATTTACCAAAACGAAACGCCCTCTTCAGGTTAGAGTAAAGAACATCTAAAAACCCAATTAGGGCATAATGAAAAATCCGGTTTAGCGGATCATTCATGGTGAAATGATCACAGGAGTATGGACCATGGGGTCAGAAGCTAAAGTTTTGCATAAGGAGTCACATTGGCGAAAACAAAAATTTATTGAAGCTGCCTTTATAATGCAGAAGTTTTCAACCAAGCATGGACATACCAAACATATGGAAACCACTTCTTAAGGAAAACAAGCACCTTATTATTAAAAAGGGGCGATTGTTTAGTTTACACATGAAAACGGCTAGAAATACTTACTAACCAAAACGCCGGGTTTAAAAGAAATAAAGACAATGGAAGTCCGAAATTTTATTTCTACTCTACTACAATTTTGGATTTATAGTGGTTAAAGGAGGTTCGGTTCGGTTCGGTTCCTATACTTTAAGTACAATAAGGTACCAAAATAGCTACCTTTACCTCCATAAACCTAGCAAGCCCACCTCAATAAAAAAAATTTAAAATGTATTCCAGAATTATGTGCTTTTTATGTGCTAATTTCGTCCACTTTTTAAAATTTTTGTGCTCCTTTGGTTTCCACGGAAATTTAAAAACATGATTGGCGTGCTAGTTTTATATAAAGCTAGCAAGCCCATACAGAAATAATAAATATTTTTATAATATTTATATGCGAAAATTAAGTGCTTTTTATGTGCTCCCGTTTGCTAAAAACAAAATTCTATTTATCAAGTTTTAAACCTTTTTTTTAAAGAAAATGTGTGGGCTGGCTAGGTTTATATAAACCTAGCAAGCCCACCTCAATAAAAATAAATAAAATACATTCCAGAATTATGTGTTCTTTATGTGCTAATTTCGTCCACTTTTTAAAATTTTTGTGCTCCTTTGGTTTCCACGGAAATTTAAAAACATGATTGGCGTGCTAGCTTTATATAGAGCTAGCAAGCCCATAGAGAAATAATAAATATTTTTATAATATTTATATGCGAAAATTAAGTGCTTTTTATGTGCTCCCGTTTGCTAAAAACAAAATTCCATTTATCAAGTTTTAAACCTTTTTTTTTTAAAGAAAATGTGTGGGCTGGCTGTGTTTATATAAACCTAGCAAGCCCACGTCAATAAAAATAAATAAAATGCATTCCAGAATTATGTGCTAATTTTGTCCACTTTTTAAAATTTTTGTGCTCCTTTGGTTTCCACGGAAATTTAAAAACATGATTGGCGTGCTAGCTTTATATAAAGCTAGCAAGCCCATACAGAAATAATCAATATTTTTATAATATTTATATGCGAAAATTAAGTGCTTTTTATGTGCTTCAGTTTGCTAAAAACAAAATTCCATTTATCAAGTTTTTAAGCTTTTTAAAAAAAAAATGTGTGGGCTGGCTAGGTTTATATAAACCTAGCAAGCCCACCTCAATAAAAATAAATAAAATATATTCCAGAATTATGTGCTAATTTCGTCCACTTTTTAAAATTTTTGTGCTCCTTTGGTTTCCACGGAAATTTAAAAAAATAATTGACGTGCTAGCTTTATATAAAGCTAGCAAGCCAATACAGAAATAATAAATATTTTTATGCCAACCTCAATAAAAATTCAAAAACATTTATTCCAGAATTATGTGCTTTTTATGTGCTAATTTCGTCCACTGTTTAAAATTTTTGTGGTTCTTTGGTTTCCACGGAAATTTAAAAAAATGATTGGCGTGCTAGGTTTATATAAAGCTGGCAAGCCCGTATAGAAATAATAAATATTTTTCTAATATTTATATGCGAAAATTAAGTGCTTTTTATGTGCTTCCGTTTTCTAAAAACAAAATTTAGCTTAGTTTAAGTTTTTAGGCTTTTTAAAAAAAAATGTGGGCTGGCTAAGTTTATATAAACCTAGCAAGCCCACCTCAATAAAAATAAATAAAATACATTCCAGAATTATGTGCTCTTTATGTGCTAATTTCGTCCACTTTTTAAAATTTTTGTGCTCCTTTGGTTTCCATGGAAATTTCAAAAATGATTGTCGTGCTAGCTTTATATAAAGCTAGCAAGCCCATACAGAAATAATAACTATTATTATAATATTTATATGCGAAAATTAAGTGCTTTTTATGTGCTTCCGTTTGCTAAAAATATTCCATTTACCAAGTTTTTAAGCTTTATTAAAAAAAAAAAAGTGTGGGCTGGCTAGGTTTATATAAACCTAGCAAGCCCACCTCAATAAAAATAAATAAAATACATTCCAGAATTATGTGCTAATTTCGTCCACTTTTTAAAATTTTTGTGCTCCTTTGGTTTCCACGGAAATTTAAAAAAATAATTGACGTGCTAGCAAGGCAATACAGAAATAATAAATATTTTTATGCCCACCTCAATAAAAATTTTAAAAAATTATTCCAGAATTATGTGCTTTTAATGTGCTAATTTCGTCCACTTTTTAACATTTTTGTGCTCCTTTGGTTTCCACGGACATTTAAAAAAATTATTGGCGTGCTAGCTTTATATAAAGTTAGCAAGCCCATACAGAAATAATAAATATTTTTATAATATTTATATGCGAAAATTAGGTGCTTTTTATGTGCTTCTGTTTGCTAAAACAAAATTCCATTTACCAATTTTTTTAAGCTTTTTTTTTAAATGTGTGGGCTGGCTAGGTTTATATAAACCTAGCAAGCCCACCTCAATAAAAATACAATACATTCTAGAATTATGTGCTCTTTATGTGCTAATTTCGTCCGCTTTTTGACGTGCTAGCTTTATATATAAAGCTAGCAAGCCAATACAGAAATAACAAATATTTTTATGCCCACCTCAATAAAAATTTAAAATATTTATTCCAGAATTATGTGCTTTTAATGTGCTAATTTCGTCCACTTTTTAACATTTATATGCGAAAATTAAGTGCTTTTTATGTGCTCCCGTTTCCTAAAAAGAAAATTTAATTTACCAAGTTTTTAAGATTTTTTTTTTTAAATGTGTGGGCTGGCTAGGTTTATGTAAACCTAGCAAGCCCACCCCAATAAAAATATATTCCAGAACCCATTTTTTTTTGTTTTGAGCAAACGGAAGCACATAAAAAGCACTTAATTTTAGAATATAAATATTATAAAAATATTTATTATTTCTGTATGGGTTTGCTAGCTTTATATAAAGCTAGCACGGTTCGGTTCCGTGGAAACCAAAGGAGCACAAAAATTTTAAAAAGTGGACGAAATTAGCACATAAAGAGCACATAATTCTGGAATGTATTTTATTTATTTTTATTGATGTGGGCTTGCTAGGTTTATATGAACCCAGCCAGCCCACATATTTGTTTTTTAAAAAGCTTAAAAACTTGATAATTGGAATTTTGTTTTTAGCAAACGGAAGCACATAAAAAGCACTTAATTTTCGCATATAAATATTATAAAAATATTTATTATTTCTGTATGGGCTTGCTAGCTTTATATAAAGCTAGCACGCCAATCATTTTTTTAAATTTCCGTGGAAACCAAAGGAGCACAAAAATTTTAAAAAGTGGACGAAATTAGTACATAAAGAGCACATAATTCTGGAATGTATTTTATTTATTTTTATTCAGGTGGGCTTGCTGAGTTTATATAAACCTAGCCAGCCCACACATTTTTTTTTAAAACAGCTTAAAAACTTGATAGATGAAATTTTGTTTTTAGCAAACGGGAGCACATAAAAAGCACTTAATTTTCGCATATACATATTATAAAAATATTGATTATTTCTGTATGGGCTTGCTAGCTTTATATAAAGCTAGCACGCCAACCATTTTTTTAAATTTCCGTGGAAACCAAAGGAGCACAAAAATTTTAAAAAGTGGACGAAATTAGCACATAAAGAGCACATAATTATGGAATGTATTTTATTTATTTTTATTAAGGTGGGCTTGCTAGGTTTACATAAACCTAGCCAGCCCACACATTTTCTTTAAAAAAAAAGGTTAAAAACTTGATAAATGGAATTTTGTTTTTAGCAAACGGAAGCACATAAAAAGCACTTAATTTTCGCATATAAATATTATAGAAATATTGATTATTTCTGTACGGGCTTGCTAGCTTTATATAAAGCTAGCACGCCAATCATTTTTTTAAATTTTCGTGGAAACCAAAGGAGCACAAAAATTTGAAAAAGTGGACGAAATAACCACATAATTCTGAAATACATTTTTTAAATTTTTATTGAGGTGGGCTTGCTTGGTTTATCGAGGTGCTACCTTTCTTATTCTTCAAGGTAGAAATAAAAGATTTTAAAGAGTTTGTGAATAAAGATTTGCTATATTTCTTTCGTCTTTGGATAACATTGAGTGGTACAGACAAATAAATAATTAAAAATTGTTTACGGGCAAGTTTCTATACTTCTATTGGTTAAGGTACCCTGTACTGGGAACACCCTAGTACGAGCGAGTGTATTCAGACATCAAAATGATACCTAATTTATTTACTATGCAATAAATTAACCGTTCTTTGATGGCACTAGTGTGGTACTACTCTCGAAACTGCTATATTTACGCTACTTTTTCGGGTATGTACTCACCTCCCACTCACTTTGATAAGGCTTTTGCGCTCAGCTAAACTGTAAACATTTCAACCTACAACATTTCACACTAAAACTATTTCTTACTATCATCTTCTCTAGATTTTCGATGTTTTTATCAATAAATACCAAAAATAACTAATTGGGGTAAACACAATCTCTAATGTATGCCACAAATGTCAATAAACTTAAACAAAAAGCGAGAATTTGCATGGATGTCAATATGTGCTTAGCGTTGACCAACGTGAATCCCAAATTCGATCGGTCAGCGCGAATGCCATGCGAGAAGGGTTCTGTGCGTTTCGCTTAGCGTTTTCAAAACGTAACGTTTTTAAGCCAATTTATGAGAATACCAGTCTAGGTACAGACGACTGTTTTATTTTTTTTGTAAATTTAAACTAGATAATCTAGAAAATAATGTCCTATTAACTAAATGGCACAAGTTACGTTTATAAGCAAGTGCACATTAACCCTAAACAATCTAAGGAAATTAACTTCTGTATATAGTTCAATTTGTATTAAAACGTGTATTAAACTGTATACGGAATTAAAAATCTTAAGCGATTGACCGGTCATCGATGATATTTATACAGTCAATGGCAAACGGTTTTTAATAAAAGCATCTCCAAAAGAGTTTAGCAGTTAGTTGTAAGCTGAGAACGTAACACATACAAGTTAACAGTGAAGACAAGTAGTAGTCAGAAGTCGAGCGTATCTAGAGGATACGCATTTTGTTAGCAAGATGTATTTAATGTAAGTAGTAATTATAAGTATTGTAAATAAAAAGATAAACCCAACTTAAACTGTGTTACGTCACGTTAAAACCCCCTCGTGACATATTGTGGTGGACGCTGGTAATGATAACAAACGAAAATCGAACTACCTTTGACCTTTGGTTTAAAGGTCTTTTCGAAATAAGTGTAAGTAGTAGATGGTATAAATTGTGTCATTAAAAATTCAAGCGAAAAAAAAAGAACCTAATTTTTTCACACAAGTGTAATTTTTACTTTATTTTTATCTCGTTTGATTTAAAGATCATAATCTTATATTATATTATTCATCTATTACTACAAATTCTGAAATTTATAACAATAGTATAGGCAATTTTATTCCTTAAATACTAACCTACGTATAGATTATAAAATTTGGGTAATGTTAGCATAACAATATTTCTATAATACATCAGTCATATTAGTAACAGTTGACTTAATCATTTACTTAACCCTTTCGACCCGTAATGCAAAAGTATTACAGTTTTTATTTTTTACCCATTTTTGGAGGTAACTAACTCCTCAACTTGTCATTTTATCCAAAAAAAATTATACCATATTTTTTAATCATAATTACTCAGATATTCATTTGGCGGTGGTAGATTTTTTGCATTTAAACCAATAGATTTCATTTGCATTTGTATGTTGCAGCAAATATTTTTTCAGTTGATATTTCTGTTTGGCCTTGTAGCATTTAAATCAATAGATTTAATTTGCATTTTAATGTCGCAACAAATGTCTTTTAATATAAGACTTTTGCTGGGCCTTGTAGTCACACTGGTGGTATCTAAACCAATTACATTCTTATGATGTAACTGGTAATTATTGAAAGCGAACTTCTTTAGCCTTGTAGTCAAATTTTTTAAACCAATCGATTTCATTTGCATTTTTATGTTGAAGCAAATGTATTTCCAGTTGACGTTTCTGCTTGGCCTTGTACTCACATCACATCTATTTCATTTGCATTTTTATGCTGCAGCAAATGTATTTTTAGTTGACCTTTCCGCTTGGCCTTGTAGTCACATTGGTTGCATTTAAACCAGTCGATTTCACTTGCATTTTTATGCTGCAGCAAATGTATTTTTAGTTGGTGTTTCTGCTTAGCCTTGTAGTCACATTGGTTGCATTTAAACCAGTCGATTTCATTTGCATTTTTATGCTGCAGCAAATGTACTTTTAGTTGACCTTTCCGCTTGGCCTTGTAGTCACATTGGTTGCATTTAAACCAGTCGATTTCACTTGCATTTTTATGCTGCAGCAAATGTATTTTTAGTTGGTGTTTCTGCTTGGCCTTGTAGTCACATTGGTTGCATTTAAACCAGTCGATTTCACTTGCATTTTTATGCTGCAGTAAATGTGTTTTTAGTCCAGATTTCTGGTTGACCTTGTAGTCACATTGGTTGCATTTAAACCAGTCGATTTCATTTGCATTTTTATGCTGCAGCAAATGTATTTTTAGTTGACCTTTCCGCTTGGCCTTGTAGTCACATTGGTTGCATTTAAACCAGTCGATTTCATTTGCATTTTTATGCTGCAGCAAATGTATTTTTAGTTGACTTTTCCGCTTGGCCTTGTAGTCACATTGGTTGCATTTAAACCAGTCGATTTCACTTGCATTTTTATGCTGCAGCAAATGTGTTTTTAGTCCAGATTTCTGGTTGACCTTGTAGTCACATTGGTTGCATTTAAACCAGACGATTTCATTTGCATTTTTATGCTGCAGCAAATGTATTTTTAGTTGACTTTTCCGCTTGGCCTTGTAGTCACATTCGTTGCATTTAAACCAGTCGATTTCACTTGCATTTTTATGCTGCAGCAAATGTGTGTTTAGTCCAGATTTCTGCTTGATCTTGTAGTCACATTGGTTGCATTTAAACCAGTCGATTTCATTTGCATTTTTATGCTGCAGCAAATGTCTTTTTAGTTGACCTTTCTGCTTGGCCTTGTAGTCACATTGGTTGCATTTAAACCAATTAATTTCATTTGCACTTTTATGTTGCAGCAAATGTATTTTCAGATCACCTTTCCGCTTGGCCTTGTAGGCACAGTGGTTGCATTTAACCCAAACGATTTCATTTGTATTTTTATGTTGTAGCAAATGGTTTTTTAGTTGATCTTTCCGCTTGGCCTTGTAGTCACACTGTTGGCATTTAAACCAATCAAAATCATTTTTATGTTGCAGCAAATGTGCTTTAAGTTGACATTTCTGCTTGGCCTTGTAGTCACATTGGTTGCATTTAAACCAGTCGATTTCATTTGCATTTTTATGCTGCAGCAAATGTGTTTTTAGTTGATATTTCCGCTTGGTCTTGTAGTCACACTGTTGGCATTTAAACCAATCGAAATCATTTGCATTTTTATGTTGTAGCAAATGTTTTTTCAGATCAGACTTCTGCTTAGCCTTATAGTCGCAGTGCTTGCATCCAAACTGCGCCTTACATTTGGTCTGGTAATTGCAATGATGACATTCGAAGCAGTTGATCTCATCAACGCTTTTGTGTTGCAACAAACTGTGCTGTTTTGCTCTCCAAGTAATTTGATAATCGCAATGCGCCCTTTGATGTGGATTTTGCTCAGTTCTGAAATGTAAGAAAAAAAAAAGAAAAAAATATCTAGCGTCGGCGTCGTGGCAAAAATTGGGTAAAGGTATCTTTGTCTAATACTCTATTCACTTAGAGGCCTTCATGCACTTTTCCTGTTAATGCAAAGTTGACTCCAAGGGTTAAAAGTCCTTATCTTTGGGAACACAATTCCACTTATTGAACTTCTGTCAAACTCATGCCAAATACAAAATGACGGCTTAAACATGAAAAACAGAATAATTTTGGAAAATTCACAACTTTTTTATTTCTAAACCGATTTTTCTAAATTAATTTTATTTTGTTTCGATTATACTGCACTGAAAAACTATTAATCACTTACATTATTTTTAATGTTTCCGTGTCTAAAAAGTCGCACACTTAAAACTAAAAACACATAACTCAAAAATTTGAAAATGTGTCCCTGCAATAAAAATACTTACAAGGTGTCTGTTTAGCTCATATTTAAACTTTGTGCTTATAAACAAAAGTGTTCCATAATTTCCCAAAAAATTGTAAACAAAGTAAATTTTTGTGATCTTTAGTTAAAAAGCACATTTTTGTTGCACAAACTCATTTTTAAAATTTTTGAGTTGCAACTCTTTAGATTTAAGGGTGCAATATACACTGTGTCCCATTTAAAACTTTCCACCCAGGATTTCTCGAGAACTACTAAAAATTTTTAAAAATGCCGAGGCACGTCGATTTTCGATATTTGCTTTCAAATTTAACATAGAATGATAAAATAAAAATTAAATCCGAAAAATATAAAATTCTAATTTAATTTTTATTTTATCAGTCCATGTTAAATTTGAAAGTTTGAAAGCAATTACTTTAAAAACTAATGGATAGATTTTTAAATTTTTACACGGTTGTAAGGACATTCAAAAGGCCTTCAAAACAAGGTATGACTAGACCCACTTTCCCTATTCAAAATATAGGGGTAAAGTATACCTATACTCCCCGTCGCAAACAAAATCGACGTGTCTCGGGATTTTTAAACATTTTTAGAGGTTCTCGAGAAATCCCGAGTGGAAAGTTTTAAATGGGACACGGTGTATATTCCTTAACATCATGTATCTTAACTTTAAAATACATGTATTAAACTTTGTTTCGCTTTTCATTTATTTGAAAAGCCAGGGTTAAGGCTTCATCAAAAGGGGCATTATTGAGTCGCATGACGCCACGCATCGGCGTTGCCGTCCTTACAGTCGCCTGCCAAGCATACTAATAATTTTAAACCGCTCGCACTCGTCCAACGTGACGTATCCAGACGCAAGCGCCAGTCCATCGTGACATATTTCGGTGAAGGCGCCATTGGCCTATGACATATTTGGTAGAGACGCCCCTAGACTCAAATTTTAATATAATACTTAATAATTACAACAATTGTTAATTTGGCTTAAACATGGTAAAAACAAATAGAGATATTTCGACAACCACTGATACTATAATAGTAATATATGGCTAATTTGAAAGGTCTTTCTAATATCTTTTTAATGGGGCATCCCATGATGTATTTTTTTTTTAATATATATTTCTAAAAAAAAAACTAAAAAAATTATTTTTTTCTAAAAAATATATATTTTTGCCTAATTTTAAAAATATGTTAACAATAAACGTACAGTATCTGTTTTTTTTAAATTAATTAATAAATGGAAATGGCCACGTAGCAGGACCGAAACGCGTTGTCTATGAGTTAGTATGAAAAGATATGTCGTAATTTCGAAAACGTTTAAGCTTTTTTTGCCAAGTAGCTTCAAGAGCTGTGGAGGATGAAAAGTTTGCCTCTCTTTTGCCACTATATAAGGTGCCAAAATAAGAAAAACACCTCCTTGTTTTCAAGATAGAGGATTATTTGATTAATTATGATTAAAAAATGTTGTATAAATTATTTGATAAACTCCGATACATCCCCACATATTCTCCGCCAAAAAACCTCCCTGATCTTCGCTAGACATAAGGCCCGAAATGTTCTAAAAATCAGTTTTTTGCGATTTTCTCGAAAACTAATAACTTTTTTTTCAGAAGAAGTAAATAGATAAAAACATTAAAAAAAATATATTATTTTTTTAAATGTTGGTACTTTATAATGTTAAGCTTGATCCACACTTGTACAAAACGCTATTTACTAAAACTTAGTTTTTGTTTTTTTGTAGATAGACAACTTTAAGTCATGGTCAGGAATTAATGAAATTTTGAAAATTTAATTTTTATACAATCAGGAAAAAAGTGTATTATTTTTAAAACTTATTATAATATTGTTAAAATACGCGCAACACAGAACTATGACGATGACGAACGGCAGAATTTTCTACACCATCTGAACGGTATTCGACCAACAATCAAATGCACAATGGAATAGAAGCACCATTCAAACAACTGTATATAGAAAACCTACACACACGGGACAGTACCTAAATTTTAACTCTAAATATAAATATTTGTAGTAATAATGAAGAATAAACCACATAAATTAACAACATTAAAAAGGATTTACAACAGAATAATTATTTCGAGAAATTAATCAGCTCAATGATCTCTAAAATTAAAAACAAACCAAATGTAGCAAATGCTCAAAATAATAATCCGTTGGGTGTTATTCACATTCCATATGTTCAAGGAATTTCAGAAAACAAGATGAATAGCCAAAGACTATAATATAAAAACAGTATTTTCATCGGGAAATATGATAAGGAGTTTTTTAACTAAAACAAAACTAGAAAATCCTTCAAGTAATAAGGAATGTATTTACCAAATCCCGTGTGAGTGTTATTCACAAGCTGCCTTTAAAATGCAGAATAAAGAAGTTTTCAGTCAATCAAGCATGGACATACCAAACATATGAAAACCACTCCTTAAGAAAAAACAAGCGTCTTAGTATTGAAAGGGGGCGGGTCGTTACACCTGACTGCACACCAAGTAGTAGCCTGTAGACTGGATTGTTTAGTTTACACTTGAAAACGGTTTTACTAACCGAAACGTCGTGTTTACAAGAAATAAACAAAATGAAGGGCCGAAATTTTATTTCTAGTCAATCATTGTCTACGAGTTTCAAACAAACCCCCAAAATTAAAAACAGTTTGCTATATTTTCGGGAATGAAAATTACCCTTGACTGTGCCACTGTACAAAACCAGCTTGGAAATCGAAAAGCGCAAAACATGCTTTTGCAGAGATAAGACAGTGGTTTGGCCTCCCTCCACAATGGTAAACATTTGGTTGCCGCCTACCAACACAGCAGGTGGTTGATGCGTGAAAAACTACTGAAAAGTGAAGAGTGGGAGTCGTAATGGCTAAGCGTGGAGATACATCAAATAGAGAGAGGGTTTTCCCTTCAAACTGATTGGCTATGGAAAAACTGTGAGATAAGAAAAGGTTGTCTATAAAATGTAATTTTATCTCTGTTTTTGTTTAGGTTTTCTTGTTTAACTCATTAACTAGAAAGCAAAGTAAATTTTGGGATTATCAGCAACGCCACTGACTTGGTTCCTCCAAGCTCTTCAAAGAGAGAATTACTTAGGTCCAACCTACCATTAATAAAAATCCAAAATTTGAGGAGACAAGTGGGTAGTCACATTCTAAGTTTTGTTGAATTTAAACTAAAACCTCTAAACTAATTATCAGTAAAGAAACATAAGATTTTTCTATTTGAAGAATATTTTGCAGTTTGTTATTTTGGTAAGTTAAAGTATTTATTTTAATATTTTGGGTCTTGTTTGTTTTACAGGTCATAAGAAAAGTTTTGTAACAATTTGTAAATTGCAACATAGTTTTATTTTGTATTCATTAAAGTTTGTAACGTTTTTAAAATTGTTTTATATTTATTTTATACACACAAGAGATTTACTATGGTACACTCGATTTGGGCTCGATATAAAATAAAATCGTATTATAGGTAAATTTAGTGGGAATAAGGACACTGTTGTTCTGGTAAATATACGTTTTAATCCATCGGTAACGTTTCGACAATGGTTTTTGTCTTCATCAGACTAAAAAGGTTACAACTCGTTAGTAAGATAATACAAAATACGGCACATTAATACATCACCAATTAAAAATTATTATTCTTTTCCCAATAAATAACATTTAAAATGACCTTATTGACAATATATTATTTTTTTCCTAAATATTTTTTTTCCTTTTAATGTATATGTAACTGATTTTTTTATTTATTTATATAAAGAAATAATTATGCTTTATTTTCCTTCTTTTTTTTTGTAATATACATATATAAAATTTTTTATACAAAGGTTCAAAAAATTTTGTCACTATAGTAACTGATGGGTGGCTCAATAAAATACGCACCAAGAGATCAATCAGCTATTCATATAAAAACAATAACAAATAAAACCTGTAGCCATAAACCATAATACCATGTAGAAAATAACAACAATGTACACATTATAAACCTATGTTAAAATTTAAAACGAAATTAAAAAGGACTGTTAAAATATTTAAAATTCCGTACTCACCCTTCAGACTAGATCGTACATTGGAACAACAAAAAACAAGAATTCAAGCACATCAGGAAAACAAGCGGCACAAAATTAAAAACGAAACCCAACATTAATCTGCTAATTATTTATATTTTCTTTTGTTTTGTTTATCAGACAGGTTATATTATAGGCGGCAAAATTAGTCCGCATTCTTTAAGTTTAAAGCAAAAGGCAACTTTGAATAGAGTGGAACTAGTAGTGTACGGTACCGATTTAATTTAGAGTGAGTAAGAGGTCTTGTCACTATAGCAAACTATGATAGTTTTAATAGATTTTTGTCTAATCTTTTCGAGAAAAAATTTAATTACATAAAAGAGATAAACATTAACAAATTAAACAATTTAAATAGCGATAGCCAAGAGTTTACAATTGCAGAAAACAAGGAATTTATTTTTAACTACACTAATCTCAACCTACCAAATGATATTTTGACTATTTTAGGTTTAGGTCCCAAATTCTCATTACCAGTTAGCCCACAACATCTATCTATTCAAACATTTATCAAGGATTTAGAGTATATAATATCATCACAACAAGACTGGGATGAGGACAAAGCACAGAACGTGAGATCGGATTCAGTGAATATAATATCTAATTATTTAAATAAAAACACCAACAACAACCCTATCAATAAAAAATATAAAAACGTTTTTAAACAGTATAAAAATGCTAACAAATTCTTAAAAGAAAATCCTGATATTATAGTAAGCAGGGCAGATAAGGGTAACAGCACTGTCATTATGAATCGTTCGGATTATGATAATGCAATGACAGAAATGTTAAATGATGACTTGGTCTATAAATTGTTACACAATGACCCCACTACAAAATATCAATCAAAAATTAACTCTTTTATCAATGATCTCAAAGAATGTGACTATAATAGTGAAATATCAAAAAAAATTTAAAATCATAATTCTGTCCCTCCTAAACTATATGGCTTACGTAAAACCCACAAAAACGGATTAAAAATGAGACCGGTTGTGAGTTGCCTAAATTCACCATCATATAATATAGCTACTTGGTTACATCAAATTTTGAATCCGCTTACCACTACTTTTGAATTCAATATAAAGAACTCATTTCAATTTGTAGAAAAGATTAAAAATGTGACTCTCCCTGATAACTATGAACTTATATCTCTTGATGTGGTATCCTTATTCACCAACATTCCGAAATCATTGGTACTAGATATAATTAAAAAGCATAAAAGACATATTGGCGCTTACACTGAATTGCCAGTGGAGAAGATACTTGAAATGATTTCTTTATGTTTTGACACGAGCTATTTTTCATTCCAAGGCAAAATGTACCAACAATTAGATGGTAGTGCAATGGGAAACCCCAGCTCACCCGTATTAGCTAATATAGTCATGGATCATGTGATCAGAGAAGTTTACAAAAAGATCGATTTTTTATTCCATTTCTTTTTGTATATGTTGATGAAACAATTTCCGCTGTACCAAAAGACAAAATAGAGACTATTCTCACTATTTTTAACTCCATTCATCCGAAAATTCAATTTACCATTGAAAAAGAAACTGACAAAAATCTAGCATTTTTGGATGTTAAGGTTATCCGAGAGAGTGATGGAAGTTTGATTACCAATTGGTACCATAAACCGACTAGCTCTGGCAGAACTTTAAATTACAATTCATACCACAGTGTTCAGCATAAAATAAGCACAATAAACAACCTTTTATATAGATCACACTATCTTAGTCATCAAAAATTCTGGGATGAAAACAAAAAAATAATAAAAAATATCGCAAAGAAAAACAATTATCCATCAACATTTATAAATCAGTGTGTTCAAAGATTCACAAAAAAGCATATAAGCCCACCAGAGAACTCTGAAAATATTAATAATGAAAGAAAAAATATTTTAAGATCCCATTTGTCCATGGCTTATCTCACAAACAAAAAATGACCTAGAATTGGTTTTTTATAACTTAAAAACTACAAACAGCTTATTTACACAACTTAAAGTAAAACTCCATTTCTAAAGCAGTCTAGTGCGATCTATAGTATACCCTGTAGCTGTGATCAAATATACATCGGTCAAACAAAACAATATAATGAAAATCGATTCAAACAACATAAATACGATTGCCAAGAAAAAAATAAAAATAAAAAAGATAAGACAGCATTAGCCACTCATCATTTTTCAACACAGCATGAGTTTAAGTTTGAGGAAGCAAAGATCTTGGAAAAAGAAACTAATTATTACAATTTCATTTTGGAAATGATATATATATATAAACATTAATAAAGATAGAGCAGTTAATTTACGTAGCGATGTTAACAAATTGAGTACAGTCTATAACTCCCTAATCAATAGAATTCGCTTAAAATAACCCCCAAATGACGATTAATGAAATTAACAATAAACAAAAAAGTAAACTTAAAAGAAAATTATATTTAAAAAATAATATAAAATATTTAGAGAAAAATATATATATGTATATTAATATTAATATTATAAAAATGATCAAAATTATATAAAATATAAAAAAAAAATAATAATAGAAATTAAAAAAAAAATAATAATAATAATAATAGGTATTAATAAAAAATATAAATATAATATGTGTATGTATGTATGTGCATGTGTGTATATGTATGTATGTATGTGATTGTATGTATGTATATGTGGGTGTATGTATGTATGTGTATAATATAAAAGGAAAAAAATAAAGCTTTTCCCCAATTAAACCACGACAACAAAATACGAAGTGTCTTTCTAAGTAGTCATGAATACGTAAATTAGTTGAAAATTAGCTTTCAACCAAAAAATATTTTTTGCTTTTTTAAAAATTCATTGTATATACCAAGGTTTAAACAGGAAAAGTTTTGTGTTCTGACAACAATGCATGTTATCAATGCATTTTAATATACAACATCTCCAAACTAGAAAATAAGTTCCATCACTGTCTTAATTGTATCATACTATATACACTTGTCCCACTCTAAATGAAATCAGTACCGTACACTACTAGTTCCACTCTATTCAAGGTTGCCTTTTGCTTTAAACTTAAAGAATTTTAATTTGTTTTAATATTTCGGAACAATGAAAATCCAGAATAGTGACAACAATGCAGACTAATTTTGCCGCCGATAATATAACCTGTCTGATAAACAAAACAAAAGAAAATATAAATAATTAGCAGATTAATGTTGGGTTTCGTTTTTAATTTTGTGCCGTTTGTTTTCCTGATGTGCTTGAATTCTTGTTTTTTGTTGTTCCAATGTACGATCTAGTCTGAAGGGTGAGTACGGAATTTTAAATATTTTAACAGTCCTTTTTAATTTCGTTTTAAATTTTAACATAGGTTTATAATGTGTACATTGTTGCTATTTTCTACATGGTATTATGGCTTGCTACAGGTTTTATTTGTTATTATTGTTTTTAATGAATAGCTGATTGATGCCTTGGTGCATATTTTATTGAGCCACCCATCAGTTACTATAGTGACAAAATTTTTTGAACCTTTGTATAAAAAATTTTATATTTGTATATTAAAAAAAAAAAAAAGAAGAAAAATAAAGCATAATTATTTCTTTATATAAATAAATACAAAAATCAGTTATATATACATTAAAAGGAAAAAAAATATTTAGGAAAAAAATAATATATTGTCAATAAGGTCATTTTAAATGTTATTTATTGGGAAAAGAATAATAATTTTTAATTGGTGATGTATTAATGTGCCGTATTTTGTATTATCTTACTAATGAGTTGTAACCTTTTTAGTCTGATGAAGACAAAAACCATTGTCGAAACGTTACTGATGGATTAAAACGTATACTTACCAGAACAACAGTGTCCTTATTCCCACTAAATTTACCTATAGTTGCATTGCAAGGACGTGATAAGTTTACCAAATAAAATCGTATCCGACAATATCAGGATGAAGTTTTTAACTTCTGTCGAAAATCGAGCTTCGCAAGTGGGGGTCAGTTTTTTTATCTCCACTAGAAATACCTGAACTCCCCCCCAAAAAAAGCATTGAATTTGAGACATCCTCTACTTACTCAGATGAGCTGTCATCTAGCATGAGCTCTTCCTGCTTGATTTCTTCAGTCTTCAATTCAAACTCCTCAACTTCTGATTTCACACTGAATAATGACGATTCAAAAAATTTGCTATCTGACTGGCTGAAAAAAAATTTAGATAAAATACTTTAGAAAAATTTAATCTGGGATTGTATGTACAAGAAATTGTATGTTTGTATTTTTTGACTAGTTTAAATATGTAAAAGCATGTAGTTTTTGAAAATTTTTGATGGGAGAATATTGTTACCAAATTTTAAATTGCATTATATTTTAATAACATGTATATAAAATTAGCAGAACAACTTTGAAAACAAAAAAAAATTATATGCTGATAATTTGCCATTAATAATCCATAAATTGCTAAATTTATATAAAGTTACACAGTACACCTATGGAAGTAACCTCCATAAACCTAGCAAGCCCACCTCAATAAAAATTTAAAAAATGTATTCCAGAATTATGTGCTTTTTATGTGCTAATTTCGTCCACTTTTTAAAATTTTTGTGCTCCTTTGGTTTCCACGGAAATTTAAAAAAATGATTGGCGTGCTAGCTTTATATAAAGCTAGCAAGCCCATACAGAAATAATCAATATTTTTATAATATTTATATGCGAAAATTAAGTGCTTTTTATGTGCTCCCGTTTGCTAAAAACAAAATTCCATTTATCAAGTTTTTAACCTTTTTTTTTAAAGAAAATGTGTGGGCTGGCTAGGTTTATATAAACCTAGCAAGCCCACCTCAATAAACCTCAATAAAAATAAATAAAATACATTCCAGAATTATGTGCTCTTTATGTGCTAATTTCGTCCACTTTTTAAAATTTTTGTGCTCCTTTGGTTTCCACGGAAATTTAAAAAAATGATTGGCGTGCTAGCTTTATATAAAACTAGCAAGCCCATACAGAAATAATCAATATTTTTTATAATATTTATATGCGAAAATTAAGTGCTTTTTATGTGCTCCCGTTTGCTAAAAACAAAATTCCATTTATCAAGTTTTTAACCTTTTTTTTTTAAGAAAATGTGTGGGCTGGCTTGGTTTATATAAACCTAGCAAGCCCATACAGAAATATACAATATTTTTATAATATTTATATGCGAAAATTAAGTGCTTTTTATGTGCTCCCGTTTGCTAAAAACAAAATTTCATTTATCAAGTTTTTAAGCTTTTTTTTAAAAAAAATGTGTGGGCTGGCTAGGTTTATATAAACCTAGCAAGCCCATACAGAAATAATCAATATTTTTATAATATTTATATGCGAAAATTAAGTGCTTTTTATGTGCTCCCGTTTGCTAAAAACAAAATTTCATTTATCAAGTTTTTAAGCTTTTTTAAAAAAAAAAAATGTGTGGGCTGGCTAGGTTTATATAAACCTAGCAAGCCCACCTCAATAAAAATAAATAAAATACATTCCAGAATTATGTGCTCTTTATGTGCTAATTTCGTCCACTTTTTAAAATTTTTGTGCTTCTTTGGTTTCCACGGAAATTTAAAAAAATGATTGACGAGCTAGCTTTATATAAAGCTAGCAAGACAATGCAAAAATTATAAATATTTTTATGCCCACCTCAATAAAAATTTAAAAAAATTATTCCAGAATTATGTGCTCTTTATGTGCTAATTTCGTCCACTTTTTAAAATTTTTGTGCTCCTTTGGTTTCCACGGAAATTTAAAAAAATGATTGATGTGCCAGCTTTATATAAAGCTAGCAAGCCAATGCAAAAATTATAAATATTTTTATGCCCACCTCAATAAAAATTTTAAAAAATTATTCCAGAATTATGTGCTCTTTATGTGCTAATTTCGTCCACTTTTTAAAATTTTTGTGCTCCTTTGGTTTCCACGGAAATTTAATAAAATGATTGGCGTGCTAGCTTTATATAAAGCTAGCAAGCCCATACAGAAATAATCAATATTTTTATAATATTTATATACGAAAATTAAGTGCTTTTTATGTGCTCCCGTTTGCTAAAAACAAAATTCCATTTATCAAGTTTTTAACCTTTTTTTTTAAAGAAAATGTGTGGGCTGGCTAGGTTTATATAAACCTAGCAAGCCCATACAGAAATAATCAATATTTTTATAATATTTATATGCGAAAATTAAGTGCTTTTTATGTGCTCCCGTTTGCTAAAAACAAAATTTCATTTATCAAGTTTTTAAGCTTTTTTTTTTAAAAATGTGTGGGCTGGCTAGGTTTATATAAACCTAGCAAGCCCACCTCAATAAAAATAAATAAAATACATTCCAGAATTATGTGCTCTTTATGTGCTAATTTCGTCCACTTTTTAAAATTTTTGTGCTTCTTTGGTTTCCACGGAAATTTAAAAAAATGATTGACGTGCTAGCTTTATATAAAGCTAGCAAGCCAATGCAAAAATTATAAATATTTTTATGCCCACCTCAATAAAAATTTAAAAAATTTATTCCAGAATTATGTGCTCTTTATGTGCTAATTTCGTCCACTTTTTAAAATTTTTGTGCTCCTTTGGTTTCCACGGAGATTTAAAAAAATGATTGACGTGCTAGCTTTATATAAAGCTAGCAAGCCAATGCAAAAATTATAAATATTTTTATGCCCACCTCAATAAAAATTTAAAAAATTTATTCCAGAATTATGTGCTCTTTATGTGCTAATTTCGTCCACTTTTTAAAATTTTTGTGCTCCTTTGGTTTCCACGGAAATTTAAAAAAATGATTGGCGTGCTAGCTTTATATAAAGCTAGCAAGCCCATACAGAAATAATCAATATTTTTATATTTATATGCGAAAATTAAGTGCTTTTTATGTGCTCCCGTTTGCTAAAAACAAAATTTCATTTATCAAGTTTTTAAGTTTTTTTTTTTTAAAAAATGTGTGGGCTGGCTAGGTTTATATAAACCTAGCAAGCCCATACAGAAATAATCAATATTTTTATAATATTTATATGCGAAAATTAAGTGCTTTTTATGTGCTCCCGTTTGCTAAAAACAAAATTTCATTTATCAAGTTTTTAAGCTTTTTTTTTTAAATGTGTGGGCTAGCTAGGTTTATATAAACCTAGCAAGCCCACCTCAATAAAAATAAATAAAATACATTCCAGAATTATGTGCTCTTATGTGCTAATTTCGTCCACTTTTTAAAATTTTTGTGCTTCTTTGGTTTCCACGGAAATTTAAAAAAATGATTGACGTGCTAGCTTTATATAAAGCTAGCAAGCCAATGCAAAAATTATAAATATTTTTATGCCCACCTCAATAAAAATTTAAAAAATTTATTCCAGAATTATGTGCTCTTTATGTGCTAATTTCGTCCACTTTTTAAAATTTTTGTGCTCCTTTGGTTTCCACGGAAATTTAAAAAAATGATTAGCGTGCTAGCTTTATATAAAGCTAGCAAGCCCATACAGAAATAATCAATATTTTTATAATATTTATATGCGAAAATTAAGTGCTTTTTATGTGCTCCCGTTTGCTAAAAACAAAATTTCATTTATCAAGTTTTTAAGCTTTTTTTTTTTAAATGTGTGGGCTGGCTAGGTTTATATAAACCTAGCAAGCCCACCTCAATAAAAATAAATAAAATACATTCCAGAATTATGTGCTCTTTATGTGCTAATTTCGTCCACTTTTTAAAATTTTTGTGCTTCTTTGGTTTCCACGGAAATTTAAAAAAATGATTGACGTGCTAGCTTTATATAAAGCTAGCAAGCCAATGCAAAAATTATAAATATTTTTATGCCCACCTCAATAAAAATTTAAAAAATTTATTCCAGAATTATGTGCTCTTTATGTGCTAATTTCGTCCACTTTTTAAAATTTTTGTGCTCCTTTGGTTTCCACGGAAATTTAAAAAAATGATTGGCGTGCTAGCTTTATATAAAGCTAGCAAGCCCATACAGAAATAATCAATATTTTTATAATATTTATATGCGAAAATTAAGTGCTTTTTATGTGCTCCCGTTTGCTAAAAACAAAATTCCATGTATCAAGTTTTTAACCTTTTTTTTTAAAGAAAATGTGTGGGCTGGCTAGGTTTATATAAACCTAGCAAGCCCACCTCAATAAACCTCAATAAAAATAAATAAAATACATTCCAGAATTATGTGCTCTTTATGTGCTAATTTCGTCCACTTTTTAAAATTTTTGTGCTCCTTTGGTTTCCACGGAAATTTAAAAAAATGATTGGCGTGCTAGCTTTATATAAAGCTAGCAAGCCCATACAGAAATAATCAATATTTTTATAATATTTATATGCGAAAATTAAGTGCTTTTTATGTGCTCCCGTTTGCTAAAAACAAAATTCCATTTATCAAGTTTTTAACCTTTTTTTTAAAGAAAATGTGTGGGCTGGCTAGGTTTATATAAACCTAGCAAGCCCATACAGAAATAATCAATATTTTTATAATATTTATATGCGAAAATTAAGTGCTTTTTATGTGCTCCCGTTTGCTAAAAACAAAATTTCATTTATCAAGTTTTTAAGCTTTTTTTAAAAAAAATGTGTGGGCTGGCTAGGTTTATATAAACCTAGCAAGCCCATACAGAAATAATCAATATTTTTATAATATTTATATGCGAAAATTAAGTGCTTTTTATGTGCTCCCGTTTGCTAAAAACAAAATTTCATTTATCAAGTTTTTAAGCTTTTTTTAAAAAAAATGTGTGGGCTGGCTAGGTTTATATAAACCTAGCAAGCCCATACAGAAATAATCAATATTTTTATAATATTTATATGCGAAAATTAAGTGCTTTTTATGTGCTCCCGTTTGCTAAAAACAAAATTTCATTTATCAAGTTTTTAAGCTTTTTTTAAAAAAAATGTGTGGGCTGGCTAGGTTTATATAAACCTAGCAAGCCCATACAGAAATAATCAATATTTTTATAATATTTATATGCGAAAATTAAGTGCTTTTTATGTGCTCCCGTTTGCTAAAAACAAAATTTCATTTATCAAGTTTTTAAGCTTTTTTAAAAAAAAATGTGTGGGCTGGCTAGGTTTATATAAAGCTAGCAATCATTTTTTTAAATTTCCGTGGAAACCAAAGGAGCACAAAAATTTTAAAAAGTGGACGAAATTAGCACATAAAATATATGCGAAAATTAAGTGCTTTTTATGTGCTCCCGTTTGCTAAAAACAAAATTTCATTTATCAAGTTTTTAAGCTTTTTTTTTTTTAAATGTGTGGGCTGGCTAGGTTTATATAAACCTAGCAAGCCCACCTCAATAAACCTCAATACAAATAAATAAAATACATTCCAGAATTATGTGCTCTTTATGTGCTAATTTCGTCCACTTTTTAAAATTTTTGTGCTCCTTTGGTTTCCACGGAAATTTAAAAAAATGATTGGCGTGCTAGCTTTATATAAAGCTAGCAAGCCCATACAGAAATAATCAATATTTTTATAATATTTATATGCGAAAATTAAGTGCTTTTTATGTGCTCCCGTTTGCTAAAAACAAAATTCCATTTATCAAGTTTTTAACCTTTTTTTTAAAGAAAATGTGTGGGCTGGCTAGGTTTATATAAACCTAGCAAGCCCATACAGAAATAATCAATATTTTTATAATATTTATATGCGAAAATTAAGTGCTTTTTATGTGCTCCTGTTTGCTAAAAATAAAATTTCATTTATCAAGTTTTTAAGCTTTTTAAAAAAAAAAATGTGTGGGCTGGCTAGGTTTATATAAACCTAGCAAGCCCACCTCAATAAAAATAAATAAAATACATTCCAGAATTATGTGCTCTTTATGTGCTAATTTCGTCCACTTTTTAAAATTTTTGTGCTTCTTTGGTTTCCACGGAAATTTAAAAAAATGATTGACGAGCTAGCTTTATATAAAGCTAGCAAGACAATGCAAAAATTATAAATATTTTTATGCCCACCTCAATAAAAATTTTAAAAAATTATTCCAGAATTATGTGCTCTTTATGTGCTAATTTCGTCCACTTTTTAAAATTTTTGTGCTCCTTTGGTTTCCACGGAAATTTAATAAAATGATTGGCGTGCTAGCTTTATATAAAGCTAGCAAGCCCATACAGAAATAATCAATATTTTTATAATATTTATATGCGAAAATTAAGTGCTTTTTATGTGCTCCCGTTTGCTAAAAACAAAATTCCAAAATTAAGCTTTTTAAAAAAAAAAATGTGTGGGCTGGCTAGGTTTATATAAACCTAGCAAGCCCATACAGAAATAATCAATATTTTTATAATATTTATATGCGAAAATTAAGTGCTTTTTATGTGCTCCCGTTTGCTAAAAACAAAATTTCATTTATCAAGTTTTTAAGTTTTTTTTAAAAAAAATATGTGGGCTGGCTAGGTTTATATAAACCTAGCAAGCCCATACAGAAATAATCAATATTTTTATAATATTTATATGCGAAAATTAAGTGCTTTTTATGTGCTCCCGTTTGCTAAAAACAAAATTTCATTTATTAAGTTTTTAAGCTTTTTTTAAAAAAAAATGTGTGGGCTGGCTAGGTTTATATAAACCTAGCAAGCCCACCTCAATAAAAATAAATAAAATACATTCCAGAATTATGTGCTATTTATGTGCTAATTTCGTCCACTTTTTAAAATTTTTGTGCTCCTTTGGTTTCCACGGAAATTTAAAAAAATGATTGCTAGCTTTATATAAACCTAGCCAGCCCACACATTTTTTAAAAACAAAACCTTAAAAACTTGATAAATGAAATTTTGTTTTTAGCAAACGGGAGCACATAAAAAGCACTTAATTTTCGCATATAAATATTATAAAAATATTGATTATTTCTGTATGGGCTTGCTAGGTTTATATAAACCTAGCCAGCCCACACATTTTTTTTTAAAAAAGCTTAAAAACTTGATAAATGAAATTTTGTTTTTAGCAAACGGGAGCACATAAAAAGCACTTAATTTTCGCATATAGATATTATAAAAATATTGATTATTTCTGTATGGGCTTGCTAGCTTTATATAAAGCTAGCACGCCAATCATTTTTTTAAATTTCCGTGGAAACCAAAGGAGCACAAAAATTTGAAAAAGTGGACGAAATTAGCACATAAAGAGCACATAATTCTGGAATAAATTTTTTAAATTTTTATTGAGGTGGGCATAAAAATATTTATAATTTTTGCATTGGCTTGCTAGCTTTATATAAAGCTAGCACGTCAATCATTTTTTTAAATTTCCGTGGAAACCAAAGGAGCACAAAAATTTTAAAAAGCGGACGAAATTAGCACATAAAGAGCACATAATTCTGGAATGTATTTTATTTATTTTTATTGAGGTGGGCTTGCTAGGTTTATATAAACCTAGCCAGCCCACACATTTTTTTAAAAAAAAGCTTAAAAACTTGATAAATGAAATTTTGTTTTTAGCAAACGGGAGCACATAAAAAGCACTTAATTTTCGCATATAAATATTATAAAAATATTGATTATTTCTGTATGGGCTTGCTAGGTTTATATAAACCTAGCCAGCCCACACATTTTTTTTTTAAAAAAAGCTTAAAAACTTGATAAATGAAATTTTGTTTTTAGCAAACGGGAGCACATAAAAAGCACTTAATTTTCGCATATAAATATTATAAAAATATTGATTATTTCTGTATGGGCTTGCTAGCTTTATATAAAGCTAGCACGCCAATCATTTTTTTAAATTTCCGTGGAAACCAAAGGAGCACAAAAATTTTAAAAAGCGGACGAAATTAGCACATAAAGAGCACATAATTCTGGAATGTATTTTATTTATTTTTATTGAGGTGGGCTTGCTAGGTTTATATAAACCTAGCCAGCCCACACATTTTTTTTTTAAAAAAGCTTAAAAACTTGATAAATGAAATTTTGTTTTTAGCAAACAGGAGCACATAAAAAGCACTTAATTTTCGCATATAAATATTATAAAAATATTGATTATTTCTGTATGGGCTTGCTAGGTTTATATAAACCTAGCCAGCCCACACATTTTTTTTAAAAAAAAGCTTAAAAACTTGATAAATGAAATTTTGTTTTTAGCAAACGGGAGCACATAAAAAGCACTTAATTTTCGCATATAAATATTATAAAAATATTGATTATTTCTGTATGAGCTTGCTAGGTTTATATAAACCTAGCCAGCCCACACATTTTCTTTAAAAAAAAAGGTTAAAAACTTGATAAATGGAATTTTGTTTTTAGCAAACGGGAGCACATAAAAAGCACTTAATTTTCGCATATAAATATTATAAAAATATTGATTATTTCTGTATGGGCTTGCTAGCTTTAAATAAAGCTAGCACGCCAATCATTTTTTTAAATTTCCGTGGAAACCAAAGGAGCACAAAAATTTTAAAAAGTGGACGAAATTAGCACATAAAGAGCACATAATTCTGGAATGTATTTTATTTATTTTTATTGAGGTTTATTGAGGTGGGCTTGCTAGGTTTATATAAACCTAGCCAGCCCACACATTTTCTTTAAAAAAAAAGGTTAAAAACTTGATAAATGGAATTTTGTTTTTAGCAAACGGGAGCACATAAAAAGCACTTAATTTTCGCATATAAATATTATAAAAATATTGATTATTTCTGAATGGGCTTGCTAGCTTTATATAAAGCTAGCACGCCAATCATTTTTTTAAATTTCCGTGGAAACCAAAGGAGCACAAAAATTTTAAAAAGTGGACGAAATTAGCACATAAAAAGCACATAATTCTGTAATACATTTTTTAAATTTTTATTGAGGTGGGCTTGCTAGGTTTATGGAGGTATGGAAGTAATAGATTTACCTAAAAAAATTTTAGGGCACAATTTGCCGTTAATTATCCGTAAATAAGTGGAAAAAACAAAAATTTGTCATGTCCGTTTTTTTAAGGTGACGTTCGATTAACGCTATATGAAGTTAGCAGAACACCCAAAGAAATATTGGTTTTAACTAATTTTTGCTTAGTGCATACTTAGCAATTAATTATCCGTAAATTAGTTGTAAAAACAAAAAATTTACCATGCTTGTTAAAATGATATTGTTTTCCCCTAAATTTACAGGGTGTTAATTAAATATGTCATGTGTCAAAAATTCAATTCACGAGGTGATTCCTTGCATAACTTCAAGACTTTTTTGTAGCTTGACAATTTTTTGAAAAACGTTTCGTTACCAAGCTACAGGGCTTTAGAATTTTTTAGTTTTTATTTATTTATTACTCCTGCAGTTGTTAAAATATTTAGCTCAAATTTGATACACAGATTACACTTTAGGGGTTACATTCACCTGAGGATGGCCCAAAAGGTCGAAACTGGTCCGGTCGTGGATCACTTGTTCCTGACTATCAGGACATGTTCCAGATGGGGATCACTTGTATCCCTGTGGTCAATGTTGGAGATAGTGAAAACCAAACAGTTTTTTTATTTAAAGTTGTTGCCTTATTACTGCTAGCCTTATTTTGGAATTTCCAATAAGCATTTATTTATTTATTAAAGAAAAACACAAAAAGGAAAAATTATTTCCATAAAGTGTAAAAAACTAAATATAAGAAGGTACTTAAATTAGGTAAGTACTTGAATTAATATTTAAGAAAAGAACAAAATTCAATGAACAAACATTTTAGTAAGTTAATTTTGCAGTATTTTTAAATAAAATGTGTTTTTCTTTGGATTTTTTTAAGTCCTATATATTTATTATGTAAAGCTTAGACAGAGTGTTTCAGAAATAATATTACATTTATGCATTATTTACCTATTAATTAGACACAACTTTTGTATAGATTTTATATGTCTATCTCTTTATTTTGATAAGGAGTAAAAAGGAGTCATAAGTTAGTACTGCACTCTCTACTTACTGATTATCAGCACCACATTCTGAAAACTCTTCTTTAACTTTCATTTTGTCTGAACTAGAAATAAATCTGATTCTTTCATCCCACTCACTGCATTCTGGTTCATTAACATAATGTGGGGATGTTTCCTTTTTAATATCTGAACTTAAAAATAAAAGGTCAGCAGGCTGGTCATCTAGCTTATTGAAAATGTCTTTGGGGTTGTTAGTCAGCAGATGAAAATCTTTTTCTAGTAATTTTCTAAAGGAGGATTCCTCTGGGGAGGGTGTTTCTTTCGACATCTTTTGTTTTATTTATCACATAACACCAAATTATCTAATTTAGTTTTTTTTTATTTCCTTGGGTTTGGTCCACAGATTAGGTAAATAAGTATAAAAAGTTTGGTCATTAAACTGGGAATAAAATGGCGGCGTCAAAAACAATGAGAGATCAATGATGCTACTTCAAGCGAACATACCGGGTAGCGTACGAAGGTTAGAAGATGAAATCCGTTTATTTTAACAAGACGCTAGCCCTACCAAGTGTACTTTGGCTGCCTGACTTCCGCATGCGCAGATCTACCAATATTATTCACCTCATGTATTACAATACATGAGGAGGGTGATTTTCACTTGATTTCTAACCACATGAAAATAGAAAGTTTCAAAAACCTAACCTAACGAAACCTAATCAAATCTAACCGAACCAAACCAAAGTGAACCAATAATTTTCTTTAAAAAATAAACTTTCCTGACTTACTACCCGGGATCCTAGAGGATGTGAATCCGAACCGAAACCGAAAATAACCCTAGTAAAAACAGTGCCCCAGGAAAATAAACAGCGTTATGTCTAATCTAAGTTCAAAATGTTAAACAGAATCGATAAGGCCATTACATTTTGTAGGTGGTGGCTGCAAGGGGGTAAGAGGAATATTTTAAAAATTTATTATTTGAGAACCAAGGCAGCTAGTAAAATGAGGTTTTTAGAGTTTTCTACATTTCGGACTTCTTGTAAAAGGGTATTGAGCTCGACACTTGTCATTGACCGATTTCTTAATGAATTTAATTGCAAAAAACAGTGATCTCGAGGAGTTAAAACTGAAGGACATCCTTGTCAAGGCCTCCTAGAATGTGAACCGGTCTCTCGAAATCTTTGCATCAATCTGCCAATGGTTGTGTGGTGTACGCCAAACAGATTTGCCACTAACTTTGTCCCTATCCAACTAACTCGGCTATTCTTTCAGCTTCGTGTTCACTTAACTGCCTAACTCTATTCATTTTTTGTTTAACTAGTCTCGACTATAACAGACCTTGATAGACTTAAATTACTGCTTTCCACAAGTTGGTACAACAATAGAATGAAAGACCCAAGTAACACAAACTGGACAATATAGTTTAAAAGCAAAAACTTTGCTGTGAAAGTGTTGTCAGAGCTTAGTTTTTGCTGTAAAACAGCTAGTTGTGGTTTATAAATTATTTTAGCTATAGAACCTCTCTGATAGCAGGTGTTTATGGGTGAAATGGCTTTTGATGTAATATTATACAGGACTTGCTCTTTTAAAGTTAAATAATTGCTAATAAGCATGCTAAAATTTAGCTAGCTAAATAACATAAATTTTAAGCTCTTATTCCTATTATTTAGCTAGAAAAAGCAACAATTTAGCAATTTCGTATTTTAAGCTGTTTATTACAAAACTTTTGAACAGCCCCCAAAAATGCTTGGCCAGAAGATCAGTGCGATTATGACTGTTGAAAAAAGGAGATTTATTGTCATGCCTGATCCAAGGTTCGTAAAGAAACCGGTTGTGTGGTAACTCCCAGCCAATGACGCGGCATTTTGCCTGTTCCACGGTCAATAAAGAAAGACCTAACGTTACATTATGAGAGAAAGAGAGATAGGTCTATTTAAAAGCCGAAAAAATACCAAAATTTATTACAAAATTAAATCATTTAAAAATTTATGATAAAAATTCCAATAGTTTTATAAATATCAGATTCAGGACACGATTATAAATACTTTTCCTACTCTCTTGTTCAATTTAATGAAATTTTTTACGCCGAACTCTAAAGCAAACTAGCCACATATTATTGGTTTTTTTTGGTGGGTAGGAAATAACTAAAACTAGATTTTTTTGTGTAAAATTTATTCAAAAAAATTAAAAAAAAAGGAAGTTAAAATGACTAAGCCAATAAGGCAGTAAGGGAAGATTCATAAATTACATAACGCAAAGAATCAGGATATTTGATCACCCCTACAAAACGCATTTTCAAGAAATATCATAAAAAATACATCGACTGTAACGCAAGGCTAATTTTCCTTCCCTCCTGCTTGAGCGTTATACAGAGTGTTCCAAGTTAAGTGTCCACCATTGCTAACTTTTTTATTATTAAGGATAGAAAAAAGTTTAAATTGGCAAACTAGTAGAATTTTTAATGCTGTTTAAGATACTTACATTTTTTAGAAATAAAGCATCGGTTTTTGGTGTTTTTCAAAAAACATTTAAAAAAATTTATATATCCTGTATTTTATATTTTTGTCTGATAGGCCTTTTAATTCTAAACAATTTTTTTGAAAAAAAATTTTGCCTAAAGTTTAAAATAATAACGAAGAAATTTTAAATTCAAAATTACGTAAGTATTTTAATTTTAGTTGGTAGCAAGTAGTCTAAGCGTAATTTTGAATTTGGAATATTTTCGTTATTTTTAACTTTAAGAAAATAAATCAAATATTTAAAATAAATTAACAGCAATATTATTTTCCTCAATTTTTACAAAATTTTTAAATTATTATTTTTTTAAGTTTAATTTTTTTTCATGAAGAGGTAGGTATGCTGTGTAATAGGTACATCATTTAAGAACTATTTTTAGCATCAGGCGCCTTAAAAACAGCCGACAACATTGAGTATTTTTTAAACTATTAGTAATTTTCTATGTGTATATAAAGTTCATTTCATAATCTTTGTCCTGGCCTATACTGATTGTGATGATAACTATCAAAAAGTTATCTTAAAAATTATGTGTTGGTAGCAGATATCAGATGCATTATAGAGAGAAAACCCATACCCCCCAAGGTCTATGTCCCAGCTCCCCTTGTAACCTTGTATGACCCACATTGTATGGGTAGAAAACAACCGACACAGGAAAATTTGTGTTTGTTAAAATTTTTAATTATATTTAAAAACTCACCAGTTCTTTTAGTTAGTTTTTAATATATTTATAGTAAGAACGTAATAGGTATTTAAACACTTACACGACGAAAAGACCCAAAATGTACAAAATTTCCTCGCAAAAGACGAAATTTCGATATAAATAAACAGCGTTTGACTGCTGATTTCTAGCAAAACTGTGACGTAGCCCTGACGTCACGGCCCGGCCGCCTAAACACCGAGTTACGCAACCGGTTTCTTTACGGACCGTGCCTTCTGTTTGTTGTTTTCTTTTCTAACCTAATCTGGTTGTGTTGTGTTTTTTGTTTAATCAAGCAATTTGGTGATTCTTTAAACAAATGTCCACTCACAGCCATAAAAGATAGTTATTTGCCCATCTTTTAGAGTATCCCTTTATCTTTGACAGGGAACTAAAGTTGGGTAAACAGTGACTGGTTCCTTGAAACCCTGGTGCGATGCCTTGTCATGGGGCACACAATGAAGCCATTACAAGGGGTTCCTGCCTGGTACTTATCAGTCCTGAGTGAACCTTAAAAGTGCTGTCAAAATTTTATCATCAGTCTGTCTGTTTTTTGTTGTAACTCAAGGGCTGGTGTATATAACAACATAATGCACCATGGACAAACATAATGCTTGATTTTGGTACATTAGTCCTCCATTTTTCTGCCTGCTTAGCATTAATAGATGATATATAATTAAGCACTAACTTTGTCATCATTGTGCACTATGTGAGCTGCCGACAGCAAGTGTACAAATTTTTTAGTAAGTACTGTAAAATTGGTTTAACTTAGCACATAATCAGGCCAGGCTCTCAAAAAGGTATGGACCCACTTGTGTAACCCATTGTATTGGGCCCTCTAAGGTGCTGCACCCTGGGCATTAAGAAGCCAGTTTATTAGTTAAATAACTAAATAAATAAATTTCTTGTTTTTATTGACCTAGTTACCTTAATAACAAAAATTTCCTCTACCTATTCCTACTAAGGCCTGCCTTACCAGTGGTGATCCCAGAGAGGATGGAGGCAATCACCTCTCCCCCTTTTTCTAGAGAACTTTAAATACAAAGGGCACATTCTGGTGTATTACATAACTGAGTAAAAAACTATTTTGGTAATTGTCTAATAAATATGGTTTCTCAAGAATTTCCATTTATTTTAAAGAATGTATTTCGAAAAATCCTTCTTAAAGGTACAAAAAACTTTTATTTTGGCATGTTAGAAAAAAACACATTTTTTGTAAAAGAAAACCATATAATTTTTTAAGTCTATACAATGTATGTTCAAAAAATCTAAATTGTCATACACATTTGATACAATGGTGTATTGAATTGAATTGAATAAATCTTTATTAGCCAATCATGCTATTTCAAATTACAAACATTAATATAAAAACATAGATTTAAATGTTAATACATTCACCGCTATTTCTATAACAATAATTCCAAACTTATTATTTTACATTCATGGGGGTTGGGGAGGCAAAAGGGGCCCCTTTCTTATTAGATTTTTTTAGATTATGAATATGCATAATAGCACCAAGGTAACCCCCAGGCCTGTCGTAAGAGCTAACTAAAGAAACCTTGACCCATGGGTAGTCTGGTAACGGACAAGCTTTGACCAGTAGGTAAAAAATATAGATATGACGGGGGTGGGTTAATCTGGTGATTCTCTGAATGGATTTGGTGACCTGACTATTAAGGAAATCACCACATACACTGTATATGGGGTGCCTATTTTGAACTAACAGCTAGTGCAGGCACATTGTGGCTCTCCGTACCCTGTTGATTATGTCAAAAGGTACACCAGTGCTCTAAGGCTATAATTATGGCATTATGTGGTATATCATGATGACTAAGTTTCTGGCCTAAAATATATTTTGAAGTCTACTGGTTTCTATTTACTAGATAGGATTTAAATTGTTATCCGAGTCATACACAGTAAGTACACAGCACAACATACCCAGAAAGGCATGCCTACGTGCCAGGTTAGATCCTTTAAGGGTGCAAACCGCCACTACCGTACATTCATGGTAATAAAGCAAAGATGTTTAATTCCCTGTACATTATATAATTTAATTTTAATAATTATAAAAAAAAAATTGTGTAAAATGAGTAGGAGTCAATTGCAAGCAGACCCCCTTTTTGGCTTCCTTGCTGACATTCCCAAGGGCTGAGCAAATGGGCCCCATTCTGGGTTGCTTTCTGGACTTTGTACTTCATTTCTTTTAACTGCTTCTAAAATTAAAAAATGTAAATAAAACTTTTTTAACTAAAAATTAAAAAAAGCAAGGCAATCAATGTGCCATGCTTTTTTCATTTTTTCTTACTTGGGACAAGTGAACAGTAGTAGTCAAGAGTGTGTTTAGCGAGGGGTGAACAGCTAACCCAAAATGTCGTGTACACTGATTGTGAAAATCCACAATCTTTTGCTAAGATTGTGAGGGATTGTTGCAAGATTGTGAGGGGATTGGGGACGGCGTAGCGTGCCTGAAGGGGCTGGGGGGGCCGTCCCATCAAAATTCTTGTGACCAAAAAAAAAACAAAAAAAAGTCATCATGTCTATAGTTTCCTCTGCCGCTCTCTTAATTTACCATTACCGGCCCTGCTACTTAATAACCGAGGGGTGACCAGCTAACCCCAAAATGTGTACACCGATTGTGAAAATCCACAATCTTTTGCTAAGATTGTGTACAGATAGTGGGTGATTGGGAGGGATTGTGTAAAGATTGTGAACAGATTGTGAGAAATGTGTACATCGATTGTGAGAGCTGTTCACCCCTCGGTGTTTAGTAAAAAACAGTCAAATCAGAATGTTCAAAAAAAAAATAGTGTTTCTTAATGACAAATTATGTCATTCAGGGACACAATGTTTGAATCCATCAGATCAAAAAATATTTTTTTAATCTCATTGGTTTGAATGACACTCTGTTTTTTTTACTTCAAGTCAAGCGGCTTTACCTGATTCCAAGCAGAGTGCACCAGAGTCAATTGCCAGTACCAAGCACTGTGGGAATTCTCCCCTTGCAATTACCAATTACTGAGAGTGTGTGGGGCCTCATATTTAAAGAACTTGGACCAAGCTTGTATGTTGTCATGTTATTATATTTTTTGTAGAAACAGCCTTACAGTTTCCTTCTGTAATGATATCTTATGTCATGCTATGTCTCATGATATGCTATGTTTCTGTATAAACCCAGCTTAAGGGTTTCTGATGGCGGTGGCCAATACAATGTTTTTTGCTTCCCACTGGTGGGGTACTGTGGTAGGGCACGTAATAACTTTATCTTCTAACGTTCGCACAATTTTTAATTGAGATATTTGTTTATTTTGTTGTTGTGACACCGCCCAAGCTGAAAGATAACATCTGTGACTCTTCTTTTTTTTTCGTATTACCTATTGGGCCAATTGTTAGAAGGCAAGTTAGCTAGAAATGAACATTAAGGCTTAAGTATTAAAAAACAGCTTGTCTAGAGGTAAACTGCTGAAACCAATTAGACGGCCGAGGCGGCCATGATGGTTTTCCAATTTATTTTTCTTTAAATTTATGGACTTAAATATTAATTTCCAGGGGATCCCGGGCCTAAATAAATTCTAGAAAGTGCTAAATTCAATAAAATATGACTAAGAATTGATTTATCAGGTATTTAGAGGATAATTGTAATAAAATAATTTCTAACCTAAAAACAAACACCGAAAAAAAACGTTTATTATTCTGAATTTTCGAGGCGCTTGCGTTTTGACGAGCCATCTTGACCTGTTTCATCAGAAAACTTAACCTGGCAAACATTTTGACGATGAAAACTGCCTTTTTTGCGCGATTATATCACAGTAGTGTAGAACATAACAAGTTTTTCTTCAGCCATTTTAGTAAAGTCTCTGTCCATTACAGGAAATAGTTATTTTGCAATAGTTGCCATTGTTTCTTGTTTATTTCTAGACAAAATTACTTTAATGTTAACGTGCTATATTTTGGAGCTCTCATGGACACCTTGAGAGCAAAATAAAGCAACGACAACACTTTAAAAGCTGCTTAGAAGTGAAACGGCATACAGCTGTAATAGCTATTTTACATTCAGTTTTGCTGTTAAATTGTTTTGGTAGCTGTTTTTCAGCAATTTGTGTTACTTGGGGAAACATTAAAATATGCATAAAATTAAAATTTAAAACTCTAAAAACCTCATTTTACTAGCTGCCTCGGTTCTCAAATAATAAATTTTTAAAATATTCCTCTACTACCCCCTTGCAGCCACCACCTACAAAATGTAATGGCCTTATCGATCCTGTTTAACATTTTGAACTTAGATTAGGCATAACGCTGTTTATTTTCCTGGGGCACTGTTTTTACTAGGGTTATTTTCGGTTTCGGTTCGGATTCACATCCTCTAGGATCCCGGGTAGTAAGTCAGGAAAGTTTTTTTTTTAAGAAAATTATTGGTTCAGTTTGCTTTGGTTTGGTTCGGTTAGATTTGATTAGGTTTCGTTAGGTTCGGTTTTTGAAACTTTCTATTTTCATGTGGTTAGAAATCAAGTGAAAATCACCCTGCTCATGTATTGTAATACATGAGGTGAATAATATTGGTAGATCTGCGCATGCGGAAGTCAGGCAGCCAAAGTACACTTTGTAGGGCTAGCGTCTTGTTAATATAAACGGATTTCATCTTCTAACCTTCGTACGCTACCCGGTATGTTCGCTTGAAGTAGCATCATCGATCTCCCATTGTTTTTGACGCCGCCATTTTATTCCCAGTTTAATGACCAAACACAAGGAAATAAAAAAAAAACTAAATTAGATAATTTGGTGTTATGTGATAAATAAAACAAAATATGTCGAAAGAAACACCCTCCCCAGAGGAATCCTCCTTTAGAAAATTACTAGAAAAAGATTTTCATCTGCTGACTAACAACCCCAAAGACATTTTCAATAAGCTAGATGACCAGCCTGCTGACCTTTTATTTTTGAGTTCAGATATTAAAAAGGAAACATCCCCACATTATGTTAATGAACGAGAATGCAGTGAGTGGGAAGAAAGAATCAGATTTATTTCTAGTTCAGACAAAATGAAAGTTAAAGAAGAGTTTTCAGAATGTGGTGCTGATAATCGGTAAGTAGAGAGTGCAGTACTAAACTTTTTACTCCTTATCAAAATAAAGAGATAGACATCCTGTAATTTTCCAATAGCAGGCGGTAAAAACCGATAAAGCTATTGTTTAGTTGTATTTAGAGTTTTTGTTTATTTTTAAGCACTATAATGAACCATTCTCATTGCACTTTGTTTTAACTCTTTGTCCAATCGGTTTTTAAATGAGTTTACACTTTTTGCTGTGACTGTATTTTCTTCTAGGGCATTCCACATGTAAACAACGCGATTAATAAAAAAATTCTTTCTTGGTAGCTTAGCAGCTTTTTCTTTCTCAAGTTTTTTTGAGTGCCCTCTGAGTTGATGGTTTTGATTTTGGTGAAATATTTCCATAATATTGCAATTGTAGTAACCACTTGTAATCTTATATGTTTCGATTAAATCTCCCCTATGCCTTCTTTCTTTTAGGGTTGTTAGTTTGAATCTTGTCAACCTCTCAGGGTACAATAAGTTGTGTAGCTCGGGTGGTATTTTCGTGACTCGTCTCTGAATCCTTTCGAGAATTTCTATATCTTTGATGTAGTAGGGACTCCACACTGTAAAAGCATACTCCAGCTTTGGTCTAATGTAGCTTCTGTACAATTTGTCTATCATTTCAATTGATTTGTCTTGAAAAGCATGTTTAATAAGATAAACAAATGAGTTGGCTTTCTTGGCTATATTTAAAATGTGGTTTTCCCATTTAAGATCTGACGTAATGGTAACTCCAAGATCATTTTGTTTTGTGACTGTTGTTAATGTTACATTATTAAGTACATAATCTTTGTTCGGATTATTTGGACCAATTCTAAGGACAGTGCACTTGGCCTCATTTAGTTTCATACCCCATGTTTTTGACCATTCTTCTACCATTTCTAAATCTTTTTGGAGCTTTTCTGCCTTTAACAGAGGGTTGGCATAGAGTTTACCATCATCAGCAAAATTTTTCATCCTTGTTTCAATAAGATTGACAAGATCAAACAGATAAGAGGTGAAGAGCAATGGACCTAGTACAGACCCTTGGACAACTCCACTACTGACAGGATGTTGATTTGATAGTACACCATTGACTTTCACTTGATAGAACCTTCCATGTAATAAATCTTTTATTAACACCAACAGTTGTCCACGTACTCCGAAATGTTCTAATTTGCTTACCAACAGATTGTGGGGGACTTTGTCGAAAGCTTTTTCATAATCAAGATAAATTACATCTGTTGGTTGTGAGTTGTCATTATTTTCGGTCCAGTCATTGATGGATTCTAGCAGGTTAGTTGTAGTGGATCCATGCTGTGATGGTGGAATGAGATTGTTTTCAAAGAAGAATTCTGTCAGTTCTTTAACCATTATTTTTTCCATACATTTCAGTGGATTGCATGTATGGCTTATGGGTCTGTAGTTTTCTGGCTTATGTCGATTGCCTTTTTTATATAGTGGGGTTACTACTGAGTGTTTCCATTGCTCAGGGATTCTTCCTAATTCCAAACACTCTTGCATAACTTCTGCAAGCCACATGCTGATTGAGTCACTACAGTTCTGAAGCAGAATTGTGGGAATTTCATCTGGTCCCGGACTTGAATCTTTTTTCATCTTTACAAGAGCATCTTTGACCTTTTGTTCTGTAAACAGTACTGACTCAATCGAGTGCTGGACTTTGGTTTTTGCTGGAAGTGAGGGGAGTGAAAAGTTTTGTTGAGTGAAGGATTTATTAAACTGATCTGCAAATGCTTCAGCCATGGATTTATTGTCTAAAACTTCATGTGTTGTAGGATCTTTAAGGGTAATTACAGATACCTTTGAATTCAAATTTCTATTTATATAGTTGTGGATCCTTTTAGGTGACTCTGTGATAACCAAGTTGTGCTCATAAGTTTTTCTAGCATCTTCCAAGGTTTGTTTGAGTTTATTGTTTTGAGCCATATAAGTTTGATAGTTTACCTGGGATTTGTTGAGTTTATATTTGTCCCAAAGCTTACGTTTCTTGTTGATTTCTTTAAAATGGAGTTGACTGATCCATGGCTTTTGCTGGTTTGTTTTTATGGACTTCAATGGAATGTATTTTTCTATAGATTTATTTATAATCTCTTGAAAGCTCTCAAATTTAGTTTGTACTTCATGGATAGATTGTTGCTGAATAAAGTTATTTATTTCTTCAAATTTGGCAGTATAAAAGTTTCTTCTTAATACTTTATTTGTTAATTTTTTTGGAAGCTTTAAATGTGCTCTTGCAGTGATGATCACATGGTCACTACGGCCATTTGGTGGCTCATATTTGAGGTCAAAAACACTTTTTTTGTCACTACAAAAGAACAGGTCTAAAAGAGAGCTTTGATGGTTTCTGTACCGAGTTGGACAGGTAATTATTTGATTAATATAAATATAAAATCAAAAGTTGTGTCTAATTGGTAGGTAAATAATGCATAAATGTAATATTATTTCTGAAATACTCTGTCTAAGCTTTACATAATAAATATATAGGACTTAAAAAAATCCAAAGAAAAACACATTTTATAGAGATCTGAGCCCTGAAGGGGAGAAAAACTAGAGATATCCCAAAAAAATAACCCCAAAGTTAAATTCGCCCCGCCTGGGAAAACAGAGTCTATTAAACTAAAAAACAATGGAAAAAATCGGCAACACGCTAGAAGCTTACCTTCTGTAATTCTGCAGCATTCACTGGCGGCGCCGCCCGTTTCTTGCGACTCGAATTTCGGTCTTCAACCTGAAAACACATGTGACTTCTTCTAGTTTTTTGGCGGAAGTGCAATCTTCATTCCCCTGTCACACACAGGGTGGCGCTTCAAACTCCCAGCGTGGACAAAAAAAACGCGAATGATTTCAATAAAATGATCAGGTGATCAAAAAGAAAATAGCTTTCAACAAAGCGAGAAATTATCACCTGATCGGAATTTTTCCCAAACAGGACTTTCCTCTTTTGAAGGTTTTTCCAGAAAGCCCAAAATATCAAAACAAACTTTAAGGTTAGGTTTTCCAAAAAATTCAAAAAAAGAAAAATAACTGGCAGCATTAAACATTCCGCCCACCATAAAAATTCCCAATTTTTATAGAAAAACCCAAAAAAATAAAAAAAAAAAAGGTTATTCAATTACCCAAAAGATCTAAACAATAAATTAGCATTTTTGCAACAATAATTTTATCGCAATAACTATGGACGTCATACTTAAGTTAATTCAAATAAGCATGATTCACGCTACACAAGGCTTTGAAGGTTGGTTACTGGCTGGGTAACGGACATACCTTCACCAAACTACGGTCAAGTAATCCTTTCGCGGTTTTTACTTGCACAACACGGGATTCTATCTGGACTCGAGTAAATTTTTTCAATTCTACAGAGTGACCACTTCATGGGGGTAGGTTTTCGTCTTTCAACGCTACTAATGTTCCCACTTTTGGAGGGTTATCGGGGGTATTCCATCTTTCGCGTTGTTGCAACGACTGTAAATACTCCATATGCCAGCGGCGCCAAAAATGCTGCTGGATCTGCTGAACAAGCTGCCAGCGATGGAGACGGTTTAACTTAACATTGGTTAGATCTTCATCGGGAGGGGCTGTCAAGGGTTCCAAAGTGAGGAAATGTCCAGGAGTAAGACTTTGAAAGTCATGAGGATCAGGGCTCATACTACACAATGGTCGACTATTTAAAATAGCCTCAATCTGAACCAATACAGTCATCAACTCTTCAAAGGTTAGGATTTGATCCCCCACAATTCTCTTCAGATGAGTTTTTGTGGACTTTACCCCAGACTCATGGAGTCCACCAAAATGCGGACTGGCGGGTGGATTGAAACACCACTTAATCGCTAAAGTCTCAGCAGCTTGCTGACAATAGGACACAAGGAGGTTATTTGCCCCAACAAAATTAGTGCCCTGGTCACTGTAGAGGGCAGCACATCTGCCACGTCTACCAACAAATCGGCGGAGGGCAGCCAAAAATGCATCAGTGGACAAATCAGAAACAGCCTCCAGGTGAATGGCCTTTGTTGGGAAACAAACAAAAATACACCCATAAGCCTTTTGACTTTTTACACCACGACGCTTGGTTAACGTGATGGAGAATGGACCCATAAAATCTACACTAACATGGGAAAAGGGCTTTACCTGGGACACTCTAAATTTAGGAAGGTCACCCATGAATGGGTGCAATGGTTTGGGATTTACCCTGGCACAACAAAAACACAACACTGTGAATGGCACTTTTCACCGACAAAATCCAAAACTGTTGATTTAGGAGGTACTCCAATAAGCGAGGACCTGGATGTCCATGCTCATTATGGAATTTCTCAATAATCAAAGTGGTAAGCCTATGACTATGAGGCAACAACATGGGGTGTTTCACCTCATATGCTAAATCAGTGTGACGTAATCTACCGCCCACCCTGAGAACACCATGGGAATCAAGAAAAGGAGCTAACTTTCGAAGAGGCTTAGCACAACTCTCACCCTTACGTATCCTTTTCAAATCTTCAAAAAAAACTTCTTGTTGTACAACTCGCAAAACAGCTAAAGTAGCATAATAAAGATCTGCCTCATTGAGGGCTTTAGTAGGAAAAGATAAAGAAGGATCTTTTTTCACTCGAAAAGGTCTCAAACAAAAGGCAACAATGCCCAAGATTTTACGTAAAGAGGAGTACTTAGTGAGTAACAGCTGTACTTCATCAAGGGGTATTTCTGTCACAAAAACAAAACGATTTTCCTCAGGGGGTAGATCAGCATCAAACGCATCAATTTTGTGGTTCATAGGCCATGTTTCACTGGACTGGGCCAACCAGGATGGTCCAGTAAACCAAAGAGGATGATCTATCAATTGACCAGGAAGTAAGCTCCGGGATAAGCAATCAGCTGGGTTCTCCTTACCATTTACATGGTACCAACAGCTGGGGGGAACTTTCTCTTGAATAGTCGTTACACGATTGGCTACAAAAACCTTTCGTTTTGATGGACACGATTTTATCCAAGCCAGGGTAACGCTGGAGTCAGACCAAGCAAAAATCTTATCAATCGGGACGCAATCAAGATGATTGCCAACAAACTCCAATAGCTCTGCCAACAATACAGCCGCACACAATTCTAAGCGTGGAATAGAAATACTTTTCAAAGGGCACACTCTACTTTTCCCACACAAAAGGGAGATAGAAATATTTCCATCCAACTCAATTTGTCGAATATATACTGCACCACCATATGCACACATTGAGGCGTCACAAAAGCCATGCAATTCAGTGGTGACAGCATTTTGCTTCACAACATAACGAGGTATTGATATCGAAGATAATAATGGTAGTTGCGACACATAGAGTTGCCACTGTGCAACAATATCACTAGAGGGGGTATCATCCCATGAAAGACCCTGGACCCACAAACGTTGCATTAAACATTTAGCAACCAAAACAACTGGGGCTAGGAACCCGAGTGGATCATATATCCTTGCAATCTCAGAAAGAATGTTTTTCTTTCTTTCCATGGGCATCACATCATAACAAAACGAATCCAATTTTGGACACCACTTTAGTCCAAGGATTTTTAAACCAGCAGATTCATCATCAAAGGAAATTGGTTGCTGATGACTAGCTGGAACCGATTCTAGTAACTCAGGAGTGTTGCTAGTCCACTTACGAAGTTCAAAACAACCCAATTTTAACAACGCAATTAGCTGTTTCTGGCTTTCTAAAGCTTCAGCTACAGAATTAGCTAATCCGATGGCATCGTCCACATAAGTAGTATGCATCAACACCTTGCTCGCTAGTGGAAAGCCACTACCATGATCTTTAACGAGCTGGTGAAGAGTACGAATAGCTAGGTATGGGCTCGAATGCACACCATAAGTTACTGTTTGAAGAGAGTACTCTTGAATCTCCTCGGTTGGGTCGAACCGCCACAATATCTGTTGATAACACACATCAGCCTGATGCATATCAATCTGCCTGAACATTTGACGTATGTCACTAGAATATACCACACTATAAAGGCGAAAAGTAAGCAATATTGACACAATATCTCTTTGGAGTTTAGGTCCTACCAATAAAATAGAATTTAAGCTACGACTATTTGAGGTCTTGGCAGATGCATCAAAAACAATTCGAATTTTTGACAAGTCACCATCTGCCTTCACAACTGGGTGGTGTGGAATAAAATATGAATGAAAGTCGGGGCTAGAATTGGCCAATTTCATATGCCCCTGGTCTAGGTAATCCTGAACAAAGTCTTTGTACGCACTATACAAAGCAGGATTTTTCAACAATCGGTTTTCCATCATATTAAATCTACGCAATGCTTGACCTTTAGAGTTACCAAGTTCTTGTCGAGGCTCTCTGAAAGGCAAGCGAACAACATATCTGCCGGACTCAGTTCTTGAATGAGTGGTAGCAAATTTTTTTCACACAAATCCTCATCAGAGGAAAGAGGGATTTTTTGAGGGGTCGATTCTAGTTCCCAAAACTTTAGGTACTATCCAATCGAGATTCTATAGGGGAAGACACTGAGGTCAACAAACTAATGGGTTTTTGAGTTTTACGAGGACCGTCAATACCACCAAGGAGTATCCAACCAAAAATTGAATTAATGGCACAAGGTCCTCCATTTTCTCCCTTTTTAAAGCCAGGCACAAGCATCTGACCAAACAAATCAACACCAATTAAAAGGTCTACACTACTAGGTTGTCCAAAATTAGGATAAGCAAAATCTAAATTTTTTAGGTATGGCCACTGAATAGAATCATATTCAACAACAGTCACAGGTATGGTTCTACAAATTTTAGGAATAAAAATGGCATCACAGGAAAACACACTATCAGGAAACTTGGACGAGCTTATCTGCAATGTTACATTGCCATCTGATGTACTAGAAATCATGCCATTTATTCCTTCAATAGGAGTTTTATTCGGAGCTACTTTAAGTCCTAACCTCTCAGCCAAAGAGACGGTTACAAAGGATGCTTCACTAGCGGAATCTAAAATTGCCCGACAAGACACAAACTTTTTGTTGGCATGTACCACTAAAACTTCGGCAGTTGCAAAAAGCACAGGTCTCCTCTTACGAGGTTCAAAATGGTTGCTACTAGGTGTAGCGGTACACAATGCCTGTTGGGCACCTTCACTATTAAGTATACGGGGGGTCTCCCCTGGACGATCAACTTGGGGGCTCTGAGAGCTTTTCACAAAGTGCAACAGGGAATGGTGAAGACCCTGGCACTGACGACACGTGGCATTTGTAGGGCATTGAGATACACCATGTTTGCCAAAGCAGTTAAAACACAATCGTTCACGCTTAACAAATTGATGGCGCTGACCTACTTCTAATTCCAGAAATCTGGTACACTTCACAAGGGGATGGTAGGGCTGTTGCTGGCAATAAACACAACCTTTATTACCAGACTGGCCTGTTCCAGTCAATAACACAGGATAGGGTGGTTTGCCACCCTTCCTAGGGGGTAGAGGAGGAGAGACCTCCTTTGGCTTATTCAAAATAGAACTATTTTCCAAAGCCCGACAATTTTTCTCTAAGAATTTAAACAAATCTTTATAGGACGGGATTTCCTTATCACTATACTCAATCTCAAACTGAGTTTTCAATGGGGTATCAACTTTTTGCAAAAGAAGAATCATTTTAGCAAAATCTAAAAGGTCTACATCATCATAGTTTGACAATGCTTCCAAATTTTCCCGGAAAGTGGACAACAATAACCTCAAATCTTGTGGGTTGCTCGATTTTGCAGAAGGGGCTTGACAAATAGACGTCCAATAATTTGTTACCAAAAGTCTTTTATTATTAAAGCGTCTAATCATCGCATCGAAGGCTACTCGATAATTATCAGAGGTTAGCGGTATGTTCCTAATTACAGATGCGGCCTCTCCCACCAGAACGGTATTTAAGGCTTGAAATTTAGCTATTTCACTCATGTCAGCTTTATCATGGACAAGTGACTTAAACATCAAAAAAGGTGGGCCATTTTTTAAGATTACCGTCAAAATGGGGTACCTCTATTCTTTTAATTTCAAGACACCTGTCCACATTTACCAGGGAATGGTTCAAAACTGTCTGTGAGGCATCTTGGTATTCCTCCGGATAGAGCTCACGACAAATCGATCTAATTGTGTATTTCATTTCATCAAATTCCTGCACTAAAGTTTCCTGGCTTTCTTGTATCTGATCACTACTATCCAAGCTTATAATTTCAAAATGCAATGCATCGAAGTGACTTACGAGAGAAGGCACATCTTCCCATCTGGGTTTTAACTTTTTTGCCTTCTCTGCATTGCCCTGGGCTTCGACGGCTCTATTGTAAGTTGTTTTTAATTTATTAAAAACGCTATTTTGTTGTTTTTTCAAAACTTTTATGTCAGACATGACAAAGCGGTTTTTATCAGATACAAAAAAGTAGGTTTTTTCGCTATCAACACCCGGGTACGGTTCGCTAAGAACGCGGCAACAATCTCGCGCCTAACGAAAGCAAAAAACGAAGGATTTCACACAAACAAATTCGAAACCCGACGAATACTCAAATTTTTTCTAACCTCGTAGGTAAACAAAACAACACGTGAAGTTGTGAGGTTAAAACACACAAACGTCAATGAAATGTCAGCCAGCAAGAAAAAAAAACGGGGGGGGGACCGGGCCTCTGCCAAATGTCGAACGGGGGTTTTTTTTTATCGCCGCACGAGGTAATAAACCAAAATCAGGGCAACCAACCTTTCAAAACCATGCGGACTCTAAAAAAAACCGGTACAAAAACAACAATGTCCGAATCTGGCAAAAAAACGATAAAATATGGTTGCTGCAAAAAAACTATAATTACCAATTTTTTGACAAAAAAACTGTAAAATCCAAAGGGCTTTTTCAAAACATCCGGCTCGAAGGACCAAATAGAGATCTGAGCCCTGAAGGGGAGAAAAACTAGAGATATCCCAAAAAAATAACCCCAAAGTTAAATTCGCCCCGCCTGAGAAAACAGAGTCTATTAAACTAAAAAACAATGGAAAAAATCGGCAACACGCTAGAAGCTTACCTTCTGTAATTCTGCAGCATTCACTGGCGGCGCCGCCCGTTTCTTGCGACTCGAATTTCGGTCTTCAACCCGAAAACACATGTGACTTCTTCTAGTTTTTTGGCGGAAGTGCAATCTTCATTCCCCTGTCACACACAGGGTGGCGCTTCAAACTCCCAGCGTGGGCAAAAAAAAACGCGAATGATTTCAGTAAAATGATCAGGTGATCAAAAAGAAAATAGCTTTCAACAAAGCGAGAAATTATCACCTGATCGGAATTTTTCCCAAACAGGACTTTCCTCTTTTGAAGGTTTTGGCAGAAAGCCCAAAATATCAAAACAAACTTTAAGGTTAGGTTTTCCAAAAAATTCAAAAAAAGAAAAATAACTGGCAGCATTAAACATTTTATTTAAAAATACTGCAAAATTAACTTACTAAAATGTTTGTTAATAGAATTTTGTTCTTTTCTTAAATATTAATTCAAGTATGTACCTAATTTAAGTACCTTCTTATATTTAGTTTTTTGCCCTTTATGGAAATAATTTTCCTAGCAGTAATAAGGCAACAACTTTAAATAAATACTGCTAGACCTTAATGTGACTCTGACACCTTATGTGACAGTCTCTTATTTTTATCCTCACTTTTAAACTTTAATCTTATGTTATGCTATGTTTATTGTTCTGTTCATCATATTTTTAAAAGAATAATAGAAATGAAACTATCTAAAATGGATCAAAGAGATGTATGATTTGGCCTGAATGATTTAAAATCATACTATTCTAGAAACTTGCTATTTGGAGTTTAAGAAGCTACATGTAGATATTGTTTAGGATAAAAATATGATGGATTATGCTTTAGATCAACAAGATAAAATTTGTATTGAGGTTGAAGTAATTTTTTTTTATAAAATGCCCTTATAATGGGTTAATAGCATAATTAATGGTAAATTATTACCTTATAATTTTTTTCAATATACAAGGTTCCAAGGATAACATAACATAAGAGTTTACTTGTTTCAGAGGGAGAAAAGGAAGCATAACATTTGAAATAAGTTCCAGTAGAGTTTTGTAAGTGATTAGCCTCAGAAATCTTTTAACCCCTAAAGTGTAATCTGTGTATTAAATTTGAGCTAAATATTTTAGAGAGTAATAAATAAATAAAAACTAAAAAATTCTAAAGCCCCGTAGCTTGGTAACGAAACTTTTTTCAAAAAATTGTCAAGCAACAAAAAAGTCTTGAAATTAAGCAAAGAATCACCTCGTGAATTGAATTTTTGACACATGACATATTTAGTTAACACCCTGTAAATTTAGGGGAAAACAATATCATTTTAATGGACACGGCAAATTTTTTGTTTTCACAACTAGTTTACGGGTAATTAATTGCTATTAATTCAATTCTTTATTGTACATCGACTTATAAAAGTATATACAATGTCAAATTTTACAGCAAAACATACTTTATAATATTAAATTTAACTCTAGTCTAAGCTAAGTATGCACTAAGCAAAAATTAGTTAAATAAAATCAATATTTCTTTGGGTGTTCTGCTAACTTCATATAGCATTAATCGAACATCACTTAAAAAAAACGGGCACGACAAATTTTTGTTTTACCACTTATTTACGGATAATTAACGGCAAATTGTGCCCTAAAATTTTTTTAGGTAAATCTATTACTTCCAAAGGTGTACTGTGTAACTTTATATAAATTTAGCAATTTACGGATTATTAATGGCAAATTATCAGCATATAATTTTTTTTTGTTTTCAAAGTTGTTCTGCTAATTTTATATACATGTTATTGAAATATAATGCAATTTAAAATTTGGTAACAATATTCTCCCATCAAAAATTTTCAGAAACTACATGCTTTTACATATTTAAACTAGTCAAAAAATACAAACATACAATTTCTTGTACATACAATCCCAGATTAAATTTTTCTAAAGTATTTTATCTAAATTTTTTTTCAGCCAGTCAGATAGCAAATTTCTTGAATCGTCATTATTCACTGTGAAATCAGAAGTTGAGGAGTTTGAATTGAAGACTGAAGAAATCAAGCAGGAAGAGCTCATGCTAGATGACAGCTCATCTGAGTAAGTACAGGATGTCTCAAATTTGATGCTTTTTTGGGTGGGAGTTCAGCTATTTCTAGTGGAGATAAAAAACTGACCCCCACTTGCAAAGCTCGATTTTCAACAGAAGCTTAAAGTTAAAAACTTCATCTTGATATTGTCGGATTACGATTTTCAACAGAAGCTTAAAGTTAAAAACTTCATCTTGATATTGTCGGATACGATTTTATTTTATATCGAGCCCTAAAACAAGGGTACCATAGTAGATCTCTTGTGTGTATAAAATAAATATAAAACAGTTTTAAAACGTTACAAACTTTAATGAATACAAAATAAAACTCTGTTGCAATTTACAAATTGTTACAAGACTTTTCTTATGACCTGTAAAACAAACAAGACCCAAAATATTAATATAAATCCTTTAACTTACCAAAATAACAAACTGCAAAATATTCTTCAAATAGAAAAATCTTATGTTTCTTTACTGATAATTAGTTTAGAGGTTTTAGTTTAAATTCAACAAAACTTAGAATGTGACTCCTCAAATTTTGGATTTTTATTAACGGTAGGTTGGACCTAAGTAAATCTCTCTTTGAAGAGCTTGGAGGAACCAAGTCAGTTGCGTTGCTGATAATCCTAAAATTTACTTTGCTTTCTAGCTAATGAGTTAAACAAGAAAACCTAAATAAAAACAGAGATAAAATTACATTTTATAGACAACCTTTTCTTGTCTCACAGTTTTTCCATAGCCAATCAGTTTGAAGGGAAAACCCTCTCTCTGTTTGATGTATCCCCACGCTTAGCCATTACGACTCCCACTTTTCAGTAGTTTTTCACACATCAACCACCTGCTTTGTTGGTAGGCGGCAACCAAATGTTTACCATTGTGGAGGAAGGCCGAAGCACTTTCTTATCTCTGCAAAAGCATGTTTTGCGCTTTTCGTCTTTCCAAGCTGGTTTTGTACAGTGGCAAAGTCAAGGGTAATTTGCATTCCCGAAAATATAGCAAACTGCTTTTATGTTTGGGGGTTTGTTTGAAACTTGTAGACAATGATTGAGTAGAAATAAAATTTCGGCCTTTCATTATGTTTATTTCTTGTAAACACGACGTTTCGATTAGTAAAACCGTTTTCAAGTGTAAACTAAACAATCTAGTCTACATGCTACTACTTGTTGTGCAGTCAGGTGTGACGACCCGCCTCCTTTTAATACTAAGATGCTTGTTTTCCTTAAGGAGTGGTTTTCATATGTTTGATATGTCCATGCTTGATTGACTGAAAAATTCTTTATTCTGCATTTTAAAGGCAGCTTCAATAAGTTTTCGTTTTCGCCAATGCGACTCCTTATGCATAACTTTAGTTTCTGACCATTGAATCCTGTAATCATTTGACCATAAATGATCCGCTAAACTGGCTTTTTCATTATGCACTAATTGGGTTTTTAGATGTTCATTTACTCTAACCTGAAGAGGGCATTTCGTTTCACCTACATATAATTTACCACACTCACACGGGATTTGGTAAATACATTCCTTATTACTTGAAGGATTTTCTAGTTTTGTTTTAGTTACAAAACTCCTTATCATATTTCCCGATGAAAATACTGTTTTTATATTATAGTCTTTGGCTATTTGTCTTATGTTTTCTGAAATCCTTTGAACATATGGAATGTGAATAACACACAACGGATTATTATTTTGAGCATTTGCTACATTTGGTTTGTTTTTAATTTTAGAGATCATTGAGCTGATTAATTTCTCCAAATAACCATTCTGTTGTAAATCCTTTTTAATGTTGTTAATTTGTGTGGTTTATTCTTCATTATTACTACTACTATGTCGGTTTAGAACGTTTTTCTACGTTGTCCGACGCCTATTCTCCACCTCCTTCGATCCTGACAGTCATCTTCCGTCAGGTTTTTTTGACTCATTGATCTTTGGATTGACTGTTGCCATTCCAGTTTAGGACGCCCTCTTTTTCTGCGCCCTATTGATTGCCATTCTAGGACCTGCTTTGGTAATCTTTCGTCGTTCATCCGTTGTACATGGCCGTACCATATCAGTTGCCTTTTAGTGATGTCATCCGTTATGCTTCCCTAGATTCCCATTCTTTCTTTTATGATCACATTTCTTATATTCATTATAACTACAAATATTTTATATTTAGAGTTAAAATTTAGGTACTGTCCTGTTTGTGTAGGTTTTCTATATACAGTTGTTTCAATGTATTGTGCTTTCTATTCCATTGTGCATTTGATTGTTGGTCGAATACCGTTCAGATGGTGTAGAAAATTCTGCCGTTCGTCATCGTCATAGTTCTGGCTTGACTCTTGCTGTTGCGCGTATTTTAACAATCTTATAATAAGTTTTAAAAATAATACACTTTTTTTCTCATAGAGATCCTGATTGTGTAAAACTAAAATTTTCAAAATTTCATTAATTCCTAACCTTGACTTAAAGTTGTCTATCTACAAAAAAACAAAAACTAAGTTTTAGTAAATAGCGGTTTGTACAAGTGGGGATCAAGCTTAATATTATAAAGTATCAACATTAAAAAAAAAAAATTAACATATTTTTTTAAATGTTAAAGGTTTTTCTTAATTTTGTAATATAGACCGAATAATTTTGCGTATTTTTATCTATTTACTTTTTCTGGAAAAGTTATCGTTGTCGAGAAAATCGCAAAAAACTGATTTTTAAAATATTTCGGGCCATATATCTAGCGAAGATCAGGGAGGTTTTTGGCGGAGAATATGTGGCGATGTATCGGAGTTTATCAAATAATTTATACAACATTTTTTAATCATAATTAATCAAATAATCCTCTATCTTGAAAACAGGGAGGTGTGTTTCTTATTTTGGCACCTTGTATAGTGGCAAAAGAGAGGCAAACTTTTCATCCTCCACAGCTCTTAAAGCTAGTTGAAAAAAAAAGCTTAAAAGTTTTCAAAATTAAGACATATCTTTTCACACTAACTCATAGACAACGCGCTTCGGTCCTGCTACGTAATCATTTCCATTTATTAATTTAATTTAAAAAAAACAGTACAGTATGTTTATTGTTAACATTTTTTTTTAAATTAAGCAAAAATATATAGAAATTTAGAAAAAAATACTTTTTTCAGTTTTTTTATTTAGAAATATATATTTTAAAAAAATACATCATGGGATGCCCCATTAAAAAGATATTAGAAAGATCTTTCAAATAAGCCATATATTACTACTATGGTATCAGTGGTTGTCGAAATATCTCTATTTTTTTAACATGCTTAAGCCAAATTAACAATTTTTGTAATTTTTAAGTATTGTATTGAAATTTGAGTCCAGGGGCGTCTCTACCAAATATGTCATAGGCCAATGGCGCCTTCACCGAAATATGTCACGATGGACTGGCGCTTGCGTCTGGATACGTCACGTTGGACGGGTGCGAGAGGTTTAAAATTATTAGTATGCTTGGCAGGCGACTGTGAGGACGGCAACGCCGATGCGTGGCGTCATCCGACTTAGTAATGCCCCTTTTGATGAAGCCTTAACCCTGGCTTTTCAAATAAATGAAAAGCGAAACAAAGTTTAATACATGTATTTTAAAGTTAAGATACATGATGTTAAGGAATATACACCGTGTCCCATTTAAAACTTTCCACTTCAAGCAAATATCTCAAAAACTAATCGATGGATTTTCGAAATTTTTACACGGTTGTAAAGATATTCAAGAGAGCTTCAAAACAAGGTATCAGTAGACCCACTTTCCCTATTCAAAATATAGGGGTAAAGTATACCCCTCGAAGGTTGTACGTGCTTCCAAAATTTCAAGATAGCCAAAAAGTTTCCCCCTCGCAAACAAAATCCACGTGTCTCGGCATTTTTAAAAATTTTCAGGAGTTCTTGAGAAATCCTGGGTGGAAAGTTTTAAATGGGACATAGTGTATATCGCACCCTTAAATCTAAAGAGACGCAACTCAAAAATTTTGAAAATGAGTTTGTGCAACAAAAATGCATTCAAATGTGTGTTTTAACTAAAGATCACAAAAATTTACTTTAATGAATTGTAGATTTCTCCAGGGTGAAGTCCTTGAACCATTGTTAAAGGAGAAGAAACGAAAAGTCCTGCTTAGTGGTCTGGTCTGTAAGAATAATGAAAAAATATAATTAAATTATAATATTTAAAATAAAATATGCTAAAAAATACTTACAGACAGTTAAGAATCATCTTTGAAACAAATGAAAAACTGGAACACACAAAAATAAAAAAATTAAAAAACATTTAAAACAGTCTAAAACAACATACAGATTAAAAATCAGTCAAACGGACATAAACACGTAATTTTTATAAAATACAATTAATTGACAAAGAAGATATAGGTTAAAATAATAAATAATAAATAATATAAACAAAACCCAGATATCCGAAACAGGTACAAAGCGACATCTAACATAAAATAAATAATGTAATAAATGAACAGAAACAATTTAAAATTGACCAAATCAATAAATAAAAGCAGACAAAGAAATCTTATTTGAAATTGTTTAAAACTTTAGCTACCTCTTTGAAGTGGGCGTTAGTAGTAGTTTCATTTAAACTAACTGACGATTGTTCAATTTCGAGTTTAGCAATCTCAAAATTTTCCAAAAAATTCAATTTTCTGCCTTTTTGGGTATCATGTAACATTCTAAAATTATTCTCCATATTAAAAGAATGTCCCGTTTCCCTCAAATGCATGCCAAAAGCGGATCTTTTATCGTTTGGGGACTTCTGAGAGTTCAAATGTTCACGTACCTTAACCTTAAAACTACGGCCCGTTTGTCCCACACATTTAGCGGGGCAGTTATCGCAAGAGAGTAAATAGACTCCGCTTTTTTCTATGGTTGGAGTTGGGTCTTTTATTCTCGAAAAAAGGCTTTTAATATTTAAAAAAGATTTGTAAGCAATCTTAATATTGCAATTTAAAGAATTTAAAACATTTCCCACTTTCAAAGAGATGCTGCCCAGATACGTTAATTTTACATATTTAGGTGGTTTTAACCCTTGGAGTCAACTTTGCATTAACAGGAAAAATGCATGAAGACCTCTAAGCGAATAGAGTATTAGACAAAGATACCTTTCCCAATTCTTGTCACGACGCTAGATTTGCCTGTGAAAGATTGCTTCTAGCTGCTATTTTTTTCTTACATTTCAGAACTGAGCAAAATCCACATCAAGGGTCGCATTGCGATTATCAAATCAATTGGAGAGCAAAACAGCACAGTTTGTTACAACACAAAAGCGTTGATGAGATCAACTGCTTCAAATGTCATCATTGCAATTACCAGAGCAAATGTAAGGCGCAGTTTGGATGCAAGCACTGCGACTATAAGGCCAAGCAGAAGTCTGATCTGAAAAAACATTTGCTACAACATAAAAATGCAAATGAAATCGATTGGTTTAAATGCCAACAGTGTGACTACAAGGCCAAGCGGAAAGGTCAACTAAAAATACATTTGCTGCAGCATAAAAATGCAAATGAAATCGATTGGTTTAAATGCAACCAATGTGACTACAAGGCCAAGCGGAAATGTCAACTAAAAATACATTTGCTGCAGCATAAAAATGCAAATGAAATCGATTGGTTTAAATGCAACCAATGTGAGTACAAGGCCAAGCAGAAATGTCAACTGGAAATACATTTGCTTCAACATAAAAATGCAAATGAAATCGTTTGGGTTAAATGCAACCACTGTGCCTACAAGGCCAAGCGGAAAGGTGATCTGAACAAACATTTGCTGCGACATAAAAGTGCAAATGAAATTAATTGGTTTAAATGCCAACAGTGTGACCACAAGGTCAAGCAGAAATCTGAACTAAAAACACATTTGCTGCAGCATAAAAATGCAAATGAAATCGACTGGTTTAAATGCAACCAATGTGACTACAAGGCCAAGCGGAAAGGTCATCTAAAAATACATTTGCTGCAGCATAAAAATGCAAATGAAATCGATTGGTTTAAATGCAACCAATGTGAGTACAAGGCCAAGCAGCAATGTCAACTTAAAGCACATTTGCTTCAACATAAAAATGCAAATGAAATCGATTGGTTTAAAAACCTCTGACTACAAGGCTAAATAGAAGTACGCTTTCAATAATTTAAATCGTCTTTATTAGCCCATCAATATAATATACATATAACGAAATAAATATTCCTAATGTAACAAGTTTACTGCATTAAACTAAGAGTACAAAACAATAAATTGAGCCTGAGGCGAAGTTTAGCTTCCTTATTAATCTCAATTAATTAAGGTGCTATTTTTACACTTAACCTCAAAAAAAGAAAATAAAAATTATAAATTGAAATTTTTGGAATGTTTTATTCCTCCCTATACCTACCAATTACCAAATAATAAATAGAGTTAAACACTGTGAAGTACTATTTAAGGAAAAATATGGATAAAATCAGGTCATATGCGAAAAAAAATATTTACATTTATATCTGAATGTTATTTTTACAGGATAGGTTAAAAGTCAGAATCTATGTTCATTGGTTTTTATTACTATAACCTGGTGATAAACTGTCTTTTAAATTCACGTTTAAATGTTACAACAGATAGGCCTTTCAGAGAAGGAGGTATATTATTGTAAGTTTTGATTGCACAGTAGGAGGAGCTTTTTTGAAACACTGCAGATCTGTGTCTAGGTATCCAAAAAGTTGAGTTACTTGAACTTCTGGTATTCCTTGAGTGGATATTGAAAGTTTTTATTAATCTCTCAGCCAGATAGTCAGGTGTATGAGTGGAGATTATTTTATGCACAAAAACAGAAAAATGGAGTTTGCGACGTGTCTTCATAGTAAGCCAGTTGAGTTCAGATATTTTATCTGAGATGTGATCATATTTGCGAAGGCCAAGCACAAATCTACAGCATGCAAACTTATAAGAACAAAGTGCGAAATGTTCATACCGCCAAGCCAACAATCACTTCCTCGTAAAATGTGGCACTATAAATCGGCAAAATGGAATGACCTTAAACAGTTTTACCTGGATTTTCCATGGCAAGAGGTTTGCTTTAAAACAGCTGATCCCACTATTTGCTGTAATGAAATAACAAAAGTAATCTTATCTGGAATGGATGCATATATCCCACATACAATAAAAAGCAGAGCTAATGCAAAACCTTGGTTCAACAGCCAGTGTCAAACGGCTGTACCGAAAAAACACAGAGCATATAACCTTTGGAAACGACAACAAACCGCTCAAAACCACACAGAATTTATAGAAGCCAGAAATAGTTGCAAAATTACTATTGACGCCGCCAAAGAAACATACAATCAAAGAATAAAAAACAGGTTGCTGAATTGTCCAAGTAGTTCTAGGTCCTTTTGGTCTCTTGCAAAAGCCGTTGGATCAAACTTCACCAAGTCATCCATACCACCACTTACAGATAAAACTACTCACTCAGCGACAACATCAGAGGAAAAAGCCAATATGCTGGCCAAAATCTTTTCCTCCAACTCAAACCTAACAGTGCCAAATGGAAAAACTCCACCGTTCATTGAAAGGGTTTCCCACAGTATGCCAGAGGTACCCTTTTGTCACAGAGAAATACGAAAATCCCTTAAAAAGTTGGATACAAACAAAGCAATGGGTCCAGATGGCATTCCCACGATAGTACTCAAAAATTGTGCTAACGAACTCACCCCAACTTTCGCTAAATTATTCAATTTATCTTACAGGCAAGGAGTATATCCATCATCATGGAAGTCTGCCGCAGTACAACCTATTCCAAAGAAAGGAAAAAATACAGATCCGTTAAACTATAGACCAATTGCTCTACTTCCGGTGATATCAAAAGTAATGGAAAGAGTTGTGAACAATCACCTAACCAAGTACTTGGAAAAGTACAAACTTATCAACGACAAGCAATACGGATTTCGAAAATATAGGTCAACTGGCGATTTACTTACATACGTCACTCATTTATGGCAAAAAGCGATTGAGTTACGGGGCGAAACAAGAACAATTGCCTTAGATATATCAAAAGCATTCGATAAAGTCTGGCATGAAAATCTGCTCAACAAGCTTAAAGCAATGGGATTGTCGCCGAAACTTTGCATTTGGTTTGAAAGTTACCTTAAGGATAGATCCATTTATGTTGCACTGGATGGCCGGAACTCCAACTCTTACCAAATAAATGCTGGTGTGCCACAGGGAGCAATCCTTTCGCCAACACTTTTTCTGATTTACATAAATGACCTCATAGATAAAACAGTAAATCCACTTTATTGCTTTGCAGATGATGGCAATGTAGTCTCCTCAGTCATACCACCCACTCAGTGTCTATCCGCACGTGAATTCCATCATCTTAGACAAACTCAAATATCGCAGATAAATAACGACCTGGAGATAATAGAGGACTGGGGCAACAAAAACCTTGTACAGTTCAACGCGCAGAAAACCCAAGCAGCCCTGTTTTCAAAAAAGACCAGCACCGGTGAGCCAAACATCATGCTATCTGGAAGTGCTGTCACATTGCAGAGCCAGTTGAACATCTTAGGAGTCACTGCAGAGACCAACATGTCTTGGCACAGTCACGTGGCAGATATAGCTAAAAGGGCGTCCCAAAAGCTTGGGGTGCTATTTCGTACAAGACATCTGTATACACCAAGCCTACTGCTGACACTCTACAAAGCCCAGATTCGACCAACTATGGAGTAGTAATGCTTTTGAACACCGTGCAAAAACGAGCTATCAAGCTGATCAATGACCCCGCACTTACCCGTAGTTTGGATAGTCTCGAACATCGAAGAACTGTGGGCGATCTATCTCTCTTCTACAGGTATTATCACGGAAAATGCTCTGAAGAGTTGGCACGTATGATCCCCCCGGGAGTAGCACCTACTAGGCGAACACGTCAAACAGACGGAAACCATCAATTTACTGTCAAAATAGAGGCACCAAGAACCTCATTATATCAGAATTCATATCTCTGGAGAACAGCATCGCGGTGGAATAAACTCCCTGCGACAGTTTTCCCTGCAGGTTACAACCTGAACCGTTTCAAAACCAACACACACCAACATTTCCGCGCACTGACCGCTTCTCGAGCGTGATAGGGACCTCCTTGCGAGTGCGCTTAACCGTAAAAAAAAAATGCATTCTGTACTCTTTGTATGCGTGCCTTTTCAAGAACATTTAAGAAATTACCATAAACAGTGTCACAATAAACAAAATGAGATAAAACTAGAGATTCGCAAAGCATTGTTTTTAGTTTCCTGTTTAAGAATTGTCTGCTAGCATACAAGAGTCTAAGTGCATAACAAGGTTTAGGTAGTAAGCTGTTAATATGTTTGTCAAACTTTAAACAGCTGTCAAAACAAAACTCCAAGATTTTTTACAGTAGATACTGGAAGGAGAGTATTATCTATGTAAATGGGCAAGCAATAAAAGAGGATGAGGTTACATTTAGAGGGATTTAGTTGAAGATTAATCACCAGTTACATCATAAGAATGTAATTGGTTTAGATACCACCAGTGTGACTACAAGGCCCAGCAAAAGTCTTTTATTAAAAGACATCTGTTGCGACATTAAAATGCAAATTAAATCTATTGATTTAAATGCAACTACAAGGCCTGTAATGATTTTTTGAAACCTTTCAAAAAACCTTACCAGGCTTTCGTAAAGTTTTGTTTCAAGTACGTGCACCGGGGTCGGAAATCTGTAAGTAAACACACTGTCACTTTGTTTGACGTAGAACGTAAGGTTTTTTGTTATGTTAAAATGGCCATGATGTGACAAAAATTAATTATTTGGAAAATCAAAATTTCATTAATTCCTAACCTTGACTTAAAGTTGTCTATCTACAAAAAAACAAAAACTAAGTTTGAGTAAATAGTGTTTTGTACAAGTGGGGATCAAGCTTAATATTATAAAGTATCAACATTTAAAAAAAAAATTAATATATTTTTTTTAATGTTAAAGGTTTTTCTTATTTTTATCTATTTACTTTTTCGAGAGTTTTCGAGAAAATCGCAAAAAACTGATTTTTAGAACATTTCGGGCCTTATATCTAGCAAAGATCAGGGAGGTTTTTGGCGGAGATTATGTGGGGATGTATCGGAGTTTATCAAATAATTTATACATTTTTTAATCATAATTAATCAAATAATCCTCTATCTTGAAAACAGGGAGGTGTTTTTCTTATTTTGGCACCTTGTATAGTGGCAAAAGAGAGGCAAACTTTTCACCCTCCACAGCTCTTGAAGCTACTTGAAAAAAAAAGCTTAAAAGTTTTCGAAATTAAGACATCTTTTCATACTAACTCATAGACAACGCGTTTCGGTCCTGCCATGTGGCCATTTCCATTTATTAATTAATTTAAAAAAACAGATACTGTACGTTTATTGTTAACATTTTTTTAAAATTAAGCAAAAATATATATTTTTTAGAAAAAAATACTTTTTTAAGTTTTTTTATTTAGAAATATAGATTTAAAAAAAGTACATCATGGGATGCCCCATTAAAAATATATTAGAAAGACCCTTCAAATAAGCCATATATTACTAATATGGTAACAGTGGTTGTCGTAATATCTATATTTTTTTAACATGTTTAAGCCAAATTAACTATTTTTGTAATTTTTAAGTATTGTAATGAAATTTGAGAGTCTAGTGGCTTCTCTACCAAATATGTCATAGGCCAATGGCGCCTTCACCGAAATACGTCACGTTGGACGAGTGCGAGAGGTTTAAAATTATTAGTATGCTTGGCAGGCGACTGTGAGGACGGCAACGCCGATGCGTGGCGTCATCCAACTCAATAATGCCCCTTTTGATGAAGCCTTAACCCTGGCTTTTCAAATAAATGAAAAGCGAAACAAAGTTTAATACATGTATTTTAAAGTTAAGATACATGATGTTAAGGAATATACACCGTGTCCCATTTAAAACTTTCCACTCGGGATTTCTCGAGAACCTCTGAAAATGTTTAAAAATGCCGAGACACGTCGATTTTGTTTGCGAGGGGGAGACTTTTTAGCTATCTTGAAATTTTTGTAGCACGCTCCACCTTCGAGGGGTATACTTTACCCCTATATTTTGAATAGGGAAAGTGGGTCTAGTCATACCTAGTTTTGAAGACCTTTTGAATGTCCTTACAACCGTGTAAAAATTTAAAAAATCTATCCATTAGTTTTTGAAGTAATTGCTTTTAAACTTTCAAATTTAACATGGACTGATAAAATAAAAATTAAATTAGAATTTTATATTTTTCGGATTTACTTTTTATTTTATCATTCCATGTTAAATTTCAAAGCAAATATCTCAAAAACTAATCGATGGATTTTCGAAATTTTTACACGGTTGTAAAGATATTCAAGAGAGCTTCAAACCAAGGTATCACTATACCCACTTTCCCTATTCAAAATATAGGGGTAAAGTATACCCCTCGAAGGTTGTACATGCTTCCAAAATTTCAAGATAGCCAAAAAGTTTCCCCCTCGTAAACAAAATCCACGTGTCTCGGCATTTTTAAAAATTTTTAGGAGTTCTCGAGAAATCCTGGGTGGAAAGTTTTAAATGGGACACAGTATATATCGTACCCTTAAATCTAAAGGGACGCAACTCAAAAATTTTGAAAATGAGTTTATGCCACAAAAATGCATTCAAATGTGCTTTTTAACTAAAGATCACAAAAATTTACTTTGTTTACAATTTTTTGGGAAATTATGGAAATCTTTTGTTTATAAGCACAAATATGAGCTAAAAAGACACGTTGTAAGTATTTTCATTGCAGGGACAAATTTTCAAATTTTTGAGTTATGTCTTTTTAGGTTTAAGCGTGCGATATATCTTTTCAGACACCGAAACTTTAAAAATAATGTAAGTGATTAATAGTTTTTCTTAAAGTGCAGTATAATCCAAATAAAATAAAACTAATGGTGGGTGTGCTTTCGGGCTGTTCGGCCGTCGTCGTTGGAAATTCGTTCTCGACGTTTCGCCATCTCGAGTGGATGCCATCTTCAGGAGATGTTGACTGTTTGTCGGCTTCTCGAAGACTGGTGGTTAGTCTGTCGCGGGCGCAGGTTATATACGCTATGGTGGGCGGGGCGTATATCAGAGCTGGTCGGTGATTGGTCACATTCCCTTAATTCAGTTTTGTTATTGTAAGCGAGCCGTTTAGTGTTTTTAAGAACCGGTACCCATGTTTTGTTAATTTTAAGAGTTTCTTCAGATCTGTTGAAGTTCTGCTGGTGTTTATGAATTTCGATTGCTTCTCTATAGAGTCTTGGATAGTATGAAGAGGAGGCGCAGAGAACTTGTGTGTCTTCGAATTTTATTCGGTGGTCTTCATTGTTTAGTGTGTGGTCTGCAACTGCGGATTTTTCCGTATGTCCGAGTCGACAGTTGGCTTTGTGTTCTTTGATTCTTGTGTTTACGGACCGTTTGGTTGTTCCGATGTAGACACTTCCACAGGTACAGGGAATGCGGTATACCCCCGAAGAACTTAGTGGGTTCCTTATATCCTTCGCAGATCTGAGGTGGTTCTCGATCTTCTTAGATGGCTTGAAGATCGTTTTTATGTTGTGTTTTCCCAGAATACGTCCGATCCTATCTGTCACTCTAGGGATGTAGGGCAGAAAGGCTCTTGAAGTAACTTCGCGGCTGCTCAGTCCACCGCTACTGTTACTTCTAGTGCTCGGCTTTGGTCGTATACATTTATCTATGTCGCTTTGAGTGTATCCATTTGCTACGAGGGCGTTTTTAAGATGGTTTAATTCTTTGTCTAGATGTTCTGGTTCGCAGATTCTATAGGCTCACCAACATCGGACTAACGGATTCGTATGTAAGAGACTCCACCCACTTTATTGAGAAGATCAAAAACATCGTCATGGACGAGAACCTGTTTAAAATCTGCCTAACGACATCATATTTCACCTTCAATGAACAAATTTATGAACAGATCGATGGAGTATCAATGGGTAGCCCTTTATTGCCAGTGATTGCGAACTTTTTCATGGAGAAACTAGAAGAGAAGGCGTTGAATAATGCCCCTCATAAACCCAAAGTCTGGTTTCGATATGTAGATGACACTTTTGTCGTTTGGCCTTATGGTAGAGACAGCCTTAATGAATTTCTCAACCACATTAACAGCATACACCCCAGTATACAATTTACAATGGAATCAGAGAACAACAGAGAATTAGCATTCCTTGACGTACTAGTAACGAGGAAAGAGGGACGACTAGGACATACCGTATACAGAAAACCTACTCACACAGACCGCTACTTAAACAACACATCTAACCACCACCCGTGTCAACGAAAAGGGGTAATAAGAACATTGGTAGAGAAGGCAAAAAGAATCTGCGAACCAGAACATCTAGACAAAGAATTAAACCATCTTAAAAACGCCCTCGTAGCAAATGGATACACTCAAAGCGACATAGATAAATGTATACGACCAAAGCCGAGCACTAGAAGTAACAGTAGCGGTGGACTGAGCAGCCGCGAAGTTACTTCAAGAGCCTTTCTGCCCTACATCCCTAGAGTGACAGATAGGATCGGACGTATTCTGGGAAAACACAACATAAAAACGATCTTCAAGCCATCTAAGAAGATCGAGAACCACCTCAGATCTGCGAAGGATATAAGGAACCCACTAAGTTCTTCGGGGGTTAGCATTCCCTGTACCTGTGGAAGTGTCTACATCGGAACAACCAAACGGTCCGTAAACACAAGAATCAAAGAACACAAAGCCAACTGTCGACTCGGACCTACGGAAAAATCCGCAGTTGCAGACCACACACTAAACAATGAAGACCACCGAATAAAATTCGAAGACACACAAGTTCTCTGCGCCTCCTCTTCATACTATCCAAGACTCTATAGAGAAGCAATCGAAATTCATAAACACCAGCAGAACTTCAACAGATCTGAAGAAACACACTAAACGGCTCGCTTACAATAACAAAACTGAATCAAGGGAATGTGACCAATCACCGAGCAGCTCTGATATACGCCCCGCCCACCATAGCGTATATAACCTGCGCCCGCGACAGACTAACCACCAGTCTTCGAGAAGCCGACAAACAGTCAACATCTCCTGAAGATGCCATCCACTCGAGATGGCGAAACGTCGAGAACGAATTTCCAACGACGACGGCCGAAAGCACACCCACCATTGGACGATGGCCGCGAAAGCCTTTCACAATTTGTAAAATAAAACTAATTTAGAAAAATCGGTTTAGAAATAAAAAAGTTGTGAATTTTCCAACATTATCCCGTTTTTCATGTTTGAGGCGCCATATTGTATTTGGCATAAGTTTGACAGATGTCCAATAAGTGGAATTGTGTTCCCAAAGATAAGGACTTTTAACCCTTGGAGTCAACTTTGCATTAACAGGAAAAGTGCATGAAGCCGTCTAAGCGAATAGAGTATTAGACAAAGATACCTTTCCCAATTTTTGCCACGACGCTAGATTTGCCTGTGAAAGATTGCTTCTAGCTGCTATTTTTTTTTCTTATATTTCAGAACTGAGCAAAATTCACATCAAGGGTCCCATTGCGATTATCAAATCAATTGGATAGCAAAACAGCACAATTTGTTTGGATGTCCCCACTGCAACTACAAGGCGAAGCTGAAATCGCAACTGAAAATACATATTTTGGTGCGTCATACAAGTGCAGATAAAATCGATTGGTTTTTATGCAAACAGTGTGACTACAAGGCCAAGCAGAAAGGTGATTTAAAAGTACATTTGCTACAACATAAAAATGAAAATGAAATGGATTGGCTTAAATGCAACCTCTGCGGCTACAAGGCCAAACAGAAGAAGAATTTAAAGAAACACCAGTTACAACATAAAAATGTGAACGAAATTGATTGGTTTAAATGCCAACAGTGTGACTACAAGGCCAAGCTGAAATATCAACTAAAAAGTCATTTGCTACAGCATAAAAATGAAAATGAAATCGATTGGTTTAAATGCAACCAATGTGACTACAAGGCCAAGCAAAAACATCAACTTAAAGGACATTTGTTGCAACATAAAAATGATATCGATTGGTTTAAATGCCAACAGTGTGACTACAAGGGCAAGCGGAAAGATCAACTAAAAAACCATTTGCTACAACATAAAAATTCAAATGAAATCGTTTGGGTTAAATGCAACTACTGTGCCTACAAGGCCAAGCGGAAAGGTGATCTGACAACACACTTGCTGCGACATAAAAGTGCAAATGAAATTAATTGGTTTAAATGCCAACAGTGTGACTACAAGGCCAAGCTGAAATATCAACTAAAAAGACATTTGCCGCGACATAAAAATGCAAATTAAATTAATATTAAAAATTTACCACCGCCAAATTAATATCTGGCTAGTTATGATTAAAAAATGTGGTATAATTTTTTTTTATAAAATGTTGAGGAGTTAGTTCGAAAATGGGTAAAAAATAAAAACTGTAATACTTTTGCCCTACGGGTCGAAAGGGTTAAGTAAATGATCAAGTCAACTGTTACTATACGACTGATGTATTATACAAATATTGTTATGTTTACATTACCCAAATTTTATAATCAATACGTAGGCTACTATAATAAGGTATTATATGCTTAATTATAATATCTAAACGTTAACTTTTTTTTCAAATGAATGGAATTTATCTTGACAAATAATTACATTCATTCAAGTTAACTTGTTTCTGACCAGGGTGTGGAAAGATGTAATTTAACCGTTTTTTTTTCTGGACCAATCAATTTTTTTTTCATTTTAATTTATATGTTTAGTTATATGGTTAAATAGTTTTATGGTACCATAAAATCTTAAAAATAATATTGTAGCAATAGATGAAAAACATAATATAATATAAGAATATAATATTAAAATCAAACGAGATAAAAATAAAATATAAAGTAAAAATATACTTGTGTGAAAAAATATTTTCTCTTATTTCGCATTGTATTGTTCTAATCGGTTTTTATGAACTTTCCTTTTTTTCCGCTTGAATTTTTAATGACACAATTAACACCATCTACTTCACTTATTTCAAAAGGACCTTTAAACTAAGGGTCAATTTAGTTCGATTTTCGTTTGTTATTACCAAGTCTCCTTTTTCAGATCAAAATTTTAAGAGGATACCTGATTTTAAGTTTTTCTTTCGCTTTTATCATAAAATCTCTTGCCCTTTTTTTTGTGAAATTTGCAAATTATGCCTAACCTCCTGATAATACGCGTCCACATTAAACCAAGGATCAACAACTTTACTTGATAGCTCATTTGGAAGTTCAAATGTTTTACCAAACACTAGTTCAAATGGAGTGTAATCATGGTAAACTCCCGGAGTTGTATTATAGCAAAAAGCATAAAATTTAATCCATCAATCCCAATCTGTAAACGCCTGATTTATATAAGACCTAAGGTATTCATTTCATTTAATACTCGATGATTTCGCTCACACCCTCAAATGCTCTCATGGTGGTACGCCGTCGAAAATTTTTGGCTGATATTATCAACATGCTGGACAAATTGTCTAAAACTTCATTTCGATATTCGGTTCCCATATCAGTTCTTATCTTCCTCATGGGTCCAAATATCAAGATAAAGTTTTCAACAATAGCTTTTGTCACCGTTATCGCTTCTTTGTTTGGGATGGGTACTATAATGACGTTCTTCGTTAGTTCACACTGCATAGTCACGGCATAAACATTATTGTTTTCGAACGTAAACTTGTTGAATTTTTAAATTCACGGGTACTAAAATTTACGTTTGTTAGTATTTATTTGGCTTAAAAATTCCGCTGATTGACGCCTTAAAGGTGGATAAAAACGCTAATTAGCGTTGATCTGACCTGATAGACAAAAGTGCTGTCAAAGGTCACGAATGGATTCCTTTTTTCTCAATCGATCTTTTCATCGATCGATATAGATAGCAGTTTATTATTCGCCTGCTCTTGTTCTAGTTTCTCTCGTATTTTACAGATAGCGCTTCTTGCGGAAGTTTTATCTTTATAAACGTAGTAGTAGTGGGGAGACCAATTTTGGTTTAGCGACTAGGCACACGGCGCGCCCTTTTCGCCAACCCCGATTTGTCCGTTTACCATATACCAAACTGGTGCTCGTGACCCTTAGGATACAAGTCTTCTTTTTCTAAGAGGACTTAATTTTGACTGACTCCACTTTGTCGAAAGCAGGGATCTTTATACTGCGTAGCAAGTATACACAGTGGACCCACACTTTTACACCCCTTTCAAACGGTGGTTCTGCTACATGTTAGATTAGACTTGCATCTACCTAACATCGCTATCGTCCCAGCAGAACTTGGTTATAGACGATAGACTTTTCAGCGCAACAGTCGCGGGCGTCGTGAGTTGAATTTTAAGAGATTTTTGCTGGCGCCGTCCTGGTTCCAACTGTAGCAGGATACTGGGTTATTAATCCTGGCTCTTAGGTTGTTGGCTCCTGGACTACACCTGCTTATATTCTCGATGTATAAGGTCAACTTATGTTTTTGTTGATAGTTGGTTGTTGGGGTAGGACAAACAAATTCATGTAACTGTTCAAATGATTGCAAACGTTTCGGTTTATTGTTTAAACCTTCATCAGTGCTTTCACTTCCTAGCAGCTATATTCGTCAATATAATTGTCTTTCAAATGCCAATATGTTATTTTATTGTTGATGCTTGTAATATCCTTCTTATTCCTTCCTCCAACAGTCATATTACACAAAAAAAAACGTCTTTTAAAATGAGAAAAATATAAAATAAAAACACAATTATAATTAAAATTAAGACGTAACAAGAATTAAAATTATTAAAATAAAGCCGACATAACACATTTACAATACGCAATCTGAGCATAGCTTGATAAAACTATAGGAAAAAATTAAAAAACCCCCAAAGTTTTAATTAACTCCCCTCCCCTATAAATGTAAATTTATGTAAAAGTAACATTGACCACTTCCAGAAATGCTAGAGTCCTGAGCTTTGGAACACTGATAGAGACTATGATGAAACTATGGGAAAAAGTTTAAAGTTTTGACGCTATGACTAATTTTGTTAAAAATGTAATTCAGAATTTTAATTTAAAACCGCATTTCGTTTGCTCCTGTGGTTTGTAAGATATGATTTTTAAACATTTTTTATATCTCAAAAACTTCGTGTGACTTCGACAAACTTTCACGTGGTGACAAATATTATTAAAAATCTAACTCTGAAAACCTCATTTTACTAGCTGACTCGGTTCTCAAATTATATTTTTTTTAATATTCCTCTACTACCCCCTTGCAGCCACCACCACCAAAATGTAATGGCCTTATCGATACGGTTTAACATATTGAACTATAACACTGTGTATTTTCCGGGGGCACTGTTTTTACTGAAATTTAAATCAAACAAATTAAATTTTACACAGGTGCGGAATTCAATACCATTAGGTTTGAATGCGTCTTATCTAGGGTTATTTTAATATAAACGGATTTCATCTTCTAACCGTCGTACGCTACCCGGAATAAACCCGGCATTTTCGCTTGAAATACCATAATCCATCTCCCATTGTTTTTGACACCGCCATTTTGTTACCAGTAATGACCATACCACAAAATTTAAAAAAAAATAAAATAGATAATTTGTTGTTGTGTGATAAATAAAACATAAGATGTCGAAAGAAACAACCTCTCCAGAGGAATCCTCTTATAGAAAATTACTAGAAAATGATTTTCATCTGCTGACTAGCAACCCGAAAGACATTTTCAATAAGCTAGATGACGAGGCTGCTGACCTTTTATTTTTAAATTCAGATATTAAAAAGGAAACATCCCCACATTATGTTTTTTTTTTTTTTTTTTTTTTATTTGTCAAACACACTGTGTTTTTTTTTTATTACAATCTAGTCAGTAAGACTAATTAGCAATTTTGTTTTAACTTAATTTACTAGAAAAGTCAGATTTAAACTTAGGGTTCACTCAACAGTTCTCCCCGCTTTGTTTAGTCTGTAACTCACAATTGTGTTGTGTTTATAGCATTATTTTGTTTTATGTGTAATTCACTTAGTTTACTAGCTCAAACGGCTTCACTCTTTTTAGTCGTCGAACTAGCATAGTATTGTCTAGAAGCTGAATTGCTTCCACATTCACATGCCGATGGAGTCTATCTTCATGGCTTTTTGCGTACTTTTTTATAGTCTCTGCTACAGTTTCGATTTTTAGATCTCGATGAAGGTCACTATTTCGAACGTACCAAGGTGCATTCACAATGTTTCTTAATACTTTATTTTGAAATCTCTGTACAACTAGAATGTTACTCTCTTTAGCACAACCCCATAGTTGAATACCATATGTCCATACTGGTTTCAGTATTTGTCTATAAAGCAGTAACTTATTATGAATTGTTAAATTGGACTTCCTTCCAATTAGCCAGTTCATTTTTCTATACCTTATCTCAAGTTCTTCTTTTTTTTTCTTAACATGTGCTTTCCAGCGCAATTTGGTATCAAGTGTCATACCTAGATATTTTGCCTGATTCAAATATGGTACTGGAATGTTGTTAATTGTTATTTGTATGTGATTTATATTTTTGTTTGTAAAATCAACATGAATTGATTTGGTTTCATTTAATTTTATTCGCCACTTTGTGGTCCAACTGTGAATTTGGGTGACTGCATCCTGAAGTTTCTCTATGCATTTTTCAATAGATTTTTCTACCGTCAATAAACCAGTATCATCGGAAAATGTTGCTAAGTGACAATTTTCTGGCTTTGGGATATCACAAGTGAATAATAAGTATAGATAAGGGCCTAGTACGCTACCCTGGGGCACGCCTGCTTGAATTTCTCTTAAATTTGAGTATGAGTCTTCCTGTTTTACTCTAAAATGTCTATCAGATATGTATGATTCCAAAATATCCGAATACTGTTTTGGCAGAAACCTTTTTAGTTTAAAATTAAGGCCTTCATGCCACACTTTGTCAAATGCTTGTGCTACATCTAGAAAAACTGCAGAACAAACTTTTCCCTCTTCTAGTGCTTTTTCTATTATATTAGTAATTCTGTGTACTTGATCTATCGTGGAATGCTTGTCTCGAAAACCAAATTGATGAGATGGAATAATTTCTTGTCTTTCTATGATGGGTTTTATTCTTTTAAGCAATAATTTTTCATAGAGCTTGGATATAATTGGCAGCAAAGATATTGGCCTGTAAGATGACACGTCATGGAGTGGTTTTCCCGGTTTTGGAATCATGATAACTTCTGCAACTTTCCACAGTTTAGGTACGTACCTAAGCCTAAAAGACGCATTAATTAGGTTGCATAGTTTTATGATAGCTTTTCTGGGGAGTTGTTTTATGACTACCCCGTTAATAAGATCATACCCTGGGGCTTTTTTCGAATTAATATTTTTGATTTCTGTTAATATTTCTTTTGGTGATGTAAGCTTAATATGGTCCTCGATTTGATGGGGTTCATTTAAATGAAAGTGTTCATCTGGTGCTTCGTTGGGCTGAAATGTTTTTTCTAAATGACTTGCAAAAATATCTGCTTTTTCTTCGTTACTCCTTGCCCACTGGTTGTTAGATTTTCGTATGGGTGGAATTTGGATAATTGGTCTTTTAAAATCTTTGGTTGCTTTCCAAAGGGAATAGTCGGTATTTTTATCATCTGTAAGCTCATTAAGAAAATGGTTAATAGATTCATTTTTTATTACTAGAATTTCTCGCCTAATGCGCTGCGTCATGTTGTTGAGATTTGTTTTATCCCGAGGATCACGGCTTTGTTGCCACTTTCTTCTTAGTTTCCTTTTTTCCAATATAAGGTCTCTAATTTCCTTTGGATAGTTTTTTCCCTTAAAAATTCTCTTTGGTTTTGGACTGTTTTCCCAAGCTGCTTGTTGAATATTTGTAACAAAATAATCAACTTCTTTATCGATTTGTTCTGGCGTTTGCAATGGTACTGATAGGTTTATTTTTTCTGACAGACTTTGTTTAAAACTAATCCAGTCAGTCAGTTTATTAACTAGTGAGATATTTGCTTCTTTCTTTATTATGTTTTTACTAAGAGTTAGAATAATAGGTGAATGATCTGAGTGTAAATCAAAACTTTCTTCTATATCTACAAAACTTAAAGATATATTTTTTACTATAAAAAAATCAATTAGATCTGGAATTTTTCCTGGATCTGTTGGATAGTATGTGGGCTTACCAGTTGATATCGGCTCACATTATGTTAATGAACCAGAATGCAGTGAGTGGGATGAAAGAATCAGATCTAGTTCAGACAAAATGAAAGTTAAAGAAGAGTTTTCAGAATGTGGTGCTGATAATCGGTAAGTATGAGAGTGCAGTACTAAACTGAATTATGTACACTTTGTAGGGTTACCAGACGTCCGGATTTTTACTACGTCCGGGTGGGTCTGGGCGGATTTTTCATAAATGTCTGGATTTTAAAGTAGCCGCCTTTATAAACATCAAATAATGCAAAATAAACTAGTTTCAAAAAATGTAATTAAACAATAATTGTCGATAAAATTAGCAGTGTGAATTCACCTTTAAGCGGGGTCTTCACATAACGTTTTACCTTACATCTTGCCTGTTCAGTCAAAACACATCAAATAAAACTTTGTGTGTATGCAGAAAAACGGACATTTTACTTGAACTGATTTAAGACGGAAGACCGCCTAGAGAACTGACGGGATCATGCATTGTTTTCCAATAAAACCATCAATTTGCAGCAAAAACTGATCTAAAAACGTACGTTAAAACTATCAAGTGTCTACGCTAGTCTTTCAACCTTCATACTTGACCCTTTTGACTAACAGGCAAGACAAAAGGTAAAATGTTATGTAAAGACCCTGCTTAAAGTAGTATTATTAATTTCGCCTTGTCCTGGTTAGAGACGTTTTCATCTGGTAACCCTCACACTGAATTTTTTAAAGTCTTATATATTTATTATGTAAAGCTTATACAGAGAGTGGAATAATATTACATTTTTGCCTCATTTACCCATCAATTAAACACAAATTAAATTTTTAAATTTCTTTCCTTTTTACTCCTTATCAAAAAAAGAGATAGACATATAAAATCTATACAAAAGTTGTGTCTAATTGATGGGTAAATAAGGCATAAATGTAATATTATTAGTAGTAGTAGTAGTATTTATTTCCAACTTGTACAAAATAGAGGTACAAAAGAAGGTCTTAAAAGCTGTCTGGAAAGATTATTTTTTTAACTTCTTAAAAATTAAAATGCCCAAACTAAGTAATACACAAACAGTCTAAAAATTTTTAAAAATAAAACAAAATAATAAAACAGTAAGCTGGGTCACACAAATATACCTAGGACAACTTAAGAATAGAATATATCAGGTTAAAAATTACAGTGTCTAATAAAGTTTAAGTTAAAATTCATGGTTAAAAAATTCATCTATGTTATAAAAAACCTGAGTATGTAGCAGATTTTTTAGCTTTTTTTTGAATATGTTTTCATTTTCACTATTTAATACATCACGAGGCAACCTATTTAACACTTTGATTCCCATATAATAGGAACTTTTTCTATTAACTTCTAAATTAAAGTTTGGAAGAACAAAAGCGTCATTATTTCTTGTAGGGTAGTTATGAATATGTGTGTGAGTTCTTAAATTTTCTCTTTCTCTAAATAACAAAATAGCAATTCTATAAATGTAAAGGTTAGTGAGTGTGAATATTTTGTGTTTTTTGAAATATTGTTGACATGATTGCAATCTGTCAAGGGAAAATATCGCTCGAACAGCACGTTTCTGAAGGAGAAACGCACTCCTCGCACCAACAGAGTTGCCCCAGAATTCCACACCATATTGTAAAATGCTATAAAAGTATGCATAATAAATAGTTATTGCGACGTCCCCACCAATATTCTGTTTAGCGATCCTAATTGCATAGATGGCACTGCTTAAAGATTTGTTTAGTTTTGAAATATGGTATTTCCAATCTAGAGCCTGATCAATGAGTACTCCCAGAAACTCCATATCGGCTTGGGTAGTCACACTTCCAGTTTCCATGAGAATATTGAGTTCTCCAACTTTTTTGTTGCCACTCTCTGTATAAGCTTTACATAATAAATATATAGGACTTTAAAAAATCCAAAGAAGAACAAAAAAAATACTGCTAAATTAACTTCGAGGGGTGAACAGCTCTCACAATCGGTGTACACATTTCTCACAATCTTTCACAATCTTTACACAATCCCTCCCAATTACTCACAATCTTACCACTATCCCTCACAATCTTACCACAATCTTCACACAATCCATCGCAAGCACTCACAATCCTTCATCCCACAATCTTTACACAGTCTGTCCCAATCACTCACAATCTGTCACAATCGTACCACAACACCCCTCACAATCGGTCACAATCTTACCACAGTCCTTCACAATCTCTCGCAAAGGAAAGTATAGACATGATGACCTTTTTTTTTGTTTTTTTTTTGCAAGAATTTTTGATGGGCTGTTGCCCCCCCGCCTGTTCAGGCACGCTACACTGCTGCACAGTCCTCCACAATCCCACACAATCCCTCACAATCTTACCACAATCCCTCACAATCTCAGCAAAAGATTGTGGATTTTCACAATCTGTGTACACATTTTGGGTTAGCTGTTCACCCCTCGATTAACTTATTAAAATGTTTGTTCATACAATTTTGTAACCTTCCCTTATATTTAGTTTTTTACCTTATATAGAAATAATTTTTCCTTTTTGGGTTTTCTTTAATAAATACTTATTGGAAATTCCAAAATAAGGCTAGACATGTGGCTGTGACACTTTATGTAGCATTCTCTTATTTTTAACCTCACTTTTAAATTTTAATCATCATACACACACACTGAGGTTGTTTTCATATGTTATGCTATGTTTATTGTTCTGTTCATCATATTTATATTTGTTGCATACTATTTTGGCTGAGGCAGACAATTATATCATAGAACATAGGTAAAGTATATCGCAATTTAAAAATGCAACTGGGTTGTGAGCAAAATACAGCCTACGATGCTTTGGAGCTAAACCTAAGCAACCCAGTATTTGTTGTTATGCATGGGGTTTGCTGTAAGACCTCTCTGGTGCCATGATAGTTTAGTTTTATTTATTGGTAATATTTACACATAAGTGCTTTTTGCTAAATCTTATTATAAAACTACATAGATTTCTTAATAAAACCCATTATAAAACTACATTGTATTCCTTACAAATTATAAAATACAGTACACACTAAAACTACAATAAGCGAAATAAATAAAACAAAATAAATAATAATAAAATAAATAAATAAAATAACTGTTGTTTGTAGAAATTTTAAAAGTTATTATATCATCATTAATTTATTTTTGAATGATTTGCATTAAAATCATAATTAATAATTATAGCAGGCAAAACATTGTTAAAGTAGGTCTTCGGTTAAAGTGTGTGCTTCTAGTTGCATTTTTGAATGGCGAATGGCGAATTAGCATGGGATTATGGCAATACATGTACAAATTTTTTGATATTACCCCAAGATTTACATGGCGTTACTGGCAATACATGTACACATTTTGGGTCAGTTACTACCCGTTGTACTACAATTCAATTAATTGTTACCTTCCTAGCTATCCTATTAGCAAAAGCGAAGCCATGATATATCAGACTTGAAGAGTGTCAGACACTATTTTACCTGAGAATTTTATGAAAATCGGTTTAGCGGTTTAGGCGCTATCGTGTCACACACACATACACACATATGGAATATCCATTTGGTCAGACGCACTAGGGTTCCAAGAATCGTGGAGGAAAGCGAGACCAGTATATCGACTAAGTGCCCTAAGAGTAGCCAGCGCCTTCCGTACAATATCTGAGGAAGCAGTGTGTGTCATTTCCGGTACTCTGCCTCTCAGAGTCTTAGCTGAGGCAAGACGGACCCTTTATCAACGGAAGAGGTCAACTACACTGAGCGCTGAAGAACTCAGAATAGAAGAACGGCAGAACAGCATAAGCCGATGGCAGCTCCAGTGGGATGCCACAGTGAAGGGTAGGTGGACGCATCGTCTTATACCAAAGATCAACGTTTGGCTGAACCGGAGTCACGGCGAGTTCAACTACTATCTAACACAGATGCTATCAGGTCACGGCTGCTTTCGGGCTTATCTTCACCGCTTTAAGCACGATGATTCTCCGGAGTGCCCATCCTGCTCTGGAACCACTGAAGATGCAGAACACGTTTTCTTCAAGTGCCCGCGTTTTAGCCCACAGCGCGACGAACTGGAGACAATCCTGACCCACACAATTCAACCAGAGGCATTAGTAGGAGCAATGTTGTCATCGAAGACTGCTTGGGACACACCCAACACTTTTGCCACGAAAGTCCTAACAGAACTGCGTTCCATAGAAAGAAGAAGAGCGAATGACGCCAATTAGAAGAAAAATAGGAGTGGTGACCTTAGGTACCTCCCCCATGAAGTAATGCCTAACGGCAGTTTCCGTGGGGATCAGAGGTTAGAGGAAAGCGGAGGTTTTAGTCGGTATTAATAACTTGAGTCCGACATATCCAGACGAAACACTAAGTCTGTTGAATACGTAAATGTATTTCCTTCGCTATAAGAAAAAAAAACACACATACACACACACATACACACAAACATACACACACACAGACACACACACACCTACACACACACAGACATCACGACGATATTGCTAAGGTAGGTCAAAATACACCGAAATAACAGATTTTCGGCGTTATGTGAAAAAAAAAATTTTCTCAAAAATATTACCTTCTTTAGTCATTGCTATGTGCGCTAGGATGGTAAAAATATAAATGAAAAAATACATTTACATACATACATTATAGACTGGAATATACCATTGGAATAGTACAGGATTACAAGAGATACAAATGCAAAAAAAATTTAACACATATGAAAATGATGGATTTCACACGATTTGCATCCTCAGAAAACGCTAAATTTCATCTGTGTGCAGAAATTTTTCCGCACATGTGTGAAAAAGTACTTTTCCGCACATGTATCGAAAAGTGTACGAAGAAGTTAACTGTCTAAAAAGGATCAAAGAGATGTATGATTTGGTCTTGTTTACCTCGTCAGATCCATCAAAAATAATGATTTTAAAATTTATTATCCTCTTCTAGAAACCTGCTATTTGGAGTTTACTAAGCTACATTTAGATATTGTTTCGGATAAAAAATTCGTATTGAGGCTGACGAACAATTTTTTTTTGTAAAATGTACTTATAATAGAGAAATAAAATTTCGGACTTTCATTGTCTTTATTTATTTTAAAACACGACGTTTCGGTTAGTAAGTATCTCTAACCGTTATCAAGTGTAAACTTAAACAATCTAGTCCCTAGGCTACTACTTATACTACTTGGTATGCAGTCAGGTGTGACGGCCCGCCCCCTATTTTTTTCAAACAAAGAGTACTTATAATGGGTTATGTAAACATAATTAACAATAAATTATTACCATATAATTTTTTCAATATACCAGGTTCCAAGGATAACATAAAATAAGAGTTCACTTGTTTCAAGGGGAGAAAAAAAAAGCATAACACTTGAAAAAAATTTGCCACTAAATTTTTGAAAGCGGTTAGCCTCGGAAATCATGTAACTCCTAAACTGTAATCTGTTTATCAAATTTGAGCTAAATATTTTAACAAGTGTAGGAGTAATAAATAAATAAAAACTAAAAAATTCTAAAGCCCTGTAGCTCGTTAACGAAATGTTTTTGAAAAAATTGTCAGGCGACAAAAAAGTCTTGAAATGAAGCAAGGAATCACCTCGTGAATTGAATTTTTGACACATGACACATATTTAGCTGGCACAATATCTTTTTAACGGGCACGGTAAATTTTATCTCACACATATACTATACTATAGTAGTGTGAGCTATGGTGATCCTAATTTTTTCGAGAATAAAAAAGTTTCTCCGATTTCAAAATTTTTTATATATCTTTGCGTTTCAGATGATTTTGAAACTTTTTTGTAGCGCCGTCTGTCTGTATGTCTGTAACGACCAACGCGCATAACTCAAAAACCGCTTGGCCGATTTTAATGAAATTTGGTACCTAGGCTGGGTCTTGGGTCGAGATGGTTCCGTTTAAAAACGAACAAAATCCACCGAACACAAGCCAAATAAAGGGTGGGGGAAGATTTCAAAAATTAGAGTTTATGTGAAAATATGGCGTGTGTGAAATCAAACGAAAGGTAATTGAGTATGGAGTTAAACAAAATACATTTTAGTTGTTTTTTTTTCAAAAAGGGTGGGATTCGGTTCAGTTCGGTTCAAAAATTAGAGTTTACGTGAAAATATGGCGTGTGTGATATCAAACGAAAGGTAATTGAGTCCAGAGTTAAACAAAATATATTTTAGTTTTTGTCTTTTTAAGGGTGGGGGTAGATTTCAAAAATTTGAGTTTACGTCAAAACATGGCTTGTGTGGTATCAAACAAAAGGTAATTTATTCTGGAGTTGAATAAGATATATTTCAGGTTTTAGTTTTATTAGCTGGCACGTACACTAAAACTATAGTACCTAGTGTGAGCTTAGGGGCCCATATATTGGCAGAGTATTTTGTTTTCACAACTAACTAATTTACGGATAATTAACGGCTTAAGTATGCACTAAGTAAAAATTAGTTAAATTCAATATTTCTATGGGTGTTCTGCTAACTTTATATAAAATTAACTGAACGACACTTTAAAACAAAACGGAGATGGCAAATTTTTGTATTTACAACTTATTTACGGATAATTAACGGCAAATTGTGCCCAAAATTTTTTTTTGGTAAATCTATTACTTCTATAGGTTTTCTGCTAACTTTATATAAATTTAGCAGTACAATTTTTTTTTAAACGGGCACCGCAATTTTTAATAACTTACGGATTATTCACGGCAAATTATGAGCATATTTATTTTTTTTTCGTTTCCAAAGTTGTTCTGCTAATTTTATATACATGTTATTGAGATATAATGCAATTTAAAATTAGGTAATAATAACCTCCAACAAAAAAAAATATATCTTGGGGATTTTCAAAAACTACATGCTTTTATATAGTTAAACTAGTCAAAATATACAAACATACAATTTCTTGTACATACAATCCCAGATTAAATTTTTCTAAAGTATTTTATCTTAATTTTTTTCAGCCAGTCAGATAGCAAGTTTCTTGAATCGTCATTATTCAGTGTAAAATCAGAAGGAGAGGAGGTTGAATTGAAGACTGAAGAAATCAAGCAGGAAGAGCTCATGCTAGATGACAGCTCATCTGAGTAAGTACAGGATGTCGATGCTTTTGGAGGGTTTCAGGTATAAAAAAGCTGACCCACACTTGCGAAGCTTGATTTTCAAGAGAACCTTGAAGTTAAAAAGCTCATCTTGATATAGCAAACTGCTTTTAAGTTTGGGGGTTTGTTTGAAACTCGTAGACAATGAGTGAGTAGAAATAAAATTTCGGACTTCCATTGTCTTTATTTCCTTTAAACCCGACGTTTTGGTTAGTAAGTATCTCTAACCGTTTTCAAGTGTAAACTAAACAATCCAGTCTACAGGCTACTACTTGGTTTGCAGTAAGGTGTGACTGCTCGCCCCCTTTTAATACTAAGAAGCTTGTTTTCCTTAAGGAGTGGTGTCCATATGTTTGGTATGTCCATGCTTGGTTGAAAACTTATTTATTCTGCATTATAAAACTTATTGAAGTTTTCGTTTTCGCCAATGCAAAACTTAAAGTAAAAAATTTCGTCTTGACAACGTAATTACTATGGTCAATTGTTTGTTCTAAGAAATCAAACAAAAAAATCAATAATTATGCGTATAGTGATAACCGACAAAAAATTAGAAAAATATATGGATTCTTTGCATAGACTTGACTGGCTTTCTTTTTATACTAATGAAAACGTTGACTCTCTAGCAACCTTTTTAACTGAGAACTGTTCAAATTTAATTGATAAACATTTTCCTTTAAACAAATTTCATATAAACTGGTTTACAGAGTCCTTAAGGAAGAAACGCGATACACTTACCGCCCTACGGATAGTATGTGATAGCAAAAATGACCCTGATTTAACTATATATTATAAAAAACTTAAACGCGAATATGAGATAGAAATCAGTAAGACAAACAGGAAAGCATACTCAAATTACATTAAAAAAAAAACAGAAAATAAAAGTAAAGACGGTTGGAAACTTATTAATTCACAAGTTAATAGAAACCCCAAATCAAACAACAATAAAATAGGTAATGTTTATCCCGAACAGTTTAATCAATATTTTGTATCGATTGCCGATACCCTAAAAGGCCAAATATCCAGCCAGTCAATCTAATCCGACAAAAAAGCCGGCACCCAAATACAATCACAATTGTTTTTATTTTAACCCATTTAATACAGAGGACATTTACTACGCTGTCTTATCTTTAAAAAATTCGAGCTGTTTTGATTTTTATAATTTAAACAGTAGAATTTTTAAAAAAATGCAGTTTTTTGTTGGCCCAGCCTTTGACTAATTTATTTAATTTATGTATCTCAAATAGTGTTTTTCCTAAATGTTTCAAAATGACAAAAGTCATACCCATTAACGTATTAACCGGAGGAGACTAGGAAATAAACAAAAAATCGGCCGTCTAGATAAACAATTTGTTTTAAAAAACGTACTTCTGCAGAAAAGAACTCATCGACTATTTTTGTTTGGTCCATAGAAAACTCTATTTCCATTCTCTTTAAGAATCACCAAAATTATCCGATCTTTCCTTTACTTTTATTTCTTTTTTAAACCAATGCAACGAAAAAAGACGAAACTGTTCTTCTTACAAACCCTTACCAGATTAATTATACACCACCAAATATGGATATATAACAAGCGGTGATCACTTTAACTTGTGCTTCCAGCATTTATTTTGCTACTCCTTCGTTTTCCTTTATTAAACCAGTGCGAGAGAAAAAAACAAAACTATTCTCGATTACAGTCCCTCACTAAAACAAAGGAATTAGAAACATGCCGCAATCGTTTAGGCCCGCGTAAAGTATCTTATTTTGTTCCTCTTTTGTTAAACCGATGCGAGAAAAAGAGACAAAACTATTCTTGATTAGAAGGAAGTCCCTTTGGACCCATTAGTATTTTGTACACACGCGGTGCGGTGTTTCTGTCCTGTCTCTTTACGGTTCGGAATTGTTTTCGTGTTTTTTCTTAAAATATATTTTCGATCTGGACTCAAAATGAATCTTAAAAGACTTTAAAATGGTGTGGGAGTGTATTTTGTGCTAAAATCTCGACCATCTTAATCTAGAAGTTTCGTTTTACAAGTAAGTTAAATAACTTGTTTGACCTTCAAAACAAAACAAAGACCAGTGCCGTAGAAATCAATATAAAATCAGAAAAAAAATATTAGGCAATTATATAAATAATTATTTATTTGTTAAAAGTGTTTAAACATAAGTTTAGTTAAAAATGTACAGGTTGTCCCAAGTTTTGGGGTTTTGATACTTTTAACTGAACTACGAGCCTTGATTTTCAACAGATAATGTAAAAAAGGTATCCTATTAATATGGAAAGTAATTTTTTTACGTATACCTTTTTTATTTAACCGTTTTTTTTGTGTAAACAGTTTTTTTAGATTTGGATCGAGGCAATTTTTTAGGTTGGGTTAGTCCTTTTTACCTACTCTGAATTTTTAAGGTTGTCTAACCTAAAATAAAATACACCAAGCTAAAAGCATCCTAATCAAACATCTAAAAAGTGTAAAGACGAGGTCTCTACATGCAGATTTGTTTTTAACCCTATAAAATGTCAGCAAAATTTTAGATTCAAAAAATTTAAAAACAATAAACTATAGTTACCTACTTATTATTTTTTAAATTGTTAAATAAAATCCATTTCTAAGGATGATTGTTAAAACTCAAAAATTGATTCCAATTTATTTAAAAACGAAAAGTAAATTTCGGCCCTGGTATCTAAATAACCCTATTTTTTAGATCATTTATAAAATATTTTTTGTTCCTTATTTTTAACTATAAGCGAGACGATATAAATATAGGTTTTTTTTATTTAACTCATTTTAAATGTTAAATAAAAAAGTTATTTTTCAAAATACTATCAGCATACTGTGTCAAAAAATAAAACTGGCAAATAAAATAAATTTTTTATACAAAAATGATATTTTGTTCAAATTGCATTGCAAAAATATTCTGTTTAAAAGACAATTTGATTTGACATTTTGTTCAAAAATTACTTTTTTAAATGACATTTTGTTCAAATGGCGTTTTGGTTGAAATCATCTTTTTCAAAAACATTTTGTTCAAACATCCACCTGATAAAAAAACTTTTGGTTTGTTGAAAAATTAGTTTTTCGAATGACATTTTGTCGAATGGGGTTTTCTTTCGAAAACATTTTTTTAAAAACATATTATTTTCGAATGACTTTTTTTTCAAACATTTTGTTTGAATGTCAATCTGATTTTAAACATTTTGTTAAAAAATATCTTTTCTACATGACATTTTGTTCGAAAGCAGTGGGTTTGTATGGCATTTTGTTCAAATGGCAGTAAGCATTGAGTTTAAATAATATAATGTTCAAATTTTTTAGTTTCAAAAATATTTTGTTCCAATGACGATCTGATGGTACACTTTTTATGAAAATATCTTTTTTATATTATATTTTTTTGAAAAACATTTTGTTCAATAACATTTTGTTCAACATTTTTAAATGAGAATCTGTTTAAAAACATGTTCAACTGTGTATTTAAAACATTTTGTTCAAATGATAATCTGACCGAAACCATTTTGTTCGAAAACATCTTTTTTGACATGACATTTTGTTTGAGTTGCATTTTTTTCGAAAACGTTTTGTTTGAGAATCTGAAACTTTTTGTTCAAAAATTGCTTAAATTCATATGACATTTTGTCAAATTGTTTTGTTCAAAAATATCTTTTTTGAATTTTGTTTGAAAGCAGTGTGATTGATTGGCATTTTTTTCGGAAACATTGTAAATCGATATTATGTTTAAATGATCTCTTTTTTGTAAACATTTTTAATTTCTTGAAATGGATACGTTTGCGATCAATTGATTAGAGTTCAGTGTGGTTAGGTTAACAGGTTAGGATCAATTGATAAAGCTACCACCGATTGCGACCTCCCAAAAAGAAACACACAGGAGCTAGTTTTTCGAAGAGTTTTCTGTTTGAAGAAAATGTTTTTGAACCAAACGTTATTCAAACAAAATGTTATTCAAAAAAGATGTTTTTGAATAAATTGTTAAAAAAAAATGTCAATTAAACAAAACATCATTCGAAAAAGATGTTTTTGAAAAAACTATAATAAAGCAATTACCACAGAACAGAAATTGATATGTTGCACTTTTTTCCAGTTTCTTTTCTAATGAAACTGCTGATGAAAACCGAGAGGGTAGTACGACGGAATAAGTGTCGCATTAACTTTTCTCAAAATAACTCGCTTTAAAAAAGAGTTGTTTTTTAGGTACATATTTTTTGTATGTTTTGGTAGACACACCTTTAATCTTACTAAAATGGACAAAACCACCGTCGTAGGAGGCAGTCAATACAAATATATTTGCAAGAAATTTTAAATTCAGGGAAAATTGAAAAATGTAGAGTAGCATAAACAAAAAAACTATTTTAGTTCTGGCCATGGTTACTATCCTAATTAAAACAAATGGGTAAAAGTAACCCCACTAATGGGGTGCATCTTAATAAATCCCCAAAGTAAGCAAATTGTCTCCCCATCAAAGCAATAAATCGAGGGCTTTTTCAAAAGAAGTCCAAAATATCTGGTGAGGTTAGGCCTTCTGTAGAAAATAAAATATACCGAAGGACCACTCGAGATAGCTCGAGAAAAACGTGGGGGAGTTAAGAGGGACTGTATCTTTCCACAGGGCTCCAACAGGGAAACAAGGGCCTAAAAACTGAAATACTAAAAAGAGCGCAGCAATGAAAAATTATCAAGAAACGACTTACCATTAGATGTCTTGTAGCTGCTTGGCTGGCCAGCCCGATTATACGCGAAGTACCAGACTCTCCATTGCTCTATAGTTCAAAATGTTCCAAACACTAATATCTAATAAACTAAAGCGTAAAATTAATAGTTTCCACAATTTTAATATAAAATATTAGCGGTGCGGTGACTTTCCTTGCACGTGGCGCGTGGTTGTGTGTATTCGCGCAGACAATCGGCGTTTTCGTCTGCTAGCCGAATTTAGCCGCTTATCTCAAATCCTTCATTGCTGGAAGAAGCGCGCGAAGTTTAAATTTAAAATATGGAAAGATATAGCGTAAAGTAAATCAAAATAATATTCTAGAAACGCTTGTAAGCGTAGAAAATGTAACCCAAAAATATTTAAAAACTAAGAGAGATAGCTTCTCTAATTTTAAGTGAAAATTAGAGAATATAATTATTTACAAAAATAAAAACAAGTTGGGAAACTTGTTCATTCGGCCCACCAAAATGAGCATCATTTTTCGGTAGGTGAATCTGAATCAATTGGAAGGGGGCAAAGCTTGACTAAAGGTCGTTTAAAGATACCGGACGCGGTACGAACATTTGCCACCCTAGCGTGCCCATCAGGCCCTTTAAAAATTTCAATAATGCGACCTACCCGCCATTGAAGGGGCGGTGATAACTCGTCTTTGATAAGAACGAGGGTACCTATTTTTGGCTCTGCGCATGGTTCCAACCATTTATTTCGTACTTGAAGGGTATGTAAAAATTCTTGGCTCCAACGACGCCAAAAATCGGCTTGTATTCGTTGGACCAAGTTCCATCGCGATAACCGATTCTCAGGCTTACTTGAAAAATCTTCATCAGGAACAGAAACTAAAGGTCCATGTGTTAAAAAATGTCCCGGTGTTAAAACATGTAGATCGTTACAGTCGGTAGATTGCGGGGTCAAGGGGCGAGAATTTAAAATCGCCTCAATTTGACAAAGAACCGTGTACAACTCCTCATAACTTAGAATTTGCGAGCCAATGGTACGAATTAAGTGAGTTTTTACTGATTTTATCCCTGACTCCCAAAGACCGCCGAAGTGGGGAGCTGATGGAGGGATAAAATTCCAGGCGATAGCTTGTTGCGTGCAAGCATGTCTTGCAAGATCAAGCAATTCTTTGCTTGATTTAACGAAATTTGTGCCATTATCTGAAAAAAGAGTTTTTATGTAACCTCTTCGGGCAACAAAGCGACGTAGCGCAGCTAAAAAAGCGTCCGAAGTTAGATCTGACACTAACTCGAGATGTAAAGCTTTAGTATTTAGACAAATAAAAAGGCAGATATATGCTTTTTGTGTTTTTACACCTCTGTGTTTACTGAGAGTGATAGGTATAGCACCACTAAAATCTACTCCACTAAAAGTAAAAGGCTTTTGTGGAATCAAGCGGTAGGACGGAATTTGTCCCATGATTTGCTCATAAGAATGCGGTTTGACGCGAAAGCAACGAACACATTTGGATAAAACCGTTTTAATTAAGCGTTTGGCAGATAAAATCCAAAAAATTTGACTAATGAGATATTGGACTGTTTGCACTCCAACATGCAAATATTTTTTGTGCATATATTCAATAAAAATATAAGAAAGTCTACTTTCCTTGGGTAAAAGAAGAGGATGTTTTTGTCCGTAAGAAATAGTCATGGCTTGTTGAATGCGTCCTCCAACTCTTATAAGACCATCCTGGTCTAAAAAGGGATTCAATTTTTGTATGGGTTTTATGCATTTTTTCTGGTTTTGAAGGTTAAGAATTACTTCAGAAAAGTATTTTTGTTGTTCGTGCTTAGCCAAACATTTTAAAGCGTTAAAGAGATCGATATAATCTATATTTGTCTTTTTTCTGACGTCTGCGGATAGTCTACAATTATTTATGAATCGCAAACTGCGGGCTAAAAGTAGTTGAATAGCGTAAAAATCGGATTTATTATTTAAAAGCGAATCTAAAAAATTTTCCGTTATTCGGTCACAAGAAATCAGAGCAACATTTTTTCGTTCCTCAGTCTCTAAACTGTCATTTATTTTGACTTGCGGGGTTTTTGTTGGCCATTTATCGAAAGATTCTTGTAAAAAACTAGGGGCGGCCCACCATAGGCGATGATTTAAAAGCTCACTCGGCGAGCAGCCGCGGCTGGCTACATCGGCACTATTGAGAAAGGTGGGGGTATATAACCAACATTCTGGATTAATATTATCTTGGATAAGACTAACACGGTTTGCGACAAAAGTTTTCCATTTACTTGGATGGGATTTTATCCAGTGTAAAACAACCATTGCGTCCGAAAAAGCGTAAATATTATTTATTGTGAACCTTTTTATGAAGATATCATATGTGTATTTTAAGACCTCAGATAAAAGAGTAGCGGCTAGAAGTTCTATTCTCGGAATACTAACAAATTTTTTAAGTGGAGCGATGCGACTTTTCGCAAGAACAAAATATATGTGATATTTAGCGTTTCTTAAGACACGTAAGCATATTACGCATGCGTACCCTCGTTCACTCGCATCACAAAAACCACAGAGATCGATGGATTCGGCGTTGGTGATGTCAATGTGGCGGGGTAAACTAAATTTTTCTAAAACATGAAATTCAGATTGATAGAGTGTCCACTGACGAACTATTTCTAAAGTAGGCGTGGCGTCCCAGGAAATACCAAGTAACCAAATTTGTTGAATCAAATATTTTAAAGTGAATGTTACTGGGGTAAGATACCCATGGGGGTCATGGCAGCGTGCTAAAAAAGAGAGAAGCGTCCTTTTAGTACAGCTTTGCTGATTAGGTAATATGTTAAATCGAAACTCGTCGTAGGAAGGATGCCAGCACAGGCCTAAGACCTTAGTGACGTCATCCGAATCGAGAGATAAAACTGCGGGGTTGACTAAGGAGGGATCTAAATGAGAGATCACTTCTGAGCGATTGCTAGACCATTTGTGTAATTTCAAGCCAGCGTTTCCTAATAACTCCGTAAGCTCATGCTGCAAATTTAACGCCTCTTGAACCGTTTTACATGAAGTAGTGACGTCATCAATATAGGTATCGTTAAGTATAACTTCAGCAGCGTGAGGGTAGTTATCATATTCGGACTCAGCTAAGTGCTGAAGGGTGCGTAAAGCGAGATATGGTGAACAGTTCACTCCGTAAGTGACAGTTCGTAGTTTAAAAACGGAAACTTTTTCATTAGGGTTAAACCGCCAAAATATTTTTTGGTATTTTTGATGATCAGGGTTGATATTTATACCCCGATACATTTTTTGAATATCGCAGGTGAGCGTCACAGGGTTAAGGCGAAAATGTAATAATATTTGAATAATATCTTTTTGTAGTTTTGGACCCGATAATAATACTTGATTAAGCGAAATATGCGTAAAAGGGTCAGTAATACTCGCATTAAAAACTACCCTTGTCTTAGTAGTGATAGCTTCATTTTTAACAACAGCGAAATGTGGAATAAAATAGCTGTCTGAATCGTCTTCTTTTTCTGAGTCATAGTCCATATGACCCAATTCCAAATATTCATTCATAAATTTAGAATATTCACAATACAAGTTTTTATCGCGAAGAAACGATTTAGCGCGACTTGTTTTATTGCGGGAAACTGCGGTGGATTCTCAAATGTGCGAAAGGGAAGGGAGACAGTATACCGGCCGTCTTGATTACGCGACACGCTCTGTTTAAAATAATTTTCACAAATTTCATCCTCTGGTTTCAAATGAGTTTTTTGGGGGACGCAGTCGGTTTCCCAAAATTTTGAAATTAATTGCGAAAGCGAGTCATTTTCATTTTGACAAAAAAGAGCATTAATTGGCGGGGTAGAAATTAAGGGTTGATTTATTTGTCCCATCAAAATATAGCCGAAAATAGTTCCCATAGCAAAGGGATGATTTGGATCATCGCTAGCGATTTTTTCACCCTGTATAATTAGTGGAAATAGATCCATACCAATTAGTAAATTTATAGGCGAAGGGTTGTGAAAAGTGGGATCTGCTAAGGGTAAATTTTTTATAAAATGCCAATTTTCTGTATTTATTTTTACTGACGGTAAATCAGTACAAACTTTTTGCAAAATAATCGCTTGCGTAGACACAAAAATATCTGGTTTTTGAAAATTACAAATTTTAATAAAAATCGATCCTAGATCAGAAGTAAGAGAGTTGCCTCCAACCCCCTGTATATTTGAACATAAGGGTTGTCTTGGAAGGCTCAATTGTTGCGCTAATTTTTGAGAACAAAAAGTGTTTTGCGAACCGCTGTCCATCACGGCTCGAACTGTTTGAAAGTTACCGCGGACATCTTGAATTCTTACTAGGATAGTTAACAATAAAACTTGCGATTGCGCAGAAATAAAACCACAATGCGTGGGGTTAGAACCCGAAGGAGTTGCGATTGGTACTTGTGAATTAGAAGACGTCGAAGTAAAATTTTGATTATTTTGATGAGAGGCACTTTCAGGGAAATTAGTTTGAGTAGAGTAATTTTGAAGCGGACAACCAGTAGCCGGGGATCTAAAACTTTGCTGGCTGGCGAAGTAACCACGTGGTGCACTACTTGGAGATGCGTTGGGAGAAATATTAGAGAGATTTTGTGAGAAATTCACGTTAGCATCAAAATGTGATCAATTTTGATTTTGAGAATTAAAGTAATTAGAATTTCGCTCAAAATGAATTAATGAGTGATGTCTTTGATTACCAGGGCAATAGCGACATGAGCGTAGACTTTGACAAGAATTTGTTGAATGTATTGAGCTTAAACAATTTAAACATAGTTTCTTATTTTTAGCGTAAGTATAGCGTTCGTAGGGAGATTTACCTTTAAATGCGTGACATAAATATATTGAATGTGTGTTAGAATCACAAAAAGCGCATCTATCTTTAGAATGAGTATTTTCCGTACCAAGTAGCGTTTTTGTATAATAAGGCGAGGCGTTATTTTTATAAAACTGTTTATTATTTTTAAATCTATTTTTAGATTGTAGCGAATAAAGCGAATTACATTGTCTTTCAAGGAAATTATAAATTTCTTGATATTTGGGCATTTCATTAGACCTAGAATTAGCTAGTTCAAAGCGCGAAAGTAGTACCTCAGGCAATTTATCTAGTAAAATGTTGGCGAGCGGAAAACACCATTGATCAGTGTCGTAATTTAGAGTTTTTAAAGCCTCAATGTTTTCTGAAAAAACATCAAGCAGCGTGCGCAGCGTTTCTGGATTGTCATCTTTGAGAGCGGGAAAATTATACACGGAGCGCCAATAAGTTTGAGCCGATAAGCGGGGGTTATGATAGCGTTTTAGAAGCGTATTGTAAGCGATTATATAATTAGCGTCGGTTATTTGTAAGTGTTTAACTACGTTTAAAGGCGGTCCTTTTAGGTAGGACAGTAACAAATTAAATTTAGCGTTCGTAGGAATACTAGGATTATTGTGTACAGAACTATTGTACATATCTAGAAAGGTTGGAAACTTAGTGATGTCGCCATGAAATTCGACAATGCGCAGTCTTGGCATTAAAGACGCCATAAAGCGGTCTGGATCAGAAGAGTTTGAAATTTGCGTTAAGTTTTGAGGTTGAGGAGCTTCAATTTTCACCTCAAATAATTGTTTTTGAATTCTTTTAATATCATAGAAGCTGTCGTCAAACTCAGTAAGGCGTTCATTTTCTTCTTCCAGTCTCTCCGGACTTGCCGAATAAGCCTCTATTATTTGATTTTGATAAATAAAAAATGTTTCTTTAATTTCATCAAGGTCGATAAGTCGAACCTGTAAACACGGTTGTTTTGTATCATCCGTTAGGCATGCATTAGCTAAGTTATGAAGAGTATTAAGGCGATTATGTTGCACATTACGGAGTGCTTCTAACTTCTTAAGTTGCGTGCTCATTGTAATGTTTTTAAAAAACTCCGTTAAAACAGGTGAACGATTAGTTTCCGAAATTTTTAATATTTAAAAATTAAAAGCGTTTAAAAAGAAAAGAAAATAGACGTTAAAAATGTAAACAAGTCTCATTTACATCTCTAATATTGTTTACAGCGTATGTGTTGAAAACTTTTCCTACGTGCAGGCGACACAAAGCCAAAAAGAGGTAGGAAATGCGCGAAAACAATGCGCGTTCGGTACTTTTTTACTTGTTATTTTTACTGGTAGCACAGCAAAAAGATCAAGGTCATGCGTATTTATTAAAAATTTTATTTTTAACAAAATGCGATTTAGACTTTAATTTTTCCCGGGGTCCTGTTATCCGGCTCGAAGGACCAAATGGTGAGGTTAGGCCTTCTGTAGAAAATAAAATATACCGAAGGACCACTCGAGATAGCTCGAGAAAAACGTGGGGGAGTTAAGAGGGACTGTATCTTTCCACAGGGCTCCAACAGGGAAACAAGGGCCTAAAAACTGAAATACTAAAAAGAGCGCAGCAATGAAAAATTATCAAGAAACGACTTACCATTAGATGTCTTGTAGCTGCTTGGCTGGCCAGCCCGATTATACGCGAAGTACCAGACTCTCCATTGCTCTATAGTTCAAAATGTTCCAAACACTAATATCTAATAAACTAAAGCGTAAAATTAATAGTTTCCACAATTTTAATATAAAATAATAGCAGTGCGGTGACTTTCCTTGCACGTGGCGCGTGGTTGTGTGTATTCGCGCAGACAATCGGCATTTTCGTCTGCTAGCCGAATTTAGCCGCTTATCTCAAATCCTTCATTGCTGGAAGAAGCGCGCGAAGTTTAATTTTAAAATATGGAAAGATATAGCGTAAAGTAAATCAAAATAATATTCTAGAAACGCTTGTAAGCGTAGAAAATGTAACCCAAAAATATTTAAAAACTAAGAGAGATAGCTTCTCTAATTTTAAGTGAAAATTAGAGAATATAATTATTTACAAAAATAAAAACAAGTTGGGAAACTTGTTCAATATCCTTATCCAAATAGAGAACCTTTAATACCGTTTTCGGCTGCTGGAGACGACTTCACAATTCTCGGTGAGTGCCCCGGTTCGAAAATCAAGTGGGCTCTCAAGTTTTTATTAGAGCCTAACTCCTATTTTTAATGTTCGACTTCTGTATTTGAGAACATAATCTCAACAATGCTATTAATGTAAATTTTTATTGTCAATGGGTATCTATTCAGCTGTAAACTAAATTAAATTGCTTGTTTTAATAAGTTAGGTATTTACTGTTAATAAATAAATATTTTGCCGCCGTCACTGGTAAATCGATCGACCATAAAGAATAAACATACGTCTGCTGTGTGTCGCACGGCGTTGCCATCGTCTTTCCAAAAAATATTTCTATTCTTTTCCAACTTATTGAAGCATCTAGGGGTCAAATCGAATTGTTTTGATGAATGAATTTTTGCCGCGGTTCCTGGTCTCCTCCGGTTAATACGTTAATGGTCATACCCTTACACAAAAAGGGGACACAGAAAACTGCGAAAATTACAGACCAATTTCTATTATTCCCATTTTTGGAAAAGTATTTGAGATTTTAATTAAAAATGGGCTTCAATTATTTTTTAAGAAAAATAATTATTTGAGTGATTGTCAGTATGGGTTCAGGCCGGGAAGATCAACAGTTCAGGCCGTGCGGACCGTTGTGGATGACGTGGTCGAGGGTCTGGGGAAGGGGGAGCACAGTGGCCTGGTCCTGTGTGACCTATCCAAGCCCTTTGATTGCGTCAGCCATGACATAATGCTGCGCAGACTAGAACTGGCGGGTGCACGGGGAATCCCGCATCGTCTATTTGTATCTTATCTGGAGTATTATATATTATGGCGTTATCAATGTGTTTTTGATAAAAACTCGTATTCTACCTTCTTGTCAATTAATAGTGGCGTTCCTCAGGGATCTGTCTTAGGCCCGTTGTTCTTTGATATTTATGTTAATAGCTTCCCTGATTGCATAGCTCCAGATAAGTGTAAACAATTTGCGGACGATAAAACAACAAACAAAAACAATAACATTTTAAAGGACAATATGATACAAATAGAGCAACGTGCCACGAGTGGTTTATGGACAATGAATTGCATATGAATAGAGATAAAACTCAATCATTAACTATATCAACAATTGGTAGTTTGGCGAGCGATGATCCAGTAAACATGCTTGGCATATTACTGGATGTTCGCTTGGATTGGAGGGACCATGTTGCAAAACTATGCTCCTAACTGTCTAGTTATGTTTACTTTTTTCGCCAGCTAAAAAAACTCTTGCCGCGGATATCTTAAAAATGTGCTATTTTGCGATTTTCCGTAGCCGCCTAATAAACTGCTCACAAATTAAGTGAACCCCATTTTTTTTGAGTAAATTTATTCCTAAACGAAACGGTCAATTCCCACACAATTTTCTATGTGATATAGCTTCGATTGTCCTCTTTTAGTGTACGGTTTTCTTGTTGTTCTGCGCTTGACAGATAGCTTCACAGGGTGGCTACAACGCAAGTGTAACAAAAGTGCGAAAGTTTGCACGACTCCTATTTCCCGTACGATTTTTTTCAAATAAAGTTTAATGACACAAAATGACAGTCAGCTAAAGCTGTTACGTGATTTTTCCCATCTTGTTTCTCCCCTATTGTTTTATTGTAAATTACAGCTAAGGTACTTACGGGCTAACATTGTCTATGTTCCTAGAGTCCCTGTAGTTCTGCGGGAAGGTCTAGTCTCTCTGTCTGTGGATCTTCTGCACTTGCACATAGGTACTCTTTAGGAAAAAAAAACACTTTGTCACTAGTGGCGAAATGAACAGTTAGGTGTTTTGGTATCCTGAAACTATTTACTTACCTTGTTACTGTTGGAAAAGATCAAACCCATTAATTGCTGACGTCTAGGATGGTTCTGCTAGTGTAAACTATTCACTTATGTACATTTCTTTATTTTAGTTGATTAAGAAAAATAAATAGATATGGGATTCTTGTTTACAAATATATTAGGTTAGGGATACATAGTCAACTGTGCCACGGAGAAAAGAGTTAGACCGGTATATAGGATGGATTCGGTCGGTCGATCGATAAGATAATTGGTGGGTTCTGTGTGGTTACGCGAAATTAGGTGATCGTTTCAGTGGCCTGATACCGCTAGTGTGTTCAAGGTCTAACTGCACTCAAAAGATGTCGCCACTAGCTCCAAACTACACTCAAAAGATGTCGCCACTAGCTCCAGATGAGAGTATTATGTTGTACCGTTCTTGTATATATTCAACTATGGAATCAGCTGTTTGGACTGTCAAATTTTACCACTTTGACTGCATTTTTGAGGGTGTTCCCGAAGGAATTGAGGGATGTTATTTAGCACCATAGCTTTCTAAAATTGGGTACTTTTGAATCATTCCTACCAGCTTGACTAACTTGGCCAAAACGATCAAACTTTTTGAGACGCGCGCCGATATAATATGAGCACTGAGCGGTGTTGCCGTTGTTGCAATACCAATTTTTTTAAATAGATATTTCTATGGAGGTGGCCATCGAAAGTATACAAAACTTGGCGTGGTAGCTATTTTACTATGTGGCAGCATTGTACTCGATCACGTGCACAATTTGGTAATGGGTTAGAACTATTTTATTCCATAGGAAAAGAGATAACCATAGTGCGCCAACAGTATCCCAAATTGGTCCGAAGTGGGGCCGATTTTTCCATCTCCACGGGTCTGGAGTCTGATATCTCGTTTTGGTTGGGTGGTCACACAGTTTTGGGACTCGGCTTTATCCCAGTTTTGTGCGTAAAATTTGGGCCTTTGTTAAGGATTTTTGCCCGTGTCCCTATTTGCAGTAAGGCGGTTGCCGTTTGAGCCATTTTGTAGTTTGTTGCAGCGTACTGCTCCAATTTTATTGGGATTAAAAAATTGTGTCCACCCCAACCACCCTCCATGTTGGAGAATCCAATTTGAGTGTGTGAACTCACTCCGTATCCTGGTAAGCGATTTCCAAATTATTATTTTTTTTTATTTTATAATTTGTACCTAAAAATTATTAGAGTGTGTCGATGTGTGCCTCAATATAATAAAGAGCTGTTGGAAAAAAAATTTTCGTGGGTTTTTTTGGTTTGTTTTGAGAGCGTGGATACCTACGCAGTTAGGTTAGGTACCAGTAGGTAATTGAAGCCGTTTTATTTTAGTCATCTGAGATACCTTCCCCAAACCCTCTGCTAAATGGTCTGATAATTTTTGTCACAATTGGCTACACTCATTCAGCGAACATTTGGGCCATAGATATGACGTGTAAGATAATCAACATAGCGGCTCACAGTAGTGCCAAGTTTGTGCACTGACCCAACAGAGGTAAGTTATGCATTTTAGTTAAATTTGGACGTGCAGTTTTTTTGGTCAATTTTCAGATTTTGTGTAAAAAGAAAAAGTAGGGATTTTGTTCTGTAAATAGGCACTAGATAAATAAAATAATTAGAAATCTGAAAGGGGAATACATAACTCTAACGGACCATATTGCCTACGGTTAAAAGGGGGAAAATGGGACAACGAAAGAACTGAGTATTTTTTTTCTCTGAGACCGATCTGTCATTTTGGTAAGAGCTAACTATTTTTGGACTTTATTTAAGGAAGTTTTGTAGTACCTATTTGGGCACTTGTAACTCTTTCCAAGTCGTCTTTATTTTAGAACTGGTAAATAATTTTTACAATTTAAGAATATATTTTAGATCATAACTATTTTAATAATTACAAAAACTTGGTCATTTTTTAAGAACATTTTTTTTAAAGAAAAATCTCAGTTTCTGAACTTGGCAAAAATTTTTTCCATATTTTTTTATTAAATTATTATTTAGGTAATAATTGCAGGTTGAGTATAGAAAAGTTTTTTATATAGGTTTCCTTCTCTATCTATCTCTATCTATTTTTTTTGTGTGTGTGTTTTGATATTCTTTTTCTGTCTCGGTCTGATAGTCTGCCTGAGAAATAACAGTTATCCGTTTTGTAGTGCAGGATCAATGTACGAGAACTTCCCAAGGCCTTATGGGATTTTGCAACTTTGATTGTACCGGACTCACATAACATCCTGGAGTTTGGCTGCAGGCCATGACTGGAGGACTGTTAGGACTCTACAGACTCTCAGATTCGAAAACTCTTGTGTACATAGTATTTCGGGGGATTTTCCGTAAAATGATACCTCGCTTGCTTTTTATGCGGCATAAGCGTTACCAGAGGGGCAACCCAACCCTCCCGCTTATAACCTTACTCTTCTGGGTTCTATGTAGAATGGGGCCACTACATAGTTTCTTTTCTATCCTTCTCTTTCAAATTTGTGTTTGTTTGTGTGCATGGTTTACGTGTTAGTTAGGCAACTTTTCTATACTCTTACTAGATAAATAAACTTTGTCTGGGTTTGTATATATTTGTATTATGGGTCATTCTGTACCATGGTACATTCCATGCTTAGAGGCATTTCATGCTTAAGGGGCATTCCATGTCTAAGAATATGTCAAACCTATTTGGGGACATTCCTTGCGTATAGTATCTAATCGTATTAATTTATTAAATTTTTTTTTAAAGCAAGTCCGTAGTAGGGTAATATAAATTTTGTTTAAATATAAATCGGGGCATTTCATACTATTCGGGCATTCCATGCCTAGTAATGCTTAAAGGGCATTCATGTATTATTTTATATTTTTTTTTAGTTTTTTTGTATTTTTTTATTATTTTGATTACTGATCTTGCTCAGGGGCATTCCTTGCTCGAGGGGCATTCCATACCTGAGGGTTATAACATGGATGAGTGATGTTTGTATTTAAGATCATTCCATGATTAAGGGTGTTATGGGTCGCAGGGACATTCCATGCTTACGAGGCATTGATGAATTTTTTTTTTTAAGCATTATATATTTTTTTTTATTGCCTGAGGGGCGTTCCATGATTAGGGCCGATAACATTTTTCATTTTTTTTTAAAGAACATATTGGAATATGGATTTTTATTATGCTGTTTATAGACTACGTGAGACTTACGCTTGTTTTTGGTCTCTCTTCTAGGGTTTTATGGTTATGGTTCCAGTTTCCGATACCGTTTAATGGTTCCAGTTTCCCAGTACCGGTTTTATGGCTCCAGTTTTTTTAACCGCTCCCGGATTCCAGTTAAGCCAGTTATAAGGTTGGATGTGGATCACTCATTAGAGTATCAAAAGTGAAGAAACTGAAGATACTATTTTCCTCCTTTTCCAACTACCAAATACTTCGGTTTTTTTGGTGATGTCCCTACTTCCAGTATTGAGTAGCTCACAACTAGTAATCAGCTAAGTAATTAGCTTAAGACGCGTTAAAGAAAAAAACCATCTGCCAAGCCAATGATTTTTATTTTTTTTGGTTTACATTATATGGAAGTATGATTCTTTTTTTAAAAGTGAAACCATAGGTAATATTTAGTAACTTAACTCTAAGGTTGCAAATGTACGGCTATGCGGTTTATGACATCATAATTCGTGCGCCATGTTACTGATTTAAGACAGTTGATGCGTTTTGCGCTGCGCAATAGTTTTAACATAATTATAGATGGTACGGTTTAATCCTGTAATCGCTTAATTATTTTAATAATTATCGAACACTCAGCGGCCGAGTACTGGTAATACGGTGACTAGTTTTAGAAACATTTTCTTTTATTTTCGGAACCTGTACTATTATTTACAAATTATGTTAATAAATGACGATCTGATAAAAGTTGTTTCAGTTCAGACCCTATGGCCACTTGAATATTTTGAACAACTGCAGGTGAATTTAGTTTCATTAAAAGATCAGCTGAGTTTCGTAATTAGTATCAGTCGGTCTTGATTTGAATTTGTACCACCTTATTTAGGTTCTACTTTGGAGTAAAATTACGTGGCGCCTAAAAATTTATTAAACCCCTCCCCTCTCGCTGTTTAAAAGTTAGCGGCCTCCAAAGATGAGCGGTTCTGTTTAATGAAACTGGTTGACCTTGGTGATTGTTCAATAGCGCTGTTACCACATTAAAAAAAAATATATTATTTTATTATTATAAATTTAATTATTTTTTTTTTGCTCCTTACTATTAATGCCTCCTTTTAAGATCAAAAATAAACGCCACAAAGCCAAAAAAGTTATTTCTCAGTTTTTTTAATTTCTCTTTCGTTTTCGAGATATTATTTTTTTTCCATAAAATTGTACTTTTTCTGATTTTTATTTTGACGTTTCTAACCGGCCACCAAATTTGCTATGAGGCAACCCAAGTATTGGCCCTTTCGAACCTTGTACGCCATTGTACCCTAGATGACCACTGAGCACAATCAGGGGCGTGCAAATATAATTTTTCATAAATTCTCCTTTTTATGAGCAAACATGAGTTTCAACTTCTGTAGGTGATCTGATATCAAGTCTAGGTAAATGCAAAACACGTTTTATTAAAGTTTGAACATTTATGCCGGGACGGTTTTTTCATTTTTGTTAAAATATCACCATTGGCGTCATGATGATTTGAGACAGACATACAGATAGACATACAGACAGACATACAGACAGACATACAGACAGACAGACATACAGACAGACATACAAACAGACATACAGACAGACATACAGACAGACATACAGACAGACATACAGACAGACATACAGACAGACATACAGACAGA